>CM024677.1:20793681-21422142 GCA_014182725.1 Eucalyptus brandiana | reverse complement strand
GCTAAAATGAGAGCAAATTTGTGCAACCCGGATGTTTTTGCATATACGGCAATGGTTAAGATATTGGTTTCGGAGGGGAATTTAGACGGATGCTTAGGGGTGTGGGAGGAAATGAAGAGAGAGGGTGTCGAGGCTGATGTTATGGCATATGGAACCTTGGTTACGGGATTGTGTAAAGGAAAGAGAACGGACAAGGCCTTTGAGCTGTTTCAGGAGATGAAAGCAAAATGTTTTTTAATTGATCGGGCGATTTATGGCGTATTAGTTGAGTCATTTGTTGCATGTGGCAAAGTTGAATCTGCTTGTGGCTTGTTGAAGGATTTAATTGACTTAGGATATCGGGCTGACTTGCGGATCTATAACGCTCTTATTGAAGGCTTGTGTAGTGTCAAGCATGTTGGTAAGGCTCACAAGCTTTTCTTTATAATGTTGCAGGATGATCTTTGGCCAGATTTCAGGACAGTTAATCCCATTCTGGTTTCTTACGCTGAGATGAGAAGAATGGAGGATTTCAGCAAGTTGCTGATGCAGATGGAGAAGTTTGGATTTTCTGTGATAAACGATCTCTCCAGTTTCTTCTCATCTTTGGTTTGTGTGGAAGAGAGGATACCAATAGCTTTAGATGTTTTCAGGGACTTGAAAGTAAAAGGTTACTGCAGCGTGTCGATCTACAATATCCTGTTGGGGGCTTTGAAAAAGTCTGGGGATGTGAAATTAGTAATGTCTCTATTTGATGAAATGAAGAGCACCCAAATCAAGCCCAATTCCTTGACTTACAGTATCACAATCGAATGTCTTGTTGCGCTGGGGGAAATAAAAGAGGCATGCACATTTTATAATAAGATAATGGAGATGTCGTGTCTCCCCTCTATAGATGCATATTGTTCTCTTGCTAAAGGACTCAGCAAAATCGGGGAGATCGATGCGACTATGATGCTCATCCGTGATTGCCTGGCCAGTGTTATGAGTGGACCCATGGAGTTCAAATACTCTCTGACGATTCTCCATGCAACTAAGTCAGGGCAGGCTGAGAAAGTGGTTGAAGTCCTGGATGAGATGGTGCAAGAGGGCTTCCCTCCAAGTGATGTTGCATTCTGTGCTGTCATCTCTGGATTTTGTAAGCATGGGACAATAGAAGAAGCTAGAAAAGTCTTTTCAAGTATGCAACAACACAAACTTTTGAAGGAATCAGATGCAATTGTTTATGAGGACATGCTGGTTGAACACATGCAGAAGAAGACTGCAGACCTAGTTTTATTGGGATTGAAATTTTTTGGCTTGGAAAGAAAATTGAAAGCAAAGGAATGTAACCTGTTGCCTTTGTGATGATACATGGGTTCTATGTTCATTCTACCACCACTATATTTAAAGGCTTCTTAGCAATGCAAAATGGGATGGGCTTCCTAGCTTTGTGATCACTAGGATGGCCTCAATGAAATGCAAGGCAGTTTCTGGATCCTTGAGGTTTCACATTGGTCTACTGCCCTATGCCAGTACCCTTTATTGAGGGTTGACTTGATGTTGACATCTGCTGCTATTGCACCATCACTTAAGGTGAGCCAACGTGACTTTGGAATTACCTATATGTTGCCTTGAAATAGTTTGGTTATTCAATTGACATATATCTTTTATGATCTTCACGTGATTTGTATTGCTAACAAGTAGATGATGAACTGGTGTTCCACACCTGTATCTCTGTTGCAATTGCTTTCGAAGCAGGAAAATGGAAATGACATTACTATCTTTGAATTTATATTCCAAAATGTCATAGAAAGTATTATCTTAGTTTTGCACCTCCTATAGGTTTGCCATCTATGTGGACTGAGTATGTTTCATCCATTCCTTTTTTGATAGAAATTACTGCAAAGCAAGGGACATGATGTGGAAGTGCATATACAGCTCAAGAATGCTTTGCATCCCAAATGGGCACACACTACAGCTGAAGCAATGCTGCAAATGTCGAGAATTATGCACTTGGATGAGGTATGCATGTCTTCTTCTGTGTGGCCCTTTGGCTAAATATTACCTATACTATAGATAAGGGATCACAAAAATATCTGAGTAGGTACTAATGTGAGTGTTACTAATATGAGTTGATTGACTCTCTAACACGCAGGCTGAACTCTATTTTTGCGAGGATGATAGCTGTTCACCCATGGGATACTACACCCAGAAAAATGAACCGGAAGCTCTAAATTCTATGCTTTCTCATGTCAATAGCTTGTTTCTGGATGATACTTGCTCTCACAAGGACGTCCTGCAAGATTTGCGGGAAGCAATTATTCAGCTGATCTGTGACTTTGGGGAAAAGAACATTACAGAAACCAGAGTTATCAACTCCCAGAATTGTGACAAGGAAAACTTTCTATTACAGTGGGGTGAAAATTACAGAAACCAGTCATTTGTTGTTCATATTTGCAGATTCGGTTTAATGGACTTCTGTTTCACTCTGTTTGGGTTCCTCCTCATCACTCGTTTGCTCTATTTTGACAGCTGCTATCACGCAGTATGGCAAAGTTGATTCTGCAACAAACACATTAAAGTTCCGCATGTCAAGACCATGTCATGCAGGAGAACAGTGCTATCTTATTTGCGGGAACTTCTCCAGTTTGCATCTAATTACCTTTTATGGATTCATGCCTCAAATGGATAACCCATATGACGTCGTCCAACTGGGCAATTCCAATTTCATCATATTCATTTGGGATGAAATGTTGTATTTCTTGGACAATATGCAGAATAGTTCTATTCCAAACGAAACAGGATGTAAATGGAAGTGTTCACATTTGCTCCTATTTATGGCTTATATGCATTGGTAGGATGTGATTTCAATCCTCTTTGTGCAGATATAGATGGTTCTCAGGATGTTTGTTCTGATGAATTGGACGCATCCAGTGGCACAACTCATATGGTGAGGGGTACTTGGTTTTCAGACAACCATAGCAACTTCCATTATGGCTTGCCAGTTCCATTGCTGACCCATTTTAGAAGAGCTCGGGAGGATTTCCTGGATGCTGATTCTCCTGTATGATTACTTCTCTTCTTCCTGTGAGTTTAATTTAATAAGATTTAGCGCATGGCCTTTCGTGATCCATTGAACCTTTTCCCTCAAATGTCCATAAGAATGTGTCCAGTCCTCAACAAGACGATCATACAAAAAGCATTGCTCAACCATTAACTAAATCCAAATGGAAAATAGAGTGAATTCATGAATATTACTGATTGCACCTTATCCGTCTAAGCATAAGATAAATGCATCTTATGATTGTTGGAATGTATTATCTACGTGTAGGCTTGAGTCTTAAGATATCTCTCTAGTGAGTACCTTTTAGTTTATGATTGCTTCCATGCCAATACCCATTTTTTGAGCTTGTCTGAAAATCAATATCATTTGTAATATTGTATGTGGGTAAGACTACAAGAGAACGATGACGATTGGAAAAGGAAAATAAATAGTCTCTTGCCCATTTGAGTTGGCTATTGATTTGGTGATTAATTTTCTACTGTGACTTGAGTCTGTCATGTAATTGCAATGTTCATTTTTTTCTCTTCATGTAAGCAGCTGCAGGAGAAGCTAAAGATAGAAATTGAGGTTCTTGAGGACCTCTCCTTGACTTTCAGTGGGATGATGGAAAACCTTGGTGAGGTGGATAGTGTGTCCGGGTAAATAGCCTTCTCTGGAAACTCTTCAGGAAACTATTCACCTACTTTTCCAG
Organism: Eucalyptus brandiana; assembly: GCA_014182725.1. Classification (NCBI taxonomy): domain Eukaryota; kingdom Viridiplantae; phylum Streptophyta; class Magnoliopsida; order Myrtales; family Myrtaceae; genus Eucalyptus; species Eucalyptus brandiana. Next base: position 21,418,426 of record CM024677.1, on the reverse strand, counting down.
AAAAAATGTGAAATTTCTGGCTCTTAGCCTGTGCATACTCACACACGTACCCATATGCTAATAATGGCCCTTGTAAAATTTGGAAGAAAATCTTGCAAAAGTTACATTTTCTTGAAATCCTTTTCAGGACGTCCTTGCTGATAGAAAAAGTTAATTGGCATATGATAATCTACAATATAGAGTCTTTGAACTGATTTTAGTTAGAATAATTTGACACCCAAGCATCTTTAATATGTGACCACTGTCTGTATTACATCAGGAATAGATTTCATTTTGTGCGTGATTGATGATTTGATTTTGCAGGAAGAAAATGGATTGGGATGTGAAGCTTGCGGCGGAGTACAGAAATCTTCAGAGGATGATTTCCTTGATCTTGAGCTCATGTTATGCCGGTCGCAAGTTGGTTGAGGACGACCTTTGTAAATCGATAGCCAAGGACAACGGTAGCCCTTTTTAGTGGAGAGGAATCGCTTGAAAGCGTCGCTCTTTACAAACTGAGCCTTGTCTTCATATCAGAGAAAAGTGGAGGTCGGAACCTAAGGCTGACCTTGTGAGGATCTGGCAATGATTTCATGTCTCATGCCTCATACGGTCATTGTTCAGCACACCTTCTGAGCTACCAGTCTCTAGTGTCTCGAGCAGTAAATTATTGCATATGGAGCTCATGGTAGTCAGCACGAAGCCTTGAGTTTTTGGCGATCTTCTCCAGATGTCTGATAAATGAAGATGTGTTGCTCGGGAGCTTTTCATCTGTAAAACTACAGAGTTTTGGGTGACTGTAAAAATAAGCAGGATATGCACATTCGACCAGTTTTGTCCTCTCCATGTGCTCTACTTTAAAGTCGTACCCACACCCATCTGAAGATCTCCCTCTTGAGCAAGGTCTCTCCATTATTTTCACCATGGATGTTCTCTTTGTTGACTGAAGAGTATCACCTCGAATTATTTCTTGAATGTTCGACAACGGAAACTAAAGCAGTGCTCTCGACATGGGAGGTCCGAAGATTATGCAGGTTAGAACAAGAAATGCAGGAGACATTGCCGAGAAGATGGACTGGGAAGAGTCTACGGAAGATGGGAAGTACAATAACAGACACTCTGTACAAAATAACTAAGGAACTTCTTCTCAGAGATGGCAGCCATAACTTATTAAACGAGACTGTAATGTTTTGACCGACTCTTCAGGATCTGTTGTCAAGTGAGAGTTGAAAAAATGTGATAATTCACACGTCAAGAAAATAATTCTCTTTGAATTTTTTGATCCTGACTGAACAGAGTGGTATATTTCATCTGGTGTAATGAAAATTGCCTCAAGATATCACCTAACCGCAATACCAAAGCCGAAACAGAAGTGACAAAATAGTTAATAAGTCTGGGGGGACTGTCCCTTTCTCGTGCAAAATATTCCCAGCATGTTCTGGAACTTCTTTGTTCTAGTTTTCTGAGCATGGTAGCCTCTTTCCACGACGCCATTAACTTGGACGAAACTCGTCTACGAATGCGTATGCCCGCTAGCAATGGTGAAGGATTGCGGGCTCTCGTGCTTAGGCAACGATGCTGCTAGCCACTGGGACACAAGAAACGGCATAGGATGACAGACCGGTCTGCATCGTCTGCGACGATTCGATTGAAATCGAGCGGACTGGTTTGGCCAAGTTGTGACTGGTCTCATCTACAAACGGCGTAAGATCATGGACTGGATCGAGAGTCAGGCCAGTACTTGATCGAACCGGTTGGATAGCCTGGTTTTGGTAGGCCTATGGGTTTAAAGCCCACAGTATAGAATAGTGATATATTTGGGAAAAGTACAAAAATAAATAAATAAATAAATAAATGTACTGTATTGTATTGTATTGATATTAATTTAACTTTTTAATTTGACCAATTTAGTCATAAATCTTTTGTATTTGTATAAAATTAAGTCCATTCGGCCAATTTTGGCCAACAATCGCAAGTATAAACACCAATCATTCTATATAGCACGACCATTATTGATACGGACAAATTTTTAATATTTTTGAAGTTTTTATTATTTTTTGTGGCTAGAGACTCTTGACAGTTGCAATGGAAAAATTAGAAAAGAAAAAATATTATAAAATTATAAAATTTGTGCTCATTAGGGTCAGTTACACCATGTAGGACAATCAGCGTCAATGTCGACGACGTTTATCAAAATTGATTGAATAAACTCAATTAACACAAATGCAAAGAGTTTAAGACTAAATTAATCAATCAAAAAGTTTATGATTGAATTTGTAACGATGCAATATGTTTAAAACATTTTTGGTACATTTCTTCCCGATATATTCACCGGCAAGAAATAGTATGTAACATGGATGTGGTATGTGAATTGCTAACAGAAAAATCGAGGGCGGACAAACTATCTAATTTCCTTGCTTTCTTTCAAATCCTATGTCTCATAATACATTGCACAAAAATCAGATTACATGGAAACTCTTCGTGCAAAACTTGCACCTTTGGTTAAAGCCATGATTGAACAGTTCCATCGGGCATCCACGCAAATTCATTCTATCAGATCAAATCGATCCCATTTCAGAAAACTGTAACATTCCATATAGGACCTTATAAAAACGACCCCTTACATACTTTCTGCGTCGCGATTCGCCACCAATCTATCCGACATACAAACGTTCTTAGCTATAACGTCTGGTCGGCCAGTCCGCGGCGGAAGCGCCCCGGCTTACATCCAGCGGCTCCACCGCGATCGGCTTCATCACACAGTACCCGGACGTCTTAGAGCATGAGCCACCTCTTATCCTCCTGCAAATTTCATCACCATCATGCTTCAGGTCCGTACTAATCTGTCTCTCTTCTCTCCTCCTCATGAAGCTCAGCTTCTCTTTACTCGCTTTCCTCCTCACCGGCACCGGCATGGCCTCTAGGCCCATCAGCTTGGCCACCACCCCTGGCTTGCACCAGATCACCCTCTCCCCTGCCAGGATCGGCGGCAAGAGGCTCGGCCTATCGTACCTGGCGTCGTTCCGGGACCTGTCACGTGGCCCGCCTCCGACGTCCCAGTCGCAGCAGACCGACCTCCTGGCCGGCAATCTCCCCTCGGGGCACTCCGAGTTCCGGAACGAGGACCGGTACATGGCGTCCTTCCCGTCGAGGGAGAAACGCGGGTACTGGTTCAGCGCGTTCCTGGCGCACCGCAAGATGTCAGAGTTGTTCACGCAGGACATCCTCCTCTGGGGCGCGTCCAGCTTCGCCCTCCGGGCGATCTCTTCCTCCAGCTCCAGCTGCAGTATCATCTCCTCCAGGGTGTGCCCGTCCCCGCCGACCAGGCTCGGGGAGCCGATGATCAAGGGCTCCTTGGGGGCGGTGCGGTCGTTCCTGCCTTGGCTGAGGATCGAGGTGGAGGTGTCGCCGTGGCAGAAGGTCCCCACGCCTTTCTTCATCTTGGCACCGAGGTAGTTCTTGAGGAGGAAGAAGGAGAGGTCCTTCATTGACCGAGCGGCATTTGAGAGGGGGCTTGAGTCCTGGAGATGGGGAGGAACGTTTTTGAGTTTGAAGTAGACAAAAAAGAAATTGGAGCTTGTGTAGCTTTGATGATGATGTCCAGAAAGCTCAGGAATTGTGTGAATTAGAGCGTTGCTGGAGGTTGCTGTCATTCACATGACACAGTCACAAGTTGTTTCGCTTTACATTTAGGGAAGAAGAGGGGCTCTCATCTCACTAGATCAACATGGGTTGAGGTGGCTTTAAATGTGACCTTTGAATTTAATTCACTGAAATATTATCCATTTTTATCGGTCTCATATGGAGTCTCACGGTTTTGTCTCACGGTTTTGTCTCACTTACCTAAGAGCCCACTCATTTTGGAAGTGATTCCATTTGAGCACAAAGCTAAACATTGCCATTTACGTAAAAGACATCTTCTTGAGTTAATTTCAAATTTTACATATATATTTCATAATGATTTTCCACATGTTTGGTACATAATTTGGTTTATATGTACTCCTTTTCCCATCCTAGAAGTTTGCCAAGAGTCGTTTCTTGTCCGGGCCTTCTAGATTCGACGGCTACTCCCTGCCTTTGTCAAATCACGTCGTTACATTAAAGACTGTGTGGGCTGAATTTGGTGGAGTGCTATGAAACATTTACTCAGAATTTAAAGTGCTTAGCCTTTTAGGGTGGACCTGCATCAAACGGTGGTTGCATTGCATGTCTTCTCGGACATGTCCGCATCGACGCATTCACATCATCCTAACAATCGGAGGAATTGCGGTCTCCATGATGGTCAAGCTGTGCCCATCAAGAGAGAGATCATTAGCGGCTGCCACCGAATCAGTGTCGTGGACGAGTGTCAAGAGCCGCGGTTGCCTTCGATGCAATCCCAAGCGCATACCAAATTAGGAGGAAACGTTCATTCAAGATAGGTCTGCGCATATCACTATGATAGTCATTTAGCTCAACAGTAAAAGTAGGGGTGAGCATCATTCCAGAGTATATACAGAATAGGTTACAAATTTTAAATATTGGGAAACCTATTTCAATGAATAAGTTCCAGGTTTTAGGTAGGTGGAATTTGAAACTTAGAATCTAGATGTTAAACCTTGGAACTTGGATTTTTTTTTTTTTTTTTTTTTTTTTAAACTTTATGTTTTTGTGATATCCTATAATATTCCATGTGACAAGTGTATAATCCGAGACTACTAGTCTAAGTTTCTATTTTATAATTAAAATTATTACTTTGTTAACGTTTCACATTTTTCGTGCGTCTAAATATAAATTGTAGTTGATTGATTATTAAAATGATGAATCACTACATTGTCTAATTAATAATACAAATGGAACCTAGGAAAACTGGAAGTTTAAAACCGACCTTGAAACCTGAAACAGGGTAAGTCCTAGGTAGATTTCAAGTTCTGAAAAATGATGAATTTATTTCAATGAATAAAATTTTAAATTTTAGATGAAATTTATATGGAATTTGGAATCGCTCAAAAAAAGTGGGATCTGAATCCAGTAGACTTGAAAAACAAAGAATTCAGTGCAACCCTCTTTGACGTACCAAGTTAGTGTTTAGAGTCCTTTTCCTTTTACTTCTCAGCATTGATGCCAGGGATACTAAACCTCGCATGTTAAAACTAAATCACACGACACTTTTTAAGTGGCAAGTTAAATCGGTCGGCGCATTTGAGCAAACAAAATAATGCGTAATATCGCCCGGTGAGCACTTTTGCGAGGACGAGATTTAATTTTTTTTTTTTTTTTTTTTTAACATTGTTCTTCCATTTCTTTTTTTTCCTGAGCTGCTAGTTCAAGCGAAGTAAAAATTGGCAAACTTTTTTTCCAAAAAAGTATATATGAACATGTATATCTAGATGCCAATTATTTTTATTTTTTTTTAGCATACTGCACTATGCCGATACACAAAAAAGTGTCACAGCCCAGGCTAATGCCACTCTCGAAATCATGGGGCGTGCATTGTCGTCACATGCGAATTAGGGGCGAACATAGTTCGAGAGAGTTGGATCTTAAGATTAACTGTCTGGAATTTTCAGGGCCCTCTAGATTCCTAATCGGCCTGGACCGAACTAAGTGGTGCCTGAATTTTTATCTTGTAAAATAAAAAAAGTCCAAATAGTTTTTGTTTTTTCTGACCTTAGTACATCTTTTTAAATTTACAAAATAAATTTATCCGAGGACCTCAATTTCAACGGGGCAAAACAATTGGTCCGAATGGAGTTACAAAACCCTTGAGTAGAATATTGAAAGCTCATTTGGAGCCGAATGCCCTATGGCTAAGGGCCAAGGGCATATTTGGCCTTAAAAATCACTTTTTCGACATGTTTTATCAGTCACTTTTCATAATTTGTACCTTTACCAGCACAACATTTCCTCGCCTATTTGATTTTCAATTACTTATGTAAAATTGCTTCTGACTTTACTAGAGTTTTTGTTGGATAATAATTTCATATCTATTGCTTTTGCTTTCACGTTTCGTATTTTTCAATAAACTATATTTATTTATTTATTATTTCGGGCTGGTCCTAACCATTGCCGGCCTCTAGATCTCAGGCCCTGAGGCCCAAACCTGACAGAACAAAAAGAAATTGAGGTCCAAAATTCAGGCCGGCCCTATTTGGGCCCAGAAAAGTTTGATCTAGGCTGGCCTGGTCGGTCCGGGTTTTCGGGGCTCCCGGTCTGTTTTTTCTCACCCTCTTTGAACATTTCAAGTGAGATTGTAAATAAAAAAGAGCTTGACAGAGGTTCTTTTAGTGCAAAAATCATATCACAAAGTAATTCAATTTTATTTATTTAAACTAGATGGTAGGAAAAACCACAAAAAAAGATGTTTTATCTATGATTACAAACCATTTATCGATGACTTGGGCCGAGCCCGATTCTTATTAATTCCCATTCGACTTTTAAAATTTGATGTCGAATTCCTAACACATATATACTAGTAATTTTTTTAAAAAATAATAATTAGCGGCAAATTGATAAATTTCAATCCAAAAATGATTAAACGTAAAAGCATTTGGAAAATTCCTCTCATGGAGTAAAAGTATTGTTGATTCAAATTTTTGGAATTTCTACAATTGAAAGGAGAAAATTAATATAGAACTCATGACTAATATATGTATTTATTATCTATTAACGAAATTCTTTACGAGATAAAAATTAAGTTTGGAGTAAAATATATTGAGAGCTTATTATCAATTTGTGGTTTTTACGATATTAATTGAAGAAATATTTTGCGACAAAAGGACATTGAAATTTTTTTCCTTTTTACCACACTTTGGCAGAATTCCATTTTCTATTTTTTTTTTCCTTGTCCAAATAAAAGAAGAGCAACTGAACAAAACGGCGATCACGCCAGGAAAGATCACGGGACAAAAATCACAATAAATAAAATAAAATAAAAAAAAGGGGAAATTGCATCTTCCCAGGCTCGAAGCATCAGCAGCTCCTCCAAAATCAATCCGAAGGATTTGCGTGCAAAGGCGCTGCGCTCGTCGACCGACCGATTTCCCATCCCCAATCCCCGCGGCGATTGCCATCCCCAATCGCTCTCGCTTCTGCGCTGGTAATCTCTCCGCAATCCGATCTCGTTTCGCCTTCCGACTCGCACTCCTTCCGATTCGATTCGATTCGATTCGATTGGACTCGACTCGACACGAGTTGGAAGTCGTCGCAGCGTCGAATCGCCTTCATCTGGCGATGCTGCTCGCATCTTATAAGCTCGCGTTGTTCGCGATTGACCGTCCAATGCTCGATGATTTCAATCTGCCCCGTCGAGTTCATCCGTTCCTAGATAGATTTCAGATTCGTGTTTTTTCACTTGCTGTATGCAATCAGGATCGGAACTTAATCGATCGGCACGTCCATTTTGCGTTTGTCTGAGGATTTATTTATTTATTTATTTTTGTGGCGTCGGTTGAAGTTTTCTAGGTTTTTCTGAGGCGTGGGGACGATGAAGGAAGCTTTGGCGGTGGCGTTGTTGTTGTTGGTTGCGCTGATTCCTTCGGCATCCTCTTCGGCTGCTACCGGTTCTGCTTTTCTCTGGTCCAGACACTACGAACCGTAAGTTTTTCGTGTTTTATGATGCGTCATCGCGCCATTGGATGCAGATGGTGTACTTTTGATTATTTATGGGAAATAGCTTCCGTGACCTTGTGCCTGCAATTTCAGTTCCACCATATCAGTTTTCGTGTTCGCACCTCTATTTTGTCAGTGTGGTTATTAATTTAATAGGAATGAAAGCTGGAGAGGAAATAGTTCTGAAGAGTTTGAGTAGTTTATGCTGCTACTTTTTATGCACGTTTTCATCAGTTAACAATTGGATAGTCATTTTCCAGTGAATTTTCTGACTAGATCTTTGCAAATCATGCCATCGATAGTGAGAAGCCGGCTGTTAATGATATTGTTGGGGACCATGTTCTCTTAATATAAATCGGAAATCAATAGATGAATCAATAGTTAGGGCTGCTCTTCCGTTGTGTGACTATGCTGTAGATAGATAGAGACTCACTTGATAATGCTTTGTCAATTCTTCTTCAAATAGCACTTTTATTTTTGTGGCAAGTATGCATCTGAATGCTGAATCATTAATAGACATATACCAAGAGAATGTAACTTAACCATGTCTACAATTGGCACAAAATCAAAATTCCTTGGTCAGATCTTGTCCTTTTCTTTTCTTTTTAATCTCTAGCTAGTCAAATCATAAATCCTGTTGTGCTTTGTTTATGTCAGAGTGTTTGTAATTGTCTTCTAAGCTGCTGGTTTGTGCTTCACTGGTAGATTTCTTCGGTTGCTTCTTTGATAAGTGTAAGAGTCATGCGCGAATGTGTGCGTACTTGACATTCTATCAAGATTTTTATCCTTGGACAAGACTTTAGGTGCAACGCCTTTTAATTCTCTGAGAAACTCTTTATTTCCTCAATAAACAAAATTTTCCATGGTATTCACCATTTGAGAAAAATCTCTTTCCATTGCCTATGGCATCCAGATAATGTCTGATAAATGTTTATTGAAAAAGGACTATTTTCACCTCCTTTCAAGTCCACCATCTTATTCTAAGACATTTGAAGCATTTGTTATAGGGAAGACGTAGACAATGATAATGACATATCTTGAGTGAAAAACTGCCCATTGCATGTAGTATTTGTTGCATAATCTTGCAGCACAAATAAATTGAGCACTTAGGTTTTCCTTGTGGAGATGATACATAATTAGAAGTTAATAAGTTCTCTCGTCCTCTTCTCCCCAAAGTACTTTCCCTTGCCAACTGTTCTTGAGGTAGTTGTGGTTGTGAAAATACAAGGAAGACAGCTGTATTGATGTAACGCATGCATATCTCTTCGAGCATTTTAGATTTTGCTAACAAACAATGATTGGATGCTCCTCAAGTGATCGACACATCGTAAAACATTTCCTATATTTTCACCTGGAGAGATTTGACATATTTCTCATTATTTTAACACTTCTCGTGCCTTGTTGTCTTGCTTCCTTTGTATGGGTCACTTCTGGATATCCAGATATCTTACAGATGTCTATAAATGTCACAGGTTTTCCACTGATGGAATCAGGGAACTTGTAAACTATCAGACCATATCTCCAAAGGATCTGGCCAAGTCAATTCTTTCAAAGGGCGGGTGGTCGGACTTCTTGGTACTTGATTCCTGTATTGTGATTCTTAGACTGATGATGCAACAATAGCAGCTTATTTTTTTATTTCTTCTCAGAATTCAAGAAAGAAGTATGTTGTTTTATACTGGTTTACTTACTGCTTTGTTCTTTTTATGTTCCAATGTAGTGCTTGGGAAAGAAAAGTCAGCAGCCTGTGGATGTCGCTCTAGTTTTTCTTGGTAGAGAGGTTAGAATTCTTAAACTTATTTTGATTTGACTTATCATTTAGAATAGTGGAATTCCTTTTCCTTAGCATGCATTAAACTTTGTATTTTTGCATATGATGCATATAGTTTTCCCTCCATCAGGCATTTGACATGTCATTGATTTTAGGATGCGCTGCAAACCTTTTAATATTGACTTTGTGTTGCTCATTTTTGTTATGTTATGTTTATTTTCCAACAGGTGCAATCTTTGGATATCTCTGCTAACAACCATGCGGATCCAGCTCTAGTAGACTTGCTTAAGGTAAACAAGGCCTACTTTGTAAAATGGATATTGTGGCTCGAAACCAATCAGACTTTGAATGGTTCGATTGTGCAATTAATCAAAAGTTCAAATCTTTAACAGGTCTCTTTCACAAGGTCTAATTTTTCAATGGCGTTTCCCTATGTTGCTGCCATTGAGGAGGAGACAGTGGAAACTTCGTTAATATCTGGTTTCACTGAAACTTGTGGACAAGGTTTAGATACCAGTAGCATTGCTCTTCTGGGATCATGCTCCTTAAAGGGGGACAATTACCATAAACTTTCTGACCTGCAATCACTCAATGTAAGCCAAACAATCATTCAAGCTGGCATTTGTAAATTCCATAACTCCTGCAAATTACTTATGTCTCTATTCAAATGATGAATAGGAATATCTAGCCTCCAGAAAGGAAAAGAGGCCTGAGGGGAAGGCAGATCTTGTCATGTTTTGCCATGAGGCACCTGGCCTTTCATCTGAATCTGATGTACCGCCTTCAGAAAGTATGGTTTTAAGGTTTCAAAAGTAAAGATATCTTATAAAGATCATTTCAATCTACTTCTATATACTGTATATATTTCCCTAGAGAATGCTTAGAAGTATCTTTTATGAGCTTTGCAGGCGAAATTTTTTCTGAACTTCTTCTATCCATGGAGCAGTCTGGGCAGAAATTCGCTTCTCTCTATGTTTCGCGTCCTTATAGTTCAATTCAGTATCCTTCTTCTCGGGAACTAGAAAGGTTTCTTGCTGAAGGCGGTGCGTTGACCAATATAACATGCGATGGAGTTTGCCAGATCAAATCATCACTCCTTGAAGGAGTTTTCGTTGTAAGTTCTTGCAGGTTTCCTCGACGTGCTTGCGCCTTTGTTTTTGAATGTCCCTTTTTTCCTTTTAAAGTTTCATGCACTGTCGCATTTTTATAGTGCCCGTTGCATGAGAGTATGAATTGAATTGTTTTAGGCTCCATTGCTGCTGTACCTATGATATATAGTAACGATTAGCATGATGCGATAAACCACCCCCCTTTTTTTCTCCTGTTTCTGGTGAATTTTATTTTGGCTTTATGTTTTTCGTTAGACTTGGGGTCTGTCCATCCCATACGATGACCGACTCCAATGCTATCATTTATGTTTAATGGAGATTGCTCTTTTTCTCCCCCAACCTCATCCTCTTAACTCTTTACCTCATTTGAAGTATCACATCTTTATACCGGTGCTTCTTTGGTGCTTCAGGGGCTTGTGTTGCTTATAATCTTAATATCCGGCCTCTGTTGCATGGCGGGCATTCAAACTCCAACAAGATTTGAGGCGCCTAAAGAGTCGTGAGTTCTCAGTTCCAGTCTTTTGTCTTGGCAATGCGGCCGCTGGATGTTTAATGAAAGGTGCCCACTAGGTTAATATTTGTGATTGCCTGTCCTTCTGCCTATATTCGTTAAATGGTTGTATCTGGCATTTTAATGTAGTTTGGTCGTTTTGTACCCTTCGGATCACTTAAACTCTATTTCAGGAATCATAAATGAGTATTTGAGGGCCTGTAGATGAAAGAACTATCTCAATATGTCCAGATTGATTTTCATTTTTTGCATTGATCTAAATTTTAATGCTTTGATCTTTCTAAATCCAAAACTGCTGGAAACTTCTACTATTCTCATGTATATTTTACATAATTTTGTGAAATACGAATAATATTATAAATTCGACTGGAAGTACAAAAATACCTTTTGTTTTTGCTTTAAGTGGAAAAAAAAAACTTAAAGCTACTACTTACCTTTACAAAAAAAAAAAAAAAAACTTAAAGCTATCTTGGATAAGCTAATTACCTTCAACTTTCTTGCTGAAAAAATAAATCCAATGTGAAGAAATATGGCACCAAAATAACTACAAGGTAACATATGCTTGTGAGTCATTTGGGGACTATTTCTATTGGTGTGTATACTAGCCATTTTATTGTCTCAAAAGCCCGTTCGCAGCAGACTTCTTAGCCAGTTCATAAGTATATGCTTCCTCATGAGAGAATGCTGCAGAGCGAAAGCTAATGTGAGACTAGCTTCCCCATGCGATGACCAACAAACCAAACAATTTTCAGTTTGACTAGACTTCTGCTGTTTTAGACATGAAATGGTGCCGTAAATCTGAGCCAGATTGATTCCAAGTCAAGTTGCTCAGACTGATTCCAAGTTAAGTTTGTACCACCAGCTCCTCAAGCGTGGAAAGTACCCGCCTTTAGCCGCACTTAGCCATTCGGCTGATATGAATCGCCATGGAGATGTCCTTCTTCCCTAATGTTATCCAATATGCCTAAACAATAATGAAAAAAAGGTGAGCTGGGATTGAGATTCGCTGGGAACAGATAACTATGATATAAATTAGACCCCACCAACTGAACATTATGGATTTCCATGAATTATCACCCCGTCCAGCAGACGCAGCAAGAATGACTACATTGCAGTCGAACTCCAACAGCAGCCTCAACTTGTCGAGCTTGAGCATAGCTATCGGGAGTGATCACTGATTTTGCGGCTTAGAACTGTCAATTCAGCAGCACCTTTAACGACTTTGAGGCAGCAAATCACGTGAACTCATCTGGACCTCCTTCTGCCCTCATTTGTCCGTCTATCGTGCACAGCACTTCATTAATCACATCTGCCGGATGGTTCGACAAGTCTTCTGCTGCAAATTCATGAACTTTGTTGTTCAGTTCTATGGAACTCTTACCAGGCATCTTCTCCGTGCCTATGGCCCTCATCGTCTTCCTTATCGACCCAGATTCGTTCCATCTTCCCAGACCGGCGTATATATTAGATAGAAGCGAAAAGTTACCACTGTTCTCAGGCTCCAAGCGCATCAAATGCTGCAGAGCCTGCTCTCCAAGATCAGGATCGCCATAGACATTAGAAGCAGCAAGAAGTGATCCCCATATGGCGGCATTCGCTTCAAAGGGCATACTCTTAACCAGCTGCTCTGCCTCTTGTAAATAACCACCCCGTCCAAGTAAATCGACCATGCAGCCATACTGCTCGATCTTTGGGTCAATCCCGTACCTCAAGTGCATCACGGTAAAGAACCCTTGACCCAGCTTGACCATCCCGCTATGGCTACAAGCGGAGAGGACCGCCGTGAAAGTGATCTCATTGGGCTTAATTTTAGCCCTTTCCATCCCGGAGAACATTTCCAGGGCTTCTCTTCCCATGCCATGTATGGCCAGCCCCGCGATCATAGTCGTCCAACTCACTACAGTCCTCTCCATCATGCCTTCAAAGACATGACGAGCCTTCCTGATGTTGCCTGATTTCGCAAACGTGTCTATAAGTGCATTGTTAAGCTGCACGGTTCGTTTCAACCCATGTCCGTCGATGTAGTTATCGATCCATTCACCAAGTGCAAGTGCGCCCAGCTGCGCGCAAGCAGACAGCGCTGCCAACATCGAGACTTCATCCGGCTCCATGCCCTCGAGCAACATTCTCTTAAAGACTTCAATCGCCTCGCCTGGCCTATTCCACTGAGCATATCCTCCGATCACAGCAGTCCAAGAAATCAAATTCCTCTCAGGCATTCGCTCGAACAACTCCCAGGCACTCTCCAAACAGCCAGCCTTGGCATAGCCAGCGATCATCGCGTTCCACAGCGCGGCACTCCCGGAACTCAATCCATCGAACACCTTCCGCGCATCGGAAATGCACCCGCACGAGCAGTACATCCGAACGAGGGCCGTGGCCACGTGAGCATCCGACTCCAGCCCGATCCCCACGCTCTGGCAGTGAATCTGCCTCCCCACTCCGACCGCAGACAGCCGAACCGCAGCTCTCAACGCGAAGGGAAGGGAGTATGAGTCGGGCCGCAGACCCGAGGCCCGAATCCCGCCGAACAGACGGACGGCCATCTCGGCGGAGCCCGCGTCGGGGAGGGCCCGGATCACGGCGTTGTAGAGATACACATCGGGGCGGGCGCTGCGGGCGAAGACCGCCATCGCGTAATCGGAGAGGCCCAGAGAGAAGCAGCGGCCGATGAAGTGGCCGAGGAGGACGTTGTCCCGGTCGAGGCCCCTCGGGACCATGAACCCATGGGTCCCGCGGAGGCGCCTGAGGTCGCCGCACCGGCGGAGCAGGGAGAGGAGGGACGGAGGTTCTGGCGACGCGGCGGCGGCGGAGGAGGAGGGAGGCGGCGACTTGGGGAGGAAGGGCCGGAGCATCCTCGGCCGCCGTACGCCTAACTTGGCCGCGCCGCCGTCGCCAGCATGACCGTCGCCGACCACGCTCGCTCAGCCATCACCCATCTCCTCAAATCGCCATGGAAGGTGTAGAGAACGGAAAAGATTACACAGTTTTGTATGCGAGAGAACAGCGAATCACAAGAAATCCATGGAGAACGGGAAGAAAATGAGCATGAACAACAGGATTTTTCGTTGAATTAATTAGTTGATAAAAAATATTTTTATTCTGAATAATAATTTATATTTAAATTTTTTAATTTTTTTTTAAATATAAAATAATTCATTTTTCATGAAATAAACTAAAGTAATTACCCTTAACTTTTTCTATTCCATTTCTTAGATATGTGAAGACTACAAAATATCGGTCTTTTCTGGACTTCATATGAACATTAAGTTCTTTATTCTTTAATTCTAATTCGAATTGGTTTGGTTGGGACTTAGCTGAGTGGGGGGGATTGACTCCACTCGAGACTTCAAGGAACCACATCGTCATGACTCATACTGACCCGCCCATGATTTACTTTCAAGACAGGCAACCCGGTCTCTAGAGAGAAATTCAAACAGGAGTAACTATGAAGTATGAATCACGTCAACCAATATCATATTCGTACTTTTTTCTCATATAAAAATATTATGATAAACGATTCAGAGGATTGTTATGTGGTATACATGACTATTGATATAGATAGATTTGTTTTACATGATCTATAAATTATTATGATATTATTCTGCGTAGGAAGCTCATATTCGAACATTTCTTGAAATTTTTCAGAAAAATGTAAGTTACACACTTCACTAACCACTCGCATGCTTTTATTTACTTTTTCTTTTATTTTTATTTGCAAAATATCGTTCTGATATATCTCTAGACAAAGCCCTATTTTCGAAAAAATCAAATTGCTAATTCTTGTGGATACTTTGGCCCTGCGCATAGTAATGTTTGTTTCTTTTTTTCATTTAGGGAACAGTAAAACGAAAAAAAAGTGTTTCATTCCGCGGAACGGTTTTGAACAAAAGAACGCGTTTGGTAACGTTTGTTTCGGGAATAAAAAATTGAGTAGAAAACACGTTTGGTAAATTTTATTCTTTTTTGTTTCTTTTAATTTTTTAATATTTTTATTTTATTTTCAATTTTTTCCTTTCTTTTTATTTTTTTTTTCTTTTCAGTTGGCGGCCTCGCCTTGGCCGGGCGAGCTCGAGCTCGTCCGGCCATGGCGAGGCTCGGCTCGCCGGATCCGGGCGAGCCCGAGCTCGCCCGGCCAAGGCGAGGCTCGGCGTCGCCGGCGGCGGCGAGGCCGAGCCTCGCCGCCCGCCGTTGGAGCCGAGCACTGCGCCCGGCCCGCAGCTCGACGCCGTCCCGATCCCGAAGCCTCTAGTGCCGCGCCGCCATCGCACCGTCCTCCGGAGCCCCTCGCCGGAACCCTAGCCGAAGATCTCCTCGAGCGAGGCCAAGCCTCGCCTTGGCCGGGCGAGCTCGGCCTCGCCGGGCGCGGGCGAGGCTCGGCCTCGCCGGGGGCGGCGACGCTCCGGCGAGGTCGCCGACCCTCGACGGCCGGTCGCCGGCCATGGCCGAGGTTGGCGACCGGCCAAAGAAAAAAAAAAGAAAAAAAGAAGAAGAAAAGAAGAAGAAAAGAGAAGAGAGAGAAGAAGAGAAACGTCTTTTTGGCTTTGAAGAAGTGTTTCTTTTCTCCGTAAACAACTTTTTGTGTTTTTTTTTGCTCCAATTTTGTTAGGGAACAAAAAAAAAAAAAAAAGAATGTAAACGCAACCAAACGCTAAGTTTTTTTTGTTCCTAACAAAAAAGATGAAGTGTTCCGTAAACGCTTTTTGGAACGTTTCCATGCACGCCCTTTGCATCTCGAGGTTTGGCTTTTCATTGAGTTGGAGAGTTTTGAGTGCGTGCCCGCAAGCATTTAGGATTTGGAGATTAAGTTCAAGGAAAAAAATGACATTTTTGTAAGTTGAAACATAAGTAGGGGTGATACCACCCACTGCGGTAGCTCCGCTGGATAAGGCCCCGTTGATCATTGCCCTCAAGATGAGGGGTTCGAAACCTAGTAGAGGCGCTTGATGCCTTAACCGATTACACGGCGTAATGGTTCCCTTGTACGGCCCTAAGGTTTACTCGCCGGCTGTTGACTATACGGGGTTCCACCCAAGCAGTTTAGTTCCTACCTAGGAACTAGGAATTGGTGGAATTAGTTTGCTCGAATCCTAAATAGGTAAAATTTCCCATGAGATGAATTACAATAATAGTCTGTTTGGTAATTATTTTGTTCTCGGGAATAATTTATATTTAGAAATTATTATTTTTATTCTATTTATTAGATGGGTTTTTAAGCATTTTAAGACGTTTTTGCTAACCGCTTAAAATTTATATTCCCAAAATAGAAATGCATTTGGTAATTACTCAAATTCTTGTGTTTTAGAATTTTCTAAATTTTTAAATAATTTTATTACATTTTTTTCCTTTTCTTCTTCTCCTTCTTCCTTAAGTTGGTCGTTGGCAATTGGCTAGACAAGGGGTGGCAGCCTTGCTAGAGTGTTGTCGGCCCTCAACGAGACCGAGCCTTGTCACCTCGAGTCTCGCGACGATTGGGTGAGACTTGATATCGCCTTGATAGTGAGGTCAACCTCGCTCAGATATGATGAGATCGAGCTCGTCCAGTCGCTAGCGAGACTCGATTCTAGAGTTATTTTCGAGAACACAAAAATTATCAAATAGGTTTATTTTCTTTTTTGGTTTTGGGGAATAAAAAAATATAATTTTGGTCAATTAGCAAACAAGGCGTAAGTCTAAAAGACAAACCTTTCTTAGAAGCCAAGTGGAAAAATTTCCCTTGCTTGGCCTCAAAGTCCTGATGTTGATCATACGGGTACCTCTTCCACTCCATTTTATATAAACAAAAACCTCTACAAAATCCTTCAAACTTCTATGCTAAGTTAAGAAAAGATTCAGAAGTATGTAGCCAAGGACTTTATTATGCACTACTTTAATTGTGAAGAAATTAAGGATTATAAAGCTCGTAGTATTTTATAGATTTGTAATAAAATTACGAAAAGTACAAAAAGAATCAATCCGGTCTAGGTTAGCACTTTCGCCCTTAAAATTGGATCGAAATTCACTGATTTCAATTTTATGTAATTGGGAATCGGACTAGTGATCCCGGGAACCACCTAAGACCGGTCGGTTTAGTCTGGTCCAAATGGTTCCTTTTGGATAGTAGAAGATGCAAATGTAAAGTGGTATAAATTAATTTAAGTATTCAATATTCTAATAATAGTACATCAAATTTCTCGTAATTATGCAATTTTTGGCAATTTGGCATCCTTTTCCTTAATCTTACAGTTCCCCACTTCTTACTGGGAGCCTCTGACAGGCCGCCACGTGTCGCTCCTTTTTCACTCCCCTTGTCGCTCTCCTGTAACTCTCGGATTGGTTAGTAACGGAAGACGAAGATGATGACGATGACCATGACGACGGCGATGGCGGTTCCACCCGCGCCGGGTCGTTAAATTCAATAGCCGGATTCCAGCTTCCCTTCCTCCGATCGATATCGAATCTCCGAATCGGATCGCCCCTTCCCGATCTCCGTCCGAACGCGTGCATTGGTCCCCGTCGACGGCGGCAGGTCGGCTGAATCCGCCGCCCGGCGACTGCGAAACGCGAGAGAGAACGAACGGCGAATGCGCTCGCTCCGACCGTGCGCGGCGACGGTGGGGCGGGGGAGGTGAGAGTCCGACGCCAGGCCCGAACCCACCGGCGCAGCGAGCGACCGAGCGAGCTGCGGCGGCGACGGCGGCGACGCGGCGACGGCAACGACTTGAGTGGCGTTTCAGTACGAAATAGATAATTACTCATTTTGGATAGAGGAGAGAGAGAGAGAGAGAGAGAGAGAGAGAGGAGAGAGAGAGTGTGTGTAAATAAAAAGCTTGGATTTTTGAGTTAAAAATAAGACGAAAGCGTTCACACTTGGCCATGGGACTTGGTCGTCTATCTTCTTCTTCTTCTCCTTCTTCGTCAGCGCGCTCCTCGATCCTCATCCGAACCCTAATTGGCGACGAGGGCTGCGGCGATCCGGTGGCGGCTGCGTCCTCCGCCTCGTCCCCGCGCCTCTGCTAGGCGGGCTCGGCCGATTTCCGGTCTTGCAACCGTCGCGGGGTGACGGGTCGGGAGGGGGAAGGGAATCGAGGCTTGTGATTCCGTTCCTCGGAGGGTGGGGAATTTAGGGGGCGGGGTGCGGTCGTGGGAGGAGGGGGTTTTCGTGGAGGGAGGGGGATGGAGGGGAATTCGGGTGGAGGAGGAGGAGGAGGAGGAGGAGGAGGAGGAGGAGGGGTTGTTGGGGGAGGAGGGAACGACGTAGAATTGATGTGCAAGACGCTGCAAGTGGAGCACAAGCTCTTCTACTTCGATCTGAAGGAGAACCCTCGCGGGCGCTACCTCAAGATCTCCGAGAAGACCTCGGCCACGCGGTCCACCATCATCGTGCCCTTCTCCGGCATCTCCTGGTTCCTGGATCTCTTCAACTACTACGTCAGTACCGACGATCAGGAGGCCTCCAGCAAGGAATTGCAGCTCGACACCAAGGCATTGTTTTTTTTAATCGGGGCGTTCTGTTCCTTGTTGTCTGTCGTTTTCGGTGTTTGCATTGCTTGAATTGCCTGTTGTTGGTTGCAGGTGTTCTACTTTGATGTTGGTGAGAATCGGCGGGGGCGCTTTTTGAGGGTAATTCCGCTCTCAGGTCTTCATTCGTTTGGGTTTTCGGTGCTGATTGGACTTGCGGTCATTGAATTTGCTTGTCATCTTGATCCGTGGCTTTATCTCCTCCGCTTACTGGTTCTAATATGTCTTCAGAGTCTGCAGTTCTGTGATTGCCTTGACCTCGCAATTCATTTTCTTTTAATTAAATTAGTTGAAGTATAAACTATTAAAAGGCCATCCGCAGTCCAAGTATCTAGCCTCTGTCGCTAAGCTCTTTGGATCTTCCATATACCAGGCTGAGTAGATTTTGCTTTGTGCATACCGCATTCTTAAATTTGGACGAGCAGGGTTGCGTTCCATAATGGGGCATGTTGCTCCAGAATGAACCTTAATTTGCACCAAATACTTGTACCTTTAAATGCTTTCTATTGGTGGTATTTTCAAATAATTATGGTTTTTTTTTAGAGTAATAATAAAACAATGTTAAATAGATTTTCCAAATGTAGGATCTCTTTTAGTTTATTCCTAGAGGGAAGAATAAGTATCTTTTCCTTTTGATATTTAACATCTTGCAGGCTTAGCAGTTGGCAAGTTATTTGTCTGATTCCCATCATTGTCGGACTATACTTTTGGACAGTCTAGCTACATGGAATGGCAGGGGACCTTTTACAAATATGGAAGTTTGTTATCTAGGTCTAGAGAAGAGTGGAACTACATAATTTAATAATATGAAAGAGTTCCTGATTGGATGATTCATTGTTATCTTTTCCTTTCGATAGTTAACAACTTGCAGGCTTAGTAGTTGGCGCAAATTTGAAGTTTTTGTCTGGTTCTCATTATTGTTGGATTATACTTTTGGACAGTCTAACTGCATGGAATTGCAGGGGACCTCTTACAAATATGGAAGTTTGTTATCTAGGTCGAGAGAAGAGTAGAACTATATAATTTGATAATATGAAAGATTTCCTGATGAACGACTCAATGGATAATAGAATTGGATCTACATTATAGTGTTCCTGTCTATATTCATACCCTAAATTAGTGTCAAAACTCTTAATATAGTGCATGAAATTCTGACAGTTTTTCGTGCTCTGACTAGAATTGTTTGACCTGCATTGTCACGTACATGTATTTAGTTCTTCCGGATTCATATTTCCAAGTCTACATAAATGCCGCTTGGCTGAAAAGTTCTGCAACCTCAGCTGTTGCAAGTCTTTTCCTGATATGTCCAGCTTGCACCTAAGAATGCAATCCTGAACCATTATCTAAATAGAATGCATCTGAAATGTCTTAATGAAAGGACCAGTAGGATGATTAGAATGGTAGACTATAAAGGTTCTTTCCAGAAACTGAAAAACTTTGTTGGGAAGGAGGATGATTCTAACATAATTTAATGCAATCCGTTATCAGTTTCTCGTAACAAATCAAAAAGATGTGTGACTACATTAGAAGTGAACATTTACCATTCAAATGATACTGTTTGATTTTTTGATAGGTAAAAAGAAATTGTAAATATGATCTCTTGCTTTGAATTTGTTCTTTTCCTCTGACCCAGCTAATTGAGACTTGCACGTTCAAAGTTTAGTCTCTTTTATAAGTTTGTATGCAAAGACATGGATCATAATCATTTTTAATCATCATCTGGAATTTGCAAGCTTCTGCTACATGGCACAACCTTATCTCCTAGACTTTTAGGATTATGGAAAACAATGTTAATGCAGCTGTACTTCCTATTATGTGAGATGCTGGTGCAAGTTTATTTTGGGAGGTTATTTTCTCATCCAGGAGCAGTTGGTCCATGAGTTGTGTGGTAGAGTAGTGTCTTCATGTATCAGGCAGCTAGGAATGCAGTTTTGCTTTTATGGTCATTCCCACTGGCATAACTGTTTTTCTTGCTGAAAGGATGAACTATGGTTTCTAAAAGCATGGTCACAGCAATACAGAAAGGAAAGTAGGGTAAGGAATATTGGTCATCTAAAATTCAGTGAGAGAATTTTTTGGCAACCGGATATGCCCTGTATGCTGGAATCTTCGGTGAAAGGATCGTATTCTATGGGAATTGAGAAGCTTGTCTTTGAGAATATTTAGAGACGCAGTGTTGAAGCATGGGTAACGTTCATTATCAAAATCAGGCAATTGCTTTTCTTTGGGAATAGCGTGAATGTTGATATTAGTTGTTCAGATAACTTATATAATATGAATTGAACGAGTATTTCAGACCTTAAATGGTTGGGGAATTAGTAGGCAATATCTGTTGCCTGCATGCAAGATAGAGGAAAGAATTAGGAAAAGGACTTAACTAGTTGGTAACATTTGGATGCCACATGTTCGCAATGGATAGAACTTATTAACGAGTCTTCTTGGTTGATTGGGAAGGATTATGAGTCATCCTGCTGAAGGTTGTGGTGAAATATAGAAAAATGAAAAGATTGGTTGCTCCAACTATCAGGCATGTTAAGATCTATTATGATATTCATTCAGGTGCTAGTACTAGCAATCCTGTGTCAGCAGCCAATGCTTTAATTGACTGATTTAGTGATAAATGATTCTGGTTATATCCGTCCACTGGATCCTTTTGCTTTTCGTGGATTTAGTTATTTGTCCTTTTTGGACTCCCTAGTTGTAGATCAAAGATGCTCTTTGGCTTATCAAGATCTCTCCCTATTCAGTTTCTTTGGCCACAAATTTTGTTATTCTTCAGGATGATGTTCAAGTTTTCTTGTTGCGCTATAAGGCATGGTTGGTGTTTGTATGAATTCTGTGAAGTTTTGTAGAAATCCTGCCAACCGTTCTAAAAGTTTAAACTGTTAAGATGAAGATGCGGTTTAATATTTAGATACCCTAGTAGGAATATGAAAAGATTTGAACTCAAGACTCTTGCTCCAATGCCATCTAAAATTTCATGGGATCATTGCCGACCATTCTAAAAGTTAAGTTATCAGATGAATGTGTAATTTAATAGTTAAATACTAACGAATTCTTTTTTCTTTTTTTTTGGGCTAGAGTTTGCATCAAGAAGGAAATAACTTTTATATAATTTTATGCAGGTATCTGAAGCTTCAGTGAGTAGAAGCCGGAGCACTATCATTGTACCTGCAGGTAGCACCCGCGATGAAGGTTGGGCAGCTTTCAGAAATATCTTGGCTGAGATTAATGAAGCATCAACGCTTTTCATACTTCCCAACCAGGTATAGTATGATTTTGACCCATAAAAAAAGAAAAAAAACTGGTTATAGTATGACACGTCATAGCTAGGAGTTCTTAACAACCTGCCCATGCTCTGTTTTAAGAAAAATATGTTGAATTTCTCTTATGCTTGTGGATATTCCATGTTCTTTTTTCCTATTCAATTGCATTAGGCCTTTTCTTTTCTTGTCTCGAGGGATCTCACTTTTTTTCCCTTTTCCGGGATGCTCCCTTGGCCTTCCTGATCATGTGGTCTGAAGCAGCAAAGTTCTGAGCCTACAGGAAGTCTTGTTGGGTTTTCAGATGATGTAGGTGCAGGCTTCATATCTGGTCATAGTGGCCAATCTGCCCCGGCTTCTTCTGATTTGAATGTGGACAGATCGGCAGAATTGCCAGCACAGGATGAGATTGGTAACATGGGAGTGTCGAAGGTAATTAGAGTTGACCAGAAGAAGTTTTTCTTTGATCTAGGGAGCAACAACAGAGGCCATTTCCTGAGGATATCTGAGGTAATCTAAAACTATTTGCGATGTGTCATTAAAGAAACTTAGTGATATTAAACTAACAAAGTGAGTGTTGGGATGGTATGTGAGTGCAGGTTGCAGGCACCGACAGGTCTTCCATCATTCTTCCGCTTGCAGGTTTGAAGCAGTTCCATGAAATATTAGGTCACTTTGTGGAAATTACAAAGGACCGGCTTGAAGGGATGACGGGTGCAATTGTGCGAACAGTGGACCCCCTGCAAAGATGAATGTTTAAACCTGCAGGGTTGGGCAAAGAGTGAAAAAAATTCTGCAAAGGGATGTACTCAAGCTGGAAATAAGTGCTTTTCTAGGGTGTGCTGATGATTTTCTTTTGTTATTTTATTTTCCTGATTCTGTGGTGAAGGATGAGAATAATCTGATTTATGTGTTTGATCAACAATAAATTGGGGGGTGGATAGCAGAAATAACAAGATGGAAGTGTGAATGTGTGGGATGGATTCATTAATAAATATTCGTTGCAGATGTGTTTCACTCTTCTCCTGTAATCATCTTCATTATCAATCATTCAAGATCCTGCACGAGGGCTATGAAAAGTGGGATTTGTAGTTCATGGCTGCTGCATTCATGCCCAGAACATGTCCTTTGCATTCACGTTAGAGTACTTGATTGCAATACCTGCTTCCATGAATGGCAGGAGCGAACTCGTGGGATTTTACATGTTGCCCTTTCCGGGCACCAAGGGAAATGTCTATTCTATCGATCCTATTGATATCACCGACTGCAGAAGTGGATAGCCAAATCTTATTGCTAATTGGTTGTGCTCTTCCTATATTCTTTTGGGTGGCCATATGATGACTCCAACTGCTGCAACTAATGCTTCTCCTCTGACCATTACGAGACTGGTTTTATTCAGATGAGATGCTTCAACGTTCCGATCCAAAGCTCCTCGGGAGTGAGGTAGCCAAGTAGTTGTTGGTGTGAACAGTAATAACTGGTTCCTCCAGGTGTTTCTTATGTCCATGTATAGCACGAGTCTGGCTCATTCCTCAGAGGCTGGATGCAACAATTGCCGACGAGCCTGTGGGGGTAGGACTCGATCTGAAAAAGGCAGCCTCTAACCGAGGAAAGGTTTTCCTTGGTTATTATCCCGTTCCACTGCTAAATCCTCGTTTTATTCCACAATTCATATGATCCACTCGAGTGCACGGAAGGAAGTTGCTTTTGCCTTCCATAGACCATGAAAATGAAACTAACAATTTATGATGAGGTACCCAATGAATTCGACATGAGAGCTAATACATGACATCGACACGGTCGCTGGTGTTGACGGGCCACCAAGTAGTGCGGTGAACTTAGTCACTGGGAGCTAATAATACGTCCATTTGGTCGACAGTGCATTGAATACTTGAATGTCCTAGTCTTCGACCAACCTTTTGTCACGCTCAAAATGTCTTCCAACGTCGACCATGAGCTGGAAATCCAGTAGTCCTATCTTTAGGATTGCTAAGACGGTGACATGGCTGCGTGCATCAGATGGACGATTCCTCCGTTCTACATCCATCCTTCGTTGCGGGACATCTTTTCGCTCATATAGCATTCAACCTATAAAACATCGTTTTATGGCAGCCAAAAGTCATGCATTTTTCCGAACATGAACTACTGCGAACATGCGCTATTACAGCCATCTTCACCTCCATGGGAACTCAGTTTACTTACGGTTTCTGAATTAGAGTGTAGATTGCTACAGTTGGGTCTTCGATGGCACTTTGAGTACGTCCATCATTGTAGCCGAGGCAGCAACTAGGTCGTTCAGATGACGGGTAAATTGCACGTTGTTTTGACCAATTAGGAGTATAAACAGAATGCGGCGTAAGATGATTCCTTACGTGATCTCCCTTACTAGACAAAAGGTCGACTGCCATTTTCATGAACGCGAAAAAGGGTTTGTGGGCAAGGTTGGGACCTACCTTACTATCTATTGCCATGTTTAGTTTAAGGCACCAAGGAATAGTAAATAATCAACTGGCTAGCCCGTCACTACAGCCCCACCACGTGCAAGTGGTGAAGCCCAAGACTGGCGATACTCTCATGCTCAAGCCTGTCCTTCGTAGATAATCAAGTTTCCTAAGGTCGAGCATAGACTGGGAAATAAAACTCGTGACCATCGATTTCCAAATCAAGTCTTGGACCACCCCCACCAACTTGTTGTAATGGTGCTGAAATGATCTCGCAACTGAATGTACCAGGTCTCAAAAAGAATGAAGAGTCGGCCACAAACTTTTGTTTCAAAAGCGAAGATGGATATGTTAACGTCACGTTTCATGTGCATTCTTCAGTATCTGAAAATAAAAGCTGGAAGAAAAGTCAGTTCAAATAGACAGCATTACGATCTCTCTCTCTCTCTCTCTCTCTCACATGTGGGGGACCGCAAGACCGGATGCAAAGGACCCATTACAGGAACAAGGAAAAGGATGTGAAGAAAGCAGTGGGATTGAGGGGTTAACATTCAAAAGGAGTGACAGTCCACAGCAAATGCTGATAGAAACTGCTCATAAGGTTTTGACAATGCCAGTGGAATGATAGAGAGGTACATGGAGCCCGTTCATGGTTGCCATCTCCTGTGTATGTGAGAGAAAGAGAGAGAGAGAGGACACTGTGCGCGTGCGTGCGTGTGCGCCAATTAGTTCACACGAGTCTTACAATTGTAGCACCACCATACCAAATAATAGGTGGGGTCAACTCTCTCCTGGAAAGATCCTTTTCACCGGGAGATTGGCCCAAGTACTATTCTGTTGAACAGTATCCAATTTGTCGTAAAATTAGTGTCTCTTTTTATCTCGCTGGAAATGATCGGAGCTGGCATGTTTCCTCTCTCTGCTCTAATCTGCAAAGCAAGTGGAGTGTGTGTACAATGTGCATGTCCCAGCAGTTTCTACTTGTTGAATGATCTGGAAAGACTGGAATGTGTCCCCAGCTGATCGCCAGGCCATTTGATTCTCGCCCAAACTTGATGTTTTGCTCTCCACTCACTGCTTTGGAATGTGACAACTCCTACTTCTTAAGAAGGGACTCAGGACCACCTCTCTCTCTCTCTCTCTCTCAGAGTTAAATCCCTTTCAAGCACAAAGGTTTTCTCTTCCCCAGCTTTTCATAGAGAATCTTCATGGAACATCAAGCGCGGCAGTCTTTTACTCCTTTAGGTGATGTAACATTTGAAAGCTTCGAAAATCAGGATATGAGGCATGTCATGAACAAATAACAAAATCACTTTGATGCGTAGTCTTCAATTTTCACATAATATGTTGGCTGCTAAAGGTACAGTCCCTGTAGCATAATCAAGAATTTACAGCTAGGACATAATGCCGTTAACATTTTCATGCTAACTTTTGAGTCATTGATTCATTTATTGCAAATGAATACCCATTTTAAGGTGTTTACAACCTGAAAAGAAAGATGGTAGTAGTTGGTCCAAGAAAATTGAAGGCTTTCTTCACGGCATTGTAGGAGTTTTCATAATCGGAAATAACTGTGTTTAGCACATCATCCCGTGCAATTGTTCAGAGTTGAACCCTTTT
The DNA here is from genome assembly GCA_014182725.1 of Eucalyptus brandiana. Taxonomy (NCBI): domain Eukaryota; kingdom Viridiplantae; phylum Streptophyta; class Magnoliopsida; order Myrtales; family Myrtaceae; genus Eucalyptus; species Eucalyptus brandiana. Next base: position 21,392,642 of record CM024677.1, on the reverse strand, counting down.
AAGAAGTACTTAAGACAAACTTTGTTTTATAGTATATACTTAAGACAAATCCTGTGTATGATTCCAACACTTCCTTTCCTTTTGAGTTCTCGTTTTTCCCTTTTATTATGATAGTATAGAACTGGCAGCATAACCTGAATGATAAAAGATCAATTAGGCACCCACGCACAAGCAATATACATCGGACTTTATCTGTATGAATAGCAATCCAGGCTGATCGAAAGGGATTGACATCCAAATTGTTAATGTGACCCTACGAGCTACTGTTCCAACGTGGTGATTTTGCAACAGAGAGAGAGAGAGAGAGAGAGAGAAAGAGAGAGCTGCTTTATCTAATTCCTGGCTTGCCAGCTAGACTTTGGCGAAATGCTCCATTTGGACAAAGAACACTTTGCACTACCATGGCATTCTACACCAAGTTGATTGAGAGGAAAGCATCAATATCTACATCCTATCTTCGTTTTTCGTTTTATTTACGCGTGCAAACTGTTCTTCCCTAGTGCTTTTCCACTTAGTTGGGCTTTTCTGTTGGCACAGAAAATTCTTAAAACTACTGATGCCCAGATGTGCTGGTATGAGTTGTTTCTGTCCCAGATATAAATGGGCATATTGCCGTCTTGGGATCTTTTTTCCCCCGACCGTTTCCTAATTGTTCAAACAAGAAGAAAGTAAATGCCACACGGCAGAGCTAATTAACAGCTCCCAGATATAAATGGGCATATTGCCGTCTTGGAATCCCTTTTTCCCCGATCGTTTCATAATTGTTCAAACGAGAAGAAAGTAAATGCCACACGGCAGAGCTAATTAACAGCTCACCATTTGCCAAAGTTCTTGGTGCATATGAATCTCGAAGGTAAAAGAAGGATGGTGTGGACGAACAATGGTACGAGCTGGGACAGAGATCTCATTATTGAGCAAAATACAGCGATGCCTTTGATCCGTTTTACTGATTCTTGAGTGAGCAGAATCTTTGATGCTTGAATGGGGAGACTCCGAATTCTTGTAGGTCCGCCGATCAAGTCTTTCGAAAGAATTAAGAGACTGATACCATATCCAAGGGTTTTAGGCCAAAAATCATAACCTTTTCATGAGACACATAACTTGTTCTAGCGACCTCCTTGGCAATCTGCACACAAAAAAATGATCATCAGCGAGAAATCTTTACCTTCTGTCAACATTACCAGTACCCTCTCCCAGTCTCTCAGAGTGCTTTACTTTAAGTAATTACATTGAATCGCCATGGTGGAATTCAGGCGCGAACATGATTATGTACTGTTAGGTAAGAGTGAAATGAGAAAGGCTGCTAATATCCAGAGAAGAGTGGATCGCAGGAATCTGATTGGCTCTCTTGATTCCTATGCGATCTTCTTGTGAATGCTTCGCAATACAAACCAGGGAACCAAAAGGCCAATCTCCAAATTGTACGGATTCAGTACCTGAACAGAATCCAACCATTCATTTCACATGACATGTAGTATTTGCAGTTGTCTACTTATATTCCCCCATTCCGTGGTTCTTTACGCGAGTGGAAAATCAGATGATCTCGACATCGCATGTAATTCTTCTTGATCCGATCACCTTATGTTTGCCATCGATTAGAGTTTTGTGGAATCTCTTGAGCTGAGTAATTGCATCTTGATAATCCTACTTAGGGACTTCGTAGTAAATAGGCGAATCACGAATTGGCAGTTGAGCCACCCAATTTATTCTTTCAATCTGTTCTCTGCTATATCAAATCGATTACAGATCAAGAGAGGGGGGAGGCTAGATTCGTTTTTACGAGAATTCATATGATTATACATGTAAAATACCATGATTTGTCATGTCAAACATGCGAGATATAAGATAATTTTAAGTACTCTAGAAGCACAACGCATTTATCTACCCGGCCCGACCCCAGTCAGTCATCTTCACCTGTCGAGTGGTTAAAAATCTCTTTTATCTCTAGAAATAATAATATCTGATCATACATGAATTTATAGACGCCACGCTATAATGGGACGGTTACGAATCCCTCCTTATATAGAATGACTTTAAAGCAATAGTTTGAGCCACAAGATTGGGCGAGAGAGAGAGAGAGAGAGAGAGAGAGAGAGAGAAGCTTATACACCTTCCTGAGAAAGTCTTCAGGTGTCTTTCATCCTGCTGAAGTAGAAACAATGGAGTCGCCGCCGTTCAGTTCGACGATGGTATCATCAGCATCGGCCAAGGATGTCGCGTCGGAGCCCAACAGTAGTGCAATAGAGTGGCACAGCAGGCGCTGGACGTGGGGAGGGCCGATAAGCCTCCACAGAGTGCTGTGCATGCAAGGCGGCGACGATGATGGGAGCTATGCCAAGAACTCCGACGCACCCGCGTCTGCAGTCACCCTATCGAAGCCCTTGCTCTTGAATGCCATACAGTCCATGAAGCTCTTCCTCGCGTCGAAGCATGACGATTCACTGAGGATTGCCGATCTAGGCTGCGCCACGGGGTACAACACCTTGGCCACGGTCAACATGGTGGTGGAGGGCCTGAGGAAGAGGTACGTGGAGGAGCTGGGGTTCGAGCCTGAGTTCGAGGCCTTCTTCTCCGACCTCCCGTCGAACGATTTCAATTACTTGTTCAGGACGTTGAGTGGGGTGGTGCCTGCTGATTGTAGCAGGGAGATAAGCAGGCGCCGCTACTTTGCAGCCGGCGTGCCTGGGTCATTCTATCACCGCCTCTTCCCGAGGGCAAAGCTTCATGTGGCCGTGAGCTTGAGCGCCTTGCACTGGCTCTCTCAGGTGATGATATTTCTTCACTCTTACCTCCTTTGTACCATTCATAGGCATGGTATCTGGCGTTCAAATCATCAATCTGATTTTACCATCTGAAATCCTCATAGTTTCCCTTACTTCAATGAACTTATTGTCACTATACTTCATAGTCCTCCAAGCGTTTCCCTCCTTCCCGTGGTCCGCAATATCCATTCGATGTGCATAGTTAAGTCGCCTGAGCTCATCCGTTACAGTTCAGACTATCGTAGAAATTTAGATTGAGGAGCAAAATCGAAAGTCAGTAATCGCGCAATACCCTAGCCTCGAATGAAACATGATAACTTCATATGAAATTTCATAGATTGAAGTACATGTATAAAAAGCATATGCCGAATGAAAACCGAAGTGAATTTCAAGTGGCCGAGGAGGACGACAGCCCTCGCCAGCCTCCCAAGTTCTGATCGGGAAAATCACACGTAACTCTGAGCAAAAATAGCAGGAACAGCCTTCACGTTTCTTCTTCTTGCTTTGTTTTTCTTTTTCCTGACCAGCCCAAACCCTCCGGTCCCTTCACCACTAGGCCCTGCACCTAGTGGCTTCTTGCTTTCTTTTTCAAAGGGGCATTCCTCTATGATCCTTCCTGGACCGATCCCCTCGTCGTGATAATGTACATTTTATCATAACTCCTGTAAGAAATACGGTAGCATACTTCTGGTTTGAAACTGGGTGGGATCAATGGAAACCTAATGGTATCACTTATTTCAAGTCTGCAGAAACATAGCTTATGAACTTGTCTCTCTTTAGGCAGATACCAGAAGAAGTCACGAACAAGAGCTCGCCGGCGTGGAACAGGGGGAGGGCATGGATCGACGGGGCCAAGGACGAGGTGGTGGAGGCCTACGCTAGGCAGTCTGAGGAGGACCTGGACGACTTCTTGCGGTGCCGGAAGGAAGAGATCGTGGAAGGCGGGATGCTGTTCATGCTGATGGGAGGGCGGCCAAGCTCCCGACAGCCCTGCGACCAGTTGGGCGATCCGGACTCGCGAGACAAGCACCCCTTCACCACCTCCATGGACCAAGCTTGGCAGGAACTCCTGGACGAGGTACGCGCATCGCCTCTTCGCATATAGTTACGCACGCGCGATCGACTAGCCGACACAAACATCGTCGTTGTCATGATGCTGCGCTGCGTGCACGATCCCATACGCCAGTCTTATCTCTTGCCGTTTCGCGTCGAGCTTGAAGACATTCGCACATGCATCATCACCGTGTCTTCTCCTGCAAATGCGATGCGATGTCCCTTCTCCGCTTTCTCCGACTTCGTAACCGGCATGACATCAGAACGTGCGCTTTCCTTTGCTATTTTAGGAGTCTTTGTCTCTGGAGAGTCTGTATGTGATGCATCGTCAGTCGTTCGATGTTTTCTTCTGTCATTCTAGGTTTTCTCCATTCGCGCAGTGCATGGGTATAGGACGAGTTATACGCGGTAAATCTCAAGCAAAATAAAGAAAAAAAATGTATGTAATCTATTGAAAAATGACCTCTACTTCTTGTTTTTTTTTTTTTCAACAATTGGAGTATTATTTAATGGGATTAATACCACGAAAAACCCCAAACTTATACACATATGACGAATCTACTTCAAACTAATTTTTTTGACTATGAAAAATCTCAAATTGGTATATCTTTGATAAATTTACGCAAAATTTGTACATTTATGATGAATTTACCTTGTTAATTTTCATTAAATTATATTGTCAAATCGCTGAGTTAGATAATAAGTGACAGTTGACTGATATATTAATTTAGAATTTTATTATCTGTTTCTCACAATTGTATCTATTTTTTAGTTTTTTGTGGTATTAATCTAACTTAATAAATGGTGCCTTGTCACATATATACCAATTTGAAATTTTCGGTCTTCAAAAAATTACTTTGAGGTAAATTATGTCACAAATGTACAAGTTCTGGATGTTCTGTAGTCATTTTGAGTAAATTTGTTATAGATGTATCGATTTAGGGTTTTTCAGTATATGAACTTTTATTTAAAGTGAAGAATTCAAAAATTTTCAAACTGTAATGATAAATTGGCATAGCATTGATATAGGATTCGTCATGATTTTTAATGATTAAACGTTAATAATTACATTAAAAAAATCAATGAATTTTTGTATTGCAAAAGGGAGGAATTTTAAGAGAATTTGAAAAAAACTTGCATAGAAACTAAGAATTACACTGAATATCCAGTAGCCAGGGTGAGGCCGCATTTGCTAGCCTCACCGATTTGGCTCCGTCACCGGTGGCTACCCAAGCATAACAAATTGATATTCGAGTCTCGCCGGTAAGGTAACAAACATAGTGATGTATCACCATCTTACACCCAGCCATTGTCGGAAGGTTATTAAAAAGATTCTAAACCTATTATACGGTCGTCAATTCAATTAAAAACTTTTCAATTAAGTTGATTTAGTTCTAATTTTTTTTAATGATTTTCCAATATAATCATTCTAGCCAATTTTGGCTAAAAATCGCTGACATGGTGTTCTTGTTAGCACTAACTATGGCATCGTGGCCCTTGCTTGTGGTTAGCGACCAGTGGAGGGAAATAGAACAAAAAATAAAGAAAAAAAGAAAAAGAAAAGAAAGGGGGAAAAATAAATTCATAAACTTTAAAAAAAAATTAAAAATCGTTCATGATATCGATGGTCAATGTTGACTGGATTGTCATGTTAGTAATTTCCGACTAAAATTAATCAGAATGACTATATTGAAAAATTGTAATAAGATTTAGGACTATATTGATTAGATTAAAAAGTTTATGACTAAATTGACGGCTCTCCAATATTAGAACCTTCTAGACAATTTTACCGTCATCCTATATGTAATTTACCTATATGCATTTTCCATACTTTCTCAAATTATTTCAAGAAAATTTTGGCAACTTGGTGTGCAAAAGGGCTTGATAGATGAAGAGACCAGAGACGGGTTCAACATCCCGGCGTACATGAGGAGCACGGAGGAAGTGGAGAGAGCCATGGCCAAGTGCGGCGGGTTCGAGATCCAGAGGATGGAGTACCGGCGGATCAGGGAGCACTCTGAGGAGAAGCAGGAGGAGTGGTCCCGCGACCCGGCCTCGTACGGCCGGTCCAAGGCCAACCTGGTCAGGGCCACCCTGGGGCCCATCGTTGAGGCCCACCTCGGCCGGCCCCTCGCCCGCGAGCTCTTCGACCGCTTCCAGCGGCGGGTCTCCACCGATCTCGGCCTCCTGGCGAAGACCTGCTTCTATGGGGTTATCGTGGTCTGCGCCATCCGGAAATGAAGACGGTCGAGCTTGGGTTTACTTGTGTTTGGTCGCGGACCATCTAATATTTCATTTTTCGAGGGAGACTATAATGTCGGAATTCGAGAAAAGAAATGGCTAATAAATCTTTCTCTCCTTTAAAAAAAAAACATTTGGAGGGATGCAAATGTCGTTTGCTCCCTCGTTTTGGCGTGAGTAGTCAAAAGCACAGCATCTTGCGTACGGTCTTGCATGAACTTGTAAGTCTTTGGAGATGGGAACACTTGGGTGGATTTTGGTATATATTATCATACGTGGAAATTGAAATAGCTGGGAAAATTATTGGATTTTTTATTATAAAGGCCTAATTATGAAAAAAGAAGAAGAAGAATGATGCTCAGCCAAGGGGAGCTCGCCGAGACCGCAACAAGGACAACAATGAAGATAAGAAGAATAGAAGGCATAATGGACGGTGTTACACCTATGGCAAAGTATGTCACTTTGCTAGGGATTGTCGGTTCAAAAGAGCTAAAGGAAACGTTGCAACATCTAAGGAAAATGATAACAAATAAGAGTGGGGTTTCCAAGCATCCTTTAAAGTAGAGGAACAAGAAAAGCTCGCAACCCCCTCCATCACAGAGTTAGAAGATGTGGTGGCCCTCATCACGGTAAGTGATAAATTGATCAAATTATGATGAAGATTAGATAGTTGATTCAAGGTGCTCAAATCACATGACTTGAGATCAAGGCAAGCGGTGAACGAGTAGTTGTCACCGCAGACAACTCAAGATTACCGATTACCCATGTTGGCCAAATGATGATAACACCCGATTCAGTTCACATTAGGTTAAATTGAAAAATGTGTACCATATGTCAAAAATGAAGAAGAATATATTGTCTATATCCTAACTTACAAACTCAGGCAATTATGTGGTGTTCGGTCCAAGAGACGTTATGGTGTACCCTACAGGTACACCAATCATGGAAGGGTGTCGATTAGAGTATGTCTATGTAATGCAGTAGAGATGGCAAACGTAAAAAAAACTCGAAAGAGTGAAACACTCGATTTGTGAGACGAACAGCTTGGGCACGTGAGCTACCATAAGTTAAAGGTAATGATGATGAAAGGTATGCTAAAGGGCCTCCCCCACTTGGAAGTTCAAGACAACGTCATCTATGCCGGATGCCAGTACGGGAAGGCACATCAGCTTCCATATGAAGAGTCCACATTTAGAGTAACGATGCCTCTCAAGCTCATCCATTTAGATGTATTTGGACTAGTGAAGCGATCGTTAGTTAGAGGATCAAAGTACATGATAACATTCATTGACGAGTTCTCTAGGTACGTTTAAGTTGACCTTATGAAAGAAAAATTTGAGGCAGTAAATAGATTTAAGGAGTTTAAAGCAAAAGTAGAAAATGAAGTAGGCAAGAAAATACTATGCCTTCGTATGGATAATGAGGGAGAATGTACACAAGAAGACTTTACAAAGTATCTTAAAAAATGGAAGATACATCGACAATTTACTTGTCCAAATACACTACAACAAAATTGAGTTGCTTAAATAAAGAATTGGCATTTGGCGGAGACATGTAGAGCATGTTGCACGCAAAGAATGTTTCACCTAGGTTTTGGGTTGAATGTATGAAGACAATAGTGCACATGATCAACAACCACCTTACTAGAAGTTGTGGAATTGTAAGCCCACGGTAAGTCACTTTCGAGTATTTAGACGTATATGTTATGCATTTGTGCCAGACCATCTTCGCAACAAGTTCGATAAAAGGCAGTTTGTTACATATTTGTGGGCTATGATGATCAAAGAAAATGATGGAAGTGTTGTGACCCTACAACAGGGAGGTGTTACACTTCTAAAAATGTGGTGTTCGACGAACTATCATCTTGGTAGTCATCACAATCTAATCCAAAACAAGTTGAAGAAGACGCTCGTGAAGGAATGGAAGAAAATGACGAGCTTGATAAGGTTCAGCCAAGTGAAGAAAAAAATAATCTTGTAACTGGAAAAAAAGAAGTCAGAGCACAATCGCCAGAGTAATCAAGGAGTCCATGGCAACCGGTGTACATCCAAGAATTATAGAAGAGCTCTAACCAAGTCAGATGGAAGAATATGAAGAACGCGAACCTCAACTTAGGAGATCAGCAAGACAAAGAAGAACAAATCCCAAATATGCAAATGCAGCATTGACCGAAGATGCCAGAGTAGTTGAGCCATCTATATATGAGGAAGCCTCACAAGACGTGGAATGGAGGAAGGCCATGGAGGAAGAGATACAAGCACTAAGAAAGAATGAGACATGGGACCTAGTGTTGAGATCTAAAGAGGTACGTCCTATACCTTGCAAATGGGTTTACAAACTTAAAACTTGACTAGATGGATCGATGGAAAGATATAAGGCACGATTAGTTGCTCGAAGATTCTCTCAAAATATGGCCTAGATTATGATGAGACTTTTAGCCTAGTAGCAAAGATTACTACAGTTTGAGTTTTACTAGGACCTGCAGCAAGCAAGTCATAGAAATTATGGCATATAGATGTGAAGAATGCCTTCTTATATGGAGAACTCGATCAAGATATATACATGGAGCAACCAAATGGTTTTAAGAGTAAGACTCATCTAGACTATGTTTGCAAGTTAAAGAAAGCCCTTTAAAGCTTAAAACAAGCCCTGAGAGCATGGTATGGGAAGATTGTTGAATTCTTGGTGCAAAGTGGTTACTCAATAGCCCCCGGCAGACTCGACTCGAGCTTGTTTGTGAAGGTAGAAGATGGCAAGCTTGCAATAGTATTAATCTACGTGGATGATCTAATCATCATTGGATATAATGAAGAAGAGATATGTCAAATCATAGCCAATCTCTTAGTGTGGTTTCAAATGAAAGAGCTTGGAGAATTGAAACATTTCTTGGGACTTGAGGTTGAGAAGACCAATGAAAGACTATTCCTATATTAGTATAAGTATGCATGAGACCTCCTAGACAAGTTTGGGATACTTGATTGCGAACATATATCTACTCCAATGGATGGAAATATAAAGCTTTGTGTAGCTGAAAGACAAGAATTGGAAGACTCAGCTATGTATAGACAATTGGTAGGTAGCCTTATTTACCTAACTAGAACACGGCCTGATATTGCTTTTGCAGTGGGAGTAGTAAGTCGATTCATGGAGAAGCCACGGAAGCCTCACTTAGATGCAGTCAAGTGCATACTGAGGTATGTAAATGATACATTTGATTTTGGGCTCCTATATAAGAAAGAAGTATCGTGTGAGGTTGTAGGCCATTGCGATGCTGACTTTGCTGGAGATCGTGACACACAACGATCAACTACTGGATACATGTTTAGCCTTGGATCAACAGTAGTGTCATGATGCAGTAAAAGACAAGCAACTGTGTCATTGTTTATGACAGAAGCCGAGTATAGAGCAACAACAGTGGTAGCTCAAGAGAGTACATGGTTGGTACAATTAATGGAGGATCTTCATCAACCGATAGATCACTCAATAAGATTATATTGTGATAATCTATCAGCCATAAGCTTAGCGGAGTCCATGCGAGGACCAAGCATGTAGAAGTGCACCAAAGTATTACTAGGTGAGATAAAGATAGAGTATACCAAAACGAATGATCAAGTTGCGGACATCTTCACCAAAGGTCTTGGAGTTGCAAAATTCGGAGAGTTTCAAAGGCAACTTGGTATGATCACAAGGTTTATGCTAAGAGAGAGTAGTTGATGAGGGGGAGTGTTAGCACCATCATTTCCTGCGTGAAAAAGTATTACTAGGTGAGATAAAGATAGAGTATACCAAAACGAACGATCAAGTTGCGGACATCTTCACCAAAGGTCTTGGAGTTGCAAAATTCGGAGAGTTTCAAAGGCAACTTGGTATGATCACAAGGTTCATGCTAAGAGAGAGTAGTTGATGAGGGGGAGTGTTAGAGAGCTCTCTCTCTCTCTCTCTCTCTCTCTAGAGTTCTCCAGATTTTTCTTGCCACATCTTTGTTTCTTTAGTCAAAATCCTCGTTGGACAAGTAGCCGAAATTGTTGACAACTTGAAGTCAGCAAGTTGACAAATTGAAGGGCTCCGCTGACTTCCCATGCCTATAAATAGCCAGTCCCTCTTTCCTTTGTGCAGAGTGAAGTGAAGTGTGTGAGCGTATTGTGTAAAGTGTGTGTGAGTGTGGGGGTCTTCTGTAATAGTGAGTGGTGTAAGAGAGTGTGGTGTTGTGATGTTGTGAGTGACGTGTGGAGAAGTGATAGTGTGTAGTGTGTGAAGTGAGTGACGTAAAAGTGGTGTATGTGAGTGTGAGAGTTCTTTGTATGCTTATATGTAATTTAGTGTTATTGTAACATCGAGAGAATGTTTATTATAGTCACTTTTTCATAAAATCAAAATATAATATGATCGCTGCTGCATTCCATGTTTCGTTTTACTTGATCTAGTCCTACAAGTCATTGTCCCATTGGCTTCTCGTTGGTGGCTTCCTAAGCATCAGGAATCGCGATTTAGGTCTTTCACCTGTCAAGAATATAGTGATTTATCACCATCTTATGCTATTAGTAATTAAACCAAATTCATTGGAAGTTGCCAATTAATCGAAGAGATTGTCGATTCACTAAATAAGTTGGTGACTTTAATGGCTGTTGATCGGTCACCCGCTTGTAGGCGTCTGTAGAAAGAAGGATAGAGCTCTCTTTGATGGGTTTGTGAGCTGGATCGTTGCCTTATTTGCTCTAGTCGCCGAAACCCTTACAATAAGGGAAGCTTTGTTCTGGTTGAAAAGGAAAAGAAGCACACGAACTGAACAAGAAAGAGGCGTACTTACACCTGCTCAGTCAACATTGTTGGCTTTGGATAGCTTGTCTGCAGTAGAGTTTATAATGGGCCGGGCAAAGCCAACATGGGCTGTTCAATCTATAGTCAAAGACTGCCAATCTCTGCTGGGCCAGCTGAAGGACGTGGTCATCTGTTTTCAGCCGAGGATATATAATCAAGCGGCCGAGTGGGTCGCCAAAGCCCATCGAACCAGTTCCCTCCTGGATTACCAACTCCCCTAATTCCCTTTTGTTGATTTTTCCGTTTGGACATCAAAACCTTATGCTTTTTGTCAATGCCGAGTTAATAATGAAAATATCGTTAATTCTGACCAAAAAAAGAGAAAAAAGATCGGTTACCCGCTTGCCAATTTACAAGATCAATGATGACGTCAGTTCGGCTCTCGATACCGGGGCACAGATTTAAGAGTGTGTATTGTAATGTTATTTTCAACAATATCTTCTTGGAATGCTACATATATTTAATGAGTCACATATCAAATTTATAAGGTGAAATACTAAAAAGTTTATTCGTCTCATTCTCTTCGAGTCTTGTGACTGTTTTCATCTTCAAACATTCTAAATCAACAATTCACCTTAAGATTCATAGCCTATCATATACTCGACATCTTATAGTCATCACATGCATTTTTTCATCTTTTCTCAAATTGTTTCAGCAAATAGTTTCAGGATGGAGGAGGAAGTGGAGAGAGCGATGGCCAAGTTGGGGTGGGTTTGAGATCCAAAGGGCGGAGGATGGGGAAGGATCGCAGAGCACCTCGAGGAGAAGCAAGAGGAGGAGCGGCCTGAGACCCGCCATCCCGCAGCAGTCCAAGGCCAACCTGGCTGTGGGACGCGCTCGGGCGCACCATCGAGGCCAACCTCGGGCTGTCCCTTCTCCCACAAGCTCTCCTACAGTTTCCAGAGACGGGTCTCCTCCGATCCAAGCCTCCTTGCGGAAACTTGCTTCTATTTTTGTATTCATGAAGGAAGAGAATCGATTTTTTTGAATGCTTAATCAATTTGAATTTAATATGAGGAAGCATAGTTTCCAAAAGAACAGTTGAAGAATGGCTTAGGAGTTCGAGACATTAAAACAAATTTTGAGATTCCTAAGTACGTAGGGTCAGGGCCGTTGCTCTATTTTGTAGGCGGGCAAGCCCTTGCTTGCCCCTCCCTGACCCCGTCCTCCGACATACGGTGCCCATATCGCAAATCCTATGATGCCGCACGGAGCAATCGCAGGGATTCATGCCTGAGTTTTCTTGGGATATGTTATATCGATGCGCTGTCACGTCGTGGATTCTATGTTCACAGACATATCATGTCCAATTTTGCGACCGTACATTAAATTCGATTTAGATTAGATTACAGAACGATAGAAGAGAATGATACCAAGATGAAACAGAGATCAGAAAATTGTATTAGAGTTCACAGATGCTCGAGAAATATCGAAAAGTGGCTCGATACATTCGCTCTCTCTACTGCCACCACTTTTGTTTCTAGGTACGAGATTCTCAGGACAAAGCAAACACTTTAGATGGTGTAAGGAGCGGGCAGTGGCAAGCCGACGACGGAACCGCAGAGTGGGGCGTTGTCGGGGAGGTTGTACTCGTCCCTGAGGGATCGCTCCGGTGAGAGGATGCTGAGATACATCTCCTGGCCCAAGTACCTCCTCTCCAGCATCTCCGACCTCAAGTTCCACATGCCGGCGTTGTCGAACGTCAACATGATCGCTGCCCACGACTTGGGGAACACCTGGACGGTGTGCCTGCTCACGGCGTCGAGGAGGTTGTAGCTCTTCCTCTTCTCTGGGGTCCACCTACCAGGCTCGACGCTGAAATTACACGAGAATGGAAAACAATGTGAATTGAGTTGTTCAATCAATGTCTGAGTTGTAGTAAACTTGATGCGGTTGTCGTTGCACGACGACGGGCATAAGCGAAAGAGTACTCACCCGACGGCAAAGAAAGAGTAGCCATCGAGGTGCCACGACTGGATGCTCTTCTCGCGGTTCTCAAAGATGATCTCGACAAAGGTCCTGAAGGTGATGTTCCCCACATTCGGCTCCAAGGTCACCAACTTAGGCTCTTGCTCCGGTGGGCTGTCGGGGATCACGTCGTACTTGAAGACCTTGTCGGCAGTTCCAAAGTACTCGGCGAGCTTGAGCGGGGTGGTGGGATTGACGTGCGATACACCATTGATGGCATAGCGGAGCTTGCCGCCAACCTTGGAAGCCGAGTTCACAAGCTTGATGGTGCGGGTTATGTTGATCTGGCCGTAGTGGTAGGATCCTTGAGGGTTAGGCCTTGCGGCGCTGGCGGTCAAGTTCCATCGGAAGGATCGGAACTGATTGAGCGACCACGCCCAGCCCTCGGGAGCCTTAGGGAGGACAGTGGAGGCAGGTCCCTTGCCGTTGGTGTAGCGGAGGATGCGCTTGCCGGTGATCACTTCCTTGGTGAACCGGGTGGAGGCGACCATGTAGTAGTCACGGGGCTCCTGATCGGCGGTCACGAGCACGCTAAAGCACTGCCCGACGTGGACATCGAGGGACTCGTAGACGTTCTGGACGACGTGTGATCCTTCCATCTCGACCAGCTTCATCGGGTGCCCTTGGATCCGGAAGTTCAGGGAGTTCTTCAAACCGATATTGCAAATCCGGTACTTGTAGGTCTTTCCGGGCTTCATGGTGAAGACGGGCTCATCGCCGCCAGGGCCTTTCCCGGACTTGCCATTGATGATGACGCCGTCAGGCCTGGCGAGGGATCGGCCGCTGTCCAGGAAGGTCTTGAGCTGTTTGTGGGTCTTGGAGTACCAGTCGCCAATGAGAACGGTGTAGTCGTCCTCAGGGTCGGCATAGGGGACGGGGATGAGCAGGCGGCTGTTCACGCGGAGGCCGCCAAAACCGCCGGCCGCGCGGTGGGTAGAGGTGGTGGGGTAGTAGAGGTAGCTCCCGATCTGATCCTTCACCTGGAAGTGATAGGTGTAGTTCTGTCCTGGCGGGATAGGGCAACTGGTCCCCAACGTTCCATCTTGCCAGGAGTTCTTCCTGTGCTGGACTCCGCTCCTGCATCGACAAAATAACCCGATCGAAAGGTTCAGATTACCTGGTACTATAAAGCAAAAGAGAGAGAGAGAGAGAGAGAGAGAGCGAGAGAAGGCAGGGAGGCGGGCGGCGACCATGTCAACAGGAATGGCTCGTCGAGGTGGTTGAAGACGTTGACGACAATGTTGTTGTTGGAGGTGGAGTTGATGTTGGGGCCGGGGAACTGGCCATTGATGAGAATGCCCTGCTGGGGGACGCCGAGGGGCGAGATGGTGCCGTACGTGACGTTCCACGTGAAGAAGAAGTAGGGATCCTCAGCCCTCACCACGGTGGCGGCTCCGGCCAGGAGGCACAGTAGCGACGCTAGCGTCACCGTGTTCATCCTCTCACCACCGCCCTCCTTATAAAATCCTTACACCTCGTTACACAAAGGTCGGTCTGTGTTTTTTTTTTTCCTATCTCTTCTTTCGGAAGAAGAATTATTTCCTTCTTCTTCTTGCCTCCTCCGTGGTGCTGAGCCATCCCTATTTATAACGCCCTTTGCCAAATCGCGTCTTGCCTTCTTTACCTCTCGTCCATCGAGAATCTCTCCGCGCCTCCCGTTTTTCCTCTCTCTCTCTCTCCTCTTGAATTGCGCTTGGCCGGTTTCGTTGTTCCGCTCTCTAAAATTAGAAAACATTTAGGCCATTGCAGGTCTCGGGAGGAGACAACCATGATGAGGTCAACGAGTTTCGCGACTGGCGATTAGGACTTGATCGACGCCATGCGCCCCTCCTCCCCGTTGATCGTGTCGGGCGGCGGAACTGACCAGGGATTTTTGTGGGTTCGAATTTGATGAGACGCGAACGAAGATGGAAATGTAATAAATTTTGATTTCACATGATGAGAGAAGATCGTGTAGAATTTAATGTGTATGGAATGAATTTTCGTTGAGAGTACATTTGATGAGCTATCTGAATTATATTGAGCTGGCTCTTGTCAATTAATTTGCTGTCATTTCCTCTACCAAAATAGATTCAATTTGTTGCTAGTGTAGGATACATTTATCATCTCTCTTGTTATTATTTCCTAACAAAAATAGAATATACACGTGCACTTTTCATATTTCACGTGATTGGATCAAAAGATATACCGGGGAAATTAAAATAAATAGATGCTAAGCTTTGATCTGATATGCCATTTTTTCACTTTAAATTGGTGCAACGTGATTTCTGAATTTTGGCATAATGTGTAATATTATCCTTAAACTTTTAACTTGTTCAATATAGTCCTTAAACTATAGGTAACTGTTTAGTGTAATCCCTAAATTATATAATTTTTTTTTTTTGAAAGTTTAGGGAGAATATCGATTGAACCAAAATTTAGGGATCGCATCGAACAAAATAAAAGTTCAGGAACAATATTGCATGTTAGACCAAAGTTTAGGAATCATATTGATTAAATTAAAAGTTAAAGGATAACATTGTAAATTCAATTAATGTTCATTTACCATTTATGTCATTTTCTCATCGCAAATGATGACCCATTCTAGTTTATTTAGGGTGCGTTTGGTAACGATTCTGTTCCCGGGAGTAGATTCTGATCATAACTGATTCTTATTGATTCTGTTCCCAAGAACTGATTCTAAGTATTTTAAGCCGTTTGGTAACCGTCCAAATTTTTGATTTTGGAATAGAATTGCGTTTGGTACCGTGCTCATTAATTCTATTCCAAATCAATTTTTTTAATTTTTAAATAATTTTTTTAATTTTTTTTCTTGTTTTACTTTTTTTTTTTTCTTTTCTTTTTCCTTTTCTTTTCCCTTTTTTTTTTTTTTTTTTTTTTTTTTTCTCATCATCTTCTTCTTCTTGTGGTGGTAACCTCATCGGAGCGTCGCCGGCCCTCGGCGAGGCCGGCGACCTCACCGGAGCATCGCCGGCCCTCGGCGAGGCCGGCAACCTCATCGGCCAAGCCTCGCCGGCACTGGGCGGCGTCACCCGGCCCGCCGGTGGTCGGGCCGACCTCGCCGAGGTTGGGCGAGGCTGCCGCAGCCACCGGCGGGGGCGGGCGAGCCTCGCCCGGCCACCGGTGGGGCCGGGTGTCGCGAGGCTTGCCCGGCCCCCCCCCGCCCACCTCGCCGGGCCGGGTGAGGCCCGCCGGCCACGGTGAGGCTCGGCCTCGCCAGATCTGGGAGGCCGAGCCTCGTTGGTGGCTGGGCAAGCCTCCGACGAGCTCGCCAGTGGTTGGGCTTGCCTCCCGCGAGCTCGCCGGACCTCGCCCTGGTTTGGCGAGCCTCCGATGAGCTCGCTGGACCGGCGGCCGGCGAGCTCGCCAGTGGTTGGGCTTGCCTCCGGCGAGCTCGCCGGACCTCGCCCTGGTCTGGCGAGCCTCCGACGAGCTCGCCGGACCGGTAGCCAGCGGCGGTGGACGGAGGACGGTGGCGGGCGGTAGTGAACGGCGGTCGCGAGATGGCCGAAGGGAAGAAGAAGATTTATTGATTTTGATTCTTAAATTCGTTAGAACAATAATCAACTTTTTTTTTTTTTGTTCTTGATTCTATTCTCAATCTGTTTCTGGGAACAAAAATTTTACCAAACGCAATTTTAAGCCCAAACTGATTCTGGGAACAAATAATCAGAATTTAGCCATGTTTGGATGGTTACCAAACAGTGCCTTAGTCTAACTTATCATGAAGGAGTATCCTTATACTAGGACTGAACTCTTCCAAGGTAAGCTACCATTTTCATTAATCGACATTCTATTTTATCTTGGAGAAAATAGATGATCAATAACTAGAAATTCAAATACCTTTTTCTTTCCTTTTATACTTTAGGCACCATGAACCTCATGGGGGAAGAGAGAGAGAGAGAGAGAGAGAGAGAGGTGTCCTAGGTCCTAGGAAATCACGACGAAAACAGATGGTGGAAATGAGAGCACAAGACAGGAGGAAAGGCTAGAGAATTTAGCGGGACTTCAACGGTTGACATTGTCAACGCGTCGGTATTAGTCTCATATATATAAGAGAGAGGCATGAACTTGGAGGGTAAAAACCAGAGCGAGTCGTCTCCTTCCTGATACACCCAGATAGAACCAAAGATCAGATAGACAGACAGATCCATGGAAACCCGGAGACCGGAAGAGAAAATCAAGTTCCCGACAAGGAAGCCGAGAGGCAATCAAGACATGGGCCTACGGATCCCGATCCTGTTCCTGTGCCTCTCAGCCTGGGCCGCGGTGGCTCGAGGCGAGGATCCTTACCTGTTCTTCACGTGGAACATCACCTACGGCACGGTCTCGCCCCTGGGGGTCCCCCAGCAGGCCATACTCATCAACGGCCAGTTCCCGGGGCCAAACATCAACTCCACCTCCAACAACAACATCGTCGTCAACGTCTTGAACCACCTCGACGAGCCGTTCCTGATCACATGGTAAAATGAACTGACTCCTGTCGAGCACCTAACACGTGCTTGTTAGCGCGAATTCTTTTCATTCAATGCATTTCTTCCTAGTTTATATGTGTACCATCCTATCCCATTAAGATTTTCTTTATGACGTCATTTATAAATAAGATTGTTTTACAATGAAAACATAAATTCGAATTTAATTGGTATGAGATGATAATCATAATTCAATGCTTATTATTACCCTTTTCTTTTTGGCCCTAGGAACGGAGTGCAACAAAGAAAGAACTCTTGGCAAGATGGCGTGCTTGGGACCAACTGTCCAATCCCTCCAGGAAAGAACTACACCTACCATTTCCAAGTGAAGGATCAAATTGGAAGCTACTTCTACTACCCAAGCACTGCCATGCACCGCGCTGCTGGTGGCTTCGGTGGCCTTCGCATCAACAGCCGATTGCTCATCCCGGTCCCGTACGCCGACCCCGAGGACGATTATACGGTCATGATTGGCGACTGGTACACCAAGTCGCACACCCAACTTAAGAGCTTCTTGGACAGTGGCCGAGCGCTTGGCCGACCTGACGGGGTCCTCATCAACGGGAAATCGAACAAGAGCCGAGGAAAAGACGAGCCCCTCTTCACGATGAAACCCGGCAAGACCTACAAGTATCGGATATGCAACATCGGCCTCAAGAACTCGCTCAACTTCAGGATTCAAGACCACCCGATGAAGCTCGTTGAGATGGAAGGATCTCACACGGTCCAGAACAACTACGAGTCGCTCGATGTCCATGTCGGGCAGTGCTTCAGCGTCTTGGTTACGGCCGACAAAAAGCCTAAGGACTACTTGATGGTCGCTTCGACCCGCTTCACCAAGACCGTGCTCACCACCACCGCCGTCGTCAGCTATACGAATGGCGAGGGACAGGCTTCACCTGAGATCCCGAAAGCACCAGTCGGATGGGCATGGTCGCTCAACCAGTTCAGATCCTTCCGATGGAACCTGACCGCCAGCGCCGCCAGGCCCAACCCTCAGGGATCCTACCACTACGGCCACATCAACATCACTCGCACCATCAAGCTCGTCAACTCGGCCTCTAAGGTCAACGACAAGCTCCGCTACGCCATCAACGGCGTCTCCCACGAGGAGCCCAAGACCCCGCTCAAGCTCGCGGAGTACTACAATGTGGTCGACAAGGTCTTCAAGTACAATGCGATCCAGGACGACCCGCCCGCCACCGTCGGCGACAAGGTCACAGTGGAGCCTAACGTGGCCAACATCACGTTCCGCACATTTGTTGAGATCATCCTGGAGAATCACGAGAACAGCATCCAGTCGTGGCACCTCGATGGCTACTCCTTCTTCGCGGTCGCGTAAGTTGACCACAGATCTTCCTATTTTTCCTAACGTGTCTCGATTGAACGTTGTTTTCCTTCTGACATCTAACCGTGCGAAATCCAATGTGTTCTCGTCAGGATCGAGCCCGGGAGGTGGACGCCGGACAAGAGGAAGAGTTACAACCTCCTTGACGCGGTGAGCAGGCACACGGTCCCGGTGTTCCCCAAGTCGTGGGCGGCGATCATGCTGACGTTCGACAACGCCGGGATCTGGAACCTGAGGTCGGAGCTGCTCGAACGACGGTACTTGGGACAGCAAATGTACCTCAGCGTCCTGTCGCCGGAGCGTTCCCTGAGGGACGAGTACAACATTCCCGACAACGCATTGCTCTGCGGGATCGTCAAGGACATGCCCAAGCCTCCACCTTACTCCATATAGAGAGAGAGAGCTCTGTGATTTTTTGTTTTGCTTTTTGGTTTTTTCTTTTCTAATTATAATGGCGATGGGAAAGAGACGAGGAGTGACTAGGAGGATTGAGAGAAGGGAGGGAATTCTTTATTGGGAAAGAGATGGTGGGAGAAATCAATTTTGTTCTAATACAATTATCTAAGCAAAAAAGATCATAAGTTCGGTGCAAGAGGTTTTTCAGATGCGTACGTTTGATCTTTCTGGTAATCTCATTCCGGAAATCGTTTGGTTTATTCTTGCCATCGACTTCATTATAAATTATTGCCACTCTATTAGTGTTTTTATTTTCTTTTTTTTCCACCCCTAATGTTTCGCGAATTATGTTTAAGCGATGGGCATGATTTTGCGTTACTGAACTTTTAGCGTTCAATGATGTCCCTCTACTTTTAATATAGGGAAAACTATTTCCGGCCAAAAAAGAATATAGGAAAAGATATAAAAAAATCATCCTCGATTTTTAATCCAAAATCACTTTGCATCATCTGCTTGCAAAAGTACATATTGTATCCGATAAATGAATTTTATTATTAATTCGTGTTAACAGCAAGAGATCACAAAAAGTATTATACTTATCTTCTGTAAATATGAAACAAAGTAATCATAGTTTAGGTATATGAGTGATTCTTGACATGTTACATTGTTAATTACCTATAAAAAAAGATGTAAATTAGTTCAAAATTGAAGTACTTTTACCTGAGTATAACGCAGAAAGGGCCTTATATGTGTATACTTTGGCTCATTCTAGAAGAACGAGTATTTATTTTGTAAGTTCATTGTGTGCAAATGATGGAATTTTTATTGAAGTCACATTTCTCATTTAAAAGTACGAGTATTTTACTAATAGAGTTTTTTTTTTTTTGATCCGTTACTAACAGGGTCATATACAATGATTTAATTCACTATTATCTTATTCTACAATGATTAAATAATTTGATGAATAGACCTTTGCCTAGAATGCTATCAATTTGTGTACTTTTTTTTTTTTTTTCCTAATGAAACATAGGCTTGAATCAAGCTAGACAAATCAAATGTTAAGACATCCATCACGTTTGATCGATTCTAATTTCTAACTATTGAATTCGAGCATGCATATCGCAAGCGAAAAGTCACGACCCTATCGAGATGAATGACGTGATCGCTAAGCCGCAAGTGAGGCGACCTTGTTTCCACTGCCTCTCCCGGGACGAATGCGAGCTTGTAGCGAGGTTGTGTCCTCACCCCTCTGACGCAAACCTCCCCCTCTCCCCTCTCCAGCAACAATATATATATACATATATACATATATATATACATATGTATGTATGTATGTATGTATGTATGCTTTATAAATATGAATACTAATATAATCTTACCATCGATCAGGTAGGACCCAAGCAATAACTTCTCTCCATATTTTTCCAACTTTATACTAATGTATTGTCGCATCATTGCCATGCATCAACTTTTGGCGCATGGCAATGTAACTTGGATTCCATCTGATTCATAAAAGTGAATCATTTAAAAAAACATTCTCAAAAGTGACCCATTGTATTGCTTTAAAAAATTACTAAATGAAAAATATTTTAACTATCGACGATGATCTATATCTAAATATCTTTGTGCATAATGAAATTATTTTTCGTTCCATTCATGTTTTCAAACAATCATTTTTCAAAACAAATTATTCAAATCTTAATTTTTTCCGAAAATAAATTGATTGCACGTATTAAATAAATGAAGATTTAATTGCAAAAATAAAATAAAGGACCACAGAAGCAGCAGGGAGCAAAAGTACACTTATAAACCGGTCGATAAAATCCTTTACAGAAACAGAGAGACAGAACGTCGCCGTTTCGACTGGGCCTCCGAGAACTTATTTCCATCCGATTCGCTCAGGGATATCCCACTTTTCTTGATCTCTGTTGAAACCATTTGCTTGCCCTCGCTCTCCCAAAGTTTCCAGCGTCGGAAAGGCGGAAGCTTGCGAAGGAATCGGGCACAAACCACTCGTTCCCAGGTTCTTAACTGTGATTCCGCCTACGTCGGGTTCATGGGTCGGTCGAATTACGCATGAACGATGGATGTGGAATGGACTGCGGACGTGTTGTATGAAGCTCCGAGCGGAGCTGCTGTATTATATGAACGCCGTGGCTAGTGCTCGAGTGCCGTGTGTGATGTTGTTCAAGTGGGTTTTAGTTCTCTGCACTGTTCGATTGCGAAACGCGGCAGCTCGTGGGGCTTCTGAATTTTGCCGAACGATGTCGGAGAAATTAGGAGCATGGTCGCTTTTAGTGGATGTCGGACTGATTTTATTTGAATATGGGCGGTACTAGTCTGGATTGACAATCTGGTGAAGCTACAGTTCTAAGTAGAGTTTAGTGCCATTGTCATTTTGTGTATTGGATATGGGGTTGTCTCGGTTTGTTTCTTGCTTTCCAGTTCGCAAGTAGTTATTTTTTGTGCTGAACTTCTAGTTCTGATTGCTTTTCAAGTGAGAAGTCATCCTACCCTCTTCACAATGCTTTTTTTTTTAAACCTCATAGATGGCCATATTTGTCCAAATTCATCACTTTGGCACTCGGATCATGCTTTTCATAGCTAACAAATGTCTTGTGGTGCAAGTTCTTAGATATTAGACCAAAATGCCTCCCTGGCTTAGCCTCATTCTCAAAGTTGTTCCTCTTGAAGTTGCAGAAGTCTGCCCTATACCTCACCCTCACACTGTTTCACTCTCCTGCAGCTGCAGATAAAAGAATTGCACAATAAGTATGCCCTTAAAGCCAAAATGGTGGACTTTTGCGAACGTGTGTGTGAGACTGAAATTGAGTCACATGAGGAGGGCTCCATTGGCTAAAAAGCAACTAAAGTCTTGGAATTTTTAATTATCAAACCAATAAGGTTTAATTTTCAAGGGTATAAATGAAACTTAAGAGGGCAATGGGTATTCACATTTTTCTGGAAATTGTGGGCTTATTTTTAGAGTGGGTCTTATGTTTCAAAATTATCATCAAGGGCAGAGGTTCCTCCTTGGAAGTCAAAACAAGTTGTCCATCCTCATGAAGATACACATTTTGGCCATGTCAGAAACTTTCTTATCTTCTATGTGTTGATTGTATCTTTTGAAGCCTAAACCGTGTGAGAAGTTGGCACTTTTGATCATTTCAAGTAATTTCTAGGGGCAAAAAAGTTTTAAGATTATCATCCTCAGGTAGAAGTCATTTTTTCAAATTTTATTTGCTTTCCACTGATGTTTCCCCTATCAATTTCTTTGAAAGGTGAGCAGAATGAAATCAAAGAGGAATCTTGATAATTTTGTAGTTGGAACTGTGCCAACTGTCATTTATGTTCCAGACTTTGTCACTGATAGTGAAGAAACGCAGCTGCTAGATAAAGTATGATTCAGTACATGGTTGTTCTATTTTACCATTTTCATGTCTAATTGTGATCTCATCTGTGATGCTGAGTATCGAGTACCTGTGCAGGTATACAACTCTCCAGTATCAAAGTGGAAATCTTTGAAGAACAGGAGGCTGCAGAATTGGGGTTCGTATATCTACCATATCTGTGCGTGTGCATATCTGCGCATGTGGTTATTCATACAAATAAAGATGTTCAATGAATCCTTACGGTGGTCATAACTTCATTTATGATGGTTCCTGACAGGTGGCATCGTCCATGAAAAAGGTCTTCTTCCCCAAGAATGTAAGTTGAGATCAATTGAATGATGTCTTTGATGTCCAGCCCATTCAGAATTCAACTATTGTAATGCATGGTTTTGAATTTCTTGTTTTTTTTTTTTTTGGGTGACAAGCATAGATCTTGGGTTTGTTTGCTCATAGCTCACCTTAAAAACTGCCACCATTTTCATTAGAACAAGAATATTCCGACACTTATTTTTATGGCCATATCATGCTTTCTCCTCATAAGTGTTCTAACGATAGAATTTTTGTTCTTGCTGCATTTGAGTATCTTTTGAGCTTCAGAGAGTAGATCCATACTTGTTAAAACTGTTTACAAATGTCTGCAAGTATGGATTTAAATTTTGTAAGGAAATTACATTGGTCCTTCTCATAGTTGGCATAAAAAAAAAAGTAGCAAATAGTACTAGAGGTAAATTAAATAGATATAGTTGATTTTGAAATGTCTAAAGTGTTTTGGCGAGAGCAGCAGCTTCGGCATTGTGGTTGGTGGACTGGTGGTCATCATGCAATTATTTTGGGACATCAATAGGAAAAGAGAAAAAAAAAACTGAATAGTTGAAAATCTCAAATCAAATGCAGGGAAACTGCTGGTAAAGGAGGGTTGTTGCTTTGCTCGGCCCTAGTTGATTGTTAGTTGCTGCTCTACACAGGCTGTATCGTTGCTTTGTTCACCATTGTGACTAAGCAGTTTCCCTCTACCTCCCTCCCTCCCTCCCTCCCTCCCTTCCTTCTTTCTCTCTCTGTCTCTTTCTCGCAGTGCCTCTGTGGTTGAAGAAGGTTACTGAAAAAGTATCTGAAGAATCAGGGTTGTTTCCTTCAACAATAAATCACGTCCTCATTAATGAATACCTTCCCGACCAAGGCATAATGGTTTGTACTGAATTTTATGTTTTTTTCTTTCAATGATTTAGAATCAACGTGTCGCTTAGAAGATACTGAAATGTTCTATTGAAAGAGCTTCGATACTTTCTACTTTCTGTACTGGGATCCATGACACTGCATAATGTTAGAATGGGCTATTTGTCTGTTTTATGTGTTAGTGACTTTCAGCTGCAAATTGCATTTTACTTATTATCGCCATTTGTTTGTATAATGCAGCCACACCAAGATGGGCCTGCTTATTATCCAGTTGTAGCAATCTTGTCTCTTGGATCAGCTGCGGTAATGGACTTTGTTCCTCATCCCAGTTTGAGGACGTCCCCTGATACATCTGGCGGTGGTTGTGAGGATAACAAGCTTGATGGGGCTTCTGACTCGGGGACCGACAAATGGTTGAATAACCATCGTCCCTTTTCTGTTGTGTTGATGCCTCGCAGTTTGTTGATATTTAAGGATGATCCATACTCCAGTGAGTGCCTAATTGATACAATTCTTATTGTGTGTTTAATTTTCTCATCTTGCTTCCTTGCTGAAAAATCTGACAATGTATACCTGCACTGCAGGTTATCTACACGGCATAAGAGATAGTTCGATACATCAGTATGACGGGGTAAGATTATTAGCTAGGGTGTGTCACTTGACCACAGATATGGGATTTAGTAGTGGATATTACTTTCTATCTGTTAAGAAAATGTCCAAAGTACCATCTTACAGCTGTCCTGATTCGGCAGTAAAATGGTATATGCCAGTTTAGTCTTATGATTTCCTTTTTCCATGTCCAGGCCGTGAATGAATGTGAAGCTGTCGGGCCTCAGCCGCCATCAGTTTCGGAAGAAGGAGATGAAGCTGTGAGCAGTGGCAATGGCAATGGCAAATGTATTCATAGGACCGGCACTAGAATATCATTGACATGTCGACTAGTGTTGAAAGTTCACCATAAGCTGTTCAAGTTTTAGATATCCTCGCTCCACATGAACTCTCTCTCTCCCTCTCTCCAAACTTAAAAGTACGTTTTTTCATAGCTCAGAAGCCTCTGTTTAAATGAAAATTTTTTGACATTGTAGCGACGGTCATTGACAAACAGAGAGAAAAAATTCTTGAATCACGGATGTGTTTCCGGTGCAGTGGCCTTCTGGTCGGATGAGCTTCTGCATCTATGGAAGGAATTCTAACTATGCATAGATTGGGACTTTCAAAGTCAAACTACTGGTGACTTTCAACAGAAGAAAAACCAGTTTTTTTTTTTTTTTTTTTTTTTTTTTTTTTTTTTTTTTTTTTTTTCTGGTTTTCTAGTTCGTCTTCCTTAAAACTGCCCAAGAGTCATTACTGTGAAACGGCTTCCACCTCGTCCCTGATTGAGATGCTTAAAATTAGTAAATTGCTCACACAAAATCCTACACATTTTTCTCGACGGACATTAATACCTAATTGTTTGTTGTCTCATAAATAATCTTAAGCTTGTACCATTTACCCAATAAAACCTTTCGTTAGACTTTATGGTAATCGTTAAAGTCTAACATGATAATATTTCTAGATAATATCAAACTAACGAATTTGAGAGGGTAACGAACACACATATAGTCACGTCGGATTTTTAATGGTCATGCGAGCTGCCACGCCGGATTTCAAACGGCCAGATGGATAGAAGAAAGCATTTTTCGATCATCGATGCAAATTCGGAATATCCATGAGTCGAAAAAAAAAGTTTAGAATAATGGTGTTCATGAAAAAAGGTTTTGAGATTTTTTGTGGGATTTTTTTTGGGGAAAGGATGGAGCTAAAAATTGCCGACTTCCTTCGGGATCTGGAGGTCCCTGTCATCAAGGTTGGAACTTTACAAATTGCGAAGAAGAACCTGCGACGCGCATCCCAACTTATCCGAAGCATTCAGTGGTTGAGCGAGCCGGCCCGCGACGCCTATCCTAGAGCGCGCACAATGCGAGGCCTGTGGGCGGCGAGCTGGCGGTCGCTGGGAAGGAAGACCCTCCACTCGTCGACGTCTTCATCATCGCCTTCTTCGTCTTCGCTGTCTTCGCATGTGAAGCTGCTCGGCCCGAACCTCCCCGACGTTTGGATGGTACCCGGCCCCAGCTCCAGCGCCTTCCGTTCCCAGTCTTCAGGTATCGTCCTTTCCGCGACCGGCCCGCCACCCTTTTTGCCACCTGTGGCGATGAGCCTGGACTTGCTCTCGGGCGTGTGAAACGCGTGTTACTCGAGTCTGTTGGGGTCGCCTCGAGGGTTGACGTGAGTGTCCTCTGCACGTTGCCTCTGCTTTTCCGTTGTCGGAGACTTGTTCTCCATGTTTCGTTCGGCGGTATGCTGATTGCCTTGAAGCGGTTTTTGGGTTCGGGTGTTTTGGCTTTCAACGTCGTAGTTTTGATCGTGAGGTGTAGCTGTCGTCGTCGTCGTCGTGTTTCGGATTCATTAGCGATCCTATGAAGTAGAATGGTGAATCCAGTGTCGACTGTAAGTTGTTGAATCCTGCGAAAAAAATGACGGGTTTTTCTTTTTGGTACTAGAAAAAGGTTGGGTTCTTCTTGAGTGAAGCTGAGACACAACTTTCCTCGGTAACTTTTGTGACTTCTGCATATAAAACTTGTTGGGGATAAAATTAATCTGTGCATATGTAGGAAAAGCAGAAGCGAAAGCAGGCGTAGGACTACTTTCGAAAATCATCTTTTTATTATGCTTTCGTGTGCATCAGACATACGAAGGACCACAAAAATGCTTCCTTGGATCTGATGGACTTTTTCGTAACTGGAGTCACTCTCCAAAAGCACTAAAGATTTCAGTGAGATGGTTGGGGATGGTTTCTATAGAACTCTTTTGAGAATTAGGAATTCCATGCAATCCAAGTTGTAAGGTTGATTATTCTACCTGTGGACTTTTGGTAGCTTGTTTTCTTGTAGCTCTATATACGGTGTTTGAGCAGGACTACTTGCTTCTTTGCTTGCTTCATTTACCTTGTGCACAGCACACTAACCTGTTTTGTGATTTTTACTTGAAGCAGCCAATGGGCAAACTGCTAATGTAATAAACGGGAAGCCTATTGCAAGAGCTATTAGAGCAGGAATAGCCAATGAAATTTGCAGAATGAAGGAAACCATTGTAAAATCCCCAGGATTGGCTATTGTGTTGGTTGGCGGAAGAAGGGATTCACGAACTTTTATTCGTGTCAAGTTAAAAGCTTGTGAAGAAGTTGGGATAACAACCTATGTAGAGGAGTTACCTGAAGAATGTACAGAAGAAGAAGTTCTGCATGTTGTTTCCAGATTAAATAATAACCCATCAGTTAATGGTATTATTGTGCAACTCCCTTTGCCACAAGTAATTTCTACAGCTAGACTTATGCTTCATTCCCATTTCTCTTTTGAATCTCTTGGGTAATCTGTATCAAACAAGTCTGCTTAATTCATTGTTGCCAATGGAACATTCGCTATGTTCCGACACATTCCATAGAGTAATTCAATAGTGTAACCTGTACATAATTTGTTTCCAATACTATACTTATTAATTTTCTGGTGCGGACGATGATGCAATTACTAGAGCTCCTCATCTACTAGAAAAATTTCAATGAGATATTACCATTCTTTTAACACATCTTGTGAGGAAATATTTACAATTATGCCACCTAATGTGATGTTTGCCCAGCATGTGGATGAGGAGAGAATCATCACTTTTGTGAGCCCAGAGAAAGACGTGGATGGCTTCCATCCCCTCAATATGGGAAACCTTGCCATGAAAGGAAGGGAGCCACTTCTTATTCCTTGTGCTCCTAAGAGTTGTATTGAGTTGTTGTTGAGATCTGGTGTGGAGATCATGGGAAAGAGAGCTGTGGTAGTCGGGAGAAGCAAGATCGTCGGGTTACCCACTTCTTTGCTATTGCAGGTAAGCATGCCTTTTTCGGCGTTTCTCTGGTTGTTTGAGGTGCTCTCCATATCGTGCTCTTCTAATATATTCCTCTGGTAGAGGCACCATGCGACAGTCAGCACAGTACATTCTTTCACCAAAAATCCAGAACAGATTACAAGAGAAGCCGACATTGTGATTGCTGATGTGGGGATACCCAATTTAATCCGTGGCAGTTGGCTAAAACCGGGAGCTGTTGTAGTGGATATGGGGACCAATCAAGTTCAGGTAGGAATACTGAAAGTTCAGCACCAATGGCATTCTCAATCTGTGTGGCCTCACTTGAATGCAAATTTGGATTGTAATGTGCGCTGACCTTTATAAGTAAGATATAGGTTATAGGATGCTGTGGCTTCTATCTTTCATGTTGAAAAGATTGGAAAAGCAGTGCAGGACTCTTTTTATTAGGGAAAATTAAAAAAATTACACTAAGCTTTCTCTTGGTTGGCACTTACAACCTCTACACTACACTTTGTGTCATAAGGTGTCATCGGCCAGCTTAGACTTTTTACCTTGAAGTTTAACACCATTCCAGAAAGTACGGTAACTGGAGGGTGCAAAGATTAGCTCTTTTGAAACCTTAAGATATGTTGTGTGAGGTCTTGAAATTAGAGGGTGCAAGGTGTAGGATTTGAAGTTAGAGGCTGCCAAGGTATAACTATGGAAAATTTGAGAGTGGTTTTTGTCTTTTTGCCTTTTTATTGTTTCAGGGGGTCTTGTACCTGTGATCTACTCAATGCATGTATGCAGATATGCTGCACTACGCTCAGGGAAGAGGTGTTTGAGGGGGAAGGCTTAAAAGTAAAGTGGGTCTTTCAGAAAAGAAATGATGAGTGAACAGTCAAGGATTGACAAAGGGCAAAGCCTTAGAAGATGTAAAAGTCTGCTTGCTAGATTTCCATATGAAAGCTTTGATTCAAGGTCACTAAAATTAGCAAATATATTTAGAACTGTAAGGTCCTCACTCTGACGGAGGGGAGCTTCAAATCACAGTTAGGGTTGATGTATAAATGCTCATTAATGTCGATAATCTTGTGTAAGTAGCTGCTGTGGTATAAGTGGTCACTTAGCAGGTAGTTTCCTGAGAACTAATGATTGTTCCTCAGTCCCACTCGAAAGAACTAGCTTGCTCTGCTCTATTTCCATTTTGAGCAATTTACTGTCGTAGAATTAAGAGTTTGTAATGTCCAGGATTGTGGCACTGATCAAGGTTTCCACATCACGGGAGACGTTTGCTATGAAGAAGCAATCAAAGTTGTGTCAGCCATTACTCCTGTGCCGGGAGGCGTGGGACCAGTGACAATTGCTATGCTTCTGTCTAATACTCTCGACTCTGCTAAGCGTGCATTCGGATTCATATGAAAGCTGAGGTTGGTCCCCCAGTATAGCTTTTGTAAAGGCAAAGGTGTTTCATTTTTCCTTGCCAATCTCTATTTGTCAATGACAATCTTTGCAAAATCTCTCCTGTAGATCAGAGTCTGGTTTTTTGAATCACTTAATCCCACACTTTCTTATAATGGTAATATAAAGGAAAGAGATGAGTATGCCATATGTAAAATGAGTTTGCTTCATCCGTAAGTTGACTCTTTGAGCCGCTCAAAGTGAATAATGCTACTTATACTGATAATGGTTCACAAATTGGTGTACCGAGTGATGTAGCATACTTCTAGCGGATCTTGAAGGTGACGTGCACATGTTTAGAGGCCCATCTGTCATGTTGCTCTCTTTAGGCTGGAATTCATAATCTGTTATATTGATCAGTATGACAATTTTGGTAAGCTATGCTTAGTATACTTTGCAATATCAGTTTTTTTCTTTTTAACTTTTCTTTACTTTCTAAGAACTTCCTTTCCATGGGGGAAAATGAACCTGCAATGAAAGTAGCATTATATAATTATTTCCGTTGGTGTGGGAAGTTTGGGGACTTTGATTGGTAAGAAAAAGGTACACCGAGAGACTTTGTAGATGACTATACCAAACACGGTCTCCAGATTTCGTGCTCTTTGCTATTGAATGCATCATCTCGATTTCTCTTGTGGGGATGAATATGGCTGCATATGATAAAATTTATGTTTCTTGATTTCTTGATTTCTCTGTTTCTCGAAATAGATTTGGAATAAAAATCTGTTCGGTAACGTAATTTGATTTTTCTATTTTTGAAACATATTTTTATTCTAGAAATTGATTTGGAGGAGAAATCATAAGCTAGAAATTGTAGCTTTTCAGTTTCTAAAATAGAAATAGAAATTATTTCATTTTCTCCATCCTTCTTCGTTCACAGATGTCGACTCCTTCTCCTCACTTCTTACCCTTGCTTTTCTTCTTTCTCCTCACTTCAACCAAAAACCCTAGCGTTGTCAACTCCAAAGTTGTCCATCCTCGCCGTCGACTCCAAATCCATCCTTCTTGCCACTGTGGACTCCAATGCCGTTGCTGTCCTCTTGCCGGTCAGATCGTCGCTCATCTCACTGTCGCCATCCTTAGACCATCCAATTTGCTCTGATCGTCCCGTCGAACCCGTCTCCTCCGTCCGTATCCCCTTTCCGCTCTCGATTCCGAAACTCCAGTCGTCGTCGCTTATCTCCGTCGTTATTCAGTCTGCTCGCATCCATGTTCGTTTGCGTTCTTCTCTGGAACTTCCCACCGTGATTCCTCATGAGGTTCGATCGATCCTTCCCTTCTTGCCTCTCTTATCATGTTTCGACTTTCGTTTTGTAGATTTGATTTCGATTTCCCTATTGCTTGTTGAACAGGGATGGGGGATTTTATGTTCTCGATGTTTTGTCTTACATTTGTCCCTCTTCCGGAATAGTTGCTGGTGGATTTCGCCTCTTTCTTGGTTGTTCTGCGCTTGTGCTCTGCAAACAAACAGTTGATGTTTGTGCAGCGAGTTTGTACATGGATTTCGTCTGGGCTGCTTTGTTTCTCGGTGGGGTGGGGTGGTTTTGGATGTGAATCCAAGGCTCGTGTTGGGGTTGATCGAGATTTTCGGTGATGGAAAATGGGTACGTGAATGTGAGAGCGAATGTGAATGGTTGGTGTTTGTGCGGCGAGTTCTTATGTAGATTTCGTTCGGGCTGCTCTGTTTCTCAGTGGGGGTGGGGAATAGAGAGAATTTTTACGATAGGAAAAGAGAAAGGAACGATGGGGGTGGGGTAGGTTGGTTTGGATGTGAATCTAAGGCTCGTGTCGGGGTTGATTGAGATTTCCGGCGATGGATAACAAGTACGCAAATGGTTGTTGTTTGTGCAGCAAGTTCGTACATGGATTTCGACTGTGCTGGTTTGTTTATGAGATTGCCATATGCTGGTATTCTCTTTATAATGTTGATACAAACCTTCTAGCTTATTATGCATATGAGAGTAGTGGTGAATGTGAAATCAAGATATGGAGCGATTTTTGCAATGATGATTGTCATTCAAGCAGGTTCTAATTGCAGGAGAGACTTTATCTTCATCTAGACCTAGTTTTTGCATCTCTGTTGAAAATAATAAATGAAGGAATCACTAAGGTTTTCTCCACTCAATCTCATTCCTCATGTTCTTAAGTCCTTTTATATCTCTTGACTTTCATTTCCCATCGTATAGTTGTATTTTGGAGTAAGTTTTTGAGATATCCAAAACACTAAGAAATGTTTCTCATCTCATCCTTAATGCTACCGGACCAAGGCTACTGGAATGTAGTTATTGTAATCCTCTTTATATTTGAGTGCGAATCGATTTGCTAAAGCAGTCTCATCATGCAACACTCATTTTTTCAACATATTGGTACTTGCTACCATGCATTTTGTGCAATAAAGCATTCACTTTTGTATCATAAATTTCACCCTTTAGCTTTATAAGAGAACATAACTCATTTTGGCTTCTAAGAATCTTATGATGCTTTTTTATGAAGATAACTTGTTTTTGCTTTAGTAATACACACAAAATAATGGATTGCTGATTTTATATGCCTCTTGAAGATACGATTTCCACATATGTAACTGTTTTTCTTGTTATTTGTTGTTCTTTAACTTCTAATTTCAGCTTACCCTTCATGTCTTCGAAAACATATTTTACATCTGAACCACAAGCACCAAGAAGAGTGAGGTAAAAGGATGGGGACAACATGATTCCTAGAAATAGAAATTTTATTCTATTATTAAATGGATTTTTGTTTCAGAAATAGAAATTTTCAATTGTTATCAAACGGGTTTCTTTGTTCATAAACTTGTCCGGGAAATAGAAATCGAGAAATCAATTTCTGGCTAGAAATCAATTTCAGTTTCAGAAATTTTGTCATGCACACCCTATATATCCACTTCTCAACATCACAACAATGGTAAAGATCCTACAAATGGAGCTCAAACTGAGGCTGCATTTGGTTGGGCTTTGATATGGGCTTTAAAGCTCTAAATATCTTTAGACAAATGCTAAAGGGCTAAGTGACTATTTATAATAAATTTATCCTCCATTAATTATTCATTAAATTGTATTAATACCACATAAAAAAAAAACCAGAAATTAGTAAGTGACAAATGAAAGGTTCACCTATCAATTGCATGTGTCATGCAATTTAGCAATGCAAGTCTCTTGATATGAGCCACAATTATTTTTATTGAGAATGCTAAGAGAGAGGAAGGAGAGCTTCAGAACTTACAATGCTCTTGAGAGTGTGTTATGCGTTTGGTCTTGGTTACAACCAGGAAGTATTCGTAAGTGCGACTGTGATGGACCAATTTTCTCTCCCTTGAGCGTTGATATGTTCCTTCCTCTCTGTATAAACAATGAATCCTCGCCATATTTCCCAGAGATTGACGATCAAAAATTGCCTAAAGATGCACTATATATATTTTATTTCCTTCTTTCTCCCATCTATTCAAATCTCCAGCAAATTCTTGAGTAAATTTCAAATGTGCATCTGCAACTTGGAAAGCAAAATTTATTTCCTTTTCCTTTTTGAGTGCTGATAGAATATGTTCCTACCTTTTTGCCAATTTCCTTCCTAACGACATCACTTCCTTTTTGAGTGCTGATAGAATATGTTCCTACCTTTTTGCCAATTTCCTTCCTAACGACATCACTTCCTTTTTGAGTGCTGATAGAATATGTTCCTACCTTTTTGCCAATTTCCTTCCTAACGACATCACATCCTTTTTGAGTACTGATAGAATATGTTCCTACCTTTTTGCCAATTTCCTTCCTAACGACATCACTTCCTTTTTGAGTGCTGATAGAATATGTTCCTACCTTTTTGCCAATTTCCTTCCTAATGACCTCACTTCCCAAAAGTTACGGAAAAAGTGTCAAAAAAGTTCTAAATTTTTTGCATTTGTGCCAATTTAATCATATTTCCCTGAGATTGATGATCGAAAATTGCCTAAAGATGCGCTATTCCACACACACTTTCCATCTTTATATATATATATTATCTTTGTTTATTTTATTTCCTTCTTTCTTCCATCTATTCAAATCTCCAGCAAATTCTTGAGTAAATTTCGATTGTGCGTTTGCAAGTTGGAAAGCAAAATTTATTTCCTTTTCCTTTTTGGGTGCTGATAGAATATGTTCCTACATTTTTGCCAATTTCCTTCCTAACAACCTCACTTCCCAAAAGCTACCGAAAAAGTGTCGACAAAGTTCTAAATCTTTTGCATTTGTGCCAATTTAGTCATATTTCCTCGAGATTGACGACTGAAAATTGCCTAAAGATGCGCTATTCCACACACACTTTCCATCTTTATATATATATATATATATATATCTTTTTTATTTCCTTCTTTCTCCCATCTATTCAAATGTCCAGCAAATTCTTGAGTAAATTTTGATTGTGCGTTTGCAAGTTGAAAAGCAAAATTTATTTCCTTTTCCTTTTTGGGTGCTGATAGAATATGTTGCTACTTTTTTACCAATTTCCTTCCTAATGACCCCACTTCCCAAAAGTTACAGAAAAAGTGTCAAAAAAGTTCTAAATTTTTTGCATTTATGCCAATTTAGTCATAAATCTCTTCATAGTACTAATTTAGTTTTGAACCTTTTCACTAGTACCAATTCAGTCATTTCCAACTAATTTTAGTTGGATTTTGCTGACGAGGCGCTGGTGGGCTGACGTGGCATGATCGGCGATGACATAAATAGTTTAATAATATTTTAATATCTTTTAGATTTATATTATATTTTTCTTTTTAATTTTCTTTTTTCTTCTCCTCCTCCTTCTTCAAGTCGGTTGTCGAACCTTGACGACCGGCCAAAGATGGCACTTGGTGAGGCTCGAGCACTTGCTAGAGGTCGTGAGGGTTGCTTGCGCCTGGGCGGTGAGGCTAGCTCAAGGCCGCCTAGGTTGCGAGGGTGGCCTTGTGCTGGGCTGGTGAGGCCCGACCTCATTAGATCCAGCGAGGTCAAGCCTTGCCCGGCCACTAGCGAGGGCTCGAGCCTTGCCAGTGGCCGGTAAGGCTTGCCAAAGGCCATTGAGGTCGATCTCAACCTTGTTGGTTGTCAACATTGGCCAATCGCCAAGGTCTAGCAATCGGTTGGAAAAAGGAGAATGAGAAGGAAAAAGAAAAAAAGAAAAAGAAAAGGAAAAGGAAAAAGAAGAAGAAGATAAAATAAAAAAAATAAAAATAAAAAATTGAAAAAAATATTAAAATTATATTAAATAGTTGTCCACGTTAGTACCGATTGTGCTTACGTCGGCCCGACAATGCCTAGTTAGTAAAATCAGGCCAAAATTAGCTAGAAAGACTGAATTGGCACCAAATCAAAATGTTTATGACTATATTTACACTAGTGAAAGGTTTAGAACTAAATTGATACTAATATAAAAAGTTTAGGACTTTTTTGATACTTTTCCTCAAAAATGGTCGGTCATTTCTTCATGACATGTAATCTTCAGCTTGTCAAGTGAGGTGAGGCCGAGTCCACTAAAAGGATCAGGCTTGTGAGGTCCTAATGAGTTTTGAGGTCTCAGCTCAAGTTCATTTATCATGTCGAGCCAACACGAATCTATTTTACAACTAAATCAATTCAAAATAAATTTATCCACAGACGTGTTTTTGTAATGCCTGAATGCAATGTAGAATCCAGATACATTATGCATATTAATATGTTTATTTAAGGATCGAGTTTGATATCTAATTTTCTTATTCGATAAATAATTAAATGGGATCGTTTGTATTTAGATGTTGATAAAAGCAAATAGCGAGTATTATTTGCATTTTATCAAAACTATTTTAAGTGCTTTGTTTTTGTGTAAAGGCCGAACCAAACGCAATCCTAATGAGGGAAGAGAAAGACGAGAATGTTGAAGAGGAATGCTACGCTAGAAATATCAAAGGAGGATGGCCCAAAATATGTTCCCATTTTCCCGCTTTATTTTTCATTTTTTTTTATTTCTTTTGAAGCAAATACCACTTCAAACTATGCTTATTGTGATACAAAATATCTTAAAGTTATTTTTGTATCACCGTAAATCCTAAACTTGCCCACTACCACATAATATTCCATTTTTTTTTTTGGTCATGAAAAAACTTACACATCATTTATTTCAATTTCATTTAGGGTTAATAAATAAAAGAGTAAATTTAGAATTTTTAGAGTGTGCATGACAAAATTTGTGTCTCCGGACGAGTTTTTGAGCAAATAAACGAATTTGATAACAACTCAAAATTTTTATTTCTGGAATAGAAAATCATTAAATCATTTAATAACAAAATAAAATTTCTATTTCTAGTGGGTGGTAGGTGGCGGGCAGCTGGCATTCAACGGCCGATGGTTGGTGCTTGGTGTTCGCGATTGGCGGCGGGCATCCGGTGGTCTACGGCGGACGTCCGACGTCACATGGGCGGTGAGTGAGCAGTGGGCGGTAATGGGAGTGAACGATAAGAAGAGTTCTCATTTTTTCATTTTTGTTCCAAAATATAAAAATAAAAAAATTTAGCTTATGATTTCTTTTTCAAATTTATTTTTGGAATAGAAATATGTTCCAGAAATAGAAAAATGAAATTACATTACCAAACAGTTTACATTTAGTACATTTTTCAAGAGTAGAAAAATAAACAAAAAGAGAAATAGAAATTTTATTATACTCGCCTTTAATCATATTGGCACAAGCCAAAAAGCCTTTGGTGCCAACTGTAACCATAGTAAAGTCACATCATCAATAATGCTCACGGACCAAAAAAAAAATAATGCTCACGTGGGCCCTACAAAAAGGTCAATCAACTCTTGATAAGTTTAGAATCCGTATTCATTATTCAATTAGACTCTACAACTCAATTTCATAAAAAAAAAAAAAACTATTAAAATTTAATCAACACATATATGATCCAACTCATTTTGTATGAGCTACAGAATTGGTGAAGACCCATTTCCACACCACTATGTGTGCACAGGTGACCAGCGTTGGGCTTGGTCGACCCCGAACCGCACGCACACTCTTCCCATTCTCTCTCACTCTCTCTCTCTCCCCCAGAACAGAAACTTGTGGAACCTCTGAAACCCCCGAAACATGTTACCTCCGCCGCCCCAACTGGACCCGAACGAGACCAACTGGATCGTTCATGTCAATGCGAACCTCAAGTGCATGCCTGGCGACGAGCAACAGTACTGGAAGTATCCGTCCATCTACAAGGTCCCCCCCTTCATCACCTACCTCAACCCCAAGGCCTACCGGCCGCAGGTTGTCTCTTTCGGCCCCTACCACTACGACGATGACCACCTCCGTCCAATGGAGGAGCACAAGCACCGCGCACTCCTCCACTTCCTGAACCGGTCCGGGAAGTCCCTCGACTGCTTCTTCGATTCCCTGAAGGAGGTGGTGCGTGAGCTCGAGGACAGCTATGACAAGCTGGACTCGAAGTGGAAGGAGGGCACGGGGGGCCGGTTCCTCGAGCTGATGATCACAGACGGCTGCTTCATGCTCGAGATCATGAGGACTGCGATAGGGGAGAAGAATGACTATGCGTCCAATGACCCCATCTTCGGCATCCACAGGCTAGAATGCATAGCCCCGTATATAAGCCGGGACATGCTGCTGCTGGAGAATCAGCTGCCGGTTCTAGTGCTATACAAGCTGGTTGCCGTCGAGAACAATGGCAAGGAGGTTAGTTTCTTCGATTTCACTCTGTCATTGGAGAGATTATTGCACTGATTATCTTAGATAGACCTCACACGAAATTCATTAAATTTAATGTTTTAAATGTTTAGCATGCACAGTTCGAGATCAATTAACAATTTAATTATTAAATCTATCACCTCAATAAGAGACTCCTTTTTTTTTTTCCCTTCCTTTTATGTGGGTGGTATTGACACAACACTTGCACACAAAATGAAATCAGAGCCACGTCTTTGGTTGGTGTCGGGCGTTTGTCCAACCTAACCATTCCTAAAATTACCCTTTCCAAATACCCACTAACTAAACCATGGCCAACCCTACCTCATCATCATTTCCCATTCCCATTTTTGATGGGAACAACTATGATTTTGGAGCATAAAAATGACTACATTCTTGATGGCCCAAGACTTATGGGACATCGTGGAAAAAAGGTTACGAGGCTCCATAAGGTCACGAAGGATCAACTACAAAAGGATTGCTATATTTTAAGCGCTCTCGGAAACAGTATTTCCAAGAATAATTGGAGCGAGGACTGCAAAAAGGCTTGGGATATACTAGAAGAATTTCAAGGATCGGAAAAGGTACGGATTCGCCTTCAAACACTAAGAAGAGATTTTGAGTAAAATGAAAAATTATGTCAAGAATATTGTGGAAAATTAAAGGAACTCGTTAATCAAATGAGAGCCTATGGAGATGGGATAACCGATCAAAGGGTTGTTGAGAAAATATTGGTGTCACTTACCAAAAAATACAACTCCATAGTTACAACTATAGAAGGAACTAAAGACTTGACGACCCTATCAATAAGTGAATTAATTGGCTCTATATGAGAAAAGACTAATGGCACAAGATGAAGATTGATGATTCATGGCTATGGCATAGAAGATTTGGCCACTTCAATTTTGCTGGATTAAAAATTCTCCATCAGAAAAATATGATGAGAGATTTTCCAGCCATCACAGAAATTTCAGATGTTTGTGAAGGCTGTCTTCTTGGAAAACAACAGAGACATCCTTCCCATCTGGAGTTTCATGGAAAGCTAAGAAGCCTTTGGAACTTGTCCACACGGACGTGTGCGGTCCGATGAGGACACCTACATCCAGTCAAAATAAATATTTCATCTTATTCATTGACGATTATACAAGAATGACGTGGGTATACTTTCTTCGAGAAAGATCGAGGTTTTCTCTATCTTTAGAAAATTCAAGAATCACGTAGAGAATCAAAGTGGCCAAAGAATCAAAGTCCTAAGGAGTGACAGAGGCACAGAATACAATTCAAAGGAGTTTAATAATTTTTGTGAAGATGAAGGAGTCCATCATCAACTAACTGTTGGCTACGCCCCAGAACAAAATGGAGTAGCTGAAAGGAAAAATAGAACCGTCATGGAGATGGCAAGGTCTATGTTAAAAGAGAAAGGCCTTCCCAACACTTTCTGGGCGAAGCAGTTTATACTGCTGTATACCTATTAAATAGGTGTCCAACTAAAGCAGTTCAAAATAAAACTCCAGTTGAAGCATGGAGTGGACGGAAGCCTTCAGCAAAGCATCTCAAAGTGTTTGGATGCATTTGCTACGTCCACATCCCTGCTCAAAAAAGGAGTAAGCTAGATGAAAAGACAGAAAAAGGAATATTCCTTGGCTACAGTGACCAATCAAAAGGCTATCGGGTTTACAACCTAAGAACTAAAAAACTAATGATTAGTCGAGACGTCGAGTTCGATGAGAATGCTGCCTGGAATTGGGAAGACAAGAAGATCGAGAAGAAGTACATCACCTTGCCAGACACACCACCTGCTCAAGAGGAGTCAACGTCACAAGAAGAAGGAGAAGTACCAGACTCCTCCACTCAAGAAGTAACACCACCATCCTCTCCAAGCCCAGCACAAGAGGAGTCTACTTCCGAGTCTCCTATACTAAGGGTAAAGTCTCTAAGGAAAGTCTATGAAACATGCAATTTTATGTCCTTAGAACCAGAAAACTATGAAGACGCTTCCAAAGAAGAAGTTTGGATTAAAGCCATGGAGGAAGAAATTAAAATGATAGAGAAAAATGAAACTTGGGAGCTCGTTGATCGTCCCGAAGACAAAGAAATCATAGGCGTAAAGTGGGTCTACAAGACAAAGCTTAATGCGGACGGATCAATTCAGAAGCACAAGGCTAGACTCGTAGCGAAAGGATATTTACAACAACCAGGTATTGACTATACTGAAACTTTTGCTCCCGTTGCACGCCTTGATACTATTCGAGCACTTATAGCCTTAGCGGCACAAAAAGAATGGAAGATTTATCAACTAGATGTGAAGTCGGCATTCTTAAATGGATATCTTCAAGAAGAAATATACATAGAACAACCACAAGGCTTTATTCTCAAAGGCCAAGAAGAAAAGTCTTAAAGCTTAAGAAGGCCCTATACGGGTTAAAACAAGCACCACGTGCATGGTATAGTAGAATCGATGAGTACTTCATCAAGCAAGGATTCAGGAGGAGTATGAGTGAGCCGACACTCTACATCAAGACCCAAGGTAAGTCCGATACTCTCATTGTCTCTCTATATGTAGATGATCTTATATATACAGGAAACAATGAGACAATGATCCGAGAATTTAAAGAAGAAATGATGAAGACATTTGAAATGACGGACTTGGGCTTGATGAACTATTTCCTCGGTATTGAAGTTAATCAAGATAAAGGAATTTTCATCTCACAAAAGAAATATGCAGAAAAGCTCCTTGAAAAATTCAAAATGAATAATTGCAAAATAGTTTCAACACCACTAGTGATGAATGAGAAACTATTGAAAAATGATGGAGCTGAAAAAGCCGATGCCTCCCTCTATAGAAGTTTAATTGGGAGTCTATTATATCTTTCGCTACACGGCCAGATATTATGTACGCGACAAGTTTACTATCTCGATTCATGCAAAGTCCAAGTCAAATTCATTTTGGAGCAGCCAAGAGAATTCTAAGATACTTACGAGGAACCATTGATTATGGCATTTGGTATCGCCCAAGTGCTAACGCCAAGCTCATCGGCTACACCGATAGCGACTGGGCCGGTTCAGTTCGGTGATGATAGGAGAAGTACTATCTGGCTATGCCTTCACACCGGGTTCTGGAATATTTTCATGGATATCTAAAAAACAAGACTCGGTGGCACAATCCACTGCGAAGCGAAGCAGAATATGTTGCGGCTGCTACAACTACTAGTCATGCAATATGGCTTCGAAGAATTTTAGAAGACATTGGAGAACCACAAATGGAATCAACGCCAATATTTTGCGACAACAAGTCCGCGATTGCAATATCAAAAATCCAGTCTTACATGGAAGAACGAAACATATTGATATAAAATATCACTTCATTCGTGAAGTGCAAAACAAAGGAGAAATTGAACTAAAGTATTGTAAGACTGAAGATCAAATTGCGGACATATTCACTAAAGCATTACCAACAGCAAAATTCGAGACATTGAGAAGCATGCTCGGAGTATTTCAAAAATGGATCAAGGAGGAGTGTTGAAAAACAAGTGATCCATTTTTCAGAAAATTCTAGACTACACTAGAGAAAAAGATGGCCAAAACAAACCGGCAAAAAGCAAGCAAGACTCTCAAAGGCTGAAGAATTTTCTGGATGTGAGCAGCAGACGTGGACAGCAAATGGAGAAAAGAAAAATCAAACAAGTCAACAAAAGCTGAGAATAGAAAAATACAAAAAATTGAAAAAAAGAAACTCCTAGAAGATGTGTAAGTCGGTGGAGTGTCCCTATAAATAGGGAAGGAGGGGGGAGCGTAGAAAGGCAGAGCAAAAGGTAAGCTCCTCCCCTTCCTTTGTACTTTGTACTACAACTAAATAAAAAAAGCTTTCTTTTGTTGTTCCCTTGTGTTCCCTTGCTGCAAATTATTTTCTTAACCCATACACCCTTGCCTTTGTAGCCCATATTTTACAAATACACACTTGCACACACTCACGCTTCCGCAAAACACCAACAATAATGCACTGACTTTACTCCAACAACGCAGGATGACGTCAACGAGCTCATCGGAAAATTCTACTTCCCCCGTGAAAATAAAAAGTTCACGGGGTTGGGCAGACGCCTGCATGTCATGGACGTATACAGGAAAGGCCTGCTGATGAAATCCGAGGAGGTCCAGCACGAAGGGGAATTAGATATGGGGCCTGAGGACATGAACATATCTGCCAAGAAGACCGAGCCGATAATCCGGTCGGCCATTGAACTCACCGAGGCCGGGATCAAGTTCAAGAACAGCAAGACCAACAGCCTCAAGGACATCTCCTTTGCTAGAGGGTTCCTGAAGCTCCCAGTTATCAAGGTGGATGACACCACCGAGTCCATGTTCCGCAACGTCATGACGTTCGAGCGCTTGCACATCCGCAAAACTGGGAACGAGGTCACATCCTACGTCACCTTCATGGACAAAATCATCAACGATAGGAAGGATGTCGGACTGCTTCACACGGAAGGCATCATCGAGAATGATTTCGGAAGTGACAAGGCAGTCGCCAAGCTATTCAACTCTCTGTGCACGGACGTGACGCTCCCATCCAACAAAAACCTTGATGGCGTGCAACAGAATATCAGCGAGCACTGCAAGAAGGACCGGAACAAGTGGAGGGCTCATCTCAACCGCACCTACTTCAGGAGTCCTTGGACTATATTGTCTCTCACCGCCGCCATCTTCATCTTCGCTTTCACTATATTGCAGGCCGTGTATGCCGTGCTCAGATACTATAAATAATGATGTTTTTTTTTTTCCTTTTTTCGTTGTTTCTTCTAATGCCTGATGCTCGATAATTATCTGTTGATTGGCTGTTGATTGTTGTCATCAATGATTTTCCTCCTGTTTTCAGTCGTGGTTATTTCCCTCTCTAAATGTTATGAACAATGGACATTTGGCTGTTTATATATCATTATCAGATGATGATTATCTTGTTTCAGTCTATTTCATTTTTGTCTAATTTGCATAGGTATTCGGAAGGACGATCGCGTTCTAGGCAAATGAAATCTTCCATTCCAACATTTTCTTTTTGATTAAATTTTGTTGAAGTTGTGGTCAATTTATCCAGAAAAGCCAAGACTCTACAAGATTGCAGAACTATATAGTACGTAGTTAAAGTCTGGTGTTTTCTGGCTTAGATGGTGGTAGTTAGAAGTAATGGCAAAAAAACTGTCCAACATGTAAAATGAAGCAAATTTCTTTGTTTGTGACAGAGATTCTTAGCAGAAGAGTCGATTAGGAAGAACTATAAAAAGGCTTCATGCTCGTTCATTCATTTTCATCCCAGCTACAGCTCCATATATCCCTTGCACAAAACATTTTGATAATAAAACAAGCTTCAAAAGCTCCTTCCTTTTTCCTTTGCTGAGTAAATCCCCACAAACATACACACTTCCACATTAACACTAAAAGCCAACAGTGGTGTCAGGGCCTCATTCGGTTGGCATTGAGCGTGAGTCCTATCCATCCCCTGCTAAAATCCCCACCATATATCCAACACCAAAACGATGGCCAACTCTA
The DNA here is from genome assembly GCA_014182725.1 of Eucalyptus brandiana. Classification (NCBI taxonomy): domain Eukaryota; kingdom Viridiplantae; phylum Streptophyta; class Magnoliopsida; order Myrtales; family Myrtaceae; genus Eucalyptus; species Eucalyptus brandiana. The sequence goes on along the minus strand of CM024677.1, from coordinate 21,350,461 downwards.
TCTCACTATTATTCCTACTTTCGATGAAAATAACTATATTTATTTACTAAAGCATTAAAATGATTACTTTCTTGATGGCACAAGATTTAAGTGACATTGTGAAGAAAGCATATAAGGCTCCGTAGGAAGGTACAAGCTTCTGGCAGAGCAACCACAAAAAGTTGCTCCAACAAGCACTCTTGGAAACAATATTTCCACAAACCATTGGAGCAAAAACCGCAAAGACGTGTTCTAAGATAACGTGGAAGCCAAAGAATGTATGTAATTAAATTACGTGAGAGAACGAAATTACTAGAGAAACAAGACAATCAACAATAAGGAAAAATTTGCACTATTCAGACTGACCACCAACAGCCACTCCATAGGAAGGGTCAGCTGCAAATAATCAGGTAATTATCAATTGGAGAATTATAGAGCTACAATTGCTCATAATGCTCAAGTGTTTTCCTGTTTAGATTATGCCTAAACCCATAGTATTTCGCCTCACGTAATTGCTCGATAAACAAATCATTGAAAACTCGAAACACTCGTGTCTTCACGAAGAAAATGCCTCAATTGGATGAAGGATTCTCTTCACAAGCTTCACCCGATGCTCACATCTTCTTTGTTCCCCCAACGAAAAGAGAACTCCACTTGAAGGCTTGAAGAAGTCAACGGCCCACACAGCCCACACAAACCCATATTTCTCTCCTCTTCTTACGAGCACCAACATGCGAGCTCCTTTTTATTTATTATTATTATTATTATTATTTTTGGCTGTAAGGAGTTCCAGTTAATGGACAGCTTGGATAGGATTACAACAACCAACTCTCCGCGTTCCAATCCAAATATGATATGTTTGCTGGGTTTTAATCCAACATGCATCTTTCAATCAAATTGGATTTCGTATACTGCTCAAACTCAAAATACAATTTACGAACATATTAAAAGAAAAGTTTCAAGATGCGACAAAGACACAAACAATTAGATTTCAGTCTCTTCAAAATATTAAAATAAACAATTATGAGACCCTCAAACAATAATATGGAAGATTAGAATGACGAGTAGATCAAATGGGGGCTTATGGAGATGATATCAGGGGAGTAGAAATTTTAGATGTGATGTTTATCAAGGAACAAAATCCTATTATCAGCCCTCTAGAAGAATTTAAGGATTTAAAAATCATGTTAATGAGTGAATTAATTAGCTCAGGCGTATGAGAAAAGACTAATGCTTTATGATGAAGATTCCGGCGAGAGTGACTTTCAGTCTAAATAAATGCGGGGTCTCATAAATCTAAAAAGGGTTCAAGGAGCTTGTGGAAAAATAAAAGAGGAGAAGAAACTTCTTAAAAGGAAATAAAAATAAAAATCTAACCTGCAGTATTTGCAATAAAATAAATCAATTAAAAAAAGATTGTTGGTTTCCTAAATAAATCTCAATATCCCTCGCGAAAAAGATAAGCCACACAGAAAAAAAAATTGTTGATTGGAAACAGATTATCGAGATAATTATGTTGAAGAAAAAGAAAATACAGACATTATGTTCACTGCAAGCCAAGTGGCAAATGTTGAAAAAAATTATACAAGTTATATTGATAGTGGTGTAGTAATCAGAGATGTGCGATAAACTACGTCCTACAATCTTGATCTACCATTTCCGGCGGGGGCAACAATGGTGCCCGGTGGAAAATCCCGACGAATCTCAACTTTCAGTTAGTGAAAGTACTCAGGTTTCCCAAAGGGTATATTTTGTATCATTAGGTCTTAATGCAACAATGTTGGGCGCATAAACACTAGAGGGTAAATGATATTTTAGAGTTTGTAGCCATGCCAGCAACTTGAAAGGGAGAGAACTACAATGCCCTGGTGAGCTCTATTGCTTTTGAGGGACGATTTTCTTTACTGAGCAGAAATTAAGTAGATGAAGAATCCATAGCTATATAAAAATACCATAAGAGAATTTATTTAAGTTGTTCTCTAAGTACACCTATTAAGATCCTATATTGCTAGGATAGCCTTCTCCTCATTATATAAATGTGGGTATAAACTGATGGCACTTTCTCCATAATAGTGGTCGTCACTTAAGTAAAAATTAATTTTTTACAAGTTAACTAAGTCGAATATCGACTTTAATTTACTTTCCCCTAATAAATTTGTAATTTGAGTTATTAGTTGAGATATTTAAGAGCAACTTTAGACAAACTTGTCAAGTGCTTTCAAAATGACATGAATCCTTTATCTAGTACAAGAAAATATTAGATGGTGTTGAATCCTCATGTGAATCATGCTCTACCCCACTTATTGATCGCCATGTGCCTAGATGGTGGCTCACTTTTAGTCTCTTGTCTCTCTCTTATGTGCCGTGCATTTCTCTTCTTCTTCTTCCTTTCTTCCTTTTAGCATCGATGGCGATGCCCATGGAGCCTCCACCACCAACCACCGCAGCCTCATGTTGGCTTTGCGTGATTGTGAATTTAATTTATTTTCTATTTCCCCTTGTGGAGTTAGGGGAGGGGTCATATAGAGTTTCTTCCTATTGAAGTTTTGCTTGCTGTGATTTTGGATTGATGAGAAAAATTTGACTTTCTTAAGCATTTTAAATGGTTGTGGAATTAAAAAGGGAGGTTTTAATGCGCATTTTGATTTCTTCATTGGATAGCGATTCCCTTTGTAGCAACACCAATATTTAGTTTGACTTATAAAATTGACTTTGCAATACTAGTTTGACTTTGATTTAATTTTTAATTTATCTTTTTGCTAGAATCATTTTTTCTCCATATGAAACCAATAAAAGTTCTTGAATTTGACATAAGATGATTATAACTTTGTCTTGTTCATCATCTAAAAATTGATTGATGAGAAATTATATGATTGCCATATCTTATCGGAAAATCACTCTTTGTGAAATATATATTTTTTCATTACATCATATGTATTTTTGAAAGAAGGGCCTTGAGTACTAAAAAGGAGACCTCGAGTAAGAAATTTAGATTATTTAAAAGGTAAAAGTTATATATCTAATGTCATGTCAAATATGGGAAGTCCTTGCCAAAACCACATTACATGTACTCAAATATGTGGATGGCAAGCAATGCAATTTGATTCCTGCGTTATTCATGGGACATTTCCTAAACACTTTTTATCTTCACTGGGGCATAAGGAAGTGACACATCCTCACTTGGGCACCACCACACACTCTTCCCATTTCTCTTTCTCTCTCTCTAAACGCACCACTTGTCACATCTTTCAGCTTGATTGGTTTATGGAAAGTTGATCCTCAAAATAATATATTAATTCAATTGTTCATGGAATTAGCCATTTTCCGGTTAAGTCAACATCTTGTATAAGATTTTTGTGTTTACTATTTATTAATTATAGCAATCACAACAAATTCAAGAATTCTTTGACTAGAGCTTCTTATAAAATAAATGTAGAAACTCACCATATCTTCCAATTAAATCAATACGAAATCGTAAGAAAATTATACGAGGAGCGATAGAGAATATGAAATATTTATGTGATTCAATTCGAGTATCGATACTACAGAAAAAGCCAGCTAGAAAAAATTCCACCAACCAATCCAATAATTACAAAGTGACAATCGCTAACAAGTTTGAGCATTTTCAATACTTAAAAGGAAGACTTTTATTGTTTTCGTCCTTTTATATTTCCTATTTTGTGGCATAAAATCAATAAAAAAAAAAAAATTTGAACCCTTCTCTTTATATGATCAACACTAGCATCGCTTGTACGGCCTTAGTGACAGCCTTCTAGAGGGGTCAATTTCTCGATTGATCAATCTTGGATCTTTACATAAGTGCCACCGCCCCAAAGAAATTAGATAAAGTAACGTAATAACCTTTCTGTCGGCTGAACTCCCGCAGCATGACTCCTGTAGGTATTCAGTCAAGAATTCCATTCCGCCTCATCCAATTTCGGTCGGATCTCGCGCATGGGCTGAAACTCGAGATATCTTTCAAGAGAACTCTTGATCGGAGCTCATAAATGTGCGCAATCAATTATGTTTAAATGGTCTGAAGCTAAAAAAATGAAAAATAAAATCCACATTAATATTTAGTTTAACTCAAAAACTTGACTCTACCTCTATGATTTGACTTTGATTTGAATTCAAATATATCTTTTGCTTAAACTAGTTTTTCTCCAATTGAAATCCGTGGACATTTTTTGAATTTCACACAACGTGGTTACAACTCCTCTTGTGTGCCATCTAAATTTAATTTATGAAAAGTTATATGATTTTCATTAGCTAACCATGCATAAATATTACTAGAACGTAACTCATTATGAAGTTTTTTCCCTACAAGTAATGTATATATGGGAGAAGGGCGTCAAGTACCTAAAACAAGACATCAAACGAGAAATCCGGCATATCCCAAACATATGAGGTAAAAATTATTACCAAATAAAGCAAAAAGTATTATTATAAATCTAATATCACGTCAACTATCAAATATGCAAAGTTCATACCTCAACTAGCATTATATGTACTCTCAAATGATCCTTCTAATTTAGGCCGACACTTGTGAAATTCATCAAATTCAAAGGCTTATCACGAGATGTCATGCTTTGTGTGACATCCCAGATTTTCAGTCATGGTTTCAATTGAATAAATCGGGCATTTCATTGACGCGTGTATAGGGCTGTTCTCAGAACTGATCATTCTAGAGATAACTAGACTATCTAGGGAAACCATTAAGAATTTTAAGACAAATAGACTTGAGCATTCGACCAGGAATCGACTACTTGACCGTATTCATCTTTAGAGGTCATTACGGCACAGATATAAATTAATTTGAGATCAGAGAGATAGGTTGGTTTGACTAAGATGTGTGGCTAATCGTTGGTGACACCACTAAATTGGAAAATTCCCGTCAACCAACACTAGACTGATTTTCTTATTGTTTTGGTACCCTGTGTCCGTATTTGAATCCTTGAGATTCTCATGACAATCGAGAGTCGTCATTGAGTCGAGTGGGTTCATTGTGGCTCGAAGAAAATCGATCACGGGTCATTTGCATTGAAAAGTTTTGAAAGTTACCCAGTAGTCTAGGTCACGCTAAAAACGTGTCGAATGGAAATTAACCGTGAATTCGAACCTGATTTCAGAAATTGAAAGTTCTGTAGTGTCACGAGCTATTTTAGGAACGTCGACTCACCCTCCAAAAATTTTTAAGAGATTTCAGGATTTTTGTGGAAATCGGTTTCGGACGTTGCGGAAAATTAGCGGAAATTTGTATGAGCCAAATTAACGGAAATTTGGACTTTCAAGCTAAGCCTTTGAGTGTCGGGGACTGGCAGAAAATTGTGCGGGATTTTTCTTCATCAAAATCGGACCTCAATTTGGGGAATTGAGTAAAGAAATTGAAGCTTAAATTATGAAATTTGGATCCATGGGAAGGGCTTCAATTTTGGCTTCAATTTGGACAATTCGTGGAAAATTACTTGTTGGAAAGTAAATGGGAGAGACAAAGGATATTTATGAGAACTTTAGGGGACAAGGCTTTAATGATATTGGATAGACTTGTTGACTTTGCACCCCTTTTTCTCAGCTTCTTGTGCACGCCTCTCCGGTCCCTTCCTCCATCTTCGTGCATGCATCCATTTCCTTTCCTTCGGCCCCGACTTCTTTCGTTCCTGCTTTACTTTCCATTTTCCTTCCTCTGCGACGTCCCCAGCGAAGTCCACCAATTCTTCTCCACCGAATTCTTTCTCTTGCCGCTCCACTTCAGTTTGTCTCCCATGAGTCAAACCTCACCCTGCAACCTTCAATTGTTGACCCTCTCCAGTCGTCCAACACCAATTAACCGAAGCAGCTTCCCTCCTGACGCCAGCAAAGCCCACCTTCGCTTGTCTCCTTCTGCTCGAAGTCTCCACCAAATTCCTTGAAGCTGCCAGCGAAGCCGATGTCCATTCAGCTTGTTTGGTCAAGCTTATCTCATCGAAGCAAGTCAACCGAAGCTGCCCCTTCTGTCGGTTGTTGACCAGCAAACCGCTCGAAGCTCCCACCTCCGCTCGTCTCTGCGCACGTCTCTCACTCCCCCACCGATCCACTCTGCCGTCCACCGAAGAAATCTCCACGCGGCGTTGAAGCTGCTTCCTCGTCCACGCGTGGGTCAACAACCCACCAAAGCCTCCCTGGACGTTGATTCCTCCAGCTGCCTCAACGAAGACCAACCCGCTTCCCTCTGCTTGTTCGTGATCCAGCGAAGACCGAAGACCACCATCTTCGGTTTTGCTCCACCGAAGCAGCTCCGTGTCCGCGCTTCATCCCCAGCATCTTCGGCCAAACCTGTAGCAACCCACGAAGCAACATCCACCGAGCTGCCACGAAGACCGAAGAAGCCCACGTCCATTTTCCTGGCAGTTCGCAATTGGAGCCCAACAGAATTCAGTCTTCGGCCCAGCAAATTTTCAACGGTCCAGCAGTTGGGCCCGTCCACGAGCCCAAGTAAATTTTGATTAGCCCAACCTGCAGCAAGCCCAAGAATCCAGCAAAGCCCAGTGGAATCAACAGCCCAGCTCAGCCCATTAAATAAGTCCATCAGCCCAAGTCTTTGGCCCAAAAATCCAGCAGCTCCATTGAGCCCAATTCAGCAAGTTTGGCCCAAGTCCAGCCCGCGAAGAAGGCCCAATCGCAGCCAAGCCCAAGCCCAAGAGTGAGCCCAGTCCAGTGCAAGAACAAATCTCAGTTGGGTTAAGATTTGTTGGGCCCTAGTTTAAGGTCCGGTCCAAGCCCGCCAGTGTCGTCGAAAGCCTGATTTTGGCCACCGTCGCGGTGATTTGGTCATCGCTTTTAATCAAGTGAGTTTTGCTCACTAATGCTTTCTTAGTTTGTTAATTATGCTTAAGGGTTGATTAAATTTAATTAAGTGTAATTAGGTGGTTAGATTAGTTTAAAATAATTTAATTAGTGACTTAATGATGCATGTTAGGTGATTGATTAGTGTAATTAGCAAGTAGAGACGTATTTCTATTTATTGAATACATCTCGGGATTTTTCCCGATCCGTTATGGCGTCCAATCAGGCATTATGGGCCTAAATTGGATTTTTAGTATTTATTTATTAATTTTCGAAATTAATTTAATTATTTATTTATTTTTCCAGAAATTAGGCAGGGATAGTCGACAACCAAAATTTTTATGCTGATTGTCGTGGCGCAGTCCGTTTATTTAATTGAGTTTTATTCCCCGTTGAATTGAATTTTTTGTGAGACTGTGAATTATTCTATAATTGGATAATCAATGGTTATTAATTGAAAAATAACTGAGCATCGATTAATAATGCCAAAAATATTTGAGTGGACTATAGAAAATGTGGGAATTATGGAAAGAAAAATATTATATTTTGGCTAAGGCTGACCGTGTCCTCACACACGGCTATTTTATCAAGAATGATAAAAGATGGAATGGATTGAATGGTTGGATAGTATACTATATCATCCTACGGGCTTTAATATGTTAGCTTAGCGAGAGCAGTATACTGGTGTACTATATCAGCCTACAAGCGATATGTCAGCTTAGCGCGAGCAGTACACTTTATCAACTTAGAGTGAGTATCGGGGGTATATTATATCAGCCTACGAGCGATATGTCAGCTTAGCGAGAGCAGTATACCGGTATACTATATCAGCCTACAGGCGATATGTCAGCTTAGTGAGAGTAGTATACCTTAACCCTATTAGCTTAGTGCGAGCTATACTATCTATATCAGCTTAAAGTGAGCAGTCTTAGACTATGGTCGGACTTATAGATAGTACTAAATGTGCCGACCAAGCTTGGGTCGTGATGATATGTAATCGACTAGATCGATTGATCATTGCTTTAATTTGATATCGTGAATTGATTTATTGAACTAAAATGACTAATGAATGGTCCGATTGACATGAAATCGATTAGGTCGATTGATTGAGATATCGATCTGTGATGTGATTGCTTTGGTGCCTATTGAACTGTGCTAATATGTAGGTGGAATCTGAGGCCAAGGTAAGTCCTCTGATCCGTGCGTGCATAGGCAGCCCGGTTAGCGTATTAGTTTACTAATCGAGTCTTAGGGGGTAGAACTTGTTGAGATTCATCTCGGTTTGGGGAAAATATTTCAGGTCCTTAGATGACGATCGTTGAGGACCGAAAGTCCTGGAATAGGAAGGTGGAGGCTGAAGAATCGGCGAATGGGTTTGACTAGTGGATGTTAAGACAATCCCCTTTTTGATAAGCCGACAATTTTGCAGACAGCCTAAGTTTGTAATTAACTAGTTTGTCTATAAAGGCTTGTCTTGGTTTGAAAAATATGATCCTACTTTTTTATCCCATTGTTTTATTGTTTGGGGATTTATAACTGCTTTCACATGTGCATATTGAAAATGAAAGGATTGGCAATACATAGTCCTAGGATATCGCATTTTAAAATCGACCAAATGTAAGGGATGAGCGCGTGCTTGAGGATCGGGGCGAGACACTTTTTCCTATGGCTTACTTGGGACATGCTTAAACATGTTTCTCTTTACCTTGTGCAAAAAAAGTGATTTATACATGGGACCATCAAACAGGTAAATCCGATTAAAAATTATTCGACCCAAATTGATCAATTTAATCTGTTTTGACGAATTTCTTGGCAATACTAATAGAACGACTCACATGAGACCCATACCCGACTTGACCCGAGATCTATTTTAGCTTTTTTTCCCCTTAAATTGTTGTTTGTGTGTATTTTGTGAGCTTGAACTTTTGTACGGATTATTCAGGAAATTCAACCTATATTGGGGTTGTTCCTAATAGGAAATAATAATAAACAACAATTTTGGCCCCGAGATTCGAAGAATTTTGTCCCGGAGATTCGAAGATTTTTTGCACTGGACCCGAACGAGACCAACTGGATCGCTCATGTCAACGAGAACCTCAAGTGCATGCCCACCGCCGGGCAACAGTACTGGAAGAACCCGTCTATCTACAGGGTCCCCGCCTCCATCACAGACCTCAACCCCAAGGCCCACCAGCCGCAGGTCGTCTCTTTCGGCCCCACCACCACGACGGCCCCCGCCTACACCAAATGGAGAAACACAAGCAGCGCCAATGGGAGGTTTGCAGCCATAATGCAGATACCCCAACCCTGCATCACCAACAGAGAAAACTTAATGGAATGTGTTGTGTAAGCTCAACTCGTGGAAATGTGAGCAAAGGTTTTTATCAATCTACTTTATGTACCTTGAGCTGCATCATTTGCGATTTGTAGCCTTTGGCTCCAGCTCAGAACATTAGGGTTGTATGCTGCTGGAGAGTAGAGAAATAAGGAGCTTCAAAAACATGAAAAATGTAAAATCCTGCTCACTAGTGTCCTCGTCCGCTGAGAAAGTTAATTTTATCTCCACGGTGCTATTAATGAATATGAAACTTGACCAATTAATGCAAAAGCCTGAACTATCAAAGAATGTTGAGAAAAAAAATATATTTCGATGCATGTTGTGCTGTCACATATTGAGAGTCTAAGAGATACTTGATCTGGCAACAATTTGCAAAAAGGAACATCAGACAAACTGGACTAATGTGGCGAACATTTCAGTTGGGCATGAATTTGTGAATCAACGCCATGTTTTCAAGTTCTTTGCAATGTCCGATAAATGAAGCTAGATTTCTACGATGAACGGCCATCAAGAGTTGCGCCTACGCATCAAGGTATCAGAGCAAATATTACCCTATATTTCTTTTCCATTCTATATTGAAACAATATCAATGTAGATTCTTATGAATTCATTAGGTGGCTTGATTTAGTACATAGAGTGTTCGTTTTTTTCTTTATTTTTTGGGAACACGCAAGATGTGGACACATTTACTAGCTCACATGACATGTGGTAAAAGATTCGTTAGATTACTCGGCCGATAGATATAAAGTAATTTTTGTCCTTTCATTGCAAAGCAGCAGTTTCCTTTCTTCAATATTGTCTCTCACTGAGTTCATAGGCAGATATGGTACATGCAAAACCTTGAAATGCTATCATATCATCAAAGAAAATCACATCGTCCACAATTACAAAACCCAAAGGAAGGTTTTGGGGCACATCAAGCACTGTCTCGTGGGACCTTTTCAGAGGCATTTATCCAAATCATAAGCAGCGATCGTGAAGGGTGAAGCAGAATATAATCCCTTGATCCATCAGGTACCTTGCCTAAAAAGAGTCGATCATTCCTTCAGCTCCAACAGCACGTGGGTTCATGTTCAGCCTCTCGTTCGCAGTCATGGCCAAGCACGGCATTGCTGCCTCGACTAGTCTTTAAGCGGATGCGGCGCTGAACTGCCCTTGGGGCCTCTGATCCATGATGCTCTCTTTATCCTCTTGTTCGATGGAAGGCGACACTGATTGGATGAGGTGAGTGCTGCTCTTCGGGCTTCTCATTATGGCCAGGTGGCTAGTACTTAGGTGGTTGAGGTTCGCAAAGATTGTCTAAAGATGACTGGGTTTATAAAACAAATAGTATCGCAATGAAAGAAATTCATTTTTCCTCTTATTCATTATACAGGGGTTCACATGGATAACTGAGCAAGGCTAGCTATCAACGTCTTGATAGCCGTACAGTTTGTAGCCTTGTAAAGAGGGGCCAAAGTGTGAATTGAACTCACCATTCATTCACTTATTTATTCACAAAGCTATAAATGCAACAACCGCAATATACAGCACTCGCAGTTTAAGTCACAAGCGCAGACTTTGTACATAAGTTTTCAAATCTGTTCGATCCAATAAGCAACTTTACAAGGAAGGTGGACATGATAACCTTTATACATGAAGTATGGTTAACGAGCACTCGGAGAGCTATCAACGCCAATTAAGGTAATACCAAAAGACTCACTTTGTCTCTTACTATTTCCCATTCCTTGTCTTCTTCCTGAATTGATCTCTGCCGTCAAGCATTCTTTTAGTTCCGACAGAACACAGTCTATGTCTGGCCTTTGGACTGCTATCGTTGGTACGCACGACATGGCTATTTCCACTGCTTTCCATGCAGAATTGATGCTGAATTGGCCATTCAACCTCGGATCGACAACGCTCTGGATGTCCCCTCTTTCAATGAGTGGAGTCACCCAGTGAAGTATGTGCATGCTGCTGCCCTCTGGACTTCTTATAATGGGCGGGTGGCCTGTGATTAACTCGAATAAAACTACACCAAAGCTGTACACATCACTCTTCTTGCCCCGGTTTCCAGATGAATGAAACCTGAGATTCAAAAGGAATTGTTGCTTTGATCAGTACAATAATAGCTGAAACTGCCTTTCAAAAACGTATCTACATATCAACATATACATGTATGAATAAAATGTATGGGCCTCTCGCGATGGTCTATATTAGTACAATTATTCTGCTTCCTAAATTGAATAGTATTTGTATTCAGAGTCGTCAGTTCGAGTTGCCTACTCTGGATCGAGATAACCAGGCGTTCCTGCTGGGTGAGTCGAAATATGAGACTCAAGCCCTGTTACAAATGCCTTCGATAATCCAAAATCAGCAATCTTCGCTTGCATGTTTTTGTCTAGTAAATATTGGGCGTCTTTAAATCCCTATGGACAATGGGGGGTTTGCACCCATTATGCAGGTACTCCAACCCTGCACCAACGGCAAAAAACAAAAAAAAAAATGTCATGTGTTGCTCAACTTGGGGAAATGTGAACAAAGATTTCATCAATCTACTTTATGTACCTTGAGCTGCATCAATTGCGATTTGTAGTCTCTGGCTCCAACTTAAAACATTCGCGTTTTGTGCTGCTTGAAAGTAGAGGATTAAGGAAGTATTCCAATCACGAAAGATATAAAATCCTGTTCACCATCTTATTCATTCGCTGAGAAAGTTAATTTTTATTTCCAATGTGCTATTAATGACTACCTAACTTGACAGATTAATCCAAACGCCTGAATTATCAAAGAACAAAGTTGAGATAAAATATAACTTGACACATGTCGTGCTGTCATATAGTGAGAGTCTAAGCAATGCTTTATCTAGTTAGAATTTGAAGAAGGAAATATCAGGCAAACCTGACAAATGTTGCCGAACATTTCCATTGAACATGAATTCATATATCAGCGCCATTCTTTCATATTCTTCGCAATATCCAATGAGTGAAACCAGATTTTTATGGTGAACGATGATCAGGAGTTGTGCCTGCACCTCAAGGTTTTAGAGCTTGTCATGAGTAGAACACCCAAAAAATTGAAAACGTGACATTCATTCTAGTTGCACTAAATTTTCGAACCTCTGCGTGAAACTCCTTGTAACCTTGCTTTGATGATTGAGATAATATTTTTACTGCGACTTCAGTGCCATCATCAAGTTTGCCCAAGTAAACTTTCCCAAATCCTCCCTCTCCGATTACTGTTCTGAAGTCATCAGTAATTCTTGTAACCTCAGTAGGTGTAAAAGGTTGATTTTTTGACAACCTGAATGTCCCAATAGATCCTCTAGTAGAGTTGGTAGTCGTAGTAGTGGTAGTAACATCTGGAGAAATGGAAAGGTAATTAAGTAACCTGAGTAGAGTTATCCGGTCATGATATTCAGTCTGATATTATATGCCTTCACTGCAAACAGAACTATTTCGAAAAAGCATGTAATGACTTATTCTAAAAAAGGGTCGTGGACAACAAACCAAAAAGAGTGAAGCAAGTTACCTCAACCAAATGAAGTATACCCAGAAATGACTTTTTTACTCTTGTGGGTAAGCCTCGTTACAATTATGATATCATTAACCAATAACGCGTGCAAAGTTTTTGAACATGAAACGATGATGACATAGAAACGTGATTACTGGAGTGAGATCAAGTTGGTGTGTCATGGTCACTTTTCCCGGGCCCAATTGTGGAAAGGGCCGCGAGCAATTGGATCAGTTAAACCAGTTAGGGGTTCAAATCTGGACTGACAAAATCACATGTAAAACTTTTGATTTTCCTTGCACATGCAATATGCAAAAGAGTTACTTTGGATTTGTCTTCTTCTGATTATCCACGATACTGCAAGAGCTCCCAATAAAATCAAGACCAGAACAGCTGCAACTGATGCGATGATTGGAGCAATAGAGACGCCCTTTCTCTTTGGCTGCACATTGCTGGTCGGACAATTGTCTGATTGGCAAAGATTTGGATTTCCATCTAGGCTGTAAGAAAATGTAGATAGTACATGTCACAGCCGAAAGATTAGCCCATGAATTCATGGATATCCCACCCTCTGTATGTATTACATGCATTAATCGATCAAACAGAAAACTAAAAAAGCAAGTACCACTTCCATCGTTTTTATTTTTTCAGTGAGCAGAAACGTACAGAAAGAAGAAGCAGATTGTATAGACAATAATAAGTGATTAAATGTACTATTGCAATGGTCTGGCAATGAGCGAACCTTAGTAGCAACCCCTTCTTCTTCAAGAGAGTTTGAGGAACAGAGCCATTCAAGTTGTTTCCGCTTAAATTCCTGCAAGTATTCATGATCAGAAGTTGACAGCCATTTACTTGAGCTAGATAACCACACATAATCTTTCTGTTAAAAGCTCAGTGACTCACAGAACTTTCAAGCTTGGCATTTGCGATAAAAACTCAGGCACGGACCCAGTTAACGAATTGTTGGATAAATCCCTGAAATTCAGCCAAAAAAGTGCTAAGAAACTTCATAAGCATATACTTTTTAAAATGCATAAAACAGGACAAGGTAGATAATGAACATCATGCTAATGATAAACAAGTGTGTCGCCTTTTTTGGGCTTAGTGTTGTCCATTCTCTCTCTGTGCAAATTAAGCAAGCAATACGAAAGAAAATCTACTGTGCATACAGGGATATGACTGCTGTCAAATTGGAGATCAATGAGTCTATCTGTCCTTTGAGTCCACTAGAGCTCAGGTTCCTGCACAAATGCAGCTAAATTTATAAGAGTAAAATCCCACCGGTTAAAACTTTTACCATAGGAGGCTTTAATATAGACTTGATTTTGGAAATCATATCCTCGGTCGCATGATGGATTACCAATCTGTACTGTAGTTGTTGAGAAAACTTATCTTTTGAGACTTGTGGGGTTCGTATACAGCATGTTTTCAGAGGAAATATGTAGTCGTGGACTTACAACGAGACGATTCTTGGAGGACTATCATAGGTACAATGGAGTCCGCTCCATGAGTATTGTTTAGGAACACATGGATCACCTTGCCAGCTAGTTCTGATCACCCCATATGTTCTCTTGACATCATACATAGCATTGACTAAACTACCACGTAAAGGGCTACAGTCATAAGGAAATCAAAGAGAATTGAAAAAAAGAAAAAATAAGTGGAGCATAGATATATACATACAGTCATCGAGAAAAGTAGGTGAACTTCGAAGTTGCGTCACAGTGAAAATCTCGACAGCATTGAGGAGAGGTGGCAGAGTAGAGCGGGTTGTCGCTTTAATACTCAAATCCAAAGATCTTCCAGCCATGAGAGTTGAGGCTATGGTCACCGGCTTTAGGTTCTCGAGCATGATGGTTTTCACGGGTTCATCTAGTACATATGCCGTGAGTTCTCGGATATGGTTCTCTTGCAGTTGCAATTCCACAAAGTGAAAGTATACAGACCAAGCATTAGTGGAGTTTATTGAGGGCCAATACAAAGTCAAAGGATCAGTGACATTTTGTGTTTGTGTGGCGGTCATCAAAACTTCAGGTGGAACTTTAAAGGCATCATCGCTTGTACTTGTCACGATGGCTGTTGTGTTGCTGACTGAAGACCAACCTCCACTGTAAGTCTTATCAGTCCAGATGCGATCATATACATCTTGTGGATGCCTATATATGCCAATGCCAATCAAATGATCATAACAGTAAGTGCAAGATGATGAACAAGCCGACACAAATTGATTTGGGAATAACATGTTTTCTAATGTTCATGTTGTTGCATAATCCATAAACATATGTTTAGTAAAATGGGAACACGCTAACACGTCATTTACTGACCGATCAATGTGGTCAACGTCTGAATATCATGGATAATTACAAAGAAAATTACCTGTATGTATTCATGCTCCCTAAATTATATCTCCAGCGGGTCACAAGTGCACCAGCGTCGAGTTGGTAAGTCGAGTTATCCAGCAACCGCAAATCGAGAGCTGATAAGAATGGAACTCCTGAGCCGGTATTCACCAAGCAAACTTGTATATAGTCTCTTGAAGGAGTGTATATAATCTCTTTGTATATCCAAGATGAAGAGTTAACCGTGGTCCAATAGTTAACATCAATATAGAGGTCAAATACCGGGGTTTGATTCTTGCCATCATAATCCCCATACCAAAATGAAGCCCTGACCAAATATGTGTTGTCCTTTCCTTCATTTGGCTTTAATGTGTAACAATTCCTTTCTCCAGTGGGGAAGAGCCTAAGATTCTTTGATTGTCGTTCGTAGTTGGTTTGGGTGGACACCGGCATGTTTGTTCCGGAATCTACAAACCCAGCATCGGCCGTGTAGTATATCTTGAGATGATCGTCATAGTAATCATTAGGTATCCCGCAATCAATGCTTATGAAACCTATGTCAAGGTGAAATCAGAGAAAGTCACTTACCCTTCACTATTTATTAATTTGAAATATAAACAGTGTTCAATTTTTTTTTTTTTTTGATTCTTTACGATGTCCCTTAAATTTTCTTATCTAACCTTTTTACAACCGTATCAACTAGATGGATATTTCAGCAACGAAAATTACGTCAGTAATAATTGGGCTGGAAATTGTAAGTTAAAAAGAAGTTTTGATGGACAATTTGATGGTAAAGGCACCTGTGAAAAGCTTGGAAACAGAGATATCATCTGAGCCAGAGGATGCTACACTGGGGGTGCGTTTGTTTAGAGTACAATAAATTATTTGGATAACAATTTTCTGAAATGATCGTTTATACTACTTATAAAAAATAATTAAAAAATATTTCCATCCTTTACGAAAATATTTAGATATATATTATTATTGATAATAAAGATATTTTTCATTGATTAATTATTTCAAGCAATACAAGCAATTATTTTTAGAATAATTTTCAAATCATCTATTTTCAGCAAAATACAGAGCCTAATATTCGTAAATGTCTCCTAGAGAATCTTGAACATCCTTTACTTTGCTAAATTGCTAAATTTTAGCTCAAGAGATTGCTCTGCGTCGCTCTGAAACCGTGAAAGCTTCTTGACCTCTACTCTGCCTAAATACCAGGCGCTTAATTTTGAAATCAAAATGGAGCACGACTACCTTTAGTCTTCTGCTTGAAAGGTCGATGGCTAACGGAAAGAAAAGATAGGTAAACATCGAATCCTCATTGTGCCCTTTTCTTAAGTACCGTTTCCTTGTGTCTCAACTCTTCACAATTCAATCATCACCATGCGCGCACGCGAGAGAGACGAGGGAGAGAACCTAGATTTTGTTGCCTGCGAGCGATGACTCCTAGAGCTAGACAACCAATCAAGACATGCAACATCTTGAGGGTCTTTCATGGCATATCAAAACCATCTCCGTTTCAGAGAGAGAGAGAGAGAGAGAGAGAGAGAGAGAGAGAGAGAGAGAGAGAGAGGAAAGGTGTTCCTGGACCCTTATTCTTTTTCTTTTTTTTTTAAATTTCAACCATGTACCCTTATTCACTAGGCACACTTGTATGTAGTCTCTTGGGGCAACATAACGATTTTGCTCCACGTGTAGCTTGGCGAGTTCACCGTGGCCCAGCCGGGGCCTTTCCTTTATTATCCTAATTCCCATAGTTAAAGGTTGCCCTAATCAAGTACTTTCTATTCTTGCCTTGCTGTGGTTGAAGAGTAGCAATTCCTAGTACCGTTAGGAAAGTTTCTCAAGTTCTTCAATTGTTCCATGTTGTTGTAGATGAGATTACTAGGGACTTGCATGACCTTTCCGGAGTCTACAAATTCAGTATCAGCCTTGTGGGATATGTTGAGAATATTATCATGGTAATAATTCGGCACGCCACAATTGATACTTATGAAATCTATTGTTAGAAATAACAAAAAAAAAAAAAAAAAATTGAGTTTTTCTTGAGAACGATATTCTTTGAAACTGATTATATTATAAGTAAACCTCTTGAGAGATTTTGTAATAAGTGTGAAACTTCATAAAGCGCGAATTAATCTCTTTATGCTAAGTGGGGGACTATAATTTAAATAAGAAGAAAGAAGGCCGCTTTACATGTGACATGCCTCACTTATCCAGTATCAAATAATTCAAAGTAAGAAGCCTGCAATATTAGCTTTTGTTTAGTTTAATGACCTTATCTTAAATGGTTAATCGACAAACACGATAAAAACATTGCAAGGAAAAAATCGATGTTATATCAAATCACGCATTGAAAGGAAAACCGACTTGATATGTTCTGTGCATATGAAATAAAATCATATTGGTTATGGGAAAAACTGATGATATATACGTAAGGTTTGAGAGAGAGAACCGGATTGTCTTGTCCTAGAACAAGATGTACGAGAGATAAAAGAAATGACACGCATCAAGCCTTCATAATTCCTTCACAAGTATGAACTTGCCAGCTTTGTCTTCCTCTCTGTATGTGTGTGTGAGAGAGAGAGAGAGAGAGAGAGAGAGAGAGAGAGAGATACCTGGATTTTGCTGGGCTTGAACCAAAAGGACAAATGCTAAAGCTACAGAAGCAAGCAAAGAAAACGAGAAAGCTGTAGTTAATCTTCCCATAGTGATCGAGCAGGGGAGATGGTTGAAGAGAGAAGTATGCAAAAGAAATGGCTGCTCGCAGTATATTAATATCACGAGCTCTGGATGCGACAAACGGACCCCATCCTAGCGGCTATGGCTCAATATATACATTACTACTAAGTATTTTGTATCCTCATTTTCCTTTTGGGCACTTTATATTCATGTAGGAAAAACAGTTTCCACAAAAACTAAAGGTGCGTTTGTTAACGTTCTAATCTGGGGAATAATTTTTTTTTTTAGAAACAATTTTTTCGATTTTTGTTCCTGGAAACAATTTCAGAGTATTTGAATGCGTTTGGTAACTACATAAAATTTCTGTTCCTAGGAGAGAAGTGCATTTGGTATGACTTCCTATATTTTTGTGACTTAGAATTTTTTTAAATTTATTAATAATTTTATTACATTCTTCTTTTTTTCTTTTCCTTTTCTTCTCCTTCCTCCAGCTGGTCACCAACGACGATCGGCCAAATAAGGGTCGGCGATCTCGAGGGAGCCTTGCCATGACTAGGCGAGGCTCCACCTCGCCTTGGCTGGGCGAGGCTCAACTTCACCAGATTTGGGCAAGGTCAAGCCTCACCCAACCATCACAAGCCTCGAGGGAGCCTCCCTAGCCATGCCGAGGCTTGGGAGGGGGGTGGGGCCTCGTCGGTGGCCGATGAGCTTGGGGTGACCTCACTGGGGGCTAGTGAGGCTCCAGCAAGGCCACCGAGCCTTGTTGGTGGCCGACGAGCTTGGGGCGACCTCACTGGGGGTTGGTGAGACTCCAACAAGGTCACTGAGTCTCGTCTGGTTAATTGCTAATTGGCGCCGAGGTTGGCGACTGGGTAGGGGATTTCTAGGGTTGTTCTAGGGTAAAAGAAGCAACCTTTTTTTATTTTTTTATCTTTTATGTCTTGTTTTTATTTCAAATATGTTATTGGGAACAAATTTGTTCCCAAGAATAAAAAACTTACCAAACACGTTTTTGTTCTATTTATGCTCCTGGGAACAAAAGAATAAAAACACCTGTTCCCGGGAGCGTTATCAAATGCAACCTAAGAGTTTGATATATCTAGACAACAAGATCATAAATTTCATAAGTTTAAATCCAACTCAACATAAATCCTAGCGTAATTATTTCTATTTTGGAAGGAATATATGGGATTGACACGTATTTAGATGATAATTATTGGAAATTAGCTTCTTATTCTAGAAGAAATACTAAGAGGATGCCCGTGGTTGAAGGAGTCATGGCTACAATACAAGAAGACCAAGACTTGCAGCTGGGTCTTCGTCCACATATGAATCCAAGTCTAAGTCCCACAATTAATTTCAATGGACCACTTTTGATTGATGACACTTGGACCTTTGGTTTGCAATCGCCGGTATTCCCCTCAAAGTGTGGAAGAAAAATATTCACTTGCAACTTGGGGTCACGAGGCATGCATGCACCGATACGTTAGAAAAAGAAACGCAGCCTATTGGGTGCCCCATTAGGGGATTACTGAGGACGATTCTCATTGGTGGAAACACCTCTTACCTACTTGCCACGGGCACCTCAACCAGCTTGAGTAGGATAACGCCCCCGGTTGAGGAGCTTGTCAATAGACAGCTTTTGATTGATGATACATGGATTTTTGGTAAATTTGGAAATGTATTATCATGTCACATGCTAATTTCTTTTAGGGTACGGCTTAGCTGACCGTTGACGGAGTGACAGTTAGCTTCCGTCAACGGTCAGCTAAGGAGCACAAACCTTTTCAACGAGTTCCTATCTTTTACCCTTTTTAATTTTTTTAATTTTCTTATTGCAAGTTTAAATTGAGAGATAAAATCATAAGAGGGCCAAGACAATCAATTTTCATGAATATGATGAAATAAAAAATAAATTAGATATCAAAATATAAATAATTTTACAATGTAACTTGATTTTTCCATTTTTGTTCTGGAGTCAATATTCCCGTATTATGTAAAGAGTCTAGTGCCTTGAGGAGTTGTAAAATGATTATAATCGAGTACAACTTTTGTTATTTCCCACTTATGAGGCCCAACTATTTATATTCTAACCATTGCTGGACAACCGAATCTTTTTCCGGGTCTTGACTTAACCGACTCCTTTTCGATCTTGTACTCTTGACAATTGCAAACGAAGTACTGCACCACATTTTTCATCACTACCTTTTTTTTTTGTGTACAAGTTTAACATTCTAATGCCAAATCCTGCTTCTTTAGCATAATTGTTATAAAATGCATAAACCTCATTATAAAAATTAAACTCCATACCTATGCGAGGTTCGATTTTCACGTTGTCTAGTATCGTGACGCTTTCATAATTAGCATCTTCGGTTGCATTGATCATCTCATCTTCATTATCACCATTATTTTCATTGGCGAAGAAGTTGCTTTCAATTCGAACTCCATCCATTTGAACGAGATGTCAAGGAAAAATTAAGAATTATATGTCTAAAATATATGGATACAAACTAAAACTCAACAACAATGAATACCTCTGACTTTCTTGCAATAAGAAAAGTAGAGATTAATGAACCTTTCTCCACAGTTATGACTTATTCAATTACAAAATCATACAACAATAAAAGTTCAAAGCATACAAGATAATTACACATTCTGCAAAAAAAAAGAAAAAAGAAAAAAAAAAGAGAACATAATTACATTCCTATTTTTGAGTTATTGATTTTTTTTTTATTTGGGAACAATATTTACATAATTTTTTTCCTTGGACAGAGAATAATATTCACTATTTTAAAAGTTGCAATGAATTCTTCATTTATATTATTTGAATAGTACTATAGGATTTGTTTCTTATTGTGTGAATATTATTACTTTGATTTGTTTCTCAATTTGAACTTACAATAAATAATCATACAAACCTTGGAAAAAAGAAAAAAGAGAGTAAATTTCATAAGTTTAAATCCAACTCAGCATAAATCCTAGCGTAATTATTTCTATTTTGGAAGGCATATATGGGATTGACTCGTATTCAGATGATAATTATTGGAAATTAGCTTCTTATTCTAGAAGAAATACTAAGAGGATGCCCGTGGTTGAAGGAGTCATGGCTACAATACAAGAAGACCAAGACTTGCAGCTGGGTCTTCGTCCACATATGAATCCAAGTCTAAGTCCCACAATTAATTTCAATGGACCACTTTTGATTGATGACACTTGGACCTTTGGTTTGCAATCGCCGGTATTCCCCTCAAAGTGTGGAAGAAAAATATTCACTTGCAACTTGGGGTCACGAGGCATGCATGCACCGATACGTTAGAAAAAGAAACGCAGCCTATTGGGTGCCCCATTAGGGGATTACTGAGGACGACTCTCATTCGTGGAAACACCTCTTACTTACTTGCCACGGGCACCTCAACCAGCTTGAGTAGTATAACGCCCCCGGTTGAGGAGCTTGTCAATAGACAGCTTTTGATTGATGACACATGGATCTTTGGTAAATTTGGAATTGTATTATCTTGTCACATGCTAATTTCTTTTAGGGTACGGCTTAGCTGACCGTTGACGGAGTGACAGTTAGCTTCCGTCAACGGTCAGCTAAGGAGCACAAACCTTTTCAACGAGTTCCTATCTTTTACCCTTTTTAATTTTTTTAATTTTCTTATTGCAAGTTTAAATTGAGAGATACAATCATAAGAGGGCCAAGACAATCAATTTTCATGAATATGATGAAAGAAAAAATAAATTAGATATCAAAATATAAATAATTTTACAATGCAACTTGATTTTTCCAATTTTGTTCTGGAGTCAATATTCCCGTATTATGTAAAGAGTCTAGCGCCTCGAGGAGTTGTAAAATGATTATAATCGAGTAAAAATTTTGTTATTTCCCACTTATGAGGCCCAACTATTTATATTCTAACCATTGCTGGACAACCGAATCTTTTTCCGGGTCTTGACTTAACCGACTCCTTTTCGATCTTGTACTCTTGACAATTGCAAACAAAGTACTGCACCACATTTTTCATCGCTACTTTTTTTTTTTTGTACAAGTTTAACATTCTAATGCCAAATCCCGCTTCTTTAGCATAATTGTTATAAAATGCATAAACCTCATCATAAAAATTAAACTCCATACCTATGCGAGGTTCGATTTGCACGTTGTCCGGTATCGTGACGCTTTCATAATTAGCATCTTCGGTTGCATTGATCATCTCATCTTCATTATCACCATTATTTTCATTGGCAAAGTTGCTTTCAATTCGAACTCCATCCGTTTGAACGAGATGTCAAGGAAAAATTAAGAATTATATATCTAAAATATATGGATACAAACTAAAATTCAACAACAATGAATACCTCTTACTTTCTTGCAATAAGAAAAGTAGAGATTAATGAACCTTTCTCCACAGTTATGACTTATTCAATTACAAAATCATACAACAATACAAGTTCAAAGCATACAAGATAATCACATTCTACCAAAAAAAAAAAAAAAAAAGAGAACATAATTACATTCCTATTTTTTGAGTTATTATTATTTTTTATTTGGGAACAATATTTACATAATTTTTTTCCTTGGACAGAGAATAATATTCACTATTTTAAAAGTTGCAACTGAATTCTTTATTTATTTCTTATTATTTGAATAGTACTATAGGATTTGTTTCTTATTGTGTGAATATTATTACTTTGATTTGTTTCTCAATTTGAACTTACAATAAATAATCATACAAATCTTGGAAAAAGGAAACAAAAGAGTAATTTCATAAGTTTAAATCCAACTCAGCATAAATCCTAGCGTAATTATTTCTATTTTGGAAGGCATATATGGGATTGACTCGTATTCAGACGATAATTATTGGAAATTAGCTTCTTATTCTACAAGAAATACTAAGAGGATGCCCGTGGTTGAAGGAGTCATGGCTACAATACAAGAAGACCAAGACTTGCAGCTGGGTCTTCGTCCACATATGAATCCAAGTCTAAGTCCGACAATTAATTTCAATGGACTACTTTTGATTGATGACACTTGGACCTTTGGTTTGCAATCGTCGGTATTCCCCTCAAAGTGTGGAAGAAAAATATTCACTTGCAACTTAGAGTCATGAGGTATGCATGCACCGATACGTTAGAAAAAGAAACGCAGTCCTATTGGGTGCCCCATTAGGGGATTACTGAGGACGACTCTCATTCGTGGAAACACCTCTTACTTACTTGCCACGGGCACCTCAACCAGCTTGAGTAGGATAACGCCCCCGGTTGAGGAGCTTGTCAATAGACAACTTTTGATTGATGACACATGGATCTTTGGTAAATTTGGAATTGTATTATCTTGTCACATGCTAATTTCTTTTAGGGTACGGCTTAGCTGACCGTTGACGGAGTGACAGTTAGCTTCCGTCAATGGTCAGCTAAGGAGCACAAACCTTTTCAACGAGTTCCTATCTTTTACCCTTTTTAATTTTTTTAATTTTCTTATTGCAAGTTTAAATTGAGAGATAAAATCATAAGAGGGCCAAGACAATCAATTATGATGAATATGATGAAAGAAAAAATAAATTAGATATCAAAATAAAAAAAAAATTTACAATGCAACTTGATTTTTCCATTTTTGTTCTAGAGTCAATATTCCTGTATTATGTAAAGAGTCTAGTGCCTTGAGGAGTTGTAAAATGATTATAATCAAGTACAACTTTTGTTATTTCCCACTTATGAGGCCCAACTATTTATATTCTAACCATTGCTGGACAACCAAATCTTTTTCCGGGTCTTGACTTAACCGACTCCTTTTCGATCTTGTACTCTTCACAATTGCAAACGAAGTACTGCACCACATTTTTCATCACTACCTTTTTTTTTTTTTTTTTTTTTTTTTTTTTGTGTACAAGTTTAACATTCTAATGCCAAATCCTGCTTCTTTAGCATAATTGTTATAAAATGCATAAACCTCATTATAAAAATTAAACTCCATACCTATGCGAGGTTCGATTTTCACGTTGTCTGGTATCATGATGCTTTCATAATTAGCATCTTCGGTTGCATTGATCATCTCATCTTCATTATCACCATTATTTTCATTGGCGAAGAAGTTGCTTTCAATTCGAACTCCATCCATTTGAACGAGATGTCAAGGAAAAATTAAGAATTATATGTCTAAAATATATGGATACAAACTAAAACTCAACAACAATGAATACCTCTGACTTTCTTGCAATAAGAAAAGTAGAGATTAATGAACCTTTCTCCACAGTTATGACTTATTCAATTACAAAATCATACAACAATAAAAGTTCAAAGCATACAAGATAACTACACACTCTGCAAAAAAAAAAAAAAAAAAAAAAAAAAAAAAAAAAAAAGAACATAATTACATTCCTATTTTTGAGTTATTGATTTTTTTTATTTGGGAACAATATTTACATAATTTTTTTCCTTGGACAGAGAATAATATTCACTATTTTAAAAGTTGCAATGAATTCTTTATTTATATTATTTGAATAGTACTATAGGATTTGTTTCTTATTGTGTGAATATTATTACTTTGATTTGTTTCTCAATTTGAACTTACAATAAATAATCATACAAATATTGGAAAAAAGAAAAAAAAAAAGAGTAAATTTCATAAGTTTAAATCCAACTCAGCATAAATCCTAGTGTAATTATTTCTATTTTGGAAGGCATATATGGGATTGACTCGTATTCAGACGATAATTATTGGAAATTAGCTTCTTATTCTAGAAGAAATACTAAGAGGATGCCCGTGGTTGAAGGAGTCATGGCTACAATACAAGAAGACCAAGACTTGCAGCTGGGTCTTCGTCCACATATGAATCCAAGTCTAAGTCCCACAATTAATTTCAATGGACTACTTTTGATTGATGACACTTGGACCTTTGGTTTGCAATCGTCGGTATTCCCCTCAAAGTGTGGAAGAAAAATATTCACTTGCAACTTGGGGTCATGAGGTATGCATGCACCGATACGTTAGAAAAAAGAAACGCAGTCCTATTGGGTGCCCCATTAGGGGATTACTGAGGACGACTCTCATTCGTGGAAACACCTCTTACTTACTTGCCACGGGCACCTCAACCAGCTTGAGTAGGATAACGCCCCCGGTTGAGGAGCTTTTCAATAGATAGCTTTTGATTGATGACACATGGATCTTTGGTAAATTTGGAATTGTATTATCATGTCACATGCTAATTTCTTTTAGGGTACGGCTTAGCTGACCGTTGACGGAGTGACAGTTAGCTTCCGTCAACGGTCAGCTAAGGAGCACAAACCTTTTCAATGAGTTTCTATCTTTTACCCTTTTTAATTTTTTTAATTTTCTTATTGCAAGTTTAAATTGAGAGATAAAATCGTAAGAGGGCCAAGACAATCAATTTTCATGAATATGATGAATGAAAAAATAAATTAGATATCAAAATATAAATAATTTTACAATGCAACTTGATTTTTCCATTTTTGTTCTGGAGTCAATATTCCCGTATTATGTAAAGAGTCTAGTGCCTCGAGGAGTTGTAAAATGATTATAATCGAGTAAAAATTTTGTTATTTCCCACTTATGAGGCCCAACTATTTATATTCTAACCATTGCTGGACAACCGAATCTTTTTCCGGGTCATGACTTAACCGACTCCTTTTTGATCTTGTACTCTTGACAATTGCAAACAAAGTATCGCACCACATTTTTCATCGCTACCTTTTTTTTTTTATACAAGTTTAACATTCTAATGCCAAATCCTGCTTCTTTAGCATAATTGTTATAAAATGCATAAACCTCATCATAAAAATTAAACTCCATACCTATGCGAGGTTCGATTTTCACGTTGTCCGGTATCGTGACGCTTTCATAATTAGCATCTTCGGTTGCATTGATCATCTCATCTTCATTATCACCATTATTTTCATTGGCGAAAAAGTTGCTTTCAATTCGAACTCCATCCGTTTGAACGAGATGTCAAGGAAAAATTAAGAATTATATATCTAAAATATATGGATACAAACTAAAATTCAACAACAATGAATACCTCTTACTTTCTTGCAATAAGAAAAGTAGAGATTAATGAACCTTTCTCCACAGTTATGACTTATTCAATTTCAAAATCATACAACAATACAAGTTCAAAGCATACAAGATAATTACATTCTGCCAAAAAAAAAAAAAGAACATAATTACATTCCTATTTTTTGAGTTATTAATTTTTTTTTATTTGGGAACAATATTTACATAATTTTTTTCCTTGGACAGAGAATAATATTCACTATTTTAAAAGTTGCAACTGAATTCTTTATTTATTTCTTATTATTTGAATAGTACTATAGGATTTGTTTCTTATTGTGTGAATATTATTACTTTGATTTGTTTCTCAATTTGAACTTACAATAAATAATCATACAAATCTTGGAAAAAGGAAACAAAAGAGTAAATTTCCTAAGTTTAAATCCAACTCAGCATAAATCCTAGCGTAATTATTTCTATTTTGGAAGGCATATATGGGATTGACTCGTATTCAAACGATAATTATTGGAAATTAGCTTCTTATTCTAGAAGAAATACTAAGAGGATGCCCGTGGTTGAAGGAGTCATGGCTACAATACAAGAAGACCAAGACTTGCAGCTGGGTCTTCGTCCACATATGAATCCAAGTCTTAAGTCCCACAATTAATTTCAATGGACTACTTTTGATTGATGATACTTGGACCTTTGGTTTGCAATCGTCGGTATTCCCCTCAAAGTGTGGAAGAAAAATATTCACTTGCAACTTGGGGTCATGAGATTGGGTGCCCCATTAGGGGATTACTGAGGACGACTCTCATTCGTGGAAACACCTCTTACCAAATTGCCACGGGCACCTCAACCAGCTTGAGTAGGATAACGCCCCCGGTTGAGGAGCTTGTCAATAGACAGCTTTTGATTGATGACACATGGATCTTTGGTGTTGACACCTAAATTTTGGCAACCCATTTAATCATTTATCATATTAAAAAATTAGGGATTAATTTTAACCCCTAAAAATATTAGTTAATTAATTAATTGCATAAAGATATAGTTTTAGGTGCATTTATTTTAATTTGCATTTATATTGGTAGGTGACAAATGGGTTCAAATTAATGGTTGAGAATATTAATTTGGTGAATTGGACTAAGCCCACCATGAGAAAGTAAATTGGCGCCCGTATCCGGAAAGATTTTACGGATTGATTTATGCGAGATTTCAAATTTTAAAAGAATCCTCTTGCAATCCTAAATCGTATCAAAAGCAAATATTACATATAGAAAAATGAATTTTCGTGGATATGGATTTGGAAAAATTAAAACCCTAACTCGTTGTCTATAAATAGATTAAATGCGTAGGGTTTAGAAGAGGAGGCGACACATATTGATACACGGCCACAAGAGAATGGAGAGGAAAATGTGAGGAGGAGCTTCTTTTCGTTCTAGGTTAAAAAAAATACGATACAAAGAGGAAAGAAAAGTTTTCTTTTTGGGGGTTCTTCTCGAGATAAAAAAGAAAGTCAAAAAGAAAGAGTGAAAGAAGAGACGTGAGGGAGACAGAGGTGAGAGAAAAGGAAAAAGAAAAAAGAACAATTATTGTTCTTCTTCTTCACAGGGTTTCTACCGTCGATCCCTGCCGCCTTCGCCGACCCCCTTTGCACAGCGCTGCCGCGCCCCTTGCCGGCCACCGCCGCGCCGCCTGCAGCCCGTCACCGCGCCGCCACCGCCCTCGCTGCTTCGTCTGCTGAACCCCCACGCCGGTACGCGACCCGCCTGTCGATCGCGTCCGCAATCCGCCGCTGCAGCACCTCCGAGCGGCTCTTGCAGCAGCTCGCCGCCACCGCTGCTGCGATCTGACGCCCAGCCGCGACCCGCTTCTGCTCCGCCTCGCCACAGCCGCTTCTACCACCCGACGCCGTTGCTGCCCCGCCTGACGCTGAGCGACGCCCAGCCCCCGCGAGCAGCGCCACCGCCCTGTCAATCTGTCGCCGGAGCTGCAACCCGAAGCTCCCGGACCGCCACTCCAAACCTCCACTCACGAGCCCGCGTCGATCCGAAGCCCCCTGCTCCGTCGCGCTCCGCCTGCAATCGGTGACCCGACGCCACGGATCCAGCGACCTGACGACCCAGGGGTTGCTCTCCGTCCCGCTCGTGACCGACGCCAGGAGATCCGAACCTCCTGCTCCGCCCGCGACACTGCTCGCCGATCTCGCCGTGCCGCCCGCGACGCTCCCTGCTGCCTCGCCGCCCCGACGCCGTCTTCACCCTGCTTCAGCCCGCGCTCGGAGTCCCTCGCCCGCGACGTCCGCACCCAGCCAGACCCGCGACGCCGCCGCGCCGATTCCCGAAGCTCCTGTTGCTGTGCCGCCGTCGCGCCGCTCCCGGTGCCCTCGCCGGAACCCTAGCCGGCGATTTCCCCTCGCCGGACCGGCCACCAGATTTATTTTTCTTTTTCTTTTTTCAGAAGAAAAGGAAAGAAAAAAGAGAAAAGGAAAAGAAAATTTAGGTATTTTTTTTATCTTATTTTTGTTTTATTATTTTTGCTATTTTATTTTATCTTTTTAGTGTAATTATTCCTTTAATGTGAAATTGAAATTTCATGATGTGAAATTGTCTTGAAATTAGTGATTATCAGTTCGATTTTCGAGCTCGAAATCCGACTTGCAATTACTTAAAAAATTTGCCAATTCGATCTCACGCTTGAGATCCGATTCGTGATTTATGTGAAATTGGCCAACTCGATCTCACGCCGAGATATGGTTCGTCGATTTGGATATCAATATGGTTCGTCGATTTGGGTATCAATATGGCTTGATTTGGTGTTACTTAAATTAGCTTTCTTTAAAAAAAAAAAATCAAAAAAATGTAGTTTTAGGGTTTGCATGTTCATAATAGGTATTTTATTTCGAATTTTCAAAAAAAAAATCAAATCAATTAATTTAGGTTGCTAGTTTTCTTTAAAACTTGGATTGCATGTTTAATTATTTGGCAATTATTAATTTCGAAATTTTAAAAAAAGGGGAAAAAAGGAAAAACATAAAAAAAATAAAATAATAATGCACGATTCATGTAGAATTAGGGTACATTTTGCACGTCATTTCATATTAGGATAGAAATTGCACTTAAGTTAATTTAGATAATTTTTTAATTTACTATGGGTTTAGGTATTTTATTAAATAGATTGCATCTTAGGATTATTTGGGTTAGGATAATATTTTAGTTTAAATTAGGATGTGGTTCAACCTAATTCCTAATATAAATTAAATAGGATCTTAATCTAATTAGGTAATTTTCACATTTCACCTAATTTCGAATTTCATGAAAAATACAAAAATGCCATAGGTTGATTTGGTTTTATTATTTAGGATAAAAAAATGCATTCTTTTAAGAAAAAGAAAAATTGTCATATGCACGTCATTAGGGTTAAGATTCATTAAGATGCATGTCATTTAGTATTTTTGCTAGGCCCATTTAATTAGAAATTACATGTCGTTAGAATTAGGTCGTTTAGTTAATATTGCATTGCATATTGCATGATTTTCATTAATTAAGTGAAAACAAAACAAAAATTACGTGTTAATTAGAAACCATATCTAGGGTTATTGATGTTGTCACGCCCCGATCCTCGAGCACGCACACATCCTTCACACTTGGTCGATTTTATAATGCGATATCCAGGACTATGTATCGCCGACCCTTTCATTTTTAAGCGCACATGCGGAAGCAGTTAAAATCCCCAGCACAATAAAACGATGGGATAGAAAAGCGGGCCATATTTTTCATATTGAAATTTATAACCAAACTTTTATACAAACCAGAACAGAACACTTCACAACCTTTTATTCTAAACTCTATTCACATCAAAATGGAGATATCAAAGAAGATAAAATTTCAGTCCATCTAGGCCGTACTCACGGCCCCTCTCGAGATTGTCTTCTTCTCCCAAAAATCCTTCTCCAACTCTTCCTCCTCAGCTCCTTAGCGGGGTCCTGAAATGGTTTTCCCCAAACTGGGATGAGACTACGTCTCAGCGAGTTCTACCCCACTAAGCCCGATTAGTGAACCATTATACTAAAGGCTGCCTAAACACGCATAGGTCAGAAGACGTACCTTAGTATCAGATCCCACCTGCAAGTCAGTATAATTCACAATAGGCACTCAAGCAATCATATCACCGATCGAAGCATCGATCAAATCGACCTAGTCGATTACATGCTAACAAGACCACTCACGGTCATTTCCATTCAGTCAATCAATTCACCACATCAAATCAAAACAATGATCAATCGACCTAGTCGATTACATGTCAACCTGACCATTTCCCAGTCATTCAAGCTATTGCTATTCAGAATCCCACTCGACAACATTTAATACTCAATGGCTTTACGGTCCCACTCGACCAATTTCGATATTTGATGGCTTTACGGTGGCCCCACTCGACCACTTTCGATATTCAATGGCTACGGTGGCCCCACTCGACCACTTTCGAAATTGACCCGCTTTACTGGCCCCACTCGACCACTTTCGATATTCAATGGCTTTTACGGTCCCACTCGACCACTTTACAACTCAATCAAAGCATTATAAATGCTAAACAGACATACTCGGCCATCTACCAATCAATCATTCAATCTCAATCAATTCCAAATCAATTTAGGGTAAATCCCTAAAATATCACAATTTCTTCAATTCCATACAACGTAGAGCTCAAATAAATAAACGAACTACGCCACGACGATCAGCACGAGATTTCGGTCGTCGGCCATCAAAATCTTAATTTCCGAAAAATAATTAATTAATTAATTAATTTCGAAAATTAATTAATAATTATTAAAAATTCCTTTTAGCTCAAAATAAGGCCCAATTAAATAAACGGACTTCACCACGGTCATCAGCATAATTTTCCGATCACGAGCCATCCCAGTTAAATTTTTAGAAAATAAATAATTATTTAATTAATTTCGAAAATTAATTAATATTAAAAATTCAATTTAGCTTAAAATAACGTCCAATTAAATAAACGGACTTCGCCACGATCATCAGCATAATTTTCCGGTCCCAGACCATCTCTCTTGAATTTTCGGAAAATAAATAATTATTTAATTTAATTCCGAAAATTAATATTTAAATGCCAAAATTCTCACTTAGGCCCGAATCGCCAAATTGAAGCCCGATTAGGGGTCGGAAAATTTCCGAGATGCTTCCAATAAATAGTAGACCACGTCTACTTGCTAATTGCACAATCAATTTAACTAAATCACATCACAATTGACTAATAATTACTAATTACTTCTAATCTAATAACCTAAACATAATTAATTAAAACTAAACCAACCTAAAGCATAATTAGCCAACTAATCCTGGATTAGTGAGATTACTCACCAAATCGCGCGCAAATCGAGTCAATCCGACGGCGGCGACGCGAGGAACGATTCTCCCCAAAGCGACTCGCGGATCGGGGGCCGGGAAACGGCCCAAAAGCGGGCCCGAAATGCTGGATACCCACTCCGTGGGTATGCTGGTCGGGGCCGATCGGGGCGGTTCCGGCGGCTAGGGCGGCGGGGGAAGGCCGGCGGAGGGCGAGGGGGTCGCGAGGGTGGTCCGGCGGGGTTGGGCGGTGGCCGGAGGTGGCCGAACGGGGCTGGAACGGAGCTGAACAGGGGCTGGTCGCGGCTGGGTCGCGCGGCCTAGGCGTGCGCGGACGGCGCGACGGCGAGCGGCGGGCGCTCCGGCGCGGCGCGAGCGGTGGTGCGGCGGCGGGGTGGGCGGTGACAGCGAGCTACGATCGTGCGGCTCTTCTTCTGTCTTCGTTCGCTGGAATGCGCGGAAGGGAGGAGAGAGCGTGCGAAGGAAGAAAGAAGAAGAAGAAAGAGAGAGAGAGAGAGAGAGAGAGAGAGAAGGGATAATGATTGACTAGTCAAAAGAAGAGAAAGAGAGAGGGAAATGAGCGGTGGGGAATTCGCACGAGGGGAAGGGGAGAGGAGAGAGGAGAGAGAAAGAAAAGAGAGAAAAAGGAAGAAAAGAAAAGAGAGGGAGAGAGAGGAAAAAGGAAATACATATTTACTTATTTCAATTTTTCCTTTTCTCTTTTCCTTTTCCTTTCTATTTTCTTTTGGTCTTCGATTTTCTTCCGATAATTTCTTTATTGAAATTTCGGACCCGTCAATAAATTGACGAGCGATGAGACAAGATCCTAAAAATAAGAATTATGACGTCTTAAAATTCGATTCCCGAAATCGAGTTGATTTCGTGGTTAAAAATCGATCGGACGTGATTTTAGCTCAATCCAACCAATTAGGTAGCTTTCGGGGATTTTACAGGTGATACATCCCTTAACGGCTTTACCCGATAGGTTAGTTAACTCGTGAGTGATCGATCAGAGAAAAAAGGCCATAAAAGACGTCGACGAAATGCCCATTTCACTTTATCGAAATGGAGTCGAATTTCAGGATGTCACAGATGTGGATTTTAATTTAACATTGCAAATGCTTTCGTTACTTTGAGGTAAGTCCTGCAATTTATTCATTGCTTTTCTTGGTTGTTAAATTGGTGGTTTGCGCACCCGCATGAACACCTCACATATTAGCGAAATAAATTTAAAATCAGTCTAAACTGCTTGCCAAACATTTTTCAAAATAAAAAGAACGGTACCGAAAGGGCGTTAGAGAATTCTAGCGTAACCAAATCCCCGTATAGTCTCTGGTTCGTAGGAGTAAAATAATTATCCCGTTATTTTACTTAGGTTTCTAATCGACCCACCAAAAATAGATTAGTGGCGACTCCTAATTGAAAATCATTGCATCTTAAGAACTTGAACCTAAGGCGCGAATTGGTATGGGCTTGGGAGAGCCCGAGTTAAGTCTAGGCTTAACAATCCATTAGCCAAACCCTAGGTGGTTCACACCCCGAAAAATTTGGTCGCGACATTTGGTAAATTTGGAATTGTATTATCATGTCACATACTAATTTCTTTTAGGGTACGGCTTAGCTGATCGTTGACGGAGTGACAGTCAGCTTCCGTCAACGGTCAGCTAAGGAGCACAAACTTTTTCGACCAGTTCCTAGCTTTTACCCTTTTTTTAATTTTTTAATTTTCTTATTGCAAGTTTAATTTGAGAAATAAAATCATAAGAGGGCCAACACAAACAATTTTCATGAATATGATGAAAGAAAAAATAAATTAGATTATCCAAATATAAATAATTTCACAATGCAACTTGATTTTTCTTTTTTGTCCTGGAGTCAATATTCCGGTATGATGTAAAGAGTCTAGTGGCTTGAGGAGTTATAAAATGATTATGATCGAGTATAACTTTTTTTATTTTTCACTTATGAGGCCCAACTAGTTATATTCTAATCATTGCTAGACAGCCGAATCTTTTTCCGGGTCTTGACTTAACCGACTCATTTTTGATCTTGTACCCTCAACAACTGCAAACAAAGTATTGCACCACATTTTTTCTCGCTACCTTTTTTTTTGTACAGTTTAACATTCTAATGCCAAATCCCGCTTCTTTAGCATAATTGTTATAAATTGCATAAGCCTCATTATAAGAATTAAACTCCATACCTATGCAAGGTTCGATTTTCACGTTGTCTGGTTTCGTGACGGAGTCATGGCTACAATACAAGAAGACCAAGACTTGCAGCTGGGTCTTTGTCCACATATGAATCCAAGTCTAAGTCCCATAGTTAATTTCAATAGACCACTTTTGATTGATGACACTTGGACCTTTGGTTTGCAATCATCGGTATTCCCCTCAAAGTGCGGAAGAAAAATATTCACTTGCAACTTGGGGTCATGAGGCATGCATGCACTGATACGTTAGAAAAAGAAACGCAGTTCTATTGGGTGCCCCATTAGGAGATTACCGAGGATGACTCTCATCGGTGGAATCACCTCTTACCAAATTGCCACGGGCACCTCAACCAGCTTGAGTAGGATAATGCCCCCGGTTGAGGAGCTTGTCAATAGACAGCTTTTGATTGATGACACATGGATCTTTGGTAAATTTGGAATTGTATTATCATGTCACATGCTAATTTCTTTTAGGGTACGGCTTAGCTGACCGTTGACGGAGTGATAGTCAGCTTCCGTCAACGGTCGCCTAAGGAGCACAAACTTTTTTGACCAGTTCTAGCTTTTACCCTTTTTAATTTTTTAATTTTCTTATTGCAAGTTTAATTTGAGAGATAAAATCATAAGAGGGCCAACACAAACAATTTTCATGAATATGATGAAAGAAAAAATAAATTAGATATTCAAAATATATATAATTTTACAATGCAACCTGATTTTTCTTTTTTGCTTTGGAGTCAATATTCCCGTATGTATGATGTAAAGAGTCTAGTGCCTTGAGGAGTTGTAAAATGATTATGATCGAGTACAACTTTTGTTATTTTTGCACTTATGAGGCCCAACTAGTTATATTCTAATCATTGCTGGACAACTGAATCTTTTTCCGGGTCTTGACTTAACCGACTCATTTTTGATGTTGTACCCTCAACAACTGCAAACAAAGTACTGCACCACATTTTTTCTCGCTTCCTTTTTTTCTTTTTTTTTGGTACTAGTTTAACATCCTAATGCCAAATCCCGCTTCTCTTAGCATAATTGTTATAAAATGCATAAGCCTCATCATAAGAATTAAATTCCATACCTATGCAAGGTTCGGTTTTCAGTTGTCTGGTATCGTGACGCCTTCATAATTAGCATCTTCGGTTGCATTGATCATCTAGTCTTCACCATTATTTTCATTGGCGAAGTTGCTTTCAATTCGAACTCCATCCGTTTGAATGAGATGTCAAGAAAAAATTAAGAATCATATGTCTAAAATATATGGATACAAACAAAAACTCAACAACAATG
Source organism: Eucalyptus brandiana (assembly GCA_014182725.1). NCBI lineage: Eukaryota > Viridiplantae > Streptophyta > Magnoliopsida > Myrtales > Myrtaceae > Eucalyptus > Eucalyptus brandiana. The sequence goes on along the minus strand of CM024677.1, from coordinate 21,315,933 downwards.
AATACCTCTTACTTTCTTGCAATAAGAAAAGTAGAGATTAATGAACCTTTCTCCACAATTATGACTTATTCAATTACAAAATTGTACAACAATCAAAGTTCAAAGCATACAAGATAATTACACATTCTGCAAAAATAAAAATAAAAATAGAACATAATTACATTCCTATTTTTTTAGTTATTATTATTTTTATTTGGGAACAATATTTACATATTTTTTTCCTTGGACAAAGAATAATATCCACTATTTTAAAAGTTGCAACTGAATTCTTCATATATTTCTCATTATTTGAATAGTACTATAGGATATGTTTCTTATTGTGTGAATATTATTACTTTGATTTGTTTCTCAATTTGAACTTACAATCAATAATTATACAAATCTTGGAAAAAAGAAAAAAAAAAGAGTAAAAATGAAACTAGTTGAGGACGCCACCATTTCAAATGTTTTTCATCTTTTAAATTATATATATATAATGACGTTAACGATTTCTTTTTAGTAGGTGATAATATTTTTTACTTGTAATTATTTATATTTCAATATCTAATTTATTTTTTCTTTCATCATATTCATGAAAATTGATTGTGTGATTTGCCGGTCTGTTTCAGCTTCCCTGTTTTTTTCCATTGCTTTTGTTTTTTCTTTTACATCGTCTCTTTTCCACTCATTTTGCTCATGCATTATGAGTGAAAGTTTTTAGCGTCGGTGTTTTTTTTAGTTGGCTAAAGCTCTATATATTCTTATCTTACCAAAAAAAAAAAAAATGATTGTGTGGGCCTTTTTACGATTTTATCTCTCAATTTAAGCTTGCAATAAGAAAACATAAAAAAAAAAAAAATTGGAGTAAAAGATGGAAACCAGTTGAAAAGTCAATGGCTTTCCATTGAAAATAGTCACGCGGGCTGCCACGCCGGATTTCAAATGGCCAAATGGATAGAAAGCATTTTTCGATCATCGATGCAAGTTTGGAACATCCGTCAGTCGAAAAAAAAGTTTAGAATAATGGTGTTCATGAAAAAGGGTTTCGAGATTTTTTGTGGGATTTTTCTGGGAAAAGGATGGAGCTTAAAATGGCCGACTTCCTTCAGGATCTGGAGGTCCCCATCATAAAGGTTGGAACTTTAGAAATTGCGAAGAAGAACCTGCGACGCCCATCCCAAGTTATCCGAAGCATTCAGTGGTCGAGCGAGCCGGCCGGCGACGCCTATCCTAGAGCACGCATAATGCGAGGCCTGTGGGCGGCGAGCTGGCGGTCGCATGGAAGGAAGACCCTCCACTCGACGACGTCTTCATCATCGCCTTCTTCGTCCTCGCTGTCTTCGAATTTGAAGCTGCTCGGCCCGAACCTCCCCGACGTGTGGATGGTGCCCTGCCCCAGCTCCGGCGCATTCCGTTCCTAGTCTTCAGGTATCGTCCTTCCCGCGACCGGCCCGACACCCTTTTTGCCACCTGTGGCGATGAGCCTGGACTTGCTCTCGGGCGTGTGAAACGCGTGTTACTCGAGTCTGTTGGGGTCGCTTCGAGGGTTGACGTGAGTGTCCTCTGCACGTTGCCTCTGCTTTTCGCTTGTCGGAGACTTTTTCTCCATGTTTCGTTCGGCAGCATGCCGATTGCCTTGAAGCGGTTTTTGGGTTCGGGTGTTTTGGCTTTCGACGCCGTAGTTTTGATCGTGAGGTGCAGTCGTCGTCGTGGTGTTCCGGATTCATTAGCGATCCTATGAAGTATAATGGTGAATCCAATGCCGACTGTAAGTTGTTGAATCCTGCGAAAAAGATGACGGGCTTTTCTTTTTGGTATTAGAAAAAGGTTGGGTTCTTCTTGAGTGAAGCTGAGACACAACTTTCCTCGGTAACTTTTGTGACTTCTGCATATAAAACTTGTTGGGGATAAAATTAATCTGTGCATATGTAGGAAAAGCAGAAGCGAAAGCAGGCGTAGGACTACTTTCGAAAAATATCTTTTTACTATGCTTTCGTGTGCATCGACAAATGAAGGACCACAAAATGCTTCATTGGATCTGATGGACTTTTCGTAACAAGAGTCACTCTCCAAAAGCACTGAAGATTTCAGTGAGATGGTCGGGAATGGTTTCTATAGAACTCTTTTGAGAATTAGGAATTCCATACAATCCAAGTTGTAAGGTTGATTATTCTACCTGTGGAGTTTTGGTAGCCTGTTGTCTTGTAGCTCTATATAAGGTGCTTGAGCAGGACTATTTCCCTTGCTTCTTTGCTTGCTTCATTTACCTTGTGCATAGCACACTAACCTGTTTTATAATTTTTACTTGAAGCAGCTAATGGGCAAACTGCTAATGTAATAAATGGGAAATCTATTGCAAGAGCTATTAGAGCAGGAATAGCCAATGAAATTTGCAGAATGAAGGAAACCATTGTAAAATCCCCAGGATTGGCTATTGTGTTGGTTGGCGGAAGAAGGGATTCACGAACTTTTATTCGTGTCAAGTTAAAAGCTTGTGAAGAAGTTGGGATAACGACCTATGTAGAGGAGTTACCTGAAGAATGTACAGAAGATGAAGTTCTGCGCATTGTTTCCAGATTAAATAATAACCCATCAGTTAATGGTATTATTGTGCAACTCCCTTTACCACAAGTAATTTCTACAGCTAGACTTATGCTTCATTCACATTTCTCTTTTCAATTGCTTGGGTAATCTGTATCAAATGAGTCTGCTTAATTCACTGTCGCCAATGGAACATTCGCTATGTTCCGACACATTCTGTAGAGTAATCGAATAGTGTAACCTGTACAAATTTGTTTCCAATACTATACTTTTTAATTTTCTGGTGCGCACGATAATGCAATGACTGGAGCTCCTCATCTACTAGAAAAATTTCGATAAGTTATTTCCATTCTTTTAACACATCTTGTAAGGAAATATTTACAATTATGCCACCTCAATGTGATGTTTGCTCAGCATGTGGATGAGGAGAGAATCATCAATTTTGTGAGCCTAGAGAAAGATGTGGATGGCTTCCATCCCCTCAATATGGGAAACCTTGCCATGAAAGGAAGGGAGCCACTTTTTATTCACTGTGCTCCTAAGAGTTGTATTGAGTTGTTGTTGAGGTCTGGTGTGGAAATCATGGGAAAGAGAGCTGTGGTTGTCGGGAGAAGCAAGATCGTTGGGTTACCCACTTCTTTGCTATTGCAGGTAAGCATGCCTTTTTCTGCATTTCTCTGGTTGTTTGAGGTGCTCTCCATATCATCCTCTTCTAATGTATTCCTGTGGTAGAGGCACCATGCGACAGTCAGCACAGTATGTTCTTTCACCAAAAATCCAGAACAGATTACAAGAGAAGCCGATTGTGATTGCTGATGTGGGGATACCCAATTTAATCCGTGGCAGTTGGCTAAAACCAGGAGCTGTTGTAGTGGATATGGGGACCAATCAAGTTCAGGTAGAAATACTGAAAGTTAGCACCAATGGCATTCTCAAACTGTGTGGCCTTACTTGAATGCAAATTTGGATTGTAATGTGTGTTGACCTTTATAAGTAAGATATAGGTTATAGGATGCTGTGGTTTCTATCTTTCATGTTGAAAAAATTGGAAAAGCAGGGGCGGGACTCTTTTTATTAGAGAAAATTAAAAAATTACACTAAGCTTTCTCTTGGTTGGCACTTACAACCTCTACCCCACACTGTGTCATAAGGTGTCATCAGCTTAGACTTCCTACCTTGAAGTTTAACACCATTCAAAGAAGTATGGAAACTGGAGGGTGCAAAGATTAGCTGTTTTGAAACCTCAAGATATGTCGTGTGAGGTGTTGAAATTAGAGGGTGCAAGGTGTAGGATTTGAAGTTAGATGCTGCCAAGGTGTAACTATGGAAAATTTGAGGGTGGTTTTGTCTTTTTGCTTTTTTATTGTTTGAGGTGGTCTTGTACCTGTGATCTACTCAATGCATGTATGCAGATATGCTGCACTATGCTCAGGGAAGAGATGTTTGAGGGGGAAGGCTTTAAGGAAAAGTGGGTCTTTCAGAAAAGAAATGATGAGTGAACAATCAAGGATTGAGAAAGGGCAAAGCCTTAGAAAATGTTAAGTCTGCTTGCTGGATTTCCTTATGAAAGCTTTGATTCATGGTCACTAAAATTAGCAAATAGAATCTAGAACTGTAAGGTCCTCACTCTGACAGAGGCGAGCTTCAAATCACAGTTAGGGTAGATGTATAAATGCTCATTAATGTCGATAATCTTGTGTAAGTAGCTGCTGTGGTATAATTGGTCACTTAACGGGTAGTTTCCTGAGAACTAATGATTGTTCCTCAACAAAGTAGCTTGCTCTGCTCTGTTTCCATTTTGAGCAATTTACTATCATAGAATTAAGAGTTTGTAATGTCCAGGATCCTGGCATTGATCAAGGTTCCTGCATCACAGAAGACGTTTGCTATGAAGAAGCAATCAAAGTTGTGTCAGCCATTACTCCTGTGCCAGTAGGCGGGGGACCAGTGACAATTGCTATGCTTCTGTCTAATACTCTTGACTCCGCTAAGCGTGCATTCGGATTCATACGAGAGCTGAGGTTGGTCCCCCGGTATAGCTTTTGTAAAGGCAAAGGTGTTTCATTTTTCCTTGCCAATCTCTATTTATCAATGACAATCTTTGCAAAATCTCTCCTGTAGTTCGATATTTCACCGATTAGAGTCTGGTTTTTTGAATCACTTAATCCCACACTTTCTTATAATGGTAATATAAAGGAAAGAGACGAGTATGCCATATGTAAAATGAGTTTGCTTCATCCGTAAGTTGACTCTCTGAACCACTCAAAATGAATGATGCTACTTATACGGATACCAGTTCACAAATTGGTGTACCTAGTGATGTGGCATACTTCTAGCGGATCTTGAAGGTGACATGCGCATGTTTAGAGGTCCATCTGTCACGTTGCTCTCTTTAGGCTGGAATTCGCAATCTGTTATATTGATCAGTATGACAATTTTGGTAAGCTATGCTTAGTATACTTTGCAATATCAGTTTTTTTTTTTCTTTTTTACTTTTCTTTACTTCCTAAGAACTTCCTTTCCATCGGGGAAAATGAACCTGCAATGAAAGTAGCATGGTATAATTATTTCTGTTGGTGTGGGAAGTTTGGGGACTTTGATTGGTAAGAAAAAAGTACACCGATAGACTTTGTAGATGACTGTACCAAACACGGCCTTCAAATTTCGTGCTCTTTGCTATTGAATGCCTCCTCTGGACTTCTCTTGTGGGGATGAATATTATATCCGCTTCTCAACATCACAGCAATGGTAAAGATCCTGAAGATGTAGCTCAAACTGAGGCTGCATTTGGTTGAGCTTTGATATGGGCTTTAAGGCTCTAGATATCTTTAGGTAAATGTTGAAGCGCTAGGTGACTATTTTTGGGAGCACATTTGGAAAATGATTGATATCACAAAAAATCAAAAACTAATATATTTATGACAAATTTATTCCAAACTAATTTAAACCCTAAAATGATACATTTAAAACAAATTTATCCTCCATTAATTATTCATTAAATTATATTAATATCACAAAAAAAAACGACAAATTAGTAAGTGACAAACGAAAGGTTCACCTAGCAATTGCACGTGTCATGCAATTCAGCAACACGAGTTTAGTCTCTTGATATGAGCCACAATTATTATTATTGAGAATGCTAAGAGAGAGGAAAGAGAGCTTCAGAACTTACAGTGCTCTTGAGAGTGTGTTATGTGTTTGGTCTTGGTTACCACCAGGAAGTATTCGTAAGTGCGATTGTGATGGACCAATTTTCTCTCCCTTGAGCGTTGATATGTTCCTCTCTTTATAATCAATGAATCCTCGCCATTTTCCCCTGAGATTGATGACTGAAAATTGCCTAAAGATGCGCTATTCCACACATACTTTCCATCTTCTTTTTATTTTTATATCTCTTTGTTTATTTTATTTCCTTCTTTCTCCCATCTATTCAAATCTCCAGCAAATTCTTGAGTAAATTTCAATTGTGCATCTACAAGTTGGAAAGCAAACTTTATTTCCTTTTCCTTTTTGGGTGCTGATAGAATATGTTGCCACCTTTTTGCCAATTTCCTTACTAAAGACCTCACTTCCCAAAAGTTACAGAAAAAGTGTCAAAATTTTCTTAAACTTTTTGCATTTGTGCCAATTTAGTCATAAACCTCTTTATAGTACTAATTTAGTCACGAACATTTTCACTTAGTACCAATTCAATCATTTCCAACTATTTTTGCTGACGAGGTGCTGGTGGATTAACGTGGCACAATCGGCGATGACATGGACAATTTTTAATAATATTTTAATATATTTTAGATTTAGATTTTATTTTTTTTTCATTTTCATTTTCTTTTTCTTCTCCTCCTCCTCCTTCAAGTCGGGCGTTGGACCTTGACAAGCGGCCAAAGATGACACTCGGTGAGGCTTGAGCACTTGCCAGAGGTTGTGAGGGTTGTTTGCGCTGGTCAGCAAGGCTAGCTCGAGGCTGCCTAGGCCGCGAGGGCGGCCTCGCGCTGGGCTGGTGAGGCCTGACCTCCTAGATCTAGCGAGGTCAAGCCTTGCCCGGCCACTAGCGAGGGATTGAGCCTTGCCAGTGGCCGGTAAGGCTTGCCAAAGGCCGGTGAGATCGATCTCAACCTCGTTGGTTGTTGCCATTGGCAGTTGCCGAGGTCCAAAGAACCGGTTGGAAGAAGGAGAAGGAGAAGGAAAAAAAGGAAAAAAAGAAAATGAAAAGGAAAATGAAAAAGAAGAGGAAAAAATAAAATAAAAAACAAAAAACAAAAATATTTTGAAAAAAAATATTAAAATTTTATTAAATAGTTGTCCACGTTAGTACCAGCCATGTTACGTCAACCGACCGATGCCCAATTAGTAAAATCTAGCCAAAATTAGCTAGAAAGATTGAATTGGCACCAAATCAAAAGGTTTAGGATTAAATTGACACCAGTGAAATGTTTAGAACTAAATTGATATTAATACAAAAAGTTTAGGACTTTTTGACACTTTTCTCCAAAAATGGCCAATCATTTCTTCATTACATGTAATCTTCAGCTTGCCAAGCGAGATGCGGCCGAGTCCATTGAAAGGGATTAGGCTTGTGAGGTTCTAATGAGTTTTGAGGTCTCAGCTCAAGCTCATTTATTATGTCGGACCAACACGAATCCATTTTACAACTAGATCAATTCAAAATAAATTTATCCACGGACGTGTTTTTGTAATGCCTGAATGCAATGTAGAATGCAGATACATTATGCAATATTAATATGTTTATTTAAGGATCGAGTTCAATATCTAATTTTCTTATTTAATAAATGATTAAACGGGATTGTTTGTATTTAGATGTTGATAAAAGCAAATAGCGAGTATTATTTGCATTTTATCAAAACTATTTTAAGTGCTTTGTTTTTGTGTAAAGGCCGAACCAAACGCAATCCTAATGAAGGAAGAGAAAGACGAGAATGTTGAAGAGGAATTCTGCGCTAGAAATATCAAAGGAGGACGCCCAAAATATGTTCCCATTTTTCCGCTTTATTTTTCATTTTTTTTTATTTCTTTTGAAGCAAATACCACTTCAAACTATGCTTATTATGATACAAAATATCCTAAAGTTATTTTTGTATCACCTAAATCCTAAACTTACCCACTACCACATAATATTCCATTTTTTTTTTTGTCATGAAAGAACTTACATATTATTTATTTCAATTTCATTTAGGGTTAATAAAGAAAAGAGTAAATTTAGAATTTTTAGGGTGTGTATGACAAAATTTGTGTCCCCTGACGAGTTTTTGACCAAAGAAACGGGTTTGATAACGACTTAATTTTTTTTTTTCGGAATAGAAATTCATTTGATAACAAAATAAAATTCCTATTTCTAGGGGGTGGCATGTGGCGGGTAGCTGGCATTCAACGACCGGTGGTCGGCGCCTGGCATCTGACAATCGGTGGCGGGCATCCGGCGGTCAACAACGAATGTTTAGGGCGCGTTTGGTAACGATTCATTAGGGAGCCGATTCGACTAGGGCGATTCTTTTTGATTACATTCCCGAGAAGCGATTCTAAGCATTTTAAGCCGTTTAGTAATCGTACAAAATTTCGATTCGGAATAGAATTGCGTTTGGTACTTGTGTTCATTAATTCTGTTCCAAATTAATTTCTTTTAATTTTTAAATAATTTTTTACTTTATTCCTTTTTTTTTTTTTCTTTTCATTTTTTCATTTTTTCATTTTTTTCTTTTCATTTTCCTTTTTCTTTTTTTTTTTCCTTTTTTTCTTTTCTTTTTCTCTCACCTTCTTCTTCTTCTTCTTCGGCCGGTCGCCGACCGGACCGCGACCTCCTGAGCGTCGCCGGCCCTCGGCGAGGCCGGCCCTCGTCGGCCGAGCCTCGCCGACAAGCGGGCGAGGCTCGCCTAGCCCCGCCGGTGGCCGGGCCGGCCTCGTCGGGGTTGGGCGGGCCGCTAGGCCACCGGCGGGGGGCCGGGCGAGCCTCACTGGCCACCGGTGGGGGGGCGTCGCGAGGCTTGCCCGGCCCCCCGCCCGGCCCGGCGAGGCTCGGCCTCGCCGATGGCCAAGCGGGCCTCGCCCGGCCCCGGTGAGGCCTCGCCCGGCCCTAACGAGGCCCGCGGCCATCGGCGAGGCTCGGCCTCGCAAGATCCGGGGAGGCCGAGCCTCGCCGGTGGCTGGGCAAGCCTCCGGCGAGCTCGCCGGTGGCTAGGCTTGCCTCCGGCGAGCTCGCCGGACCTCGCCCGGTCCGGCGAGCCTCCGGCGAGCTCGCCGGACCGGCAAACGGCGGCGGCGGTGGATGGTGGCGGCGGACGGGCGGACGGTGTCGGGCGGTGGTGGACGGCGGTCGCGAGATTGGCCGAAGGGAAGAAGAAAATTTCTCCATTTTGATTCTCAAATTCGTTAGGAACAAGAATCATATATTTTTTTTATTCTAAATTCTTGTCCAAAATCGATTTCGGGAACAAATTTGTTTAAAGGGAACAAAAAAATTTACCAAACGCGATTACGAGGCCGAAACCGATGCAGGAACAAAGAATCGGAATGCCCCTGTTTGGATGGTTACCAAACGGGGCCTTAGCGTCCCATGGGCGGTAGGTGGTAACGGGAGTGAACGATAAGAAGAGTTTCATTTTTCATTTTTGTTCCAAAAATATAAAAATGAAAAGTTTTAGCTTATGATTTTTGCTCCAAATTTATTTTTGGAATATAAATATGTTCAGAATTAGAAAAATGAAATTGTGTTATCAAATGGATTTGTTTCAAACATTTTTAGAGGAACAAAAAAATAAAAATAAAAATAGAGAAATATAAATTTTGTTATACGCGCCTTTAGTCATATTGGCACAAGCCACCAAACCTTTGGTGCCAACTTAACGACAGTAAAGTCCACTCATCAATAATGCCCACATGGTTTTGACTCACATACCCTGTAAGAGGCAGGGCAAAAGTCTGAGAGTGAGTGTAGTGTAGGAATAGAGTAGGACTGACCAAAAAAAAAAAAAATAATGCCCACGTGAGCCCTACAAAAAGGTCAATAAACTCCCGGTCCGTTTAGACCCTATTTGATATAAAAATTTATGTTCCCCGCAACAATTATTTGTATTCTTTTGGTCCAAGGCATGAAAAAGGAATAGAAATCTATTAATAAAGTTTTTGTTCCCGAGAATAGATTTGGAACAAAAATAAGAAGTAGAAAAAAGTAATTTCTTATTCCCGGGAACAATTCCTAAGAGTCAAAAGAACAAAAACAAAGAACTTATTTTTTCTTCTCTACTCTCTTCTTTTCTTTCCTTTTCTTCTTCTTCCTTTTGGCCGGTTGCTAGCCTTGGCCATGGTTGGTGCCAGCGACCAACTAGATGAGGGTTGACGACTTCACCGAAGCGTGTTGGCCCCTGGTGACGCCGAGGCTTGTTGGCCTAAGCCTTGTTGTGGCTGGGCAAGGCTCGGCCTCGCCTTGGTTGGGCGAGATCAACCTTGCCCAGATCGAGCGAGGTCAACCTCACCCAGATTGAGCGAGGCCGAGCTTGCTTGGCCAACGGAGAGGCTGAGGCTCGCCTGGCCACAGGTGAGGTTCGGCCTCACCTTGATTTGGTGAGGCCTAGCCTTGTTGTGGCCAAGCTAGCCTTTGGCGAGCTCGTTGGACCTCGCCCTGGTGGCTGGCGACTGGCCAAAGAGAAAAGGAAAAAGAAAAAAGAGAAAAGAGAAAAATAAGAAAATATAAGAAAATAATTAAAAAATTAAAAGAAATTAAAAAATTTAAGAATCCTACCAAATGCATTTTTATCCTGGGAATAATCATTTTATGGAGTTACCAAGAGTGTTTTTTTGTTCAGAAATTGTTCCCGAAAATAGAATCAGAAAAAATCATTTCTAATAAAAAATTGTTCTCCCAAACAAAAGTATTATCAAGCGCGCCCTTTGTCTAGTCCCATGGCCAATTTCTATAAAGGAGGAGACCTTGCTCCTCCTTCGATTTTGTACCTTTAGTCCACGGTAAAGGTTCTTCTTTAGTTCCACTTCACTTTCTTATTTGTTATTTTACTTGTGGTAGAGGCGATGTTAATGGCGATGATTCAACTCAATTGAGCGACCGCTACTCGCTTCTGATGCGCTGCGTTCAATTTTCCATTTTTTCTGTGCCAATTATTTTATCATAGCTAGACCAAAGCATAGTTTCAGGAAATCCACAGGCAGTTTTGTTGTTTCTTTTGAGCGCTTTAGCTGTAAGGTAGTCTGCTAAGTGTCCTTTTCCCCCTAGTCGATCAATAGGGATAAGACGAGATGCTGAGTGTTTTATTTATTTATTTTCCTCGTGTGCTAAGTGTTTTTTCTTTTGCATTTTCCTTCCGAATTTTTCGGTTGGGTAAAGGCGTCGTATGGTTCCTCTTTGTTTCCAGCTCCACGCAGCACGATAATGCAGTATGCTCGGAAAGAATCCCGGTCTTATGTTTGAAGGTATAACGAATGCATCGAGGGGAGAGCCTTTCTCACGAAGTGGAAGTGCTCCAAAAATAAAAAAGATATGGAAGATTGCCTTCGTCAATTCTAAGCCTTCTTGAGCAAGCTCTTTCTGTTTCGTCATGAGACTTTGTACTTAATCTGGTTCCCATAATTTTTTGGTGATCGTTCAGCGAGGTATTTGAATTGATGATGGCGGTTTTGCATATCAGGAAATGATAATAAATCTGGCCACTTACAATTTGCTAGTGTGGCATGCTCAGCTAGTCCAGATATATCTGTTGCTAATACGACCCCCTTTTGGATGTTTTACGAGTTATTTGTGTTCAACTAAAAACGGGGTTCGAAAGACAGGAACTTGTGCATATCATGGAGTCGTCACTTTGGTTTGATGCGAGGGTTCTTGGTATCATGTAATATGTTTGTGACGTGCTGTAAGAAAGCTAGTGGGAGTATGTAATAGCATTTGTTTTGAATGTTGTATAGTGAGCTCCTGCTCTTTCCTATCCTTTAGGGACGATGATAGTATGAATAGGGCGGAAAGTACTTGTCCTCATATGATTCCCCTGAAAAGTACATTTTCTTTAGAGTATTATCTTATGTGTTAGAGTCGTGAGATGCAGCCCGCATGATGTATAGGTAAAGCACCGTCTTCACATGCTTGAGAAAGCTTTCTTCCTAATGCAACTCGAGATGTAAATTTATGTACATGTACATCATAGATCTTGTGGGGACTTTAATATGAGAAGTATCCAAGGGTGTTTTTTTACAATTCTAGATTCTGAACTTATTTTCCTTGTAAGTGCTAAGAATTCTAGGATAACTTGATTTATTGACGATAGTACGAAATTAACAGACATGAAGTAGTAGACGGTGTGTCCTAGATGCATGTGTGCCTTAGATTTGGAAGGTAGAATTGTGAAGTTTCTCTTCAGGTCTGCTCGATATTAGATGAGGACGCAAGACTGCCACAGAGAATTCTTCTGGTAGTTGCTGTCCATTGAAATCCAAGCAAACATCTTTGATGTCTTAATTTGTGCAAAAATACCCGTTAATGTTGAGAAACAGAGATTCCCCAAATATCTCACAATTCTCCGTGGCCTCTTTCGCAGTGAAATTGAAACAAATAATGCAGGAAACCAAGAAGTGAAAGGCCTAGCCAAACATTGAGTGACGCGCAGAATTTGCCTTCAGTCTGCTTGTATATGTGGAAATCAAGAAGTCGTATGCTCATGCCATCTTCAGATAGGCTCTTGGGTTTCCTTGGAAGATTTCATGGGCATATGTTGTCCGAACTATGGCGAAGCATGTATATCATCTGGCTGCAGCAAACCCGAGCTATGGAACTCAGAGTGTGTATTAATTAGATTTAGCCTCAAACTTTAATCAGGTGAAACCTGAAAATTAAAGGGCTTCCGTTTTCTTTGTCGTTCCCCATTTCGCTTCCATTACCTTCGAAGCTGAGTTGCTGCTGTGCAAAACAGGATCTACCATTCACTGAATGAGTAGCTGTAAAGCGATTCTTGGCTAAATAATCACTGATACCAAATCCTCCACTGTTTTAGATTCAATGGCAATCAAAGAGCTTTAACTTAACCCACTCGTAAGTAGCCATAATGGTTGGGCTTTACTACCTTATCGCCGAGGGAACAAATTCGAATCTCCAGATGACCGCGACTTAAGTGGGGTCCTAGGGGTGGTTTACTGGGCCAACCCCCTGAGGGTTTACGTCTAAATAGCGGCTTGCGGCGAGGCCCTACTAGTGCTACCGAGCACCGGAAGGTCGTGTGATCCCCAAAGGATGATCTCCAGCAGTCCCTCGGTCATTAAAAAAAAAAAAAAAAAAGACCTTTAACTTAGTGCACAAAGATTAATCGCTCATCTCTCTATGAATCTATCTGTAGGTTAAATGCAGACTAAAAACGCCTTTGCAAATCGCAAACTTCGGCATATGAGGGCATCCACGTCCTCTTGCAACCTAACGAAGATGCTTCTGCAGCTGATTTGTAGGCGCACTTACAGGTTTCAAACAGTAATTTTATTAAAGTTGTGTGAATTCTAAAGAAATTGGACTATAATGTCGTCAATGGAATCTGCAACACAAATCGTTAAACAATTGGAGGGTAAGGTAACAGATTTAGTTCTCTATGTTTCAGCATTTGTACAATTTGGTCTTCTACTCTGTAATCAAGTCCTCTTAACTTTTTTGATCGTACAATCAAGTATTTTGTTTACCCATTGATATATATAGCAAACCAGCAGCAAATTTCATCTTTTATAACGTAAGCAGTATCACATTGTTAATTAATTTGACGTTTTAGTTGAAATGGTTGATCAAAGGATTTGATGCGGGAGTACAAAGTCCGATTGAGCAACTCTCAAGCTCAATTCAAATCTCATGGATTGATCCAACCCGAATGCTTACTCCTGCAAGCAAAAGATGATTTGATTCGATGGGTTCAGTTGAAGACATCGATTCTAGAGGGAAGTTGTCCATTTAATGGATTAGTTTTGATTTTATGGTTGCCAATCGATTATCAAGATGTTGATTAACAAGTTTGTTGTCAACTGTGAGACTGCTAATCGACTACCTAGCAACAAAAGGAGTTCTAGTCTATGTCCATCTCTGTCGGTTGATCTTCCATGGTGGTTGTTCGGCTCCCAAGTTGGTGGACGAATTTGGAGGATCTAATCCTAATTACTATGCATTTGGTATTGGTTAAATGCATTTACTTCTAGGTGTCAAGCATTAAGTCCTAGCTATTATGCGTTTTAATTCTGTTGTGGTTTCGAGTCTTAGTTTTTGTGGATATGACGGTTTCAAGAGTCATGATTAGATAATTGTCCATAGTCATCATGATTTCTTAAAATTCTAAGAGTCATTTATGTTTGGTTAGAAGAGTCCCTTTATAAATCAAGGCGAAATCTTATTTTGTACACAAAGACTTGAATTTGATGAATACCAAGTGAGTAAAATATCTATCTTTGGTTATGTATCCAATTCCATTGGTGATGAACCCAAAGTTCTTTATTATTGGCTAGTGTTGGTCCTTTAGACCTTGGTGGTAAACTTAATCTCTATCAACATCCTTTTATCGTTAGTTGATGTGACCTTCCTAGGGTGGTAATTTTTATCACTCTCAAAGTCCTTTATCCTTGGTTGATGTCACGACCTTCCCAAAGGCAAACCATTAAGAGGAAGCTAATAAACTAATAAGCTAATACAAATGTTCACTCATTAAAATGGTAGTACCGTTGCTTAGTACCGACTCTACTAAGTCCAAACTAATCGCAACTTTTGGGTTTTAATTAAATAAGTTAAACATGCAATTTAGTTTATAACGTAGCCACCATTGATTTATTATGAATTGATCAGGAACTCAATTAAAATGCCAGAGAAGTTACATGATTTTCTGAGCTAGCGGGATATATATATTAACGGAAAGTAACTTTTTGTGAAATATTGTTTTTCCTTTTCACTACATGAGATATAACACTCGCAGACACAAGCGTTGAGTACTAAAATGGAGGCCTCAACTAAGAAATTTATCACATCCCAAAAGTAAAAGTTATAAATTTAATGTCACATCAAACATGTGAAGTCCGTATTCAAATCACATTGCATCATCCAACTCAATATGTGAATAGTAGTGTGCATGCCATTTGGTTCCAACATTTGTCATGAGACATACCTAAACTTTGTTTGTCTTTATCTGGTGCACAAAAATTGGGTAGAAGTCAAAGACAAGTCATGTCATAACTTTGAGTAAAGGGACACTTAAAGTCGCCATAACTTCAAAATGCAGACACTTCGGTCCACTTTTTTTTTTCGAGTGGGACACTTAAGTGCCAACTCCGGCGACCCTTGCCGGAAATTTACGTGCGATATTTTATTATTATTTTTTGCCTACGTGGCTCGGGAGCTCCAAATCGGCATAAAAATTAAAATAATTAAAAAAAAAAGAAAATTTTAAAAATTTTAATTTTAGAAAATTTTAAAAATTTTAAAAATTAAAAAAAAAGAAAATTTTAAAAATTTTAATTTTAAAAAATTAAAAAAATTAAAAAATATAAGAAAATTTTAAAAATTTTAATTTTAAAAAATTAAAAAAATTTAAAAAAATAAGAAAATTTAAAAAAATTTAAAAAAAAAAGGGGGGGGGGGGGAGGTCGAACGGGTGGCCGAGGGCGAGCCCTCGCGCGCGCCGCCCCCCGCCTGTGACATCCCGAAATTCGACCCTGTTTCGATAAAGTGAAATGGGCATTTTCGTCGACGTGCTTTATGGCCTTTTCTCTACGAAGTGATCACTCACGAGTTAACTAATCTATTGGGTGAAGCCGTTAAGGGATGTATCAGCTGTAAAATCCCTAAAAGCTACCTAATTGGTTGGATTGGACTAAAATCACGTCTGATCGATTTTTAACCACGAAATTGAACTCGATTTCGGGAATCGAATTTTAAGCGTGTCATAATTCTTATTTTTAGGATCATGTCTCATTGCTCGTCAATTTATTGACGGGTCCGAAATTTCAAGAAAGAAATTATCGGAAAAAGAAAATTGAAAGGAAAAGGAAAAGAGAAAAGGAAAATTGCATAAAGGCATTATGCATATTTTATTTTCCCTTTTCTCTCTCTCTCCCCCTTTTTCCTTTCTCTCCCTTTTTCCTTTCCTTTTTCTCTTTTTCTCTCTGTCTCTCTCTCTTTTCTTCCTTTGACCAGTCAATACCTATCCCCTCTCTCTCTCTCTCTCTCTCTCTCTTCTTCTTCTTCTTTCTTCTTGCGCACGCTCGAGCGAACCAGCAACAGGGAACTCGAGTAGAAGCCGCCGTCACCGCTCGTCCCGCCGCCGCTCGCGCCGCGCCCGCGCGCCCGTCACCGTCGCGCCGTCCGCGCGCGCCCAGGCGTCCCTCTCCCGCTCGGCCCAGCCGCTGTTCGCACCTGTCCCGCACCGACCAGCCACCGTCCGGCCACCTCCGGCCACCGCCTAGCCTCCGCCAGACCTCCCCGGCGTCCCCTCGTCTTCCGCCGGCGTCCCCTCGCCGTCTTGGCCACCGGAGCAGCTCCGGCCAGCCCAACTCAGCAAGTTGCCGAGTGGGTATCCGGCTGTTCGTGGGCCGTTTTGGGCCGTTTCCCGGCCCCGAACCCGAGCCGTGCTTTGGGGACAATCGTTCCTCGCGTCGCCGCCGTCGGATTGATCCGATTTGCGCGCGATTTGGTGAGTAATCTCACTAATCCCGGATTAGTTGACTAATTATGCTTTAAGGTTGGTTTAGTTTTAATTAATTATGTTTAGGTTGTTAGATTAGAATAAATTAGCAATTATTAGTCAATTGTGATGTGATTTAGATAAATTGATTGCGCAATTAGCAAGTAGACGTGGTCTACTAATTATTGGAAGCATCTCGGGAATTTTCCGATCCCTAATCGGGCTTCAATTTGGCGATCCGGGCCTAAGTGGGATTTTTGGCATTTAAATATTATTTTTCGGAATTAAATTATTTATTTATTTATTTTCCGAAAATTCAACTGAGATGGTTCGGAACCGGAAAATTATGCTGATGACTGTGGCGAAGTCCTTTTATTTAATCGGGCTTTATTTTAAGCTAAATTGAATTTCTTGTATTTAAATATTATTTTTCGAAATAAATAAATAAATTATTTATTTTCCGGAAATTCAACTTGGATGGCTAGTGGCCGAATTTTTATGCTGATGATCATGGTGTAGCCTGTTTATTTAATTGGGCTTTAATTTGAGCTAAATTGGATTTATTGAAATTAATTATTAATTTTCGAAATTAATTAATTATTTATTTATTTTTCGGAAATTAAGATTGAGATGGCTGACGACCGAAATTTCGTGACGATCGTCGTGGTGAAGTCCGTTTATTTAATGGAACTTTATTTTGTGTTGAATTGAATTATTTGCGAAGGATGGGAATTATTCTTTAATTGGAAAATCATTGGTTATTAATTGAAAAATAACCGGGCATCGGTTGATAATGCCAAAACTATTTGAATGGACTACACAAAATGTGGGAGTTATGGAAAAGAAAATATTAGATTTTCGCTAAGGCCAGTCGTGTGCCCACGCACGATATTTTATCGAATATTTTTGATACGAAGAAATGAGGCCAAGACATTACTTTAATTGAGAAAGTTAAGTGCGAGGCACAATGTCATTGGGCCGTGATGGATTAATCGTGTGTTGGCTTATAGTTGAAGCAAGAGGATTATTGGAACTTGATGTGATGTGTGCTGTGTTGAGGGAAACCAATGGATCATGAGCAGGTGAGGGACTAAGTACTACACAAGTAGAAGACTTCGTGTGAGTTACCTCTAGCGCCTTATACCATTGCTTATTGTAGTTGAGGACTAAGTATTACATGGCGACTTGAGTCGCATGGGAATTACCTCTAGCGCCTTGCTGCATTGTTATGTATAGTGAAGGGCTAAGTGCTACACAATGGAAGATCTCGTGTGAGTCACCTCTAGCGCCTTACCCTATTGCATTTTGTAGTTAAGGACTAAGTACTACACGATAGCGAGATTTCGTGTGAGCTACCTCTAGCGCCTTATACTATTGTTATTTGTGGTCAAGGACTAAGTACCGCACAATAGCGAGACTTTGTGTTGGGGTCACCTCTAGCGCCTTGAGCCTATATTTGAGTGGAAATGTTGAACGGAAATGTTGAGATTAATTATCGAGTATAGATGAAACCATCGATATGGTTTGATTCGTTTGTCATGGATTGATTGATTGAACTGAATTGGCCGAGGAATGGTCTTCGTTGACATGTAATCGACTAGGTCGATTGATCATTGCTTTAATCTGATGTTGTGAAATGATTAATTGAATGGAAATGACCGTGAGTGGTCTTGTTGACATGTAATCGACTGGGTCGATTTGATCGATGCTTCGATCAGTGATGTGATTGTTTGGGTATCTATTTGAACTGTGCTAATATGCAAGTGGAATCTGAGGCTAAGGTACGTCTTCTGCCCTATGCGTGTATAGGCAGCCTATAGTATAATGGTTTACTAATCGGGCTTAGTGGGGTAGAACTCGCCGAGACGTAGTCTCATCCGGTTTGGGGAAAAACATTTCGGGACCCGATGAGGAGCTGATGAGGAGGAGTCTAAGAAGGAGAATTCGAAGGTGAAACTTAAAGAGAAGGATTTTTGGAAGAAGAAGATAGTCCCGAGAGGGGCCTTGAGTACGGTCTAGATGGATTGAGATCCTATCTTCTTTTGAAATCTCCTTTTGATGTGAATAGTGATAGAGTAAAAAGTTGTGAAGTATTCTGGTTTGTGTTTTGTATAAAAATTTGGTTATAAATTTCGTATGAAAAATATGGCCCTGCTTTTCTATCCCATCGTTTTATTGTCTGGGGATTTTAACTGCTTCCGCATGTGCTTAATCAAATGAAAGGGTCGGCGATACATAGTCCTGGGATATCGCATTATAAAATCGACCAAGTGTGAAGGATGTGTGCGTGCCCGAGGATTGGGGCGTGACATCCCCTCCGTCGCCGGGAAGGGTTGACGATGGAGTTGCGAGCCCTCGCCGGATCGCGGCGAGGGCCGCGACCCTCGCCCCGGATCCGGGCGAGGGCTCGTGGGCCCTCGCCGGCCTGGCCGGGGGCCGGGCGACCCGCCCTCGGCCAAGGCCCGGCGACCCGGCCGACCCTCCCCACTCCGTCGCCGGCCCTTCCCGGCGGCGGCGACGGAGTGGGGAGGGTCGGCGGGTCGCGGGCAGGCCGGCCGGGCCGGCGAGCCGGCCGACCGGCGGCGAGGGCCCATGAGCCCTCGCCCGGATCCGGGGGCGAGGGTCGCGGCCCTCGCCGCGATCCGGCGAGGGCTCGGCCCTCGCCGTCGGTCGGCCGGGGCCGGCGACCCCGGCCGACCCTCCCCCTCCGTTGCCGGCCCTTCCGGCGACGGCGGGAGGCGGCGGCGGCGAGGGCTCGGCCCTCGGCCGCCCGTTCGACCTCCCCCTTTTTTTTTTTATTAATTTTTTTAATTTATTAATTTTTTAAAACTTTTAAATTTTTCTTAATTTTTAAAATTTTCTTAATTTTTTTAATTTTTCTTATTTTTTTAATTTTTGAATACTTTATAATTTAATTAATTTTTATATTATTATTTACACGTAGACACGAAACAACGTCGTTTTTGCGTTTTCTCCGCCACGTCAGCGTGCAAAACGACGCCGTTTTGGACTAAACTCGTCGGAAAATTGCCACGTCAGCCATTTGACCGGATTTTTGCCGGAGTGGCACTTAAGTGTCCCATTTTACTCCGATGATGACATTTAAGTGTACCATTTTAAAGTTATGGCACTTAAGTGTCCCGGCGTGCCAAGTTATGGCACTTAAGTGTCCCGGCGTGCCAAGTTATGGCACTCCAGGTGTCCTCACCTCCAAAAATTGATATACCCCTCACTGGGCACCCCCGGAAACTCTTCCCATATTAATTTGATTAAGTCAACATCTTTTATGAGATTTTTGTGTTTATTGTTTAAGTGTTTATTAATTATAGCGATGTTGGAATGCCAAGAGAAATATCGAAGGAATATAATATTTTTCTCTCTTTTTAAATTCTTTAACCCGTCTAAAATATTGAAAACTCTCTATCGCAACTCTCCCAAAATGAATCCCAAAGGATTTAACTAATTGCTAGGTAGGCGCGCATAACTCTCTTGTGAGATGGCTCTTACATTGCGTAATGGGCTCTCCCGAGTCTTACCAACTACAACTTAATTTCTCGTTTTTGGGATAAAGATTTGATGAGTATCATAATGTTCATACAACAATCACTTGAGTACCATATGTGGACACCTAAATTTTGGCTACCCGTTTAGTAATTTGTCGCATTAAGAAATTAGGGGTTAATTTAATTCCTAAAATATATATATATATATATATATATATATATATAAATATATATTAATTGCATAGCATTTAGTTATAGGTGCATTTATTTTGTTATTCGCATATTTTGGACCGGTGGCGGATGAATTCGAATTAGATGGATCAAGCCCACGAAGCGAGCAGGTTGGCCCAAGCCCATGATTTTTTTTTTTATTGATTGAAAATTATCTTGTAGAAAATTGAGATTTGATGCGATATTACGGTAATTTTCAACGTTTAAAAATCATATTGCAATCTTATCTTTAGTCTTTTGGTGGTAAAATCGTTGGGAATATTAAGGAGGATAAGGAATAATCTAAAATATTTTGTTGCAAATAGAAATCTCGAAAGATTTTAAAGTTGATTAATGGAGCTTTATCTTGAGTGAATTATCTGGAAAATCTTCAAAAAAATTTTCGGATTATCTTTAATCGCGAGTCGGTATATAAAATCTTGATGGTCGAGTGAGTCGAACTTAGAAGATTTTAACGAGATGATTTTAGATTTTGAAATCTCTTTTTGGTTGAGCACATCTTGTCTTTTCGAAGGGTAATCTTCAGCGATTGGGTTGTTATGCAAATCTTCGTAGGTAGAACAGACTAGGTTTTTACTCTATAAATAGGGGTGGCCTTCTCTTCGCCAGGGGTGGAAAAAAAAAAAACACACGAAGAAAAGGCCAAAAGGAAACCATCCGTGGAGGTGTGGGGGGAGCTTCTTTTGAAAAAAGAAATTCAGAAAAAGAAAGGGAGGTTTTGCTTCTGCAGAAAAAAGAAAAAAAGTCAGAGAGAGAGAACGTGAGAGAGAGAGAGAGGAGAAAAGTAAAAAGTAAGATGATGTGACCCCTACTGTTCATCATCTTCCCCAAATCCCTTGCCTCTCCTCTGTAGCTTCCGCCCGAGTCCACCGCTTGTCCCTGAAGCCCCCGCATCAACGATCACAGCAGACTACCTTCTCGCCGGACACCACGCCGTGCCATCACCGCCCTCCGGCAGCCCGCACCAGCCGAGCAGATTTGTGACCCGGGCGCCGATCACTTCGATTTCGTTTTCAGCCGAGATCCGACGACACCGGAGCCCCACTTGCTCCCGATCCGCGCCACCACGACGCCAAGCCTTGCCACGCTTCCTTCGCGAGCAACCCCCGACGCACTTCCGACCGCGAACGTCCTCGCCACACCAGCCGGTCCCGCGGCGACGCATAGCCCCGCGACCTACCTCGGCCGCAACCTCCGGCCCGTTGAAGCTCGTCGCAACCCACCGCCCGCCCCACCGAGCATCGCCCATCGCCCAAGAGCCGAGGACCCATCGCCCCCGGACGCGCTCACGCGATTCGACGCTACCACCGAATCCCCGTGCCCGCCGCCCGGAGCTTCGCCGACGCCGATCCGCCCAACGTTGGTCGTGCTCGATCCGCGACTTCCGCACCCGGAATCCGTCCGCAACGCTCCCGAAGTCTCCACCCGCTGCGTTTGCCATAGCAATTGCCTGTCCGCTTTGCTTCGCCCCTGCCCAAGCCGAGTTGAGTTATCGCCGCCTAGCCGCACCAAAGCAACTCACCTCGCCGGAACCTCGAACGCCGGCGACCCAAACCCAATTGGCTGCCCGTCCATTTTCTTTAGGTTGTTTATTTTTCTTATTTTATGTTATTTACTTTATTTTTAAGCTTTGCTAATATTGTTTAAGTTTGAATGTTGTGAGATAATCTTTATGGATATTCTAGGCATCATCCACAAGGTTATCCCTAAACTTATTGTAATTATTAATTTGACCCGTAAGATATCGGGTTATTTTTTTTAGTTACTTTAATTTTTGGGGTTTGTTGATAGTTTTTAAGTGCTGAATCAATGTAATTATTAATTTGATCCGTAAGAATTCGGATCAGATTTTTAGTTATTTTGACCTCTTTGTTGTGATAATTAGAGTTAGGATAATCGTTAATTTGACCTGTGAGACAACGGGTTATTTTTTCGATTACTTTGATCCTTTATTTGATTGCATATCTTGATAGTTTAGATTTGATTTTTAGTTGGTGATCGCATTATTTTAAAAAGCCACTAAAAAATCTAAAAATATTTGAATTAGGACTCGTTTGTTTTGGAATATTTTTTGTTATCCGGCATATCTAGGATAAGGATTTCAGTTCGGAAAATATAAAAAACCAAAAAAACTAAAAATGCATTCATTTAGGATTTTTAGTTCCTGTTTAATTTAAGTTGCATTTTTAATTACATGGCAATTTTAAATTTCGAATTTTTAATAAACACAAAAAAAAAACATCATGCATATATCATTGTATAATTAGGGCATGCTCTGCAAGTTATTGCATATTAAATAAATTGCATTTTAGATTTAGATAACGTTTTAGTTTAAATTAGGATTCGATATGACTTAATCCCTAATTTAAATTAGATAGAATCTTAATCTACTTAGATCATTTCAAATTTCATAAAATTTGTCTTAGGATAAATTAGTTGCAATTTATAGGATAGATTGCATTTTTAAAATAAAAAATGTCATTTGCATGTCATGTAAAATTAGGTCCATGAAATGCACGTCATTTTATTGATTATTGTTAGGTTCATTTTTAATTGAAAATTGCCGTCATTAGATTAGGCCATTTAATAAATGTCGTGTGACATATAGCTCGCATATTAAATTGCAATGTTGCATATCATTTTAGTTAAAATCATTTTGTACGTCATTGCATTGCATTGCACGTCATTAGAATTAAGTCATTTTGATTAATTTAAATTGCATATAACAATTGCATGTTCATTAAGAGATCATAAAAAGTTTTATTCATATGGTTTAGGACATGTTGCCACGCCATATCATTTCATAGATTAAAAGCATCACATTGCATGTCATTAAGATTAGGTCATTTAGATTGCATTTAATTATTGCATTTCTTCATGTCATGTAGTTTATGTCATGCTGCCATGTCATATTAGATTATTAACATGCATCGCATGATTTTCATTAAGAAAAGCGAAAACAAAAAAAATTAAATTGCGTGTTAATTTGAAATCATATCTAGGATGGCTGATGTGAATTCTGATTTAATAATGCAAATGCTTTCGTTACTTCGAAATATGTTTTGCATTATTTAAATACTTTTTCGAGTGTTAAATTGGTGGTATGCGCACATGTATGATCACCTCACATGTTAGAAAGTTAAATTAAAATCAATTCAATTGCCAAACATTTTTGAAAATGAAATAAAAGGTACCGAAAGGGCACTAGGATAGTCTAGTGTAACTAAGTCCCCGAACTCATAAATCTCGGTTCGTAGGAGTAAAGTAAATCTCCGTTACTTTACTTGGGTTTCTAATCGACCCACCAAAAATAGATTAGTGGCGACTCCGATTGAAAATCATTTGCATGTTAAGAATTCAAACCTAAGTTGCGAATTGGTATGGGCTTGGGAGAGCCCGAACTAAGCTTAAAGACTTAGTAATCCATTAACCTAGTTTTAGGTGAGTCCAAACCCCGAAAAAAATTGGGTCGCGACAGCTTGGCGACTCCGCTGGGGACTTGTGTTAAAATACTTAGTGGACTTAGGCCAATTTTTCAATTTTTCTTTTAAAAATGTTTTTGTTTGGCAGCAAGGACCTCAGGTACGTCCCTAACATCCCTAAAGTGTTAAATGTTCTTGCAGATAGGAGTTATAAGGGGAGTAGTCTTTGCTAACCCCTGTCTTGCAGGTTGGAGTAGGGATGAATGTTTGAATTAAAACTATAGAAGTGTTGCTTGCATTTAAACTGTTGTGCATGCTTTATTGCTTTAGCACCACACTATTTGCACACACAACCTGCGGTCGGACCTGGGCTGCGATAGGATTTCTAGGATGGTGTTGAGAAGGATACTCCCTCCAAAGCGAGACTGCTATGTAGAGGTTGATCTTCTCTTCCCCGAAATTTCTTTCATGGTGTCAAATGTGTTTGTCTATATCCGCGAGATTGCGTGATTATTGGACATTCCATTCGACTGAGCCGGAGTTAGGGGACCTGACACGTTAATGCGAGACTGCAACGGTCAGATCATCCTCTTAGCTCCACTTTGTTAAGCCTGTCTAGAGTAGAAATCGAGCCTCACATCTCATGTGCATGTCTATGTGATTGCCATCGATTTTCCTTGGTGAAGTAAGTCTTCTATTCCCATATTAATGCAATTTACTTACTTTGTCAAACTCTTGGTCGGTTCATGACAATCTAGGTCAATCATCGATTTAATTCATTTGTCAATTAGAAATGAAATGAATTGCCATACAATGAATCATTTGGAAAATAAAAAATTGGAAATTCGTTTATGTCTTGGCTTTTCCTAATTCATGTTTAGGAAATTTCATCCCTACTGGGGCATCCCGTGTCTTTATTTTCCTAGTCCAATTTTTAGGAAATCCTCTTCATATGTGGACTTTTCTTGACTAAAAATAAATTGTTGTCATGGACTAACTCTTTATTTACACTCCATGCTTATATGTTCCTATTTATTGCAAATTAGGTGATTATGAAGCGATCTCGCTCACCCATCCATACACGGTCGAGAGCTAAAATAGCAGATCGAAACGAGGCGCTGGACCGTATCATCGACAATATAAACAAGCAAATTGCACACCACCAAAGTCAAGTCGATGAATTGTCTTCTACTATGGCTTTTCTCACTAAGCAAAAGGGCCGTGATGACATAGGTACTCCATCTTCGCAAGAATCTGCGACTCGAAGAAGAGAGCCAAGAGAACTTTTGAACCGTCTCATTTTCCTGAGGTAGCTGGATTTGATGCCACCATGAAGAGACTAGTGACATATCTAGGAGGAAGAATCTTTGACCTAAAGGGTTCGCATGACACGATCAAGGAGGATGAAGAACTCAAGCATACATGATTCATGGTTCTAAGTAGTTCACTTTCCTTGTTTAATTAGGGGCATGATCGGTTGCACCTCCCCGCGTGGGAATTTTTATTACTTTTTAGGAATTGTTTTCGCTTTCTAGGAATCATTTCTTAGGTTTAGGAATCACAATTTTCATTCCAATAATGTAATTCATTTGATTCTATCCAATGAAATTACAATTTTATTTCAAATTTTGAGGACATGATGGAGTATACCAAACTAGTCCAATGACGATATCCGACCATGAAGAAGAAATATATTATCCACGGATAAATCCTGAGGGCTGGACTTTCTCATGCTTCCTCCCAAAAACTTTTTTGAAAACAAAAGCATTTCACTGCTAAAAAACAAAAAAACATTTTCCCAAAGCTTGTAGCGGATTAAACCTGTTTGTTTGTCTGACTCATTTACTTCATGTCTCAGAGCATAATAAAGAGGCGTTTGAAAATAACGCGTCAATTTCCAATGATAGTGGGCCCATTGATTTGGGAACATACATCCGAGAAGAAAAATAGACGTGGGGGCAAAGGATCATTTCCTAGCTGATTGTGATGACATCTCCCAAGAGTGAAGAGGACTTTAAACACTACCTATCATTTTACTTGCCCTGAGCAATTTCCTTGCACATCAATAGGAAATTGAGGACAAGTCAAAAGAAGATCATCTAGATTCCAAAGTGTGATGTGTGGCACATCTCTTTACAATTGTGTGTAATGCCATTTCCATGAGAAAATGTTGGAACAAGTCAAAAGATAATCATCTGTCTTGGATGAAATGGATACATTGTGTTCATGAACATAATTAATTTTGGAATTGACACTCTGTTCTCTTCCTTGCAGATGATGAATTGGGACACTATGGATTCTAGTAGTGACATGACTGAGACAAAATCTCGATTCGAGCCAAAATGGTTATGCAATTTGAATTTACTTTGATGATGCATAATATCCTATTCATGCACGTTGTTCTGTGCAGGGGCAAAAGCCAGATTTCATTGAATCAAAGATCGGATTTTTCATCCTTAATTGATCAATTTGTATGTTTGTTCCTTTTTGATAGGGGCAATCCAAGGACACCCATTGCTGAGACAATCCCTTCGTGGGATATTTCATTGAATAAATGCTTGCAATTATGTTTTCATACCTATGAGAGCATTTTTGAGTGTAGTAAATTGTTTGTTTGAAGTCACAAACACTTTTCTTGCTTAAAGTTGCTAGACTCTTTTGAAAAAAGAATTTTCATATTGATTTAGCTCACAAATTTCATGTGGGGATTTATCAAGATAGACAACTCAATGGAGTGATGTCAATGTTTAAGAATGCTGAATGAGACGTATCAGGATGATGAAAGGCAAACCCTATCCTATACACGGTCCCATATTCATACACTTGTGAGATGAGTGTAAGAAAATTCATATCCATAAGGTAAAGAGTTCTCTCGCAAAAGGTACGGCAACCGAAATGATGAGAGGCAGTTCATTTCTCTATCCCAAACACTACAGGTGATCTATTGCTTAACCCTTTTGAGCCCATACATTTATGGATATTCTTTTCAAATCACTCCTGTCAAGAATCACCCCACATCGGGGCAACTAAGAGATAAAATGGCATCATAAGGTGAGGAAAATGAATTGAAATTTTTTTGCTCTCACTTGCATCAATCTTCAAGTCATGCTATTACATTGAATTCATGTGTTAATTTAAGTGCCTTAGGATGATGAAGAGCATTTCTTTCTCTATCCCATACACTTATATCCTTTGCATAGCCCATTTGAGCCTGCAATTTCATTTCTTTAAACCCAGTTGGTGATCATCTCCCACACTAGGGCAAGGCAAAAGGCAGATGAAGAATCTTGAAAAGTTCAAGTGCCACTCAAAGTGTAATTGCTTGACGCATGCATTATGCGCAAGAATTCAAAATAGAATTAAGGGGCATGAAAAAGCAGTGTGCCTGGTAAAAGCAAGGCCAATGCCCATGAAAAAGTGAAGAAAAAATGCATGAAAACTAGGGGCATGAAAAAGCGGTGTGCCTGGTAAAAGTAAGGCCAATGCCCATGAATGAAAAAAGAGTCAAGATAGGTGACTGTCAACTACCAGAATTGAATCCCAATGGAGCAATAGTCAAAGAACTCAAATGCCGAGTTTTTACAATCAATTGGGCACTTCATGAACACAATCCCCGATGGTGAAAAAGAAAATTGATGGCAATGCCAAGATGATCATCAATTCTCACCTTTTACACACAGTTTGAGCCTAATGATCCTTTCATTTCTCAACCCATGAACCCAACCTACGTTACGTCCCTTACAAAGTCTCTTCAGATTAGGGCATTTGAATTAACGTAGGAGTTCATATGTTTATAAGCATCGCTCGAAGAAGTGCGAGCAAGATTA
Organism: Eucalyptus brandiana; assembly: GCA_014182725.1. Classification (NCBI taxonomy): domain Eukaryota; kingdom Viridiplantae; phylum Streptophyta; class Magnoliopsida; order Myrtales; family Myrtaceae; genus Eucalyptus; species Eucalyptus brandiana. The sequence goes on along the minus strand of CM024677.1, from coordinate 21,288,784 downwards.
TTTTCTTTTTTTCATTTTGCAGGGTTCTTGACTTGTAAACCCGGAGATGATTACAAGACAGTTCATTCAATAGCTTTGACTCAAAGAGTCCTTTTGTTAAGCCATTAACCAAGCCCTCATTATGGTCCCTATTAAAGACCTCTCAGATTGGTAAGATCGTACCACTTGCGAGAATATTCGAACCCATGTCGATATGATAAAATTGAGTGATTCTCATAAAATAGCCATTCTAAATGAGAGTGAGTGAAAGTCCTTTCTAACTGAAAGTCTCTCATTTAGTATTCTTAAGAAATCCATGTCATGAGTGAAGATTGTCTTGAATGATAATTCTCTCCAAAGTGGAAATTTGGATAATGCAAACGTCATTATGCATAAACCTTGATTGAGTTGATGACAACCTCACTGAATTTTGAAATGTGCATTCTAGAGTAGCTTAGATTGTCTATCTCTTTGATGAATGCATATCGTTATTGCTCTAAATCATGTCGATGGTAATTCAAGTTCCTTTGGAATGTTTCATGATATTAGAAAATGAGAAACCTCCACCGGGAGGTGAAAGACCTCCACGGGAGATCTAAATTCCAAAAGACATCCCCAAGAATTAGAGATATCACGGGTAAGTATATCTCTACCATGCTCTAAAATACTTGTCATTATGCGGGTATTCTCTCTCGGTGCATCGACACTTGACTTGGTCAAGCTGTTCGTTATATCGACCCGGCGTGCTTTTGTAGCCCGAGTCCCTCTTATATCGACCCGGCATGCTTTCGTAGCCCGGTGTCCTTCATATTGACCTGGCGTGCTTTCGTAGCCCAGAGTCCTTTACACTGACACTCGATGGAGTTGTCCCCTAAAGATTTTCCTCCAGATTCAATCTGATTAAGGCGACCGAAGAATGGTTCGGGTCCTGGTCAGTTGACCTCGTTGCAAGGCCGGGCGACCGAAGAATGGTTCGGGTCCTAGCTAAGCAAAACCCCGTTTAGGCGACCGTAGAATGGTACGGGTCCTAGACAAAACCTATTTCCCTATTCGGGCGACCGTAGAATGGTACGGGTCTGGAAGGTAAATCCCGTTTAGGCGACCGTAGAATGGTACGGGTCCTAAACAACATCTATTTCCCTATTCAGGCGACCGTAGAATGGTACGGGTTCTGGAAGGTAAATCCCCGTTTAGGCGACCGTAGAATGGCACGGGTCCTAGACACAACCAAACACTGTCATACTGGGCGACCGTAGAATGGTACGAGTCCTGGGAAAGTTAGTCTCTTTACAAAACCATGTTACTATTTTAGGCGACCGTAGAATGATACGGGTCCTAGATATGTAACACCAATTACCTTGAATCACTCTACCCTCCTTAAAGGTAAGATATTCCAGGTAAGTTTTTTTTTTTAACATTTTCTAAAATCATGACGTCTCAGTCTGGATCTGGATGTCTTGATTATTTTCATTCAAACATTTCACTCTGGATGTGAATGTTTGTCAATCCTTCTCATTATACCTTAGTCGGATTTAGGTATTTTGAGTTTTTCAAAAATCTTGACATCTCGCCCCTGGATCTAGATGTCTCAGTTCTTCCGTTGAACATTTCACTTTGGATGTGAATGTTCTTACCTGTTACACTTTTCAAGGAACCTGAGTGAGAGTTGGGTACTTGTAGAGTAAATAGGAACTTATCATGTACCTCAAGATGCTCTATCGCACCGGCGGTAAGTAATTGCAGGTACGTTCTTTCCTTTCACATCATGCATTTTGCATTAGCATTTCCATGCACCATATAAATTGCATTTTAAAATGGAATTCATTTTCCAAAAAAAAAAAAAAAAAAATCAATCAAAAAATCAAAAAAATCAAAAAAAAAAAATCAAAAAAAAATCAAAAAAAAAAATTAAAAATCAAATCAAATCAAGCAATCATTTAATACATGTGCATAGTCAAAATTTAGGTCTCGATTTGTCTTTGAAGGCAACCTCTTCGAGCTCACCTTCAAAGAGGGGCGGTTTGTGGACACCTAAATTTTGGCTACCCGTTTAGTAATTTGTCGCATTAAGAAATTAGGGGTTAATTTAATTTAATTCCTAAAATATATATATATATATATATATATATATATAAATATATATTAATTGCATAGCATTTAGTTATAGGTGCATTTATTTTGTTATTCGCATATTTTGGACCGGTGGCGGATGAATTCGAATTAGATGGATCAAGCCCCACGAAGCGAGCGGGTTGGCCCAAGCCCATGATTTTTTTTTTTATTGATTGAAAATTATCTTGTAGAAAATTGAGATTTGATGCGATATTACGGTAATTTTCAACGTTTAAAAATCATATTGCAATCTTATCTTTAGTCTTTTGGTGGTAAAATCGTTGGGAATATTAAGGAGGATAAGGAATAATCTAAAATATTTTGTTGCAAATAGAAATCTCGAAAGATTTTAAAGTTGATTAATGGAGCTTTATCTTGAGTGAATTATCTGGAAAATCTTCAAAAAAAATTTTCGGATTATCTTTAATCGCTGAGTCAGTATATAAAATCTTCAATGGTCGAGTGAGTCAGCTTAGAAGATTTTAACAGATGATTTTAGATTTTGAAATCTCTTTTTGGTTGAGCACATCTTGTCTTTTCGAAGGGTAATCTTCAGCGATTGGGTTGTTATGCAAATCTTCGTAGGTAGAACAGACTAGGTTTTTACTCTATAAATAGGGGTGGCCTTCTCTTCGCCAGGGGGTGGAAAAAAAAAAACACACGAAGAAAAGGCCAAAAGGAAACCATCCGTGGAGGTGTGGGGGGAGCTTCTTTTGAAAAAAGAAATTCAGAAAAAGAAAGGGAGGTTTTGCTTCTGCAGAAAAAGAAAAAAAGTCAGAGAGAGAGAACGTGAGAGAGAGAGAGAGGAGAAAAGTAAAAAGTAAGATGATGTGACCCCTACTGTTCATCATCTTCCCCAAATCCCTTGCCTCTCCTCTGTAGCTTCCGCCCGAGTCCACCGCTTGTCCCTGAAGCCCTGCATCAACGATCACAGCAGACTACCTTCTCGCCGGACACCACGCCGTGCCATCACCGCCCTCCGGCAGCCCGCACCAGCCGAGCAGATTTGTGACCCAGGCGCCGATCACTTCTGATTTCGTTTTCAGCCGAGATCCGACGACACCGGAGCCCCACTGCTCCCGATCCGCGCCACCACGACGCCAAGCCTTGCCACGCTTCCTTCGCGAGCAACCCCCCCCGACGCACTTCCGACCGCGAACGTCCTCGCCACACCAGCCGGTCCCGCGGCGACGCATAGCCCCGCGACCTACCTCGGCCGCAACCTCCGGCCCGTTGAAGCTCGTCGCAACCCACCGCTCTGCCCCACCGAGCATCGCCCATCGCCCAAGAGCCGAGGACCCACTGACCCCTGGACGCGCTCACGCGATTCGACGCTACCACCGAATCCCTGTGCCCTGCTGCCCGGAGCTTCTGCCGACGCCGATCCGCCCAACGTTGGTCGTGCTCGATCCGCGACTTCCGCACCCGGAATCCGTCTGCAACGCTCCCGAAGTCTCCACCCGCTGCGTTTGCCATAGCAATTGCCTGTCCGCTTTGCTTCGCCCCTGCCCAAGCCGAGTTGAGTTATCGCCGCCTAGCCGCACCAGCAACTCACCTCGCCGGAACCTCGAACGCCGGCGACCCAAACCCAATTGGCTGCCCGTCCATTTTCTTTAGGTTGTTTATTTTTCTTATTTTATGTTATTTACTTTATTTTTAAGCTTTGCTAATATTGTTTAAGTTTGAATGTTGTGAGATAATCTTTATGGATATTCTAGGCATCATCCACAAGGTTATCCCTAAACTTATTGTAATTATTAATTTGACCCGTAAGATATCGGGTTATTTTTTTTAGTTACTTTAATTTTTGGGGTTTGTTGATAGTTTTTAAGTGCTGAATCAATGTAATTATTAATTTGATCCGTAAGAATTCGGATTAGATTTTTAGTTATTTTGACCTCTTTGTTGTGATAATTAGAGTTAGGATAATCGTTAATTTGACTCGTGAGACAACGAGGTTATTTTTTCGATTACTTTGATCCTTTATTTGATTGCATATCTTGATAGTTTAGATTTGATTTTTAGTTGGTGATCGCATTATTTTAAAAAGCCACTAAAAAATCTAAAAAATATTTGAATTAGGACTCGTTTGTTTTGGAATATTTTTTGTTATCGGCATATCTAGGATAAGGATTTCAGTTCGGAAAATATAAAAAACCAAAAAAACTAAAAAATGCATTCATTTAGGATTTTTAGTTCCTGTTTAATTTAAGTTGCATTTTTAATTACATGGCAATTTTAAATTTCGAATTTTTAATAAACACAAAAAAAAAAAAACATCATGCATATATCATTGTATAATTAGGGCATGCTCTGCAAGTTATTGCATATTAAATAAATTGCATTTTAGATTTAGATAACGTTTTAGTTTAAATTAGGATTCGATATGACTTAATCCCTAATTTAAATTAGATAGAATCTTAATCTACTTAGATCATTTCAAATTTCATAAAATTTGTCTTAGGATAAATTAGTTGCAATTTATAGGATAGATTGCATTTTTAAAATAAAAAATGTCATTTGCATGTCATGTAAAATTAGGTCCATGAAATGCACGTCATTTTATTGATTATTGTTAGGTTCATTTTTAATTGAAAATTGCCGTCATTAGATTAGGCCATTTAATAAATGTCGTGTGACATATAGCTCGCATATTAAATTGCAATGTTGCATATCATTTTAGTTAAAATCATTTTGTACGTCATTGCATTGCATTGCACGTCATTAGAATTAAGTCATTTTGATTAATTTAAATTGCATATAACAATTGCATGTTCATTAAGAGATCATAAAAAGTTTTATTCATATGGTTTAGGACATGTTGCCACGCCATATCATTTCATAGATTAAAAGCATCACATTGCATGTCATTAAGATTAGGTCATTTAGATTGCATTTAATTATTGCATTTCTTCATGTCATGTAGTTTATGTCATGCTGCCATGTCATATTAGATTATTAACATGCATCGCATGATTTTCATTAAGAAAAGCGAAAACAAAAAAAATTAAATTGCGTGTTAATTTGAAATCATATCTAGGATGGTGATGTGAATTCGATTTAATAATGCAAATGCTTTCGTTACTTCGAAATATGTTTTGCATTATTTAAATACTTTCTCGAGTGTTAAATTGGTGGTATGCGCACATGTATGATCACCTCACATGTTAGAAAGTTAAATTAAAATCAATTCAATTGCCAAACATTTTTTGAAAATGAAATAAAAGGTACCGAAAGGGCACTAGGATAGTCTAGTAACAGAACTAAGTCCCCGAACTCATAAATCTCTGCAGTTCGTAGGAGTAAAGTAAATCTCCCGTTACTTTACTTGGGTTTCTAATCGACCCACCAAAAATAGATTAGTGGCGACTCCGATTGAAAATCATTTGCATGTTAAGAATTCAAACCTAAGTTGCGAATTGGTATGGGCTTGGGAGAGCCCGAACTAAGCTTAAAGACTTAGTAATCCATTAACCTAGTTTTAGGTGAGTCCAAACCCCGAAAAAAATTGGGTCGCGACACCATAACTTATTTTTCTAGTCACTTGAGTGTCATGACTTTTAGATAACATTCACTTGAGTATTATAACTTTCAATCGGTCACTTAAGTATTATAAACTTTTAAAAAACTTTCATCACACGTGTGATGCCACGTCAGATTTTCAACACTTGTGAAGAATGTCTTAAAAAATTATTGGATTATCATTTTCTCTGAACCCAAATTGTCCTCCTGTTTTATTATTGGGAACATAATCCAACTATAATAAGCCCCGAGAAAATGGAAGCATGATATATGATAACAATTAGTAGACAATGGCTCATCACGCGCTCGGTATTAAATTGACCCACAAATCAATTTTCAGTGATTGGAATTAAGGACTTCGTAATCTGCCAGCTATAGAAGGGCATGGCGTCTCTCATATGATTGCAATTGAACTGCCCCTCATATGGTGAGACACGCTAGAGCCTTCCTACAGGAGCGATTCTTACCTTTCCGCTGATCCAATCAAACCATCACTTGAGAAATAATATCGTTTTGAATAAAATTAAGGGAATTTGTAATGTTTGATATGTGAAAATTTTGTTTGATTAAATAGAGACACTTTAAAAAGCTGATTTTTCTCATTTCAATGAAAGTATTTTGTAAGCTCTATTTTGTGAATATAAAAATAGAGGCCATTGTAATATAAAATATGAATGAGAGACATATCATTCTAAGTTGAGTTCAGTGTAGATATGCTATTGTATGTCAAATTGTGCACGATTTTGATGTGATGTTTTGAGTTTTCCCTTCCTTTGACCTTTTTTATATATGAGAATAGAAAGTTAGGGGAAAGAACGTAAATAAGTATAGTGGAGGAGAAAGAGAGAGAAAGAGAGAGAAAGAGTAATGGAGGAAAAGTTTTTTTTTTGATAATCATAATGGAGGAAAAGTTGTTTTGAGAAAAATTTAAAAATTGTCATACTTTGTTATTTCCGAATATGTCTTATTATGTTTGGAATTTGGACTAGAACCACTTTACTCTCGTTAATTAGATAACAGGTCTAAGAGAATAAACTAGTAATGGAGCGAAAGATGACCCGACCCAATTTGAGATTTAATAAAAGCTAGCTAGGTTGATTGAGGTAATAATCACGAGTAGATTTAGACAAGCTTTTGGGGTCATATCAAAATGCCATGAATCCTTTATCTACTCAAGAAAATATTAGGTGGTGTTGAATCTTCACGTGAGTCACGCTCTCGGCTCTACCCTACTCATTGATCGCCATATGCTTGATAGTGGCCCACTTTTAGTCTCTTGTCTCTCTCTTGTGTGTCTTGCATTTCTCTTTTTCTTTCTTCCTTTCTTCCTTTTGGCCACTACCACTGTCAATAACTGTACCCACGGAGCCCCCACCACCAACCTCCACAACCTCATGTTGGCCTTACCAGATTGTGAATTGGATTTGTTTTCGTTTTTCCCTCGTGGAGTCAGGGGAGGGGTCAACTTGAGTTTCTTCCTATTGGACTTTTGCTTGTTTTGGTTTTGAATTGGTGACAAAAATCTGACTTTTCTTAGGCGTTTTAGATGGTTGCTAAATTAGAAAGGGAGGTTTTGATGTGCATTTTGATTTCTTCATTGGATGGCGATTCCCTTCCCAGCAGCTCCAATACTTAGTTTGACTCATAAAATTGATTTTGCAATACTAGTTTGACTTTGATTTGAAATTTAATGTATCTTTTTGCTAGAATCAATTTTTCTTCATACGAAGCTAGTGGAAATTTTTAAATTTGACACGAGATAATTATAACTTGACTTGACTTGTTTAACACCTGAAGTTAATTTATGAGAAGTTATAAGATTGCCATGAGCTAACCGAGAATATATTATTAGAAAGTCACTCTTTGTGAAATAGTTTCTTGTTTCTTTTTTGCAATACACATAATATATATTAAAGAGGGGCATTGAGTATTAAAAAGGAGATCCAAAGTTAGAAATTTAGATCGTTCTAAAAGTAAAAAATCATATATCTAATATCACGTCAAATAGGTGAAGTCTATACCCATATCACATTGCGTGCACTCAATTCAATACGAGCATTTTGGCTAAGGCTCATACTTGGGAGATTCATTAAATCCTAAGGCTCATACACGGCCACGTGCATGATTCGATTCCCACGATTTTCATGGGACATTACCTAAACACTTTTTGTCTTTACCTAGGCCACAAAAAGCGACACCCCTCTCACTTGGACACCGCCAAATACTCTTCCCATGGGGACACCACCAAACACTCTTCCCATTACCAAAACTCTTTTTGTCTTTACTTGGGGCACAAAAAGCGACGCCCCACCTCACTCCCTTGGACACCGCCAAACACTCTTCCGATGGATATAAATAAAAAAAGCCCCGACCATTTCAAATCCTTATTCATTATTCAATTAGACTTTACAACTCAATTTCATAAAAAAAAAAAAACTATTAAAATTTAATCAACACATTATTGATCCAACTCATTTTATATGAGCTACAGAATTGGTGAAGACCCATTTCCACACCTCTATTTATGCACAAGTGACCAGCGTTGGGCTTGGTCGACCCCAAACCGCACGCACACTCTTCCCACTCTCTCTCTCTCTCTCTCTCTCTCTCTCTCTCTCTCACGCACACTCTTCCCATTCTCTCTCTCTCTCTCTCTCTCTCTCTCTCTCTCTCTCAGAACAGAAACTTGTGGAACCTCTGAAACCCCCGAAACATGTTACCTTCGCCGCCCCAACTGGACCCGAACAACACCAACTGGATCGTTCATGTCAACGAGAACCTCAACTGCATGCCCAAAGACGAGCAACACTGCTGGAAGTCTCCGTCCATCTACAAGGTTCCCCCCTCCATCACTCGCCTCAACTGGGAGGCCTACCAGCCGCAGGTTGTCTCTTTCGGCCCCTATCACTACGACGAGGACCATCTCCGTCCAATGGAGGAGCACAAGCACCGCGCGCTCCTCCACTTCCTGAAGCGGTCCGGGAAGTCCTTCGAGTGGGTCTTCGAGTCTCTGAGGAAGGTGGCGCATGAGCTCGAGGACAGCTACGACAATCTGGACCAGAAGTGGAAGGAGGGAACGGGGGGCAAGTTCCTGGAGCTGATGATGAGGGACGGCTGCTTCATGCTCGAGATCATGGGGGCCACCACGACAGAGAAGGGAAAGAATGACTACGCGCCCAATGACCCAATCTTCAGCACCCACAGGCTGGCATACATAACGCCGTATATAAGACGGGACATGCTGCTGCTGGAGAATCAGCTGCCGATGCTAGTGCTGTATCAGCTGTTTGCCATCGCGAACGATGGCAAGGAGGTTAGTTTCTTTGATTTCCCTCTGTCATTAGAGAGATTATTGCACTGATTATCTTAGATAGACCTCACACGAAATCCATTAAATTTAATGTTTAAAATGTTTAGCATGCACAGGTCGAGATCAATTAACAATTTAATTATTAAATCTATCACCTCAATAAGAGACTCCTTTTTTTTTTTCCTTTTATGTGGGTGGTGTCGACAGAACAATACTCTCGTATTCAATGCACTGACTTTACTCCAACAACGCAGGATGACGTCAACGAGCTCATCGGAAAATTCTACTTCCTCCCTGAAAATAAAAAGTTCACGGGGTTGGGCAGACGCCTCCATGTCATGGACGTCTTCAGGGAAGGCCTGTTGATGGAACCCAAGAAGGCCCAGCACGAAGGGAAAAATGTGGAGACCGAGACGATAATCCGGTCAGCCACTGAGCTCATCGAGGCCGGGATCAAGTTCAAGAAAAGCAAGACCAAAAGCCTCAAGGACATCTCCTTTGCTGAAGGGGTCCTGAAGCTCCCAGTCATCAAGGTGGATGACACCACCGAGTCCATGTTCCTCAACATCATGACGTTCGAGCGCTTGCACATCGGAGCTGGGAACGAGGTCACATCCTACGTCACCTTCATGGACAAAATCATCAACGATAGGCAGGATGTCGCCCTGCTTCACACAGAAGGCATCATCCAGAATGATTTCGGAAGTGACAAGGCAGTCGCCACACTATTCAACTCTCTCTGCACGGAAGTGACGCTCCCATCCAACGGAAACCTCGACGACGTGCAACAGAACATCAGCGAGCACTGCAAGAAGCGCCGTAACAAGTGGAGGGCTAATCTCAAGCGCACCTACTTCAGGAGTCCTTGGACTATATTGTCTCTCACCGCCGCCCTCTTCCTCTTCGCTCTCACTATAATGCAGGCCGTGTATACCGTGCTCAGATACCATGCACAATGATTTCTTTTTTTCCATTTTTGGTTGTTTCTCCTAATGCCTGATGCTCGATATTAATTTGTTGATTGGCTGTTGATTGTTGTCATCAATGATTTTCCTCCTGTTTTCAGTCGTGCTTTTTTCCCTCCCTAAATGTCATGAACGATGGACATTTGGCTGTTTATATATCATTATCAGATGATGATTCTCTTGTTTCAGTCTTTTTCATTTGTGTCCATTTTGGATGGGTATTCAGAAGGACGATCACGTTCTAGGCAAATGAAATCTTCCATTCCAACATTTTCTTTTTTATTAGGTTTTGTTGAAGTTGTGGTCAATTTATCCAGAAAAGCCAAGACTTCACAAGTTTGTTGAACTATATTACGTGGTTGAAGTTTGTGGTTTTCTAGCTTAGTTGGTGGTAGTTAGAAGTAATGGCAAAAAACCCGTCCAACATGTAAAATGAAGCAAATTTCTTTGTTTGTGACAGAGATTCTTAGCAGAAGAGTCGATTAGGAAGAACCATGAAAAGGCTTCGTGTTTGTTTATTCATGTTTAGACCAACTGCAGCTCCATATATCCCTTGCACAAAACATTTTGATAACAAAACAAGCTCCAAAAGCTCTTTCCTTGTTCCTCTGCTGAGTAAATCCCCACAAACATACCCACTTCCACATTAACACTATAAGCTAACAGCTGTACGAGGGCCTCATTCGGCTGGCATTGAGCGTGAGTCCTATCCACCCGCTACTAAAGTCACCCACCACATATCCGACACCAAAACAATGGTCTACTCATTATTGTTCCTATTTTCGATGAAAATAACTATATTTATTTACTAAAGCATTAAAATGATTACTTTCTTGACGGCACAAGATTTATGCAACATCATGGAGAAAGGATGTGGCTCCGTATGAAGACACAAGCTTCCAGCAGAGCAACCACAAAAAGTTGCAAGGGCCCTGTATGTCATCCAACAAGCACTTTTGAAAACAATATTTCCGCGAACCACTAGAGCAAAAACTGCAAAGACGTGTGTTCTAAGATAATGTGGAAGCCAAAGAATGCATGCAATTAAATAACGCGAGAGAATGAAATCAGCAGAGAAATAAAACAAGCAACAATAAGGAAAAAATTGCACGATTTGGTCAGACCATCAACGGTCACTCCACGGGAAGAGTTAACTACAAATAATTAGGTAACTATCAATTGGAGAATTACAAAGTTACAATCGCTCATAAAGCTCAAGTGTTTCCCTGTCCAAGATTATACTCAAACCCATAGTATTTAGTCTCATCAAATCAATTAATCCCCCAATCCAGGGAAGCATAAGTATACACGAAAGAATAGGATGAGGGAAGGGGGGAGCCACTAAATGTAATTGCTCGATAAACAAGTGACCGAAAATTTGAAACACTTGTGTCCTCACGAGGAAAATGCCTCAATTGGATGACTGATTCTCTGCACAAACTTCACCCGATGTTCAGATCTCCTTTGTACTACTAAGGAAAAGAGAACTCCACTTTATGGCTTGAAGTAGTCAACAGCACACAGCCCCACACAATCCTTTTTCTCTTCTCTTCCGACGAGCTCCAACGTATGCATACGAACTCCTTTTTCTATTGTTTGGCTGTAAGGAGTTCCAGTTAATGGACGGCTTGGGGATGATTACAACAACCAACTCTCCGAGTTCTAATCCAAATAGGATAAATGTGCTGGGTTTTAATGTTAGAGTTTTTCTAATATGAGCTATATTAATTGATATTATAATTTACCGTTTTACAGAGTTAATCTAAGGTGAGATAGAAGGGTTCTTAATTAGTCTAATAAGAGGTTAGTTAGTGTCGGTTGAGTTGAGCTCGGTCCATAATGAGAGGGTTTGGCTAGAAACTCTATAAATAATGCTCAAGTTTCTCATCTTACTCCAACTCTTACAATTATCCTCACAAATGAGTGTTTACCTAATACTAAAGAATGAGGGAGCCGTCTCATTAAGTCAAAGCTACAGAGAGCAATAGAGGAGGACTGTCATTTTTCATTTTTTGCATCAAGAATGATGGATTCTAAAATAGATGTGTTAATTTTTCTACTTGATTATAAGTGTTCTTGTTCTAGCTATGGAGATCGTAGGATTGCATTTTTCGCATCTAACATTTAATCCAACAAGCATCTTCCAATCAAATTGGTTTTCATATACGGCTCAAACTCATAAAGAACGTACTAGAAAAAGAGTTCCAAGACACAACAAAAGCACAAACCATTAGATTTCAATCTCTTCAAAATGCTACAATAAACAATTATGAGACCCTACCACCGCCTGCGGTGGCCTAGTTGGATAAGGCTCCCATGATCATTTGCAAGAAGGAGAGGAGTTCGAATCTCGCTGGCTGCACGGGATCTTAAGTGTGACGTCGGGGTGGTGGGTCCTCCGCTAGTGTCACCCCGGGTTTACCTCACCGGCTGCCAGTTATACGGGGGTTCTTAGGTCAAAAAAAAAAAAAAACAAAAACAATTATGAGACCCTCAAACAATAATGTGGAAGATTAGAAGGATGAGTAAATCAAATGAGGGCTTATGGAGACGATATCAAGTGGTAGAAAAAAAATTGTGATGCTTATTAGAGAATATAATCTTATTGTCACCTCTATAGAAGAATCTAGGGATTCAAAAACCATGTTAGTGAGTGAATAAATTAGCTCTTTGGAGGCGTTCGAAAAAAGACTAATGCTATATGATGAAGATCCTATTGAAAATGACTTTTAGTCTAAAATAAATACGCGGTCTTATAAATCTAAAATGGGTACAAGGGGCTTGTGGAAAAATAAAAGAGGAGGAGAAACCTCTTCAAAGGAAAAAAAAAATTGCCCTGCGTTATCTACAAGAAAATAAATCAATTAGAAAAATGTTATTGGTTTGTAGATAAATCACAATAGCCCTCATGTAAAAGACATAGCCACACGGGAAAAAATTGTTGGTTGGAAACAAATTATTGAGCTAATTATGCTAAAGAAAAAGAAAACATGGACAATATGTTCAATGCAAGCCAAGTGGCAAAAGTCAGAAAAGATTATACATGTTACATTGTTAGTGGTGTAGTAATCACAGATGCGCAATGAACTATGTTCCACGATCTTGATCTACCATCTTTGGTGGGGCAACAGTGACACTCGATGGAAATCCCAGCGAATCCTGAATTTGAGTTTGTGAAAGTACTCCGCTTTCTCAAAGGATATATTTAATATGATTACGTCTTAACGCAACAAACTTGGGCACATAAACGTTAGAGGGTAAATGAGATTTCAGAGTTTGTAGCTGTGGCAAAAACTTGAAAGGAAGACACGTGCAAATGCCATTGTCTTGAAGAACGGTTTTCTTTACCGAGCACAAATTAAGTAGATGAAGAATCGATAGCTATATAAAGATACCATAGGAGATTTTATTTGAGTTGTGCTCTCTAAGTACACCTTTTTAGATCCTCTATTGCTAGGATGGCCTTCTCCTCGTTATACATACATACATACATACATACATACATACATATGGATAGTATTTTCTCCATAACGGTGGCCGTCACCTTAGCAAAAACTAATTATTAACAAGTTAACTAAGTCGAATATCTACTTTACTTCAATTACTCCTAATAAATTCGTAATTTGAGTTGTCAATTGAGATAATGAAGAGCGGATTTAGACAAGCTTGTTGAGTCCTTACAAGATGACATCAATCCTTTATCTAGTCAAGAAATTATTAGGTGGTGTTGAATCTTCATGTGAGTTATGCTTTGCCCCACTCATTGATTGTCATGTGCTTAGATGGTGGCCAATTTTAGTCTCTTGTCTCTCCCTTCTGCGCCTTATATTTCTCTTCTTCTTCATCATCCTTTCTTCCTTCCTTTTAGCGAATGCCTGTGCCACTATCAATAGCCATGCCCACGGAGCCCCCACCACCAACCACCGCAACCTCATGTTAGCCTTGCTCGATTGTGAATTGGATTTATTTTCTTTTTTCCTTGGTGGAGTTAAGGGACAGGTCATCTTAAGTTTCTTCCCATAGGAGTTTTGCTTTTGAATTTGTGAGAAAAATCTGACTTTTCTTTGGCATTTTAGATGCTTGAGGAATTAAAAAGGGAAGTTTTGATGTGCATTTTGATTTCTTAGTTGGATGGCGATTCCCTTCCCAATAACACCAATATTTAGTTTAACATATAAAATTGACTTTGCAACACTAGTTTGACTTTGATTTGAGATTTAATATATCTTTTTGCTAGAATCAATTTTTCTCCATATGCAACTAGTGGGAGTTTTTGAATTTGATACAAGATGGTTATAACTTGACTTGTTCTCCCCTTGAAATTAATTTGTGTGTATGTATGTATTGAGAGAGAGAGAGGAGTATTGAGTACTAAAAGGAGACCCGAGTAAGATATTTAGATCATCCCAAAAGTAAAAATTATAAATGTCACATCAAAGAGGTGAAGTCCTTCAACAATTAACAAAAAGGCAAAATCCATACCCAAGTCACATTACAAGCACTCAATTCAATACGAGCATTATAGTGTAGGTAGACAATGGGGAGATTCATTAAATCCTAAGGCCTGTGTCGTATGATTATGTGGATGGTGTGCACGCAATTCGATTCCCACGTTTTTCACGGGTTATTACCTAAATATTTTTTGTCTCTACCTAGCCCACAAAAAGTGACACTCCTCAATTGGACACCACCAAACATTCTTACCATCTTCTCACTTTGACACCACCAAACGTTCTTACCATCTTCTCACTTCGACACCACCAAACACTCCTCCCCCTCCCCCCTCCCCCTTCTCACTTTGACACCACCAAACGTTCTTACCATCTTCTCACTTCGACACCACCAAACACTCCTCCCCCCTCTCTCTCTCATCGGTTTTGGAATTAGCCACTTTCGGATTAAGTCAACATCTTTTATGAGATTTTTTTTTTTGTTTACTATTTATTAATTATAACAATCACAATAGATCCAAACACTCCTTAATTGGAGCTTCTTATAAAATAAATACAAAAGACTCACCAGATCTTACAATTAAATTAATATGAAATTACTAGAGAAATATATGAGGAATAATAAAGAACACTGGATATTTATGTAATTCAATCCGAGTATCGACACCTACACCACGGTAAAAGCTAGCAGCAAAATTCCACTAATCAATTAAAAAATTACAGAGTAACAATTGCTCATGAGTTTGAGTGTTTCCAATACTTAAAAGCAAGATCCCTATTGTTTTGGTCCTTTCCATTTCTTCTGTACATCATAAAGTCAAGAAAAAATTGAACCCTTCTCTTTATGCGGCCAATCAACATCAGTGTCACTTGTACTGTTTTTGAGCAGTCAATCTCTTGATTGATCAATATCGGATCCAAAGAAATTAGATAAAATGTAGTAACAACCCTATCTTGGTAAAATTCCTATGGCATGACTCGAATAGGTATTCAATCAAGAATTGTGGTCCCCCTCATCCAATTCGGGTCGGGTCTCGTGTATGGGTTCAAACTGGAAACATCTTTTAAGAGAACTCTTAATTGGAGCTCATAAATGCGCGCATTCAATTAGATTTAAACGATTAGAATCTATAAAAAATATATATATATAAAATAAAGCCCACATTAATATTTTGTTTACCTTGGAAATTTAACTTTGCCTCTATTTGAATTCAAATAAATCGTTTTGCTTAAACTAATTTTTCTCCATTTGGAATTGGTGGACATTTTTTAATTTCACACAAGATGATTATGACCTGTCTTGTGTGCCATCTAAATTTAATTTATGAGAAGTTATATGATTATTAGGAACTAACCGAACATTAATATTACCAGAACGTTACTCATTGTGAAACTTTTTCCCTACAAGTGGTGTATATACAGGAGAAGGGCGTCAAGTACTAAATATGAGATATCAAATAAGAAATCTGGCATATCCCAAGCATACAAGGTAAAAATTATTACCAAATAAAACAAAAAAAAAAAACTATCATAAATCTAATGTCACATCAAACCTTAATATGCGAAGTTCGTACCTCAATTAGCATTCTCCATTCAAACAACCCTTTTAATTTAGGTAGACACTTATGAAATTCATTGAATTCAAAGGTTCGGATACGATCGCAAGCTGTCATGCTTTATGTGCATACAATTCATTTTCCTACAGCTTCTAGGGGACATGCTTAAACACGTTTTCTCTTTACCTCATCCATAAAAAGTGATTTATACATGGACCCATCAAACTCATAAATTGAGTTGAAAACGGTTCGATTGAAAATTGATCAATTTAACCCGTTTTGATTCAGTTTTATGCAATATTAATATAATCACTCATATGAAATTCGTATCCGGCCTGATTTGAGATCCACTTTAGCAATTTTTTCGCCTTAAATTGTTGGTTGTGTGTATTTTGCGATTTGTGTGTATTTTCTGAGCTCGAACTTTTGCACGGATAATTCAGGAAATACAATCAATATTGGGTTGTTCCCAATAGGAAATAAGAATGAACGACAATTTCTGTCCCTGAGATTTGAAGACTTTTCCCACGTGGGAGGAGGGGCCACCCAGACTTGTCACGTTCTCGAAACGACTGCCTTTTTATTTTGATTGCTGGGAGTGAGAGGGTCAGATTGGGCCCCATCTTGTGGGGGACTGTAGTTCCGTGCTTAGATGGGTTGGATATGGACAAAAGCCTAGACGCATTTCAAAACCCATATTTAATTGGACTTTAAAACTCAAATCCATAAAAATTATTTATTAATTAACTCATATTTGAGGATGAGTTATGATGATGAAGTTAATGCTTTTTTAGATGTGTCATGGTCTTGAAGTTTATAGATTTTTTCTCTTCAAATTCATTAGAAATCTTATAATGATAAGATATTATTGATATTCCCATATCGTCAACAATATAATCTTTTTTGTCTTTCTTTTATCTCACGAATGGTAAGAAAGCGCCTTATTCTACCAGCATTGGTTTGGATATCCCCAGGCTTCACACACTCTTCCCATTCTCTCTCTCTCTCTCTCTTTCTCTCCATGGATTCTCCTCTTCTCTCACCCGGAACAGAAACTTGTGGAACCTCTGAAGCTCCCTCAACCAAGTTTGCCTTGCCACCCGACCCGGAGCCGAGGTCGACCGGGTGCTGGATGGTCACAGTCGACAGGAACCTGGACTGCATGCCCTCCGACGAGCAACGGTACCTGAAGAATCCGTGCATCTACAGGCTCCCCGCCTTCATCACCAACCTCAACTCCGATGCCTACCGGCCACACGTCGTCTCTTTTGGCCCCTACCACCATGGCGAGGACCGCCTCGTCCCTATGGAGGAACACAAGCACCGTGCGTGCGACCGCTTCCTTGAGCGGTCCGGGAAGTCCCTTGAGCCCTTCTTCGAGTCCTTGAGGGATGCGGCACGGGACCTCAAGGAGAGCTACGATGCGCTGAATGGAAAGTGGAAGGAGGACAGGGGGGACCATTTCCTGGAGCTGATGATCAGGGACGGCTGCTTCATGCTCGAGATCATGAGGGCCACCACGGCAGAGAAGGAAAAGAATGACTACGCGCCCAATGACCCCATCTTCAGCACCCACAGGCTGGCATACATAACGCCGTATATAAGACGGGACATGCTGATGCTGGAGAATCAGCTGCCTATGCTAGTTCTGTATCAACTGGTCGCTGTCGAGAGCAATGGTGAGGAGGTTAGTTTCTTATATTTCACTCCATCGTTAGAGAGGTCATTCCAAGCACGCAAACCCCCGTCTATGTTCCCCTAACAGTACACCAACAAGACAACGATCTCGAATTCAATGCCACTGACTTCACTCCAACAACGCAGCGTGATGAATACATCAACAAGACCAACAACCTCGTCCTCAGTTTCTACTCCCTCGACACGAACATCACGGGGATGGGCAGATGCCTGCATGTCGTGGACGTCTTCAGGAAAGGCCGGCTGAGGGAGCCCCAAAAGGTCCAGCACAAGAAAATAAATGTGGGGCCTGAGGCTGGCGAGGTGATAATCTTTTCTAGGGACCACGTCTATGGGAGATATTTTTCTTTTTTTCCACCAAGCAAGTAATATCGACACGACAACAATCTCGTATTCAATGCGCTGGCTTTACTGCAACAACGCAGGGTGACAAAAGCTCCCTCGACACGTGCATCCCGGGGATGGGGCATGTCGTGGACGTCTTCAGGAAGTGCCTACCGAAGAAGACCAAGGAGGTCCAGCACGGGATAATCCGGTCGGCCACCGAGCTCAAGGAGACCGGTATCCAGTTCAAGAAGAGCCTGACCAGGAGTCTCAAGGACATCTCCTTTGCCAGAGGGGTCCTGAAGCTCCCCGCTATCATGGTGGATGACACCACCAGGTCCGAGCTCCTCAATCTCATGACTTTCGAGCGCTTGCACATCGGGACTGGGAACGAGATCACATCCTACACCAAATTCATGGACAACATCATCAACAATGAGCGGGATGTCGCGCTGCTCCATGCCCAAGGCATCATCCAGAATTCTATTGGGTGCGACGATGCAGTCGCTGACCTATTCAACTCGCTGTGCAAAGAAGTGACGGTCGGACCCAACAGCAGCCTCGATGCCGTGCAGAAGAATATCAGTGAGTACTGCGAGAAGCCCTGGAACAGGTGGAGGGCTAATCTTAGACACACCTACTTCGGTAGTCCTTGGAGTGCATTGTCTCTCATTGCCGCCATCTTCCTCTTCGCACTCACCATAATTCAGACCACATTTATCGTGCTCACCTACTATTGAACCCTTCCGTAGCCTCTGCATAATAATTTCGATTTTCCATTTTTGGGTTTTTTTCCTATGGCTGATACTCGATTATTATCTGTCGATTGGTTGAGGCTTGTTCTCATGAATGGTTTTCCTCCTACTTTCAGTCGTGCTTATTTCCCTCTCTAAATGTTTTGAACGATGGACGTTCGGCTGTTTATATATCATTATCAGATGATGATTCGCTTGTTTCAGTCTTCTTCATTTTTTGTCCAATTTGGATAGGTAGTCTGAAGATGATCGAGTTTTTTAGGCAAATTAAATCTTCCACTTCAACGTTTTATTTTTGATTAAATTTTGTTGAAGCTGTGGTCAACTTATCCAGAAAAGCCAACACACTTCAAGTTTCTAGATCTATTGTAAGCACTTTAAGTAAGGGGTTCTAGCTTGGTTGGTGGTAGTTAGAAGTAATGGCTAATAATCTGTCCAACATGAAATATGAAGCAAATTTCTCCGTTGGTGGCAAAGATTCCTAACACAAGAATCGATTAGGAAGGACTATAAAAAGGCTTCATGCTCGTTCATTCACGTCCAGATCAACTTACAGCTCCATTAATCCCTCGTACCAAACATTTTGACAATACAACAAGCTTCACAAGCTCCTTCCGTGTTCATATGCGCTTGCACATTAACACTAAAAGCTAACAGTGGTATTAGAGCCTCATTTGACTGGTATTGGGTGTAAGTCCTATCCACCAGCTACTAAATCACCCACCCGAATATCCGATATCTAAACAATGGCCAACCCGATCTCACTAACGTTCCTACTTTTGATGAAAATAACTATATTTACTGGAGCATTAAAATGATTACTTTCTTGACAGCACAAGATTTACACAACATTACGGAGAAAGGATATGCGGGTCCGTAGGAAGGAACAAGCTTCCAGCATATATATATGATAACGAGGAAACTAAAGGATGTATGATATTAAATATCGCGAGAGAATGAAATCATTAGAGAAATAAAACGAGAAACAACAAGGAAAAATTTTCACGATTCAGTCCGGCCATCAGCAGCCACTCCATAGGGAGGTTAGCTGCAAATAACAGTTAATCAATCAAAGAATTATAGAGTTACAATTGTTCACAATGCTCAAATATTTCCCTGTCCAAGATTATATTGAAACCCATAATATTTAGCCTAACGTAATTGCTGGATAAACACATCACCGAAAACTTGAAACACTCATCAATCTTCACCAGGAAAGTGCCTCAATTGGATGACAGATTCTCTGCACAAACTTCACCCGATGTTTAATCTCCTTTGTACTACCAAGGAAAAGAGAACTCCACTTTATGGCTTGAAGAAGTCAACGGCACACTCAGCCCCACGCAAATCCATGTTTCTCCCTTTTCTCTTCCGACGAGCACCAACATATACAGACGAGCTCTTTTTTTTTTTTTTTTGGTTATAAGGAGTTCCAGTTAATGGGCGGCTTGGATAAGGATACAACAGCCTACTCTTTGAGTTCTAATCCAAATAGGGTAAGTGCGCTGGCCTTGAATCCAATAAACATCTTCCAATCAAATCGGATTTCATATACAGCTCGAACTTGTAACATAATTTAGAACATATTAAAAAAAGAGTTTCAAGACGCAACAAAGGCACAAATCATTAGATTTTAGTCTCTTCAAAATGCTACAATAAACAATTATGAGACTCTCAAACAATAATGAGGAAGATTAAATGGATGAGTAAATCAAATGAGGGCTTATGGAGTTAATATCAAGGTAGTAGAAAAAATATTTGTGAAACTTATTAGAGAATATAATCCTATTATCACCTCTATAGAAGAATCTAAGGATTTAAAAAACATGTTAGTCAGTGAATAAATTAGCTCTATGGAGGCGTATGAAAAAAGACCAATGCTATTTGATGAAGATTCCATTGAGAGTAATTTTCAATCAGAAATAAATATGTGGTCACATAAATCTAAAAGGGTACAAGGAGCTCGTGGATTGGTGGGTTTGGGAGAGCCTGGGCTAAGCCTAATAGATCTAGCTGAGCCATTAGTTTCCGTCGACGCCCGCACATATCGAACGCCAAAAAAAGGAGGTCGAGATTCATGCTCGTTCATTCATGTTCAGATCAACTACAGCTACATAAATCCCTTGTACCCAATATTTTGATAATTCAACAAGCTCCAAAAGCTCCTTCCTTATTCCTTTGCTGAGTAAATCTCACAAACATACACGCCTGCACATTAACACTAAGAGTAACAGTAGTATCAGAGCCTCATTCGGTTGGTACTGGGCATGAGTCCTATCCACTTGTATTATTAGAGTAGGAGATATGATTTGATTATGATAATTTTAATTGCAGGTTAATTGATCCAGTCAATCCGTAAGATTAGATATTCGGAATATAAAATAGGAAACGGTATTTTGTGTACTCTTTCCTATTGTACATCCTTCTTGTATTATAAATAGGCTTGCAGTGCATCTACAAAAGTAGAGATATACGCAATACAATATTAGAAACATGGTATCATAGTGCGATGATCATTGAGCTTGTCTCTTGCCTTCGGTCATCTGATATTGGCCGGTTGCCACTAGCCGTCCATTCGCTTCTCCTTCAGACTGATCGTCCTTCGTTAGTTTGCTTTCGGCTTGCTTTGATTGATTTTTCCTGAGCACCGTCGTTTTTCTTTTTCTTTTTTTTCTTTTTTTGACTAGTTATCATGTCAGAACAAAGCTCCTAAACTGAGGAATCCTCCAGCCACACATTGGCTCATGAACAGACCGACGGTCCGTTCTTCCTCCATGGGTGGCCAGGATGGGCATGCCATGAACTGTGGATAGGCAGGTGGGCGGATAATGCGGCACGTTCGGGAGAGAGCTCCAAGTTGTAGAGACCACCACGTTGAAGGCCCCAACCAATGATCTTCTTCATCAAGAGGTCCTCAAACAAGCAATAAAAGGGAAAAAAAGGTAACTGAGCAATTTAATTGTCGAGTAATTTTTGAAATGGATAGGAGATGAAACTTAAAGGTTGGAGCACAAAGAACATCAATAAGGGTGAGGGTTGATGTTAGAGATACCGAGCCGTGTGTGAAGTGACGAGAACTCCAATCCCATTAGGTATGCCAATAGCGGGAAGAGGTTTTGAGTATGCTTGTGCATATTGAAGTGATTCAGGGTTATGTGTAATGTGATTCATGGCTCTGGTGTCAATAACCCAAGTACAAGAATTTAATGAATTAGAATTCAAGTCGAGAACAGTGCCTGTGAGATTTGCCTTGGAAATGTTTACCGCTTGGAGTAAACGCATGATTTGTTTATATTGCTTACCGGTGAATGGCATGGGAGACGCCGAAGAGGAGTTCTCGGGACTACTGGCAAGCTTGCTGTCCGAGGGCTTAGTATGGGGCTGGGCATGACGTTGTCCCTTATAATTAGCAGGAAATCCATGGAGGCGGAAGCAAACATCACGGGAATGGCCTGGTATACTGCAATGGGCACAACGTTCGCGAGCATGTGATGGAGGCCCGCATTTTGCAAGGTGAGCAGAAGCTGTCTTGGTGTGCTTAGGGGATCGAGTCGAGAGTGGCGAGTCCCTTTGAGGCGGGATGTTTCGCATGGAGTCATATGTCAACAGTGTGTTCTTGGCGGAGGTACGAGTCAAGTGAACATGACGAAGCAACGGATTCATGAGCAGAACTTGACTGACCACATTAGAATACCCCGGGTTTAAGCAGAATTGATAAAGGTCGATTCTCAAATTGCATCACAAACAATGTGATGGATTTATTAGATGGGCTTAAGGCCCATCCGCTCAAGTTGGGCCCAAAAGGGCCCGGCCCACGGGAATAGGGCCCGTGGATGGGGGAAGGTATAAAAGGGAGGAGAGAGAGAGAGAAGACACCCTTTGGCCATTTGAACGTACGCTCTTCACTCTCTCTTTCTCTCCAAACGCTTAAGGCGACGACGCTTCCCTTTCAACGCAAATTGACATCATCGGATCAGAATTTCTTCCTCAATCTTCGGCATTGGTGTTTAATCTGTGGCTAACAAGGTACGCTCGAATCCGTGGTGTGCTTTACGATCGGTGATGCGTGTTTTCCGGCTTCGTCTTCCGCATTGATTTAGGGGTTCGATTTAGTGTCGAATCCGGTTTTCGGATCCGTTATTCCCAACATTGGTATCAGAGCCCTAGTTCACGTTTTCCCGATCAATTTGATGTTTTTTGATTGATTTTTCGCAAAAGCTTTTCGGCCGTACGGATTGGGGCATGAAATCCCGACACCCGAGTACTGTACGCCGTTTTTTTCTGAGTTTCCGTAAGTCGGAATAAAAATCTGAAGGCATAGGAAGAAAGGCGACGTCGAGACGAGTCCGGGGACATGTCGCCGGCCGCCGGAGAGACGCCGCACGCGCCCACACGCGCGGCCGGAAGCCGCCGCGTGTGGGCGCGACGCACCTGTAAGCCCCAGCTTCGCCGCCGCGTGCGCCACACGCGCCGGTCGGCGAACCGGCACGTGCGCGCCGGCGCCGGCGAAACAGCACGCGCCGGTCGGCGAACCGACGCGTGCTGACGTCACCCGATGACGTCATCGTGACGTCACCCGATGACGTCATCGTGACGTCACCCAACGGTCGATAACCGTCGGGATGACGTCATCGATGACGTCGGTTGGCGGGCGGTGACCCGACCCGACCCGACCCGACGGCGACCGACCCGACCCGATCAGCCCCGGGCGCGTGCCGCGCACGTGCGGCGACGCTCGCGTGACGTCCGCACGCTCACGCGCGAGGCACGTGCCGGCTGACGTCTGCGTGACGTCAGCCACCGCACGCGCGCGGCACATGCGGTCGGATCGTCCGACCGGCTCGGCCGGTCCGACCCGCGCGCCCGTTGACCCGACCCGTTGACCGTCCGTTGACCGACGACCATTGACCGTTGACTTTGACTTTGACCGTTGACCGTTAAAAAAAAAAAAAAAAAAGGAATTTGTTTCTTTTTTTATTCATGCCTATGTGGGTTATAAGTAATCCATTTTTAATTCTGCATTTGTTGCATGAATTTTGGAAAATTATGTATTTTCCCTTATGTAAATTATGGATTATGAGTAATTCATTTTTAGTTCTGCATTTGTTGCAGGAACTATGATGCGTTATGCAAGGATACCTGCAATCCCGAGAACAAACGAGGGAAATGCAAGACTTAAAAGGCTGATGTCAGAATTAGCTAACTATCGGTGGCATGATGGTGATTTAGTATCACATGTGGTCAGGGTCAATCAGATGATACATGAAATCATCTGAAATGGTTATCTTATGCCGGATTTTAAGAAGGTGCCGGCTTTGATGAACACTCTTCCACCTGAATGGCAAGCAGTGTTTGATCGGCTATGGGAGGTCAACGTGGTCCCGGATTATAGGAAGCTAGTGGAAGCTTTTGTAAGAGAGTACTATAGGATTGAGTTGGCCAAAACTTCAACCCTAGATTGAGCGCCACATGGCGCCGAGTGAATGCGCCTTGGTGGCGACATGAAAGCTCTCCAAAAGTTTTTCCATGGTTGGCAAATGTGCCTTCGTTTTCTCGAGATGTTTTGAATGACAGATTAGAAGGGACATTCCCTATTTATCCCTTGGATTAATTTGAGATGTTTTTGATGTGAATATCTCTTTCCATGTTGATATTTTTTCCCCGTATATATATTGCTTAGTGTAATGTATAGTTGTATTATGTGAAAGCATTGTTATTTTATTGGATATTAGATTTTATTTGCTTTTGTTATTCTTTGTTCTTTGTGGGTAATTAGTCGTGGGTAGTTTTAGAAGCTTTTGTAGCTTCATAGTATTGATTTTGCATATGACAATCATATTAATGATAGTTTTGAGTTAGGATTTTTGGAGGATGATTGGAAACATAGTGACCTTTTGATTCTGAAACCTTACTTGAAATTATTTATTAATATGATGGGTCTATGCAAATAGGGATGCATAAATGATAGGCATTAATTATTCGTGCATGTATGTCTGATGTGTTCAGATCGATGATTTCAGCAACTAAGAACGTAATTGCTGATATGAACGGCAACAATTGTGAAATATTGAATATGAAGATTCAATATGTGCTGGAAAAGCAAGAAGCACTAGAAGCTCTTGACCTTGTTATGGAAGATCTTGAGGGTGCCGTGCGCCGCCTTGAGCTAGTAGAGGACCGTCTAACGGTATTTGAGCAGAAAATAAACATTTGCTATGCTGGTTCTAGCTCAAAAAAAAGGGCTTTGTGCTCTAAGCGCAAACGTATTGATTCGTTCAATATGTGGGAATGCAAAGGATCAAGTCCTTATTGCAAGAAATCAAGAGTTAACCAACACAAGAGAGGAAAATGTCCTCAAGTGAAGAAAATGTCAAGGGCGAGGTGTTACAATTGTGTGAAATGTCACTATGCTTGCAACGTTGTGAGCCGAAAAGGTCAACACCTCTTGTACATTTGAGAACTTTGCTTATGTGTCAAGTTCAATATTATTGGCTGAATCCAATCCTTTGTGGACTGTAGATTCATGAGCGACAGACCATGTAGCAAAGGATAGAGGATCCTTCGTGGAATTCCGACAAGTACCAACTGGAACTGAGTGGATCCATATGGGAAACAACTCTAGAGCTGAAGTTAAAGGAATTGGCACCTGCCAATTGAACATGAGTGGTGGACGCACCTTAATGTTCTATATGCTCCGGAGATTTGTCGAAATTTTGTGTCTGTTTTGATGTTGGTTAAACATGGTTTTAGTATGAACTTCCGTAATAGTAGTGTAGATTTGTATTTGGATACAAACTACTATGGTTGTGGTCACTTTTTAGATGGTTTCATTGTACTATATGTTGACTATAGTGGTGTCAATATGTTATTCCCTTGTTTCACGTCTTCTACCTTATATGATAATGATGTGAATATGGTGGCATGCTAGACTTGGTCATATGGGCCAACAACATATGAATAGACTAGCCAAAGAGGGCTTGTTGGGCAATATTGAAAAAGTCGATTTGTCCATATGTGAACATTGCCTAATAGGGAAAATGACAAGGAAACCATTTGGAAAAGGTAAAAGAGCTGAATTTCCTCTATATTTAATCTATTTGGACGTCTGTGGTTCAATGAATGTGAGAGAAAGGCAATGGGCTGTTTATTTCATCACTTTTTATAGATGATTATACTCGAGTTGGATATGTCTATTTGATTTCTCATAAATCTAAAGCATAAGTTGTTTCAGAAGGTTTATGAACCTAGCAGAAAATCAATTAGACAAGAAAATAAAAGTATTTAAATCCGATCGAGGTCGAGAATATTTATCTGATGAGTTCAGAAAATTATGTGATGAAAAAGGAATAGAAAAATAGTTGTCTATTCCATATACTCCTCAACAAAATGGTGTTGTAGAGAGAATAAACAGAACCCTACTGGAATGGTTAGGTCCAAGATGGCGCATTCTAACTTACCAATCACTCTTTAGAGTGATGTGTTGTTAATTGCTGCCAATATACTTAACCGGATGCCTTCCAAATCAATTATTTCCACTTCATATGAGTTATGGACAGTTAGAAAATCGGATTTAAGTTTTCTTAAGCCATGGGATTGTGCTGCCTATATTCATGAGTCCTCTCACAAGTTTGGGAAATTGGGTCCCAAAGGAAATAAGAGTATTTTCATGAGATACTGCGAACACTCGAAAGGGTATGTGTTCATAGGTGAGCAGGAAAGTGGGAGTATAACTGAATTTGAATCATGAGATGTCACATCCTTAGTGGATGAATTTCCTAAGAATGGTGAAGTAAGGGAAGATTGTTCCCTATTTGAAACCTTGGATCAAGATAATGATGTCAGTGGAGCTCGTCCAAGTGGGAGTAATATGAGATGTGATGAATAGAATTCAACTCATTTTCAATTGCAACCACCTGATGTGACAACATCATCATTACCTAATCCAAGTGGGAGCATGATGGGGAATGATGTGCTAAGTGTACAATCTCCCATACGGTGAACAAGTCGCCAAAGTATTCCCCGTCAATGTTTTGACATTGAAAGGGAAACTTTTATGGTTGCTCCACAAGATGAGGATGAGCCAAGAAATAATTAATAAGGCTCTGAATTGCCCTAGTAAGGAAAAATGGATTCATGCAATGGAAGAGGAAATGGAGTCAGTGAAGTCAAACCATGTTTAGGAACTGGTTGATCTTCCAAAAGGATGCAGATTTATTGGGAACAAATGGGTTCTCAAAATAAAGCAAAAGGCTAATGGCTCGATAGAAAGGCATAAGACTCGCCTTGTGGCGAAGGGGTATAATCAACAGGAAGGAATTGATTATGAAGATACATTTTCTCCTGTAGTGAGATTTACCTCGATTTGCATTATTCTGGCAATAGTAGCTAGTATGGATCTTGAGTTACATCAGATGGATGTAAAGACTGCTTTCCTCAATGGAGAATTAGAGGAAGGAACATATATGGAACAACCTGCTGATTTCATAGTGAAAGGCCAAGAAGAAAATGTATGTCGACTTTGGGGGTCGATATATGGCCTTAAGCAGTCGTCAAGATAATGATATATACGTTTTCATAATGCCATAATGGCATATGACTTTACAATGATAGATAATGATCATTGTGTATATATCAAAAGATCCAATGATCAATTTGTGATCATATCATTATATGTTGATGATATACTAATTGTCAGAAGTAATATGGAGTTTGTCAATACTGTCAAAAGTTGGTTGTCTTCCAATTTTGAGATGAAGGATATGGGTAATGTTACATATATTCTTGGAGTTAAGATTTCAAGATTGTAAACCCATAGACACTCCTATTGTAAAAGGTGAAGGATTGAGCCATAAACTGTGTCCAATGACTCTACAAGAGAAGGAACAAATGAAACATGTTCCTTATGCTAGTGCTGTTGAGAGCTTGATGTATGCTATGATGTGTACAACACCTGACATATGTTTTGCAGTTGGAATGGTGATTAGACATCAATCCAATCCAGGTCCAGCACAATGTAAAGCCGTTAAAAGAATACTGAGGTATCTAAAGGGGACTGCTGATTATACGATGAGTTATAAAGGAAAGGATCTGCGACTCTAAGGCTATCCTGATTCTGATTGGGGAGGAGATTTAAATGAAAGGAAATCTACCTTTGGGTTTGTTTTCTTATCGAATGATGGCACCATATGTTGGAGCTACAAGAAACAAACATGTATAGCATTGTCCACGATAGAAGTTGAGTTCGTGGCATTATCAGCAGCAGTATAAGAAGATGTTTGGCTTTAGAGATTTTTGGATCATTTAGGTGTTATTTGAAGTGCTGCAGATTTGTTATTTGTTAACTGTGATAACCAAGCAGCGAAAGTGTACACCAAAGATCCAAAATATCATGGCAAGACCAAACATATAGATACCAAGTATAATTTTGTAAAAGATATGGTTGCACGAAAGGACGTGAACTTAGAGTACATACTACGCATAGAATGGTAGCAGATCCTATGACAAAGCCAATACCCAGAGATGTGTTTTGTGGCCATATGAAATCTCTAGGGTTGCGTAGAGGCTGATGTACTGAATATTGTAATTTCCCTAAGTGTTCACAATTTGATGAATTTATGTTTTCATCATTAATGCCTATGAATCTTTGTTTGATCTTTATGCATCTTAATGCTCAACGCATTACTTTAAGTTGAGAAGTATGTCGGACAGATATAAGATTAGCCCACTCACACGGGTAATCGCCTCTATTTACTGTGTGATAAATAGAGATGAGACAGTTTTTAAGCTTATTATCTAGGTGATAATCGAGAGCTCAAGCTTAAAACACGTATGTCTCCTTAACTGGGTGTTAAGATGAGGACATAATACTTACTATGTCCGAAAGTAAAATACCCCACATATTTTACATTATCTGTCTAAGATGCCAGATGTGAGTTCTGATGAATTTTGTGAATGAGTAGATACGTGAACTCAAGTTAGACATTGGGTATGTCTGAACTATCATATGTACGGTATTGAAAGTGTAGACATACGCTCCATGGGAAAGGAGTTAATACCGTAATACGTATTTCATACTACGTATGCATGAGACGACCAATAAGAGTGACAAAAGTTTGATCTCAACTTTTATGTCGTGTGAGACTCTTGAGGAAAAGTGTTCCTCAATTCTTAGTCCCCTCATGACTCTTACTTATTCTCAAGATTTCTATTTAGTGTTTGCTATCTTAGGATGTTGCCAATGGTCATGAGTGATTCGATCTAATGGGGCATTTCTAGAAAAGCAAGTTGAACTGAAATTGAGAGTTTGAAGGAAAGAGGAAGATCGATTTTGGAGAATCACATTGTAGTTTTGTATTCACCGGTTAACCAATTATGACTGTCTTTGTGATAATCATAATTGTGAGTACAATAAATATATCATTGTTTAAAAGAGATCAAGGGAGATATAAATGTGATCGATCGATCTAGGGTACGCATACTAAATCTACTCGGGATGTGATGCCCATTATGAGCTTTGTATATTCCTAACGGATGTATGGCAACGAGCTCTCAAAGTATCTTTGGTCGCACGAATTATTCACCGGTATAAATGTTGAAGAGAGGAAAAGAGGATTATGTTCGGCCCACCATGTTAAGTGAGAGTCTATGCTGGATTTTTTCTCGATGGGGATGAGTAGGGCTGTCCGCCCATGTTGGTTTTGCACCACCATGTGCGAGTGGGAGATGATGGATTTATTAGATGGGCTTAAGGCCCATCCGCTCAAGTTGGGCCCAAAAAGGGCCCGGCCCACGGGAATAGGGCCCGTGGATGGGGGAAGGTATAAAAGGGAGGAGAGAGAGAGAGAAGACACCCTTTGGCCATTTGAACGTACGCTCTTCACTCTCTCTTTCTCTCCAAACGCTTAAGGCGACGACGCTTCCCTTTCAACGCAAATTGACATCATCGGATCAGAATTTCTTCCTCAATCTTCGGCATTGGTGTTTAATCTATGGCTAACAAGGTACGCTCGAATCCGTGGTGTGCTTTACGATCGGTGATGCGTGTTTTCCCGGGCTTCGTCTTCCGCATTGATTTAGGGGTTCGATTTAGTGTCGAATCCGGTTTTCGGGGATCCGTTATTCCCAACACAATGTCTTTGCCTCGCAAGAGCATTCGGCAAGGGTTCCAAATTGTTCAGCTCATCCCAATAATGCCGCAAATTATTGTAATACCTAGTGATGTCATCTTCACCTTATTCAAGAGCGCATATTTTCTGCTCGAGGCGAAATATGCAAGGACCATCAGACGGTAACAAACGTTCATGCAGATCAGCCTATACTTCCACAACAAATTCCGTGTACAAAACGGTAAAGACAAGATTTTGATGGATGGAATTCAGGATCCATGATAATATCATGCTGTTGACTCAAACCCATGGGGCATATGTGTCAGTTGATTCGGGTTTCAGATTATCTCCCATGATGAAACCCATTTTATTCCTTGCGGATAGAGCAATGGTCATGGGTCATGAGCAGCTGTAGTAATTATCACCCATTAAAATGATGTTGACTAAATTCGAACTAGCGTTATATGGGGGAACACACCACCTATGACTTCGCGTGTCAATCTCCCAAATGGAGGGAGGCAATGTCTTTGAAATTACAAGCTCTTAAACAAAACCTACGATATCGTACCTCTTCCATGTCGTAAAAAGGCGAATGGCTTTTTGAATCACTTAATCCCACACTTTCTTATAACGGTACTATAAAGGAAAGAGATGAGTATGCCATATGTAAAATGAGTTTGTTTCATCCGTAAGTTGACTCTCCGAACCACTCAAAATGAATAATGCTACTTATATTGATATCAGTTCACAAATTGACACACCATGTGATGTGGCATAGTTTTAGCGAAAGTGATGTAGCATACTTTTAGCAGAAGTGATGTGGCATACTTCTAGTGGATCTTGAAGGTGGCACGTGCATATTTAGAGGCCCATCTGTCACGTTGCTCTCTTCAAGCCAGAATTGACAATTTGTTATGTTGATCCATATGACAATTTTTGTAAGCTATGCTTAGTATACTTTGCAATATCGGTTTTTTTTTTTCCCTTTTTACTTTACTTTCTAAGAACTTTCTTCCATCGGGGAAAATGAACCTGCAATGAAAGTAGCATGGTATAATTATTTCCGTTGGTGTAGGAAGTTCGGGGACTTTGATTAGAAAAAAGAACACCGAGTGACTTTGTAAATGACTGCCAAAACGGCCTCCAGATTTCGTTCTCTTTGCTATTGAATCCCTCCTCTCGATTTCTCTTGTGGGCATGAATAATACATCCGCTTTTCAACACGACAGCAATGGCGAAGATTCTGAAGATGTAGCTCAAGCTGAGGCTGCATTTGGTTGGGCTTTGATATGGGCTTTAAGGCTCTAAACATCCTTTGGCAAATATTGAAGCTTAGGTGACTATTTTTGGAAACACAATTGGAACATAATTAATATCACGAAAAATTCAAAATTACTGTACTTGTAACAAATTTACCTTAAACTAATTCAATCCTTAAATTGATACATTTATGACAAATTTATTATCTATTAGTTATTCATTAAATTGGATTAATACTTAAAAAAAATCACAAACTAATTAGTGACAAATGGAAGGTCTACCCAGCATGTGTTATACAACTCGGCAATGTGAGTCTCTTGATATGAGCCCCCATTATTCTTATCAAGAGTGCTAAGAGAAAGGGAGGAGAGCTTGGGAACTTACAGTGCTCTTGGGAGTGTGTCATGCGTTTGGTCTTAATTACGACCAGGAAGAATTCGTGAGTGCGACTGTGATAGACCAATTTTCTATCCCTTGAGCATTGATATGTTCCTCTCTTTATTAACAATGAGTCCTCGCCATATTCCGCCGAGATTGAGGATCCAAAAATTGCCTAAAGATGCGCTATTCCAGATGCACAATTTTTTTTTTTTTTTTATCTCTTTGTTTATTTTGTCTCTTTCTTTATTTTATTTCCTTCTTTCTCCCATCTATTCAACTCTCCAACAAATTCTTGAATCAATTTTGATTGTGCGTTTGCAAGTTGGAAAGCGAAATTTATTTCATTTTCCTTTTTGGGTGCTGATCGACTATGTTTGCCACCTTTTTGCCAATTTCTTTCCTTAAGACCTCACTTCCCAAAAATCGCCGGATGGTAATTTCTTCATTACGTGCAATCTTCAGCTTATCAAGTGAGGCGCGGCCATTAAAAGGGATCAGGCTTGCGAGGTTCGAATGAGTTTTGGGGTCTCAGTGCTAGTTCATTTATCTTATTGGACCAATTCGAATCCAATTTACAACTAGACATATCAAAATAAATTTATCCAATAGACGTGTTGCCTGATGCCTAAATGCAATGTAGAGTGCAGATGCAGGATCATGCAATATTAATATGTTTGTTTAAGGATCAAGTTCGATATCTAATTTTCTTATTCGATGACTAATTAAATGGGGTCGTTTATATTTAGATGTCTATAAAAGCAAATAAAGAGTGTCATTTGCATTTTGTCGAAACTGTTTTTTAACTTTAAGTGCTTTGCTTTTGTGTAACGGCCAAACCAAATGCAGTCATATTGAAGGAAGAGAAAGGCAGAATGTCGAAGGGGAACGCTGCGCTAGAATTATCAAAGGACTGCCTAGGGAAAGTTCGCATTTTTCCGCTTGATTTTTCAGCTTTTTAAATTTCTTTTGGGCAAGTACTATAAAAACTTTTAGGTTAAATACCTTAAAATTATTTTTTTATTATTAAAAATCCTTTTTTATGCCACGAAAAAATCTAAATTTATATATATGATATATATTATTTATTTTAATTTTATCTAAGTTATAATCGTCACTTGATATTCAAGGTTTTTATTTTTTTTTATTTATGCCATAACGCGTACATTTAAGATTTTTAGTTGTACAAGCTTTCGATGCCAAGTGTAACCCTTATAAAGTCCAATCATCATTAATGTCCACATGGGCCCCACGAAAAGGCCCATCAACCCCGTTCCGTCTAGTCATTAACACACGGTTAGCTTCTTTTATCTGTCCAGTCCTACAGCCAAGTTCTATAAAACAGGAGACCTTTCTCCTTCTATTTTCAACACCTTCTTGTTTTTCAATAACTTATGGCGTGTTCTGACCAAAAAATAAAAAATAAAAAATAACTTATGGCGTGTTTGGTAACGTTTTTGTTCCGAATATATATATACATATATATTTCTATTCCATGAAACAATTTCTATATATAAGAACACATTTGGTAATTGTAAAAAATTTCTATTCTAAGAATAGAAACGCGTTTGATAAACTTGTATAATTTTTTTTATTTCTTTTTATTTTTAAATATTTTTATTATATTTTTCCTTTTTTTCTTTTTTCTTTTTCTTTTTCTCTTTGGCCGGTTGCCGGCCACCGCCGTGGCCGGCGATCGGCTGGGGGACGTCCAGCGAGCTCACTGAAGTCTCGCCAAGCTAGGGTGAGGCCCGGCGAGCTCGCCGAAGGCTAGCCTGCAAGGCTCAGCCTCGCCTAGATCTAGCGAGGCCAAGCCTCGCCCTAGCCTAACAAGGCCCGGCCTCGCAACAACTAGGGAGGCCAAGCCTCGTCATGGCTTGGCCTCTCCGGAGGCCGGCGACGCTTCAACGAGGTCGCTAGCCCTTGTCTGACCGGTCGTCGATGCCAGCCATGGCCAAGGTCGGTGACCAGCAAAAGAAAGAAGAAGAATAAAAGAAAGAGAAAAAAAGAAGAAGAAAAAAAGTGTTTCTCGGAAGTGTTCCTGGAACAATAAACAATTTTTTTCTATTTCTTGTTTTTGTTCCTAATATGTTCCCGGGAATAAAAAAAATAGATTTTTTGTTCCCGGAAACAAGAGTATAAACAAATGCGTTTCTGTTCTTTTTTTGTTCCGCATAACAAAAGAACAAAAATTTGTATTCCGGGGAACATAAATAGAAATAAACAAATGCAACCTTAATCACTTAAGACGTGTAAGATAAAATTTCGGGAATGTAAATCAATTTCTATTTCATAAACAATTTTTTGAATAAAAAAACACATTTAAACAAATTTCTATTCCATAAACAAATTTTATTTCTAGAATAAACATTTATTTGATAAAAGAATAAAATTTCAATTTCTAGGAGCAGTGATGGCCGGCGATTGGCGGCAGGCAATCGAAGTCCAGAGTTTGACGTCCGGCATCTAGCAGCCGGCAATCAATGACGGCAGGCAACTGGAGTCTAGAGTCCAACGTCTGGCGGCCGATGTCTGACGTCCGAAGTCTAGCTTCCAATATCTAGCATCCGACATTCGGTGGCGAGCATCCGGCATCTGACGTCTAGAGTCTAGCGTTCGACGTTTGATTAGCTGGTAGCCAGCATCCGACATTCGAAGTTCGGCGTCCAGTGTACAATGTCCAAAGTCCAGCGATTGCCAGCCAACGGCGGGTGGCCAACGGCCAGAGTTCGACAAGCAACGATGAGCGGCCGACATCCGGCAACCGATAGCGATTAGCAAGTGGTCGGTGGCGGATGTCTGGCAATCGATAGTGGGCCTCTGGTGTACAACGGTTGGCGATGAACGACCAACGATTTGCGGGCATCAGGCATCCGGCGGCTAGAGTCTGGTGGCTGGCGGCCGGCGTTCAATGGTTGACGGCTACTGGCTGGGGCCTATGGCTGGTGGGTGGCGACCCGCAACGAGCGGCAAGCATCTAGCGTCCCACGGGCGGTGGGTGAGCGATGGGCGATGACGAGAGTGAACGATGTGTAAAGTTTTGATTTTTCATTTCTGTTCCAAAAATAGAAAAACTAAAAATTTTAACTTCTGATTTTTATTCCAAATTTATTTTTGCAATATAAATCTTTTCCATAAATAGAAAAATGAAATTGCGTTATCAAATAAATTTCTATTCCAAATCTATTTCAGGGAACATGAATAGAAAAATAGAGAAATAGAGAAACAAAAATGTTGTAATGCGCGCCCTTAAAGTTTTGCAAGTCGAGCAAGGTTCTTCTTTTGTTTCACTTCACTTTCTTTTTGTTATTTTACTTGTGGTAGAGCTGATATTAATGGCGCTGATTCAACTCAATTGAGCGACCGCTACTCGATTCTGATGTGCTAGGTTCAATTTCCCATTTTTTCTGTGCCAATTACTTGATCATAGCTAAACCAAAGCATAGTTTCAGGAAATCCGCAGGTAGTTTCGTTGTTTCTTTTGAGTGCTTTAGCTGTAAGTTGGTCTGCTAAGTGTCTTTTTCTGTTTCTTTTTTTTTTCTTGCGCTAAGTGTTTTTTCTTTGGATTTTCCTTTTAAAATTCTCGGCTGGGTAAACGCGTGGCATGGTTCCCCTTTGTTTCCAGATCCACTCGGGCAGAAGGCTCGGGAAAAATGCGAGTCTCATTATTCAAGGTATAAAGAACGCAAGGACGGGAGATTTCTGTTCAAGGAGCGGAGGTGCCGCAAACTTCAAAAAAATCTGGAGGATTGCCTCAGTCATAAGCCTTTTTGAACAAGCTCTCTGTTTCGTCATGAGACTTTGTACTTAATCTTGGTCCCATAAATTTTTGGTGATCGTTTAGTGAGGTATTTGAATTGATTATGACGGTTTTGTATATCAGGAAATGATAATAGATCTGGCCATTTACAATTTACTACTCGAGCATGCTCAGCTCGTCCGGATACATTTGTTGCTAATATGACTCCCTTTTGGATGTTTTAGGAGTTATTCATGTTCAACTGAAAACGTGATTTGAAAGACAGGAACTTGGGCATATCATGGAGTCGCCACTTTGGTTTAATGCGAGGGTTCTTGGAATCATGTGATATGTTTGTGATGTGCTGTCCGAAAGCTGGCGGGAGTATGTAATAGCATTTGTTTGGGATGTTGTGTAGTGAGGTCCTGGTCTTTCCTATCCTTTAGTGACGATGATAGTATGAACGGGGCAGAAAGTACTTGTCCTCATATCATTCCCCTGAAAGGTACATTTTCTTTAGAGTACTATCTTATTTCTTAGAGTCGTGGGATGCAGCGTACATGATGCATAGGCAAAGGGCCATCTTCACATTGCTTGAGAAAGCTTTCTTCCTAATGCAACGTGAGACGTAAATTTATGTACGTGTACATCATAGATCTTGTGGGGACTTTGATATGAGAAGTATCCAAATATTTATTTTACAATTCTAGATTCTGAACTTATTTTCCTTGGAGTGCTGAGAAGTCTAGGAAAACTTGATGCAAATTTCACTGACAATAGTACGAAATTAACACACATGAAGTGGTGGACACACCGTCCTAGATGCATGTGTGCCTTAGATTTGGAAGATAGAATTGTGAAGTTTCTCTTCAGGTCTGCTCGATATTAGATGAGGACACAAGACTGCCGCAGAGAATTCTTCTGGTAGTTGCTATCCATTGAAATTCAAGCAAACATCTTTGATGTTTTAATCTGTGCAGAAATACACGTTAATGTTGAAAAACAGAGATTCCCCAAATATCTCACGATTCTACGTGAGCTCTTTGGCAGCAAAATGGAAACAAATAATGCAGGAAACCAAGAAGGGAAGGGCCCAGCCAAACGTTGAGTGACGCGCAGATTTTGCCTTCAGTCTGCTTGAGTATGTGGGAATAAAGAAGTTGTAAGCTCAAGCCATCTTCAGATAGACTTTTGGGTTTCCTTGGAAGATTTTCATGGGCATATGTTGTCCGAACTATGGTGATGCATGTATATCATTCGGTTGCAGGGAACCCGACCCATGGAACTCAGAGTGTGTATTAACTAAATTTAGCCTCAAACTTATAATCAGGTGAAACCTGAAAATAAAAGGGCTTACGTTTTCTTTGTCCTTCCCCATTTCGCTTCCATTACCTTCGAAGCTGAGTTGCTGCTGCGCAGAACAGGATCTACCATTCACTAAATGAGTGGCTGTAAAGCGAATCTTGGCTAAGTAATCATTGACACCAAGTCCTTCACTGTTTTAGATTCAATGGCAATCAAAGAGCTTTAACTTTAGTGCACAGAGACTAATCTCTCATCTCTCTATGAATCTATCTGTAGGCTAAATGCAGACTGAAAACGCATTTGCAAATTGCAAATTTCGGCATATGAGGGCAACGGCGTCCTCTTGCAACCTAAGGAAGATGCTTCCGCAGCTGATTTGTAGCGCACTTGCAGGTTTCAAACAGTAATTTTATTAAAGATGTGTGAATTCTAAAGAAATTGGACTATAATGTCGTCGATGTAATCTGCAAGACGAATCGTTAAACATTTGGAGGGTAAAGTAACAGATTTAGTTCTCTAAGTGTCAGCATTTGTACAGTTTGGTCTTCTATTTTGTAATCAAGTCCTCTTAACTTTTTGATTGCACAATCAATTTTTTTGTTTACCCATTCTAACTAATACCGTCAAATTGAGATTTTTTTTTCTTGTTTTTCCTGCCCGTTTGGTAGCAAATCAGCAGCAAATTTAATCTTTTATAACGTAAGCAATATCACAGTGTAACTAATTTCAACCTCAATTCGGACCTCATCAATTGATCCAACCCAAATGCTTACTCCTGCAAGCAAAGGCTGATTTCTGATACAATTTGATTCAATAGGTTCAAGTTAAAGACATCGATTCTATAAGAATCAATTTACAAGTTTGTTGTCAACTTTGAGGCTGCTAATCGACTACCTAGCAACAAGAGATTGTTTTAGTCTATTACCATTGCTGTTGATTGATCTTCCACGATGGTTATTCGGCTTCTGGGTTGGTGGATGAATTTGTAGGGTCTAATCCTTATTACTATGCATTTGGTTTTAGTTAAATGCCTTTAGTTCTAGTTATCAAGTATCAAGTCCTAGCTATTATGCGTTTTAATTGTGTTGTGGCTTCGAGTCTTGGTTTTTATGAGTATGATGGTTTCAAGAGTCATAATTAGATAACTGTCCATAGTCATCATGATTTCTTAGAATTATAAGAGTCATTTTTGTTTGCTTAGAAGAGTCCCTCTTAAAATCAAGGTGCTATCTTATTTTGTACAAAGAAGACTTGAATTTGATGAATAAGGGAGATTTTTCTAAAGTGAGTGAATATCTATCTTCAATTCTGTATCCAATTCCATTGGCAATGAACTCAAAGTTCTTTATTCTCCGATGGTGATGTTCTTTTAGGTCTTGGTGGTAAATTTTTTTCTCTCTTAAAGTCTTTTATCCTTAGTTGATGTTGCGACCTTCCCAGAGGCAAACCACCAACAGTAAGCTAATAAACTAATAAGCTGGTACAAATGGCTACTCATTAAAGTGATAGTACAATCGCTTAGCACGGACTCTCTCAAGCTCATACTAATCACAACTTTGGGGTTTTAATTACATAGATTACACGTGCAATTTAGTTTATAATGGAGTCGCCATTGATTTATTAGTAGTTGGTTAAAAAGTCAGTAAA
The DNA here is from genome assembly GCA_014182725.1 of Eucalyptus brandiana. Classification (NCBI taxonomy): domain Eukaryota; kingdom Viridiplantae; phylum Streptophyta; class Magnoliopsida; order Myrtales; family Myrtaceae; genus Eucalyptus; species Eucalyptus brandiana. Next base: position 21,250,678 of record CM024677.1, on the reverse strand, counting down.
ATATGGGAGAAGTTGCAAGATTTTTTGAACTAATTGAGCATATATATAATTGGAAAGTCATTCTTTGTGAAATATTGTTTTCTCTTTTCGCTACATGAGATGTGACACACACATACATGCGGGTGCTCAGTACTAAAAAGGAGACCTCAACTAAGAAATTTATATGCCACATCAAATATTTGAAATCCGTTCCCAAATCACATTACATGCACTCAATTCAATTTATATGCGCATGCAATTCAAGTCCTCGTTTGTCATGAAACATACCTAAACACATTTTGTGTTTATCAGGTGCCTAGAAAATTGACACACTCCTCATTGGGCAACCCCAAACACTCTTTCCACATTAATTTTTTTTTTTTGTCAATTTCCACATTAATTTGATTGGTTCAAATTAGTCACTTTCGGATTAAGTCAACATCTTTTGTGAGATTTTTGTGTTTACTGTTTAAGTGCTTAATAATTATAGCGATGTTGGAATGCCAAATGAAACACCGTAGGAATAAAATATTTTATCTCATTTGAAGTTATTTAGCCTGTATGAAATTGTGTAAACTCTGTATCGCGACTCTCCCAAAGTGAATTCCGAGAGATTTAATTGATCGCTAGGCAGGCATGTATAACTCTCTTGTGAAATGGCTCTTATGCTTTGTTACAGGCTCTCCCAATTCTTACCAACCACAATTTAATTGCTCATTTTTGGAATAAGGATTCAATGAATGTCATAATTTTTATATAGTAATTACTTGAATATCATAACTTTTAGATAATATTCACTTGGGTGTTATCATTTTCAATCAATCACTTGAGTATAATAAATTTTCAAAGAACTTTCATCACAAGCGTCATGTCACATCGGATTTTCAATACTTGCGAGGATTTTCAATACTCACGAGACGCTTTTAAAATTTTTTGGGATTATCTTCTTTGCTAAACCCAAAACTGTCCTCGAATTTAATTATTGGGAACATAATCCAGCTATCATAAGCCTCGATAAAATGGAAGTATGATATATGATAACAACTAGTAGAAGGGCATGGCGTCATCTGTATTATTGCTATTGAACTGTTCCTCAAATGGTGAAACGCGCCGGAGCCATCCTACCGAAGTGATTATGATGTTTCCGCTGATCCAATCTAACTATCGCTTGCAAAATAATATCGTTTTGAATGAAATTAAGGGAATTTATAATGTTTGATATGTGAAAATTTTGTTCGATTAAATAGGAACACTTTAAAAGTTGATTTTTCTCATTTCAATGAAAGTGTTTCATAAGCTCTATTTCGTCGATATAATAAATAGATGCCATTGTAATGTAAAATATGAATGAGAGATATATCATTCTAAGTCGAATTCAATGTAGATATTCTATTATACTTTGAATTGTGCGTGATTTAGATGTGATCTTTTGAGTCTACACTTTCTTTGACCTTTTTGTATATGGGAATAAAAAGCTAGGAAAAGAACATAAACAAGTATAGTGGAGGAGGAAGAGAGAGAGAGTTGTTGAAAGAAAAGAAAATGGGGGAAAAGTCGTTTTGAGAAAAAAATTAATATTTGTCATACTTTGTTACTTCTGAATATGTCTTATTAATTTTGGAATTTGGACTAGAACCACTTCACTCTATTAAGTAGATAACAGGTTGAAGAGAAAAATCTTGTAACAGGGCAAAAGGTGACCCAACCTAATTTAAGATTTAATAAAAGCTAGCTAGCGTGATTGAAGTAAGAGTAGATTTAGATAAGCAAGACTCATTCCTTTCAAAATAGCATGGATCCTTTATCTAGTACAAGAAAATATTAGGTGGTGTTGAATCTTTACATGAGTCACGCTCTACCCCCTCATTGATTGCCATGTGCTTAGATGGTGGCCCACTATCAGTCTCTTGTCTCTCTATTCTACCTTGCATTTCTCTTCTTCTTCATCCTTTCTTCCTTTTAGCTAGTGCCACTACCACAGTCAGTAGCCATGCCCATGGAGCCCCCGGCACCAACCACCACAAACTCATGTTGGCCTTGCTCGGTTGTGAATTGGATTCGCTTTCATTTTTTACCTTGTGGAGTTAGGGGAGGGGTCATCTTGAGTCTCTTTTTATTGGAGTTTTGCTTGTTCTGGTTCTAAATTGGTGAGAAAAATCTATTTTTTGTTAGGCTTTTTAGATGGTTGTAGAATTAAAAAGGGAGGTTTTAATGCGCATTTTGATTTCTTCATTGGATGGTGATTCATTTCCCAACGGTACCAATATTTAGTTTAACTTATAAAATTCACTTTGCCATACTAGTTTGACTTTAATTGGAGATTGACTATATCTTTTTGCAAGAATCAATTGAGTTTGATGCAAAATGATTATAACTTGATTTGTGTGCGATCTAAAGTTAATTTATGAGAAGTTATATGATTGTCACGAGCTAACCGAGCATATATATTATTGGAAAGTCACTCTCTGTGAAATATAGTCTTCTTTTTGTCGCATGATATGTATGCGTGTGTGCATGTGTGTGTATATATATAAAAGAGGGGCGATGAGTACAAAAAATGAGACTGCAACTAAGAAATTTATATCATCTTAATGGTAAAAGTTACAGATATAATGTCACATCAAATAGGTGTAGTCTATACCAAAATCACATTGAATGCATTCAATTCAATACAATCATTTTAGTTGAGGCAAACACTCAGGGCATTCATTAAATCCTAAGGCCCATACACAGTTATAAGATTATGCAGGTGGTGAGCAATGCAATTCAATTCCCACGTTATACATGGGACATTACCTAAACACTTTTTGTCTTTACCTAGGCCACAAAAAGTGACACACTCCTCTCTTGGACACCACCAAACATTCTTCCCATCTCCTCACTTCAACGCCACCAAACACTCCTCTCTCTCTCTCTCTCTCTCTAAGTTCACCTCCTCTCACATGTTTCAGCTTGATTGGTTTATAGAAAATTGATCCACAAGATTATATATTAATTTGATTGCTTTATGGAGTTAGCCGCTTTTGGATTAAGTCAACATCTTTTATTAGATTTTTGTGTTTATTATTTATTAATATAGCAATCACAATAGATCCAAGTACTCCTTAATTGGAGATTCTTATCAAATAAATACAAAAACTCACTAGATCTTACAACAAAATTAACATATAATTGCTAGAGAAATATATGAGGACTAATAGAAAACACCGGATATTTACTTAGTTCGATCCAAGTATCGATACCTGTACCACGAGAAAAGCTAGCAACAAATATTCTACTAATCAATCTAAAAATTATAGAGTAACAACCACTCACAAACTTAAGTTTTTCCAATGCTCAAAAGCAAGACCCCTACTGTTTTAGTCCTTTCCATTTCTTTTATATAGCTTAAAGTCAAGAAAAAATTGAACTCTTCTCTTTACACAGCTTGTACCATCTTTAGAGGAGTCAATCTCTTGATTAATCAATCTCGGATCCAAAACTGACCAAAAAAAAAAAAACCTCGGATCCAAAGAAATTAGATAAAGTATAGTAACAACCTTATCTTCGTTGAACTCCTATGGCATGACTCCAAGAGGTATTCAGTCAAGATTTTGATTCCTCTCATCCAATTCAAGTCGGGTCTCGTATATGAGTTCAAACTAGAAACATTTTTTAAGAGAACTCTTAATTGGAGCTCATAAATACGACCATTCAATTACATTTAAATGATCAGAATCTAAAAAAAAAAAACCCACAATAATATTTCGTTTAACTTGGAAACTTGACTTTGCCTCTTTTATTTGACTTTGATTTGAATTCAAATAAATCTTTTTACTTAAACTAATTTTTCTCCATCTGAAACTAGTGGACATTTTTGAATTTCACACAAGATGATAACAACTTGTCTTGTGTGCCATCTAAATTTAATTTGTGAGAAGTTATATGATTGTTCTAATCTAAGCGTGCATATTACCGGTACGGTACTCATTGTGAATTTTTTTCCCTGCAAGTGATGTATATACGGGAGAAGGGTGTCGAATACTAAAAATGAGACAGCAAATAAGAAATCTGGCATATCCCCGAGCATACGAAGTAACAATTATTACCAAATAAAACAAAAAAAAAATACTATTATAGATCTAGTGTCACATCAAATATCAATATGCGAAGTTCGTACCTCAATTAGCATTCTCCATTCAAACAAGCCTTTTAATTTAGGCAGTCACTTGTGAAATTCATCGAATTCAAAGGTTCGGATACGATCACAAGATGTTATGCTTTGTATGCATACAATTCATTTCCCTAAAGCTTCCGAGGGACATGCTTAACACGTTTTCTCTTTACCTCATGCACAAAAAGTGATTTATACATGGTCCATAAAACGAATAAATTGAGTTGAAAACGGTTCGATCGAAAAATTGATTAATTTAACTTGTTTTCACTCAGTTTTATGCAATACTAATATAATCACTAATATGGAATTTGTACTTGACCTGAATTGAGATCCATTTTAGCAATTTTTTCGCCTTAAATTGTTGTTTGTGTGTATTTTGCGATTTGTGTGTATTTTCTGAGCTCGAACTTTTGTATGGATAATTTAGGAAATACAATCTATATTGGGGTTGTTCCCAATAGGAAATAAGAATGAAGGACAATTTCTTTCCCAGAGATTTGAACACTTTTCACACGTGTGAGGAGGGGCCCACCCAGACTAGTTACGAAACGACTGCCCCTTTCTTTTAATTGCTGGGAGTGAGATGGTCAGATTGGGCCCCATCTTGTGGTGGACCATGGTTCCATGCTTAGATTGGTTTGATATGGACAAAAGTCTAGACCCATTTAAAAAATCCATACTTAATTAGACTTTACAACTCAAATCTATAAAATTTATTTATTAAAATTTAATTAACTCATATTGAGTTATGATGATGAAGTTAATGTTTCTTTAGATAAGTCATGGTCTTGAAGTTAATGTCCATACCCTGTCGACTTTTTTCTCTTCAAATTCCTTTTCAATATTAGAGATTTTAAAACGACAAGATGACATTGATATACTTCTGTCCCAACCATGTAATCTCGTTTGTCTTCCTTTTATATTACGAACGGCACAAAAGCACCTTATCCTACCGGCACTCGGCTTAGATAGCCCCAGACTTCACACGCTCTTCCCATTCTCTCTCTCTTTCTCCTTCTCTCCATGGATTACCCTCTTCTCTCACCTGGAACAGAAACTCGTGGAACCTCTGAAGCTCCCTCAACCGCGTTCGCTTTGCCACCCGACCTGGAGCCAGCGTCGACGGGATGCTGGATGGTCACAGTCGACAGGAACTCGGAGTGCATGCCCTCCGACGAGCAAGGGTACCTGAAGAATCCATGCATCTACAGGCTCCCCGCCTTCATCACCGACCTCAACCCCAAGGCCTACCACCCACACGTCGTCTCTTTCGGCCCCTACCACCATGGTGAGAAGCACCTCCTCCCCATGGAGGAACACAAGGACCGCGCGCGCAACCGCTTCCTCGAGCGGTCCGGGAAGTCCCTTGAGCCCTTTTTCGAGTCCCTGAGGGAGGCAGCGTGGGACCTCAAGGAGAGCTACGATGCGCTGAGCCAAGACTGGGAAGAGGGCAGGGGGAACAAGTTCCTCGAGGTGATGATGAGGGACGGCTGCTTCATGCTTGAGATCATGAGGGCCGCCACGATAGGGAAGGAGAACAATGACTACGCGCCTAATGACCCCATCTTCAGCTTCCACAGGCTGGAATACATAACGCCGTACATAAGACGGGACATGCTGATGCTGGAGAATCAACTGCCGATGCTAGTGCTGTATCAACTGGTCGCCGTCGACAGCAATGGCGAGGAGGTTAGTTTCTTTAATTTCACTCCATCTTTAGAGAGGTCATTGCAAGCACGCAAACCCCCGCACTATGTTCCCCTAACAGTACATCAACAAGACAACGATCTCGAATTCAATGCCACTGACTTCACTCCGACAACGCAGCGTGATGAATACATCAACAGGACCAACAACCTCGTCCTCAGTTTCTACTCTCTCGACACGAGCATCACGGAGATGGGCAGATGCCTGCACGTCGTGGACGTCTTCAGGAAAGGCCGGCTGAGGGAGGCCGAGAAGGTCCAGCACAATCTTTTCTAGAGACCACCTCTATGGGAGATTTTTTTTTTTTTTTTCTTTTTTTCCTCCAAGCAAGTAGTATCGACACGACAACAATCTTGTATTCAATGGCTTTACTCCAACAACGCAGGGTGACAAAAGCTCCCTCGACACGTGCATCCCGGGGATGGGGCATGTCGTAGACGCCTTCAGGAAGTGCCTACCGAAGAAATCCAAGGAGGTCCAGCATGAGATAATCCGGTCGGCCACCGAGCTCAAGAATACCGGTATCCAGTTCAAGAAGAGCCTGACCTGCAGTCTCAAGGACATCTCCTTTGCCAGAGGGGTCCTAAAGCTCCCCGCTATCATGGTGGATGACACCACCGAGTCCGAGTTCCTCAACCTCATGACTTTCGAGCGCTTGCACATTGGGACTGAGAACGAGATCACATCCTACACCAAGTTCATGGACAACATCATCAACAATGAGCAGGATGTCGCACTCCTCCACGCCCAAGGCATCATCCAGAATGCCATCGGGTGTGATAATGCAGTCGCTGAACTATTCAACTCGCTGTGCAGGGAAGTGGCGGTCGGACCCCACAGCACCCTTGACGCCGTGCAGAAGAAAATCAGTGAGTACTGCGAGAAGCCCTGGAACAGGTGGAGGGCTAATCTCAGTCACACCTACTTCAGTAGTCCTTGGAGTTCATTGTCTGTCATTGCCGCCATCTTCCTCTTCGCACTCACCATAATTCAGACCATTTTTATCGTGCTCACCTACTATTGAACCCTACTTTCTATTTTCCATTTTTGAGTTTTTCTCCTTGTGGCTGTGCTCGATTATTATCTGTCAATCGGTTGAGGATTGTTGTCATGAATGGTTTTCCTCCCGTTTTCAGTCGTGCTTATTTCCCTCTCTAAATGTTTTGAATGATGGACATTTGGCTGTTTATATATCGTTATCAGATGATGATTCTCTTGTTTCAGTCTTCTTCATTTTTGTCCAATTTAGATTGGTAGTCTAAAGGATGATCAAGTTTTAGGCAAATTAAATCCTCCATTTCAACAATTTCTTTTTGATTAAATTTTGTTGAAGTTGTGGTCAACTTATCCAGAAAATCCAATACACAACAAGTTTCTAGATCTATGGTTAAGTACTTTAAGAAGTTTTAGCTTTGTTGGCGGTAGTTAGAAGTAATGGCTAAAAATCTGTCCAACATGAAATATGAAGCAAATTTCTCTGTTCGTGACAGAGATTCTTAACACAAGGGTCGATTAGGAAGGACTATAAAAAGGCTTCATGCTCGTTCATTCATGTTCAGACCAACTACAGCTCCATAAATCCCTTGTACCAAACATTTTGATAATCCAAGAAGCTCCAAAAGCTCCTTCCTTGTTCCTTTGCTGAGTAAATCCCCACAAACATACACGCATGCACATTAACACTAAAAGCTAACAGTGGGATTAAAGCCTCACTTGATTGGTATTGGGCATAAGTCCTATTAACCCGCTACTAAAATCACGCACCCAAATAACCAATGCCAAAACAATGGCCAACTCTAGATGGCACAAGATTTTCAAAACATTGTGGAGAAAGGATATGCGGCTCCGCAGGAAGGAACAAGCTTCCGGCAAACCAACTACAGAAAATTGCAAGGGCTCCGTATGTCATTCGAGAAGCACTCTCGGAAACAATATTTCCGCAAACCATTGGAGCAAAAAATGTAAAGACGTGTGTTCTAAAATAATGAGGAAGCTAAACTATGTATGATATTAAGTATTGTGAGAGAACGATATCACTGGAGAAATAAAAAAGGAACATTAAGGAAAAATTTCCACGATTCTGTCCAGCCATCAGCAGCCACTCCACAGGGAGGGTTAGCTGCAAATAACAGTTAATCAATTGAAGAATTGCAGAGTTATAATTGCTCACAATGCTCAAGTGTTTCCTGTCCAAGATTATACTGAACCCATAGTATTTAGCCTAACGTAATTGCTGGATAGACAAATCACTGAAAACTTGATACACTCATCAATCTTCACCAGGAAAATGCCTCAATTGGATGACAGATTCTCAGCACAAACTTCACCCGATGTTTAATTTCCTTTGTACTACCAAGTAAAGAGAGAACTCCACTTTATGGCTTGAAGAAGTCAACGGCACACTCAGCCCCACGCAAATCCATGTTTCTCCCTTTACTCTTCCGACGAGCACCAACATATACATACGAGCTCCTTTTTTTTGTTTGGCTACAAGGAGTTCCAGTTAATGGGCGGCTTGGATAAGGATACAACAGCCTACTCTCTGAGTTCTAATCCAAATAGGGTAAAGTGTGCTGGGCTTGAATCCAATAAGCATCTTCCACTCAAATCGGGTTTCTTACACGAACTCAAACTTGTAATATAATTTAGACCATATTAAAGGAAGAGTTTCAAGATGCAACAAAACACAAACCATTAGATTTTAGTCTCAAACAATTATGGGACCCTCATACAATAATGTGGAAGATTAAACGGATGAGTAATCAAATGAGCGATTATGGAGTTGATATTAGGGTAGTAGAAAAAAAAATTGTGACGCTTGTTAGAGAATACAATCCTATTGTCACCATTATAGAAGAATCTAAGGAAGATGATGTTAGTGAGTAAATAAATTAGCTCTCTGGAGGCGTATGAAAAAAGACTAAAGCTATTTGATGAAGATTCCATTGAAAGTGACTTTCACTCTACAATAAATATGTTGTCTCATAAATCTAAAAAGCTACAAGGAGCTTGTGGAAAAATAAAAGAGAAGGAGCGTTATTTGCAAGAAAAATAAGTCAATTATAAAGTATGACTTCTAGATAAATCACAATAGCCCTCATGTAAAATACATAGCCACATAGGAAAAAAAAAGTGTTGGTTTGAAACAAATTATCGAGGTAATTATGTTGAAGAAAAAGAAAACACAAACAATATGTTCAACGCAAGCCAAGTGGCAAATGTCGGAAAAATTATACATGTTGTATCGGTAATGGTGTAGTAATCACAGATGTGCAATGAACTATGTTCAACAATCTTGATCTACCATCTCTGATGGGGCAATGGTGGCACCTAGCGGAAATCCCGACAAATCCTGACTTTCAATTAGTTAGAGTACTTGGGTTTTCCAAAGGATATATTTAGTATCATTAGGTCGTATTGCAACAAAGTCGGGCACATAAATGTTAGAGGGTAAATGAGATTCCAAAGTTTGTAACCATGGCAGAAACTTGAAAGGAAGAGATGGTGGCCCACTTTCAGTCTCTTGTCTCTCTCTCCTGCACTTCGCATTTCTCTTCTTCTTCATCATCCTTTCTTCTTGACACTATCAATAGCCATACCCACGAAGCCCCCACCACCAACCACAGCAACCTCATGCCGACCCTGCCCGATTATGAATTGGATTTGTTTCCTTTTTTCCCTGGTGTAGTTAGGGTAGGGGTTATCTTGAGTTTCTTCCCATTGGAGCATTGCTTGTGCTGGTTCTGAATTTGTGAGAAAAATCTGACTTTTCTTAGGCAATTTAGATGGTTGTGGAATTAAAAAAAAGAAAAAAGGAGGTTTTGATGTGCATTTTGATTTCTTCATTGGATGGTGATTCCCTTCCCAGTAACACCAATATTTAGTTTAACTTATAAAATTGACTTTGCAATACTAGTTTGACTTTGATTGGAGATTTAATATATCTTTTTGCTAGAATAAATCTTTCTCCATATGAAGCCAATGGAAGTTATTGAATTTGACACAAGATGATTTTAACTTGACTTGTGTGCCCCTTGAAGTTAATTTATGAGAAGTTATATGTTGTCATTTTAGCGAGCATATATATTATCGGAAGTCACTCTTTGTGAAATATTTTTTTTTTTTGTTGCATGATATATATATATATAGAGAGAGAGAGGGGGAGGGAGGGACGTTGAGTACTAAAAAGGAGACCTCAAGTAAGAAATTTAGATCTATTCCAAAGCTAAAAATTATAAATTTAATGTCACATCAAACAAGTGAAATCTTTCGATAAAAAAAAAATGGTGAAATCCACTCACAAATCACATTGTAGGCACTCGATTCAATGTGAGCATTTTAGTTGAGGCAAATAGTTGAGAGATTCATTAAATCCTTAGGCTCATGTCATAGAAGTATGTGGATGGCGTGCATGCAATTCAATTCCCATGTTTTTTATGGACATTACCTAAACACTTTTTTGTCTCTACCTGGACCACAAAAAGTGACGCACTCCTCTCTTGGACACCACCAAACACTCTTCCCATCTCCTCACTTGGACACCACCAAACACTCTACCCATCTCTCTCTCTCTCTCTCTCTCTCTCTCTCTCTCTCATCTTTAAGCTTGTATGGTTTATGGAAAATTGATCCACAAAATTATATATTAATTTGATTGGTTTATGGAATTATCCACTTTCGTTTAAGTCAACATCTTTTATGAGATTTTTGTGTTAACTATTTATTAATTGTAGCAACCACAACAGACCAAGTACTCCTCAATTTGAGATTCTTATAAAATAAATGCAAAAACTCACTAGATCTTACGATTAAATCAACACGAAATCACCAAAGAAATATACGATGAACAATAGAGAATACTGGATATTTGATGTGATCCGAATATCGATGCCTACACCACGATATAAGCCAACATTGAAAATTCCAATGATCAATTCAAAAATTACAAAGTAACAATCACTCACAAGTTTGAGTGTTTCCAATACTTAAAGGAAGACCTCTAATGTTTTGGTCCCTTTCTATTTCTTTTATGCAGTTTAAAATCAAGAAAAAATTGAACCATTCTCTTTACACAGCCAATCAACAGTAGCATCACTCCTACTGTCTTTAGAGGATTCAATTTCTTGATCGATCAATCTTGGATCAAAGAAATTAGATAAAGTAAAGTGACAACCCTATCCTGGTTGAACTCCTATGGCATGACTCCAATAGGTAATCAATCAAGAATTCAACTCCTCCTCATCCAATTCGAGTCGGATCTCATATACGGGCTAAACTTGAAACATCTTTTAAGAGAACTCTTAATTGGAGCTTATAAATGTGCGCATCCAATTACGTTTAAATGATATGAGGCTAAAATAAAATAAAATAAAATAAAACCCACATTAATATTTAGTTTAACTTAGAAAGTTGACTTTGCCTCTATGATTTGACTTTGATTTGAATTTGAATATATGTTTTTGCTCCAACGAATTTTCCTCCATTTGAAATCAGTGGACATTTTTGAATTTTACACAAGATGATTACAACCTGTCTTGTTTGCCATCTAAATTTAATTTATGAGAAGTTATATGATTGTCTGAGCTAACTGTCCATAAATACTACCAGAACGTTACTCATAGTGAATTTTTTTTTCCCTACAAGTGATTTATATACAAGAGAAGGGTGTTGAGTACTAAAAATGAGACATCAAATAAAAAATCTGGCGAGATGTCATGCTTTGTGTGTATACAATTCATTTCCCTATGGCTTCCATAGGATATGCTTAAACACATTTTCTCTTTAGGTCGTGCACAAAAAGTGATTTATACATGGGCTTGTCAAACTGGTAAATCGAGTCGAAATTGGTTCAATCTAAAATTGATTAATTTAACCCGTTTTGACCTATTTCTATACAATACTAAGGCAAAAGATCGCTTCAAGTGCCTTAACTTGGCATAAAGGGACACTTACGTGCCATAACTTACAAAAGTAACACTTAAGTGCCACATTTTACGAAAAGTGGGACACCTGAGTACCAGAGAGCTGATTCGCCAGATTAATATTAATATTTCTCGCCGAGGTGATTCGCCAGAGAGCTGACTTAGCTCTAATTCACCCAAAATGACGTCGTTTCTATAGTTGGCCAAAATAGAGCCCTTAAATCGGCCAAAACGACGTCGTTTTGGCATAAGTTGAATTTTAATATAATATAAAAATTAATTAAATTAATTTAAGGAGGGGAGGGAGGTGGCTGTGAGGGTGAACCCTCGGCCCCGCCGGCGCCTCCCTCCTCCTCCTCCCCCCCCTCCTTTTTTTTTCCTCCTCCTCAACCACCGGTTGCCTCCCCTCCTCCTCCTTCCCCCTCACCGGATCTAGGCGAGGGCCGTGACCCTCGCCCCAAATTAAGGCGAGGGCTCGCAGGCCCTCACTACTGGTCAGCTAGGGTCGCCGGCCCTTGGCCAAGGCCCGATGACCCCGACTAACCCTCCCCCTCCGTCACCGGCCCTTACCGGCAATGGCGGGAGACGATGGTGGCGAGGGCTCGGCCCTCAACCACCTCCCTTTTTTATTTTTTTAAATATTTTTAAATATTTGTATTTTTTATAAATATTTTAAATAAGTTTAATTTTAAAGTTAATTTAATTAATTTTTATATTAATTTTTTACCACATCTCGCACCAAAACAATGTCGTTTTGCACTTACTTTGTCGAAAAATTGACACGTTAGCGTTTTGGCCAGATTGGCTCTTAAGTGATTCATTTTGCTCCAATTTTGGCACTTAAGTGTCATTTTCGTAAGTTATGGCACTTAAGTATCCATTTATGCTAAGTTATGGCACTCCAGGGGTCCACGTGTATTAACGACTCATATGAGATAAGAATAAACCACAATTTTTGTCCTGGAGATTCGAAGAACTTTCGCACGTGGGAGGAGGGGCCCACCCAGACTTGTCAAGTTCTCAAAACAACTGCCCTTCTTCTTTTAGGCTACGTTTGGTCGTCCGAATTTCTAACTAGGATAGGATTAGATAAGATAGGATATGAAATTCTTGGATTTTTTTATATCATATCCACTGTTTGATGAATCACAGTATTAAAGTCGGATATATTCACATCATATTATATATATATTTTTTAATATAAACATCATATCATTGTAAATAAACCTAAAAGTTCATAAATGGAGGTGGTGAAAATCTCTCGTGACACTATTCCTTAATTTATTTTTATTTTCTTTCTATTTTATTTTTCCTCTTTTTTAAATTATTTTCTTTATTATTTCTTTTTTCCCCTTTCATCATTCTTTAATAAAATTTTTATCAAAAAGTAAAATGTACTAACATAGCTAAAATACAAAAATACCTAAAATATATAATAAATATAAATATATAATTTATAGATTGAATGTTTATTATAAGATCGAATTAAAGTTGAATATATAAATTAAAATAAGATTAAATTTAAAAAATCAATTTTAAATTTTGATTTCTTAACTTAGAATTAAAATATTATTTATATTAAAAAATATTTTTAATTTTGTTAATTTAATAAGTTTGTTATTAAAGAAAAATAACTTTTCTATTATGGACAATATAAATCATATCCACCTTTATCCCACCTCCCCATGGGATAATTTTATCCGGCCTATATCCCTCTTATATCCGACTTTATCCTATCCTACCTATCTTGAGCAAGCACCAAACATAGGATAGAATAAATCATATCTCATTCCGAATTTTATCTTGACCGTCAAACGCAGCTTTAATTGCTGGGAGTGAAAGGGGTCAAATTGGGCCCCATCTTGTGGCGAACTATAGTTCCGTGCTTAGATGGGTTGGATATGGAGAAAAGCCTAGACCCATTTAAAAACCAATATTTAATAGAATTTACGAATCAACCAAAAAAAAAATTAGACTTTACAACTCAAATAAATTTGTTTATTAAAATTTAATTAACTCATATATGAGGATGAGTTATAATGTTTTTTAGACAAGTCATGGTCTTGAAGTTAATGTGCTTACTCTATAAAACTTTATTCTCTTCAAATTCTTGTTCGGTATTAGAAATATTAAAATAATAAGATAGCATTGATATGCCTAAATCTTCCAATAGTAAGGTAGCATTAATATGCCTATTTTGTTTGTCCTTCTTTTCTTTGATGAATGGTAAGAAAGCACCTTTTCGTACCAGCATTGGGCTTGGATAGCCCCAAACTTTTGCACACTCTCACCTTCTTCACTCTCCTTCTCTCAATGGATTCTCTATAAGAGTTTTCTATGTGGATTACATTAATTGAGATTGTAATTTACCATTTTACAAAGTTAGTCTAATAAGATAAGACATAAGGTTTCTTAATAGTCGAATATGGGTTTGACTTGTATGGGCCAAGTTGGGCCCGAGCCTGTGATAAGAGGGCATAGCCTAAAAACTTTATATATAATGCTAAAGTTCCTTCTCTAACCCCCTTACTTCCACGAACATATTATCACCTCACATAAGGCAAGTTGTGAGGGGTGGTCTCATCAAGTCAAGATCCGAGGGCGATAGAGAAGAAGAATCTGAGTGTTGGCTCGTCATCTAAGCATCAGATCATTGTCATTTTGCATAAATAACGATAGACTCCAAATCAGGTACGCAAATCTCTGTCTTGTCCTTCAATATATTCGAGTTTCTGGCTATGTCGATCCTCAGACGTCACTTCGACGGCCAACATTTGGTTTCAGAGCTTGCATAGTCTAGAACTCGAACTATTGCATTTCATATGTTTTAAGAAATTTTTTCCGTTGAAACTTGATTTTGAACATATATTCGGACTTGTCTTGGCGAGATATGCGTCTTAGTGGCTGGGTGCCTGTGGTGGAGGCCATAGGTGCCTCCTTGAGCATTTCAGATTTGGCTCAGTTGTGTATTGTTTTGCTCGTTTTTGTGATTTTTGTCCCGTTAAAAGTAAATTTTGCTCATCCATTTTACTTAATGTTGGTTTCACTTAGTCTAAGGCGGATTATTCTTTATTCACGGCTACATGTGGTTCCCTTATTACTGTAGTTCTTGTTTATGTTGATGATTTGGTGATCACAAGGGATGATGAGGTATGCATACATCTGCTCAAGTAGTTTTTACATGCTCATTTTTGCATCAAGGACTTAGGTCCTCTTAAATATTTCCTGGGCATAGAAGTTTCTCGATCAAAAAAGGGCATTTATCTCTTTCAAAGGAAATATGCCCTCAACATTAATTCTGATACCGGTCCCATTGGTGGGCATCCCACTGACACACCCATGGAACCGAACCTTCGGTTCAGTAAATCCCCCGAGCTAGCCGATCCGGCTCTTATCGTCGCTTAATTAGACGCCTTTTATACCTTACTACTACTCACTCGGATATTCTATTTCCTGTTTAGAATCTCAGCTAGTTTATGCATGCTCCACATGATGATCGTCAATAAGCTGCACTTGGAATAGTCCGGTATTTGAAATCTAATCTAGGTTTTAGAATATTTTTTTCGACTAACTCATCCCTTGCATTAGAGGGATATACTGATTCTGATTGGACTACATGTTCATCCACACGTCGTTCAGTTTACTATATGCTCCTTGGCTCTTGCCCTATTTCTTGGCATCCTAAGAAATAGCACACTATTGCTCGGTCTTCAACCAAGGCTGAATATAGAGCCATGACATATGCAGCTTGTGAGATTACAAGGCTTCGCATGCTTCTCATTGATATTGCCGTCCGTTATCTACTGCCAAGCTTTTTTGCGACAACCAAGCCACTATCCACATTGCTACTAATTTAGTTAGGGAAAATTGTCCAAAAAGTCCTAAACCTATTGCATTTTTGCTAATTGAGTCTTAAACCTTTTAACTTTACCAATTGAGTCATAAACATTTTCATTTCTTGCCGATTTAGTCTATCCAGCCAATTTTGGCCGGAAAATGCTGACGTGGACGTCGGTGACGCCACGTAGGATCGCCCGACGGCGACGTGGACAATTTTTAATAATATTTTAATAATATTAAAATTTTTTGATTTTTGATTTTCTGTTTTTTTTTTTCCTTTTTTTTTTTTTTTTTTTTTGGCTTTTTCCTTGGCCTTTACGGTGGCCGGCCACCGGCCATAGCCGGCTGGCTAGCCTTGCCCACCACAAGTGAGGCCCGGCCGGGCGAGGGCTGGCCTCGCCAAATCTAGCAAGGGGAGCCCTCGCCAAGGCTTGCCCTCGCCCGGGCGAGCGTCGGCCTCGCCCCGGCCGGGCGGGCGACGGCTGGCCACCGCCCACAAACCGACGCCCGCCCGCCGGGGAGAGTGCCGGCCTCGCTAGATCTGGTCTAGGCGAGGCCGATGCTCGCCCGGGCGAGGGCGAGCCGGCAAGGACTCCCCTCGCCAGATCTGGCGAGGCCTTCCCTTGCCCGCCGTCGCCGTTGCCTGATCAGGCCTCGCCTGTGGCGAGTGAGGCCAGCTGGCCGACTGTGGCCGGTGACCGGTCGTCGCTTGTGGCTGGTGGCCGGCCACCGGAAAAGCCAAGGAAAAAAACCAAAAAGAAAAAAAAAAAAAAAAAAAAAGAGAGGAAATAAACAAAAAAATAAAATATTATTAAAAATTGTCAACGTCAGCGCCGACAATCCTAAGTGGCACCGTCGACGTCCACATCAGGATTTTCCGGCCAAAATTGGCCGGATGAACTGAATTGGCAAAAAGTGAAAAGGTTTAGGATTCAATTGGCAAAATTAAAAGGTTTAAGACCGAATTGGCAAAATTGTAATAGGTTTAGGATTTTTTGGACAATTTTCTCAATTTAGTTATCCACAAGTGCACCAAACACATTGAGATTGATTGCCATCTTGTTTGTGAAAAAATTTAGGATGGCACACTTTGACCTCTTCACGTCCCTAGCCATTCCCAGCTCACAAACCTATTCACACAAGTCGTTTCTCGTGATCTCTTTATTTCATTCAAGCGTAAGTTGTTGAGGTTCATGCACTCACCAGCTTGAGGGAGAATATTAGAGTAGGAAATATGATTTGATTCTAATTATTCTAATTGCAGGTTAATTAATCTGGTCAATCTGTAAGATTAGATATTCGGAATATAGAATAGAAAACGTTATTTTGTATACTCTTTCCTATTGTACATCCTTCTTGTATTATAGCTAGGCTTGTAATACATGTACAAAAGTAGAGATACACAAAATACAATTTTCTCCAATATTTTTCATTTTCTATTCAAAAACATGCTACTCAAATCACCCACCCAAATATCTGATACCAAAACAATGCCCAACTCTATCGCATTACCGTTCCTAATTTCAATGGAAATAACTAAATTTACTGGAGCATTAAAGTGTACTTTCTCAATGGCACAAGATTTATGCGACATCATGGAGAAATGATATGCGGCTCTGTAGGAAGGTACAAGCTTCCGGCAGAGCAACTACAAATACATACTAAAAGACGAGTTTGGCTGTAAGGAGTCCAGTTAACGTGCAGCTTGGATAAAAATTACAATAACCAACTCTCTGAGTTTTAACCCAAATAGGATAAGTCTGCTGGGCTTTAATCCAATCAAATCGGGTTTCATATACGACTGAAAACTCATAACATAGTTTAAGAACATACTAAAAGAAGAGTTTCGAGACACAAAAAGGCACAAACCATTAGATTTCAATCTCTTCAAAATGCTACAATAAACAATTATGAGACCCTCAAACAATAACGTGTAAGAATTTTTTTTTTTTTTTGCAGCATAACATGTAAGAATAAAGGATGAGTAAATCAGATGAGGACTTATGGAGATGATATTAGGGAAATAGAAAAAAATATTTGTGACACTTAATGGAGAAAGCAATACCAGTGTCATCTCTATAGAAGAATCTTAAGATTTTAAAAACCTTTTAAGTGAGTGAATTAACTAGATTTCTAGGCGTATCAGAAAAGACTAATGTTATATAACGAGAATTCCATTGCAAGTGACTTTTGGTCTACAATAAATGTGCGATCTCTTAAATCTAAAAAGGTTACAAGGAACTCGTGGAAAAATAAAAGAGGAGAAACATCTTCAAAGTGGGAAAAAAATCTACCTTACAGTATTTGCAAGAGTATAAATCAATTAGAAAAGGATTGTTGGTTTCTAGATAAATCACAATAGTCCTTATGTAAAAGAAATAGCCATGTAGGAAAAAACTGTTGGTTGAAAACAAATTATCGAGCTAATTATGATGAAGAAAAAGAAAATACAGACAATATGCGCAAGCCAAGTGGCAAATGTCAAAAAAAAGTATACTTGTTATTTTGATAGTGGGATAGTAATTAAAAACATGCCATGTACTATGTTCAACAATCTTGATCTACCATCTCTGAGGCGGCAACATGGGCGCTCGGTGGAAAAAGAAAAAAAAAATTGATGGTGCTTTCTCCATAACAGTGGCCGTCACCTCAGTGAAAATTTATTATTTACAAGTTAACTAAGTTGAACGTCGATTTTACTTTTATTTCTCCTATTAAATTTCTAATTTGAGTTGTCAATTGAAAATTAATTGGTCTTAAAAAAGTTCATTGTCTCTTTGTAGTACATACAAAATCAAATTGTATGATATCGGAAACTTTAAGGAGTTAATTCAATTTAACGCTGTAAAATTTTAGACGAGTGTGGACTTAAATGGGATGGTTCATTTTTTATGGTAATTCCTCATTTAATTTTTATATGTATATCCTACAACAAAGAAATTATGTAATTTTTAAATAGGTTTCACTTTTTTAGTTTTGGTTTTTTTTTTTTTTTTTTTAGAATGATAGAGAAATTTACTTAAATTTCTATTTTTCTTTTCTATTTGTTTGATTCTCATTTTCAACCGCTAAGAAAGTTACCAGTGAGACATGTAGCTTCATAGTAAAACGTACCAAGTATTGTGCATAATAGTAGATTTTAGTTGATTCACCTATCTCGATTCATTTGTTCACATCTAACTTCCCTAAAACGACGTCCAAGAGACTCACTTATGTTGAATTTCCACATCAAATTTACATCACATATTGATCATTAGAGTTGTTCGCCAAATGTGTTTTCATGTCAGCAATTAACAGAATATCGGATCCACAATCAAGGGAGATAAATTTAGGATGGCACTATTTTCACCTCTATTTTGACTAGAACATATTTTTTTCCCGTGAACTTATTGAAATACCCTCCTCTTTCCCTCTCTCTTCAATTTATTGTTTATTCTTTTATCAGGCTAACCCATTTCTTTTCTTAATAGGCTAACCCGCAAAATTGCATTTTATTTCTCTCTCTCTCTCTTATTACATCAGTTTCACAATATGAATGTCAAATTTCACCTAACAATATATTATCTTATCATACATCCTATTTTCACTTTGTCTAGAAAAGGTCGTCAATTTTAATTTATGATCTCATATTTTTAATCACAAAATTTGCATAGAATGTTAGAAATTTCTATTTACAACAATGTATAAATAGCAATTAATTGCCTATTTTTTATCAGATAGTTTGAGGGAAGCTTTACTTCAAAGTTGATAATTAATGAATCTAATTATCTTGCTAATGTTGATATTGTGGGTGTTTTTCCAAAATAAGTTTCTAGTTTTATAAAGTTAAATATTGCTAGTGTTGACACCTAAATTTTGGCAACCCATGTAGTCATTTATTGCATAAAAATTAGGGGTTAATTTTATCCCTGAAAAAAAATATTAATTGCACACTATATAAATTTAGGTACATTTAGTTTGCATATTTTGCATTTTTATTTATTGGACCAATGGTGGACGGGTTCGAATTAATGTTTCTGAGCTTAAATTGGTAGGTCGGACTAAGCCCGTGAAATGAGCAAATTAGCCCAAGCCCATTGTTTTTTTTAAATCAATTATCTTGTGAAAAATTGAAATTTGATGCGCAATATTCGATGATTTTTGAAGATTGAGAAAACCGCATCGCAATCTCATCTTTATCAATAAAAGTAATAAAATCATTAGAGATATTCGGGAGATAAGGAAAATAAGAAGATTTTGGGTGATCGGGAGGTTATAGATTATCTTCGTGTATATTGAAAAAACGAGATAAAATATTCTACGGAGATTACCTATTTTCACCTATAAAAAGCAATCGGGTATGTGGAGATTAGGGGGCTTCTTCCGTTTGGTTCCTGAAGAGAAAAAAAGTTCTTTCGTGCGGTGACTCTTTATTCGTGCCTTTGAAAAGTCAACACAAAAAGTGAGGTTTTGAAAGTGTGCAGGGAGAAAAAGTGAAAAAGGAGAGGGAGGCCGTCCGTGAAGGTCTTGGGAAAAGGAAAGAAGCACAAAAAACAAGGAAAGTGTGCGGCTGCAGAGGAGAGAGGAAAGGGAAAAGTAAAAAAAGAAGGAAAAGTTTTTCCTGTTCATCTTCTTCAGCAATGCTTTCCTGGTGTCCAGTCCCTTCACCGGCGCGTCTCCTTGCTCCTGTCCGGTTGATCATCCGTGTGCCCCGCATTTGAGCACTGCCCATCGCCCAACTCGACGATCCATGAAGCTCCGCCACGCCTCCGCCTTCCCCGACGCCATCAAATCCGGTGGCCTGCACAGCCTCGTCACCCCGGCAGTCCGAGTAGCGCATCTCATGCTCTAAGCGACGCACGCCACAGCAACCGCCTGTCCGCCTTGCCCCGCCTCTGCCAGAGCCAAGTTGAGCTGTCGCCGTCCAGCCGCACCGGCAATTCATCTCGCCGGAGCCCCGAACGCCGGCGACCCAAATCCCCTCTCCGGTGTTGACGAATTGGCTGCCCCTCCATTTTCCTTAGGTTGTTTATTTTCTTATTTTATATTATCTTACTTTACTTTTAGTTAGTTTTATTATTATTATTTTAAGTTTGAATATTGTGAGTTAACTTTTAGGTTATGGATATTGTAAGCATTATCGACAAGAGTTATCCTTAAGATTATTGTAATTATTAATTTGACCCCTAAGATGTTGGGTCATTTTTTTAATTGTATTGATTCTTGGGGATTTGTTGATAATATTTTAAGTGTTGAATCAATATAACTATTAATTTGATCCGTAAGAATTCGGATCAGATTTTTAGTTATTTTGATTTTCTTGTTATGACATTCAGGATTATAGTAATCGTTAATTTGACCTGTGAGATGACAGGTTATTTTTTCGATTATTGTAATTCTTTATTTGATTGCATATCTTGATAGTTTAGATTTGATTTTTAGTTGGTAATTGCATTGTTTTAAAAAGCCACTAAAAATCTAAAAATATTTGAATTAAGATTCAGTTTGTTTTGGAATATTTTTTGTTATCCGGCATATCTAGGATAATGATTTCAGTTCGGAAAATATAAAAAGCCAAAAAAACTAAAAATGCATCCATTTAGGATTTTTAGTTTCTGTTTAATTTAAATTGCATTTTTAATTACATGGCAATCTTAAATTTCGAATCTTTAATAAACACAAAAAAACATCATGCATATATCATTGTATAATTAGGGCATGCTCGCACGTTATTGCATATTAAATAAATTGCATTTTAGATTCAGATAATGTCTTAGTTTAAATTAGGATTCGATACGACTTAATCCCTAATTTAAATTAGATAGAATCTTAATCTACTTAGATCATTTCAAATTTCATAAAATTTATCTTAGGATAAATTAGTTGCAATTTATAGGATAGATTGCATTTTTAAAATAAAAAATGTCATTTGCATGTCATGTAAAATTAGGTCCATGAAATGCACGTCATTTTATTGATTATTGTTAGGTCCATTTTTAATTGAAAATTGCCGTCATTAGATTAGGCCATTTAATAAATATCGCGTGACATATAGCTCGCATATTAAATTGCAATGTTGCATATCATTTTAGTTGAAATAATTTTGTACGTCATTGCATTGCATTGCACGTCATTAGAATTAAGTCATTTTGATTAATTTAAATTGCATATAACAATTGCATGTTCATTAAGAGATCATAAAAAATTTTTATGGCTTAGGACATGTTGCCATGCCATATCATTTCATTGATTAAAAGCATTGCATTGCATATGGATTATAGCTATGCTTAATAAGTGAAGACAAAAAGAAAAGAAATTGCATGTTAATTAGAAACCATATCTAAGACTGTTGATGTGGATTTTAATTTAATACTGCAGATACTTTCATTACTTCGAAGTATGTTTTAATTGCTTTCCTGAATGTTAAATTGGTGGTATGTGCATATGTATAATCACCTCACATGTTAGGAAGTTAAATTAAAATCAATTCAATTGCCAAACATTTTCTTGAAATGAAATAAAAGGTACCGAAAGGGCACTAGGATAGTCTGGTGTAACCAAGTCCCCGAACTCATAAATCTCGGTTCGTAGGAGTAAAGTAATTCTCCCGTTACTTTACTTGGGTTTCTAATCGACCCACCAAAAATAGATTAGTGGCGACTCCTGATTGAAAATCATTTGCATGTTAAGAATTCAAACCTAAGTCGCGAATTGGTATGGGCTTGGGAGAGCCCGAGCTAAGCTTAAAGACTTAGTAATCCATTAGCCTAATTTTAGGTAGTCCAAACCCTGAAAAATTGGGTCGCGACAAAGCTTTTGGCGACTCACTGGGGACACTTGTGCTAAAAACACTTAGTGGACTTAGGCCAATTTTTCTTTTAAAAATATTTTTGTTTGGCAGCAAGGATCTCAGGTATGTCCTTAACATTTCTAAAGTGTTAAATGTTCTTGCAGATAGGAGTTATAAGGGGAGTGGTCTTTGCTAACCCCGTCTTGCAGGTTGGAGTAAGGATGAATGTTTGAATTAAAACTATAGAAGTGTTGCTTGCATCTAAACCGTTGTGCATGCTTTATTGCTTTAGCACCACACTATTTGCACACACAACCCGCGGTCGGACCTGGGCTGCGATAGGATTTCTAGGATGGTGTTGAGAACGATACTTCCTCCAAAGCGAGACTGCTATGTAGAGGTTGACATTCTCTTCCCCGAAATTTCTTTCATGGTGTCAAATGCGTTTTGTCCATATCCGTGAGACTGCGTGACTATTGGACATTCCATTCGACTGAGCCGGAGTTAGGGGGATCTGACACGTTAATGCGAGACTGCAACGGTCAGATTATCCTCTTAACTCCATCTTGTTAAGCCTGTCTAGAGTAGAAATCGAGCCTCACATCTCATGTGCATGTCTATGTGATTGCCATCGATTTTTCTTGGTGAAGTAAGTCTTCTATTCCCATATTAATGCAATTTACTTACTTTGTCAAACCCTTGGTCGGTCCATGACAATCTAGGTTAATCATTGATTTAATTCATTTGTCAATTAGAAATGAAATGAATTTGCCATACAATGAATCATTTGGAAGATAAAAAATTGGAAATTTGTTTTCAATTTATGTTTTGGCTTTTCCTAGTTCATGTTTAGGAAATTTCATCTCTACTGGGGCATCCCATGTCTTTATTTTCCTAGTCCAATTTTAGGAAATCCTCTTCATATGTGGACTTTTCTTGACTAAAAATAAATTGTTGTCATGGACTAACTCTTTATTTACACTCCATGCTTATATGTTCCTATTTATTGAAATTAGGTGATTATGAAGCGATCTCGCTCACCCATCCGTACACGGTCGAGAGCTAAAATAGCAGATCGAAACGAGGTGCTGGACCGTATCATCGACAATATAAACAAGCAAATTGCACACCACCAAAGTCAAGTCGATGAATTGTCTTCTACTATGGCTTTTCTCACTAAGCAAAAGGGCCGTGATGACATAGGTACTCCATCTTGAAGAAGCTGCGACTCGAAGAAGAGAGCCAAGAGAACTTTTGAACCATCTCATTTTCCGAGGTAGCTGAATTTGATGCCACCATGAAGAGATTAGTGACATATCTAGAAGGAAGAATCTCTGACCTAAAGGGTTTGCATGACACGATCAAGGAGGATGAAGAACTCAAGCATACATGATTCATGGTTCTAAGTAGTTCACTTTCCTTGTTTAATTAGGGGCATGATCGGTTGCATTTCCCCTGCGTGGGAATTCTTATTGCTTTTTAGGAATCATCCTCGTTTTCTAGGAATCGTTTTTGATGTTTTCTCTTTTTAGGGGTTAGAAATCACAATTTCCATTCCAATAATGTAATTCATTTGATTTTATTCAATGAAATTACAATTTTATTTCGACTTTTGAGGACATGATGGAGTATACCAAACCAGTCCAATGACGATATCCGACCATGAAAAAGAAATATATTATCCACGGATAAATCCTGAGGGCTGGACTTTCTCATGCTTCCTCCCAAAAACTTTTTTGAAAACAAAAGCATTTCACTGCTAAAAAACAAAAAAACATTTTCCCAAAGCTTGTAGCGGATTAAACCTGTTTGTTTGTCTGACTCATTTACTTCATGTCTCAGAGCATAACAGAGAGGCGTTTGAAAATAACACGTCAATTTCCAATGATAGTGGGCCCATTGATTTGGGAACATACATTCAAGAAGAAAAATAGACGTGGGGGCAAAGGATCATTTCCTAGCTGTTTGTGATGACATCTCCCAAGAGTGAAGAGGACTTTAAACACTACTTATCATTTTACTTGTCCTGAGCAATTTCCTTGCACATCAATAGGAAATTGAGGACAAGTCAGAAGAAGATCATTTAGATTCCAAAGTGTGATGTGTGGCACATCTCTTTACAATTTGTGTGTGATGCTATTTCCATGAGAAAATGTTGGAACAAGTCAAAAGAGAATCATCCGTCTTGGATGAAATGGATACATTGTGTTCATGAACATAATTAATTTTGGAATTGACACTGTTCTTTTCCTTGCGAGATGATGAATTGGGACACTATGGATTTTAGTAGTGACATGACTCGAGACAAAATCTCGATCCGAGCCAAAATGGTTATGCAATTTGAATTTACTTTGATGATGCATAATATCCTATTCATGCACGTTTTTCGTGCGGGGGCAAAAGCAAGATTTCATCAAATTAAAGATCGGATTTTCATCCTCGATTGATCAATTTGTGTGTTTGTTCCCTTTCAATAGGGGCAATCCAAGGACACCCATTGTTGAGACAGTCCCTTCATGGGACATTTCATTGAATGGATGCTTGCAATCATGTTTTCATACTTATGAGAGCATTTTCGAGTGTAGTAAATTGTTTGTTTGAAGTCACAAACGCTTTTCATGCTTAAAGTTGCTAGACTCTTTTGAAAATAGAATTTTCATATTGATTTAGCTCACCAATTTCATGTGGAGATTTATCAAGATAGACAACTCAATGGAGTGACATCAATGTTTAAGAATCTTTGAATGAGACGTATCGGGATGATGAAAGGCAAACCCTATCCTATACACAGTCCCATATTCATACACTTGTGAGATGAGTGTAGGAAGGTTCATATCCATAAGGTAAAGAGTTCTCTCGCAAGAGGTACGGCAACCGAAATGATGAGAGGCAATTCACTTCTCTATCCCAAACAAGACAGGTGATCCATTGCTTAAACCTTTTGAGCCCATACACCTATGGATATTCTTTTCAAATTACCCTGTCAAGAATCACCCCACATCGGGGCAACTAAGAGATAAAATGGCATCATGAGGTGAGGAAAATGAATTGAAATTTTCTTGCTCTCACTTGCATCAATCTTCAAGTCATGCTATTACATTGAATTCATGTGTTAATTTAAGTGCCTTAGGATGATGAAGAGCATTTCTTTCTCTATCCCATACACTTATATCCTTTGTATAGCCCATTTGAGCCTGCAATTTCATTTCTTTAAACCCAGTTGGTGATCATCCCCCACACTGGGGCAAGGCAAAAGACAGATGAAGACTCTTGAAATATTCAAGTGTCATCCAAAGTGTAATTCCTTAACGCATGTATTGTGCGCAAAAATTGAAATCAAAATAGAACCATGGGGCATGAAAAAGCTGTGTGCCGGTAAAAGTAAGGCCAATGCCCATGAAAAAGAAAAAAAAAAAAAAAAGAATGAAAACTAGGGGCATGAAAAAACGGTGTGCTCGGTAAAAGCAAAGCCAATGCCCATGAATGAAAAAAGAGTCAAGATAGGTGACTGTCAATTCTAAGAATTGAATCCCAATGGAGCAATAGTCAAAGAACTCAAATGCTGAGTTTTCACAATCAATGGGGCACTTCATGAACACAATCCCCGATGGTGAAAAAGAAAACTGGTGGCAATGCCAAGATGATCATCAACTCACACCTCTTACACACATTTTGAGCCTAATGATCTTTTCATTTCTCAAACCATGAACCCAACCTACGTTACGTCCCTTACAAAGTCTCTTCAGATTAGGGCATTTGAATTAACGTAGGAGTTCATATGTTTATAAGCATCGCTCGAAGAAGTGCGAGCAAGATTATCTCTTTCTCATTTTGCAGGGTTCTTGACTTGTAAACCTAGAGATGAGTACAAGACTGTTCATTCAATAACCTTGACTCAAAGAGTCCCTTTGTTAAGCCGTTGACCAAGCCCACATTATGGTCCCCGTTAAAGACCTCTCGGATTGGTAAGATCGTACAATTTGCGAGAATACTCGGACCCATGTCGATATGATGAAATTGAGTGATTCGCATAAAATAGACATTCTAAATGAGAGTGAGTGAAAGTCCTTTCTAATCGAAAGTCTCTCATTTAGCATTCTTAAGAAATCCATGTCATGAGTGAAGATTGTCTTGAATGATAATTCTCTCCAAAGTGGAAATTTGGGTGATGCAAATGTCATTATGCATAAACCCCGATTGAGTTGATGAAAACCTCACCGAATTTTGAAATGTGCATTCTAAAGTAGCTTAGATTGTCTATCTCTTTGATGAATGCATATTAGTTTTTGCTCTAAATCATGTCCGATGATAATGTTTTCTCAAAGACCCAAGAGCTCCTAATATTCGGGAGGTGAGAGGCCTTCACGGGATATCTAAGTTCCGAAGACATATTCCAAAGAATCGAGATATCATCGTGTAAGTGTATCTCTACCCATTCTCGACACTTGACTCGATCAAGCTGTCCTTTTAAATTGACTTGGCGTGCTTTCGTAGCCCAGAGTTCCCCTCTATATTGACCTGGCATGCTTTCGTAGCCCGATATCCATTTATATTGACCTGGCGTGCTGTCATAGCCTAGAGTCCCTTTTGAAAACACCGACACTCGACTGAGTTGTCCCCCAAAGATTTTCCTCTAGATTCAATCTGATTAAGGCGACCGAAGAACGGTTCGGGTCTGGTCGATTGACCTTTGTTGCAAGGCCGGGCGACCGAAGAATGGTTCGGGTCCTAGCCAAGCAAAACCTCGTTTAGGCGACCGTAGAATGGTACGGGTCCTAGACAACATCTATTTCCCTATTCAGCGGACCGTAGAATGGTACGGGTCCCGGAAGGTAAACCCCGTTTAGGCGACCGTAGAATGGTACGGGTCCTAGACAACATCTATTTCCCTATTCAGGCGACCGTAGAATGGTACGGGTCCTGGAAGGTAAACCCCCGTTTAGGCGACCGTAGAATGGTACGGGTCCTAGACAAAACCTATTTCCCTATTCAGGCGACCGTAGAATGGTACGGGTCCTGGAAGGTAAATCCCCGTTTAAGCGACCGTAGAATGGTACGGGTCTTAGACAACCAAACACCGCCATACCGGGCGACCGTAGAATGGTACGGGTCCTGGGAAAGTAGTCTCTTTACAAAGCCATGTTACTATTCAGGCGACCGTAAAATGTACGGGTCCTGGACAAGTAACACCAACTATCTTGAATCACTCTACCCTCTTTGAAGGTAAGATATTCTAGGTAGGTTCCTTTACCATTTGCATACAAATTGCATTCCAAAATTTCGACATCTCGCCTCCGGATCCTGGATGTCTCAATTCTC
Organism: Eucalyptus brandiana; assembly: GCA_014182725.1. Classification (NCBI taxonomy): domain Eukaryota; kingdom Viridiplantae; phylum Streptophyta; class Magnoliopsida; order Myrtales; family Myrtaceae; genus Eucalyptus; species Eucalyptus brandiana. The sequence goes on along the minus strand of CM024677.1, from coordinate 21,222,987 downwards.
TTCGTTGAACATTTCACTGGATGTGAATGTTCTTCAACTTTTCTCGTTATACCTTAGTCCGGATCTAGGTATCTCGAGTACAAAAATCTTGACATTTCGGTTTGGACTCGGATGTCTTGATTATTTTCGTTCAAACATTTCACTCTAGATGTGAATGTTTTGGCAATCCTTCTCATTATACCTTAGTTTGGATCTAGGTATTTTGAGTTTTTCAAAAATTTTGACATCTCAGTTTGGATCTGGATGTCTCAATTTCTTCCGTTGAACATTTCACTTTGGATGTGAATGTTCTTACCTGTTACGCTTTTCAAGGAACCTGAGTGAGAGTTGGGTACTTGTAGAGTAAATAGGGACTTATCATGTACCTCAAGATGCTCTACCGCACTGACCGGTAAGTAATTGCAGGTACGTTCTTTCCTTTCACATCATGCATTTTGCATTAGCATTTCCATGCACCATATAAATTGCATTTTAAAATGGAATTCATTTTCCAAAAAAAAAAAAAATTAAAAAATTAAAAAATCAAAAAATCAAAAAAATCAAAAATCAAAAATCAAAAAAATCAAAAATCAAGTCACTCAATGCATGTGCATGGTCAAAATTTAGGTTTCAATTTGTCTTTGAATGCAACCTCTACGAGCTCACCTTCAAAGAGGGCAAACTGTTGACACCTAAATTTTGGCAACCCATGTAGTCATTTATTGCATAAAAATTAGGGGTTAATTTTATCCCTGAAAAAAAATATTAATTGCACACTATATAAATTTAGGTACATTTAGTTTGCATATTTTGCATTTTTATTTATTGGACCAATGGTGGACGGGTTCGAATTAATGTTTCTGAGCTTAAATTGGTAGGTCGGACTAAGCCCGTGAAATGAGCAAATTAGCCCAAGCCCATTGTTTTTTTTAAATCAATTATCTTGTGAAAAATTGAAATTTGATGCAATATTCTGATGATTTTTGAAGATTGAGAAAACCGCATTCGCAATCTCATCTTTATCAATAGGCAATAAAATCATTAGAGATATTCAGGAGATAAGGAAAATAAGAAGATTTTGGGTGATCGGGAGGTTATAGATTATCTTCGTGTATATTGAAAAAACGAGATAAAATATTCTACGGAGATTACCTATTTTCACCTATAAAAAGCAATCGGGTATGTGGAGATTAGGGGGCTTCTTCCGTTTGGTTCCTGAAGAGAAAAAAAGTTCTTTCGTGCGGTGACTCTTTATTCGTGCCTTTGAAAAGTCAACACAAAAAGTGAGGTTTTGAAAGTGTGCAGGGAGAAAAAGTGAAAAAGGAGAGGGAGGCCGTCCGTGAAGGTCTTGGGAAAAGGAAAGAAGCACAAAAAACAAGGAAAGTGTGCGGCTGCAGAGGAGAGAGGAAAGGGAAAAGTAAAAAAAAGAAGGAAAAGTTTTTCCTGTTCATCTTCTTCAGCAATGCTTTCCTGGTGTCCAGTCCCTTCACCGGCGCGTCTCCTTGCTCCTGTCCGGTTGATCATCCGTGTGCCCCGCATTTGAGCACTGCCCATCGCCCAACTCGACGATCCATGAAGCTCCGCCACGCCTCCGCCTTCCCCGACGCCATCAAATCCGGTGGCCTGCACAGCCTCGTCACCCCCGGCAGTCCGAGTAGCGCATCTCATGCTCTAAGCGACGCACGCCACAGCAACCGCCTGTCCGCCTTGCCCCGCCTCTGCAGAGCCAAGTTGAGCTGTCGCCGTCCAGCCGCACCGGCAATTCATCTCGCCGGAGCCCCGAACGCCGGCGACCCAAATCCCCTCTCCGGTGTTGACGAATTGGCTGCCCCTCCATTTTCCTTAGGTTGTTTATTTTCTTATTTTATATTATCTTACTTTACTTTTAGTTAGTTTTATTATTATTATTTTAAGTTTGAATATTGTGAGTTAACTTTTAGGTTATGGATATTGTAAGCATTATCGACAAGAGTTATCCTTAAGATTATTGTAATTATTAATTTGACCCCTAAGATGTTGGGTCATTTTTTTAATTGTATTGATTCTTGGGGATTTGTTGATAATATTTTAAGTGTTGAATCAATATAACTATTAATTTGATCCGTAAGAATTCGGATCAGATTTTTAGTTATTTTGATTTTCTTGTTATGACATTCGGGATTATAGTAATCGTTAATTTGATGTGAGATGACAGGTTATTTTTTCGATTATTGTAATTCTTTATTTGATTGCATATCTTGATAGTTTAGATTTGATTTTTAGTTGGTAATTGCATTGTTTTAAAAAGCCACTAAAAAATCTAAAAAATATTTGAATTAAGATTCGTTTGTTTTGGAATATTTTTTGTTATCCAAGCATATCTAGGATAATGATTTCAGTTCGGAAAATATAAAAAGCCAAAAAAACTAAAAATGCATCCATTTAGGATTTTTAGTTTCTGTTTAATTTAAATTGCATTTTTAATTACATGGCAATCTTAAATTTCGAATCTTTAATAAACACAAAAAAACATCATGCATATATCATTGTATAATTAGGGCATGCTCGCACGTTATTGCATATTAAATAAATTGCATTTTAGATTCAGATAATGTCTTAGTTTAAATTAGGATTCGATACGACTTAATCCCTAATTTAAATTAGATAGAATCTTAATCTACTTAGATCATTTCAAATTTCATAAAATTTGTCTTAGGATAAATTAGTTGCAATTTATAGGATAGATTGCATTTTTAAAATAAAAAATGTCATTTGCATGTCATGTAAAATTAGGTCCATGAAATGCACGTCATTTTATTGATTATTGTTAGGTCCATTTTTAATTGAAAATTGCCGTCATTAGATTAGGCCATTTAATAAATATCGCGTGACATATAGCTCGCATATTAAATTGCAATGTTGCATATCATTTTAGTTGAAATAATTTTGTACGTCATTGCATTGCATTGCACGTCATTAGAATTAAGTCATTTTGATTAATTTAAATTGCATATAACAATTGCATGTTCATTAAGAGATCATAAAAAATTTTTATGGCTTAGGACATGTTGCCATGCCATATCATTTCATTGATTAAAAGCATTGCATTGCATATGGATTATAGCTATGCTTAATAAGTGAAGACAAAAAGAAAAGAAATTGCATGTTAATTAGAAACCATATCTAATCATTGTTGATGTGGATTTTAATTTAATACTGCAGATACTTTCATTACTTCAAGTATGTTTTAATTGCTTTCCGAATGTTAAATTGGTGGTATGTGCATATGTATAATCACCTCACATGTTAGGAAGTTAAATTAAAATCAATTCAATTGCCAAACATTTTCTTGAAATGAAATAAAAGGTACCGAAAGCAGCACTGTGATAGGGGCCTACAGAACAAGCCCCCGAACTCATAAATCTCTCAGTTCGTAGGAGTAAAGTAATTCCCGTTACTTTACTTGGGTTTCTAATCGACCCACCAAAAATAGATTAGTGGCGACTCCCGATTGAAAATCATTTGCATGTTTAAATTCAAACCTAAGTCGCGAATTGGTATGGGCTTGGGAGAGCCCGAGCTAAGCTTAAAGACTTAGTAATCCATTAGCCTAATTTTAGGTAGTCCAAACCCTGAAAAATTGGGTCGCGACAGCTAGTTTGTGCTTTCTATTGACCTTTTTATGTTTTAAGAAGAATTGCAAGATGAGGGTTGATAATTTATTTACGCCTTCTTCATTTTCAAAGTCACGTCAGATTTTTTTGAAAGAAAATTTTAAACATATGTTAAAGTTTTAATCCACTTGATATGAGATTGAATTTACGATTGAAGTTTCTTTTCTTTTTCCTTTTATGGGCTTATATTTTGTTGACATTTATATATGAACTAAGTATGAACATGTTTGACATTTGATCATGCTTCCCAAAAAATAACCTCTTTTCATATTTTGATCAAGTTTTCTTTCCCATTTTTGATAAATAATTAAATGAATTGTAATTTTGACTTTGTTATATCTTGTTAAAAATAGCTAATTAATTATGTGTTCATAAATTGTCATAAATAAAAATATCTCATGATTGAAAGTATGAAATCATATATGTAAATTAACAGCATCCAGGAAAATTGATAACAAGATGCATTTATTGAGTACAACGGAGCATTTGTATTGTGAAATTGATACACTATATGATGGATGGTAGAAATAAAGGCAATTTTGTGTATTAGCCCGATAAAAAAAGAAATAATAAATTGAAGAGATAGGGGAGGGTATTTCGGTAAGTTAAGCAGAAAAAAGGATTGTCTTAGCCAAAATTGAGTGGAAATATGGTCACCTTAAATTTATCGTAAATATATAAATTTCAATTTTTTGTGAAATATAACTCGATATAAAAAGAGCAATATTCGATCCATTGAATTGAAAAGAAAAAGAAAATGAGGGCAATTGGTCGAAAATTCGCAGACTTTTTTCGGGAAGGTTGTAAAAATACCGTTCCTAGAATGTTCCCGGACCGACTCGTTCCCACGCCTCTTTTCTCTTTCTTCTCTTCTCTTCTTCTTCGTCCAAAATCTGTGCAGGCCTTGGATTTTGATCTGATCATCCTCCTCCTCCGCGGCTCACTGCGAAGGGAAAAGGCGCAATGGCTCTCAACCCTCAGCTGTTCCCGAACGGCATGCCCGTTCCCTTCGTCAACGAGATGTTCGTCCTGGCCCGAGACGGCGTCGAGTTCGAGGTCGATAAGATTCCCGGGTAATCATCCGATCCCGACGCTTGTTCGCGATCGGAAGCTTTTCGCCGAGAATTTGCTTTCGTTGTTCGAAACCCTTTTGGCCCACGAGGCTGAAAGGAATGGTTTTTAATGGGTTTATGTTCGTCTTGCGTATTGAAGTTTGGTGGATCGATTGGGCGTGGATCGGAAAGCGTCTTGCTTGACGATGCTATGGCCAGAAAAGAGAGGCCTTTTGTTTCGGGGTGTAGTGAAATTCGCCTTGTCGGAGGAAATTTTGCGGGTTAGGCGTTGGATGGCGTGGTGGGATTGGGAGGAGGTGGTTATGATAAATTTGTCTTTAGGTCTTGTAAATTGCGTTGGAGGTTAGGGTTTGAGTCGAGAATGGTTCCTAATCTTTTGAGAACGGACTGGTTAATCTAAGTAAGAAACATCTATCTTTTGGATGTGGAAGTTCTTAAAAATAGAATAGGATTGAGGAGTGGGGCGCATTTGAAGAACGCATTAATTGATGACAAAGGATGCTCGGTGCATCTGCAAGTTGCAAAGATTGGCATGATCTGTGTATGGTCTTCTGGGTTTATTGTAGACTTTAGCATATATGAAGGTTTGCATGGGAAATCAACAGCCAGATTGTATTGGCAGTTGCTTTATATTTTTTATTCCATCTAAGTTGGGCTGGTGATATTGCCAGTGTGATTTGTCAATCGTCATTAACTGAGAACTGCTGTCATTTGCGCGTTCAAGATTGTGTTATTGGAATGTACGTGTTCAAAAGAAACAAAAAGTTTGCTCTTAGCAATTGAAGGTTTTTTAGACATTGTGTCAAACAGATTAATGAATGTTCTTTTGGATCCGTTGTCATTAGATCCCAAGGGGGTCGTGTGAAAGCAAGAGGAACTATCTACTTGTCCAACATACGGATGGTCTTTGTTGCAAGCAAGCCTGTTGGGAGTCTCACCGCCTTCGACATACCCCTGGTCTGTAATTTCACTGTGATACTCTTTCCATATGTAATAGCATGGATATTTGTTCGTCCCATTTGGTATATTGATTTATTAGTGGAACATTCTGTGCTAGCATGAACTTCTGGTTTTGCAGCTTCTTTGTGTAATTTCCATATTGGTTCAGTCCATGTGAAGAGAGGGCTTTTGAACTAATTTTCTTAAGCAGAAAATGTTGGGCATTTTGGCACATAGTAGGTTATGTAACTATTGAGTCTTGAAGCTAAGCTTGGTTTTTTTACCTCTAAGATGGTGTATTCAATTGTATTCAACTTGTGGAAGGTTACTATTGTTTTACTCTTTTTTTGTGGGGGGCGGCACGGAGTTTAGTCACTGTACTTTTGCTTTTATCATTTCTTTCTGAGAAAATGTCAAATTAAATATATATTGAGGGCTATTTCCATAGGGAAATATGTCAAGTGGCTCTTAGAGAATATTTCAAATCAATGGAATAGTTTCATTCTTTTTAGGGCTGCAAAGTTCATTAGATCCATCTTGGCAGACTTGTTCCATCCTATATTATCCAGCCAGTCTCTGTAGGGCATTTGTACTTCGATGCAGATAGATGTCTCTCCGATAGCCATTACTCTGGCCACATAATAGCTTGGTAGCTATTGCATTTTTTGTCAAAACTTCTGCACATGTGTGTGTTTGTGTATATATATATATATATGTTGTTATTCTTTTGATGATTACGTTGCTTTGCTCAGGATAAACATCAGAGAAATTGTTTTGAACTATCTCATGTACTTTGTTGTGAGAGTTTGAGTTACTCGGTTGATGGGAATTAGGAATGCACTTGTGATGGAAAATGTTGGCTGTACTCTGTATTTGCTTGTAGCTGTTTTCTGTGGTTTGGTGTAGGTGTAGACTTGACACAGATAACATTGACTAACCAGAAGCCTGATTCAATTGATAATATTTTATCATAAGAAGAGTTCTGATGACCAAAACAAAACGAATAAGTACTTACTCATATGAGGCATTCATGTTTCATGTACAAAATGATCTTTTTCGGTGAAAAATATATTTTTGTTTGATGACCATATAAAACATACAAATGATAAAATATGATGTAACTGCAAAAAGAGTGAACAGCTCCTACAGTGGACTCAGAGGCTGGACTTTGTGAATGATTTTATCGTTTGTTGAAATTTTGTTGTCATGGAAAATGAGTCTCTGGATGATTATGTACAGGGTGAAACAATGGCCTATGTATTTGTTGATACCCTCAATTGACAATAAATAGTTTAGTAACTGTGTACCCAAATTGCATGCTAAAAAAAGGCTAGACTACTTCCGCTTTCTGTTTTGTTTTCCTGATTGAGGACCGTTTTGTCATTTGCTTCCTTTTATTTAATGATCATTGGATGTTCTTGAGATTTCAAGTCAAAGTGGAGTTTCTGGTGGACAATATGACTTTTCTGCATTATCTTCGTAACTTAATATTATTCATCTTACCACTGTCGTTGCTTCACTCTGCAGCTATATGTCAATGGTGAGAAGTTCAATCAACCAATATTTTTCTGCAACAACATATCTGGCTTTGTGGAGCCTGTAAGTATACAATTTGTGATTATCATTAGTCACTATGAATTTGGACACTCATCTTTTATTAATGACCCCAGGTGGTACCAGATAACCAGAACGGGGCACTTTTTTCCACTCATACTTTTAAGATATTGTTCAAGGAGGGTGGATGTGGGACCTTCGTGCCGCTCTTTTTCAACTTGATATCCTCTGTGAGGCAATACAATCAGCATGTTAACTCTGAAAGTGCGCCACATGTGGATCCTTTACAAGCAGCAGGAACTCCGGTTGATGAGATGATGAGACATGCGTAAGTGCTAGTACTCTGCTTTATAGAAAATAATTTAAGAGCAAAGAGAGACAGAACCTGGGTGGGCTCGTTATATTGAGTGACTAGGGGATACGTAGAGCAATTGCAATTGCAAAAGAGATGTTGGTCCATGTCTTTTAGTGTGGCCTGATATGCTTGTGATTGGCGCAGTATATTAGCATATGACGGAATTCTTTATTTTTCGATTGAAGCTGATGATAGAATTGAGGGATGAAGTGCTAACCATCTACTGTTGATTTTGCAGATATGTGGATCCCAATGACCCTACCAAGATCTTCTTACAGCAGCCTACTCCAGAGTCACAGCTGAGGCGCCGGGCATACCATCCTCGGCCTGCTGAAAACTCTATATGAGTAACTCTATATGAGTAGAGTTTGATGTTTCTGGTACAAAATAACCCTGGGTGTTCTGTTTTCGGTTTCTACCCTATTACTGAAAATTGTATCATACTATGTGGGTGACGAAACTTATAATAAGAAGCATGTGTAAAGTTTGAATATACCCCCCTTGCTGGACTAGCTTCTCTTGTAGTTGTACAATCCCTTTTTACGTAGCGAAACCAAGGTCCTTTCTCCAAATTGTCCAGCTCCTCACTCCTCACTCTAGGAACGTTTGAGTCGATGTCTTGTGTTTTTATGGAGTTCTTCCTGAGCGGAATTTTGAAAGAAATTACAAAGACTGGCTTGCCTCTACCTAATGCGAAGTGAGCCATCGAGTTTGTAGGCGGAGTACGTTTACTCCTTGAGATGTTGGTTGACAATATAGACCAAATAAGCTATTAATTTCATCAGCTTATCCATGGGGTCATGGAAAGATTCGACAAAGGGACACAAACAAATCCTTTCCTTATTCCCAAAAACGAGGCGTTATGGACGTTTATATCATTGATATTGCTCGGAAGCAAGGACAAGCCGTCCTTAGATGCTGCTCTAATTTGTCTAGCGGATATGAGAACACCCAGAAAAATGTACTGCCTAACCTTTTGAGGCTTGGGTTGAAGGTGACGATGGAGTGATTGACATGAAGACACCTTGACCTAGATCTTCATTGAATAAGAGCAGTAAATCACTAAGACCGTTACCAAAATTGTGTTCGGGTCCAGAAATTATGTTTTCCAAAATCAGTTTAGTTCGAGGTCCAAAACTTGTCCGTTTGATCTAAAATTTCACTATGTTAAACTAAAAAATGTGATAAAAAACTTTTTTAAATGAACTCTTCCGAAAATCAAACCTTAAGAGTTGATAAAAATCCCATAAACACCAAAAAGTCACTGGCAAATAGTGAGTGTCCAGTAACTTTGATTAATTAAGCTAATTCAACTTAACACTAATATAACTCATAATTAACACGAATCTAACCCCTAAGCACAATTAACAAATCTAATCAAGGATTAATGAGTTAACTCACTGGATTAGGACAGCGGCGGGAGCACGGCGACGGCAATGCGACGGCAAGGAGGACCCGAGACAACCGTGTCTCCAACGGAGCTCAAACGGCAGAGGAAAATAGCAAGGAGGCTCACGGCCAAAGGAGGGATGTCTGTGGAAGGCTGGTCGGAATGACTTGAGCAGACGGCCAGGGCTGAGGCGCGAAGCTTGTGGCCAAACAGACTAGCTGGAGGCGTGAGGTGGCTGCTGGTCAACTGGTGAGGGTGAGGCGGTGAGCTGGGCTGGCGGTCTTGCTGCTTGGTTGTGGCGGTAGGGTGCTCTGGTGGTGGGGCATGTGGGTGGAGAGGACGCTGGAGTGGTGGGCTGTGATGAGGTCGTGTGAGGTGGGCGGTGGCAAAACGGAGGGGAAATGGGGAAGGGCTGCTTGTTGAAGTCGTGCGGAAGCTGAAGGGGGAAGAAATGGGGACGTGAGGGAAGTGGAAAAGAAGAAGGAGAAGAGAGGAAGGAAAGAAGGTGGGTTCAGCTGAAGCAAGGGGGGGAGAAATTTTGGAGAGAGAGGAGGGAAGAAGTCAAATTGCTAGCCAATGAGAGGCTCAAGCCACTCATTGCCTTGTGTCTCAAAGTCTTCTTGCCAACTTAGTCAATTGGCCAACCAATGGCCAATTTCCTCTAATTCTTCACAAAACAAACCATTTTGGGGGCCAAATAATCCAATTTTCCTCTTGATCCGAATTTCTATTTCTTTTCCGATTTGTCCGAAATTCGATTTTTCGCAAAATCCCTGACTCAACGAAAATTCTCCGAAAGATGAGATGACGTCCTAAAAATGAATAGTGACACGCTTGAACGTTCGATTCCCGAAACAGAATTCAATTTCGTGGTTAAAATCGACCAAACGCGATTTTAGTATGACCTGACCTATCGGGTAGCTTTTAGGGATTTTAGCGTGTTCGACCCATGATCTATAATTTTCGATCCACGTCCCTATATCTCCGAATTGTAGACGACTCTCGGTTGTCATAAAATCGCAAAGTTTCAATTACATGTCCCGAGTGCACTATCGATAGAAAATCGGGTTATAATCGTTCGACGCAAATATCATAATCGTGCGGAACCACCCGCAATTCGACTATGTGATTCCATCGAATCAAACTATATTCATTCGTTAATCGATTTATAACGGTGTCGTATTGACCCTTGCCGATTTTTATGGTCGAGCGATCGGTTTCCAATTAATTATCTAGTTTGTCGCGTTTTCATCCCTTAACGGCCTCACCTAATCTAGTTAATTCGAGAGTGATCAATTCCGAGTAAATTAACCATAAGCACGTCGACAAAACAACCATTCCATATATCCGTATCAGGGGCCAAATTTCGGGATGTCACAGTTCTAAACTTCAAGAATGCTACTACCAACATCCTTTTCTAGTGCCATACCATCAAAATGTGGGTGGATAAGGCCATGGGGTACTTGATTCTCCATCTATTTTTGGCGCGGTTTACCTAGGTCGACGAGGACTTCTTTAGTCCTTTGCGTGAGTTCAACGGTTCGCTCGGTGACATCAATGGGTCTAACCTTGACTACGACCCAAAGCCCGAGCCATAGCCATAAGGACATCGGCTTTTGATGGGAATCATTTTCAGTAGCCATTCTTATAGAAGGAGCTAGGACTAACCCCTTTATATCTTTTTGTGTGGGGGATGATCAAGATCTAAATGGCCCTAGAGATGAGGGTTTGTAAATTTGAAGCATTCCAAGTATATAAATAAAGCATGAAAATTATGTAGTATGTATGTGTGTTTTCCCCTACTATTCATGTTGTTGATGATCGGGTGTTGGAGATTGCACGCTTTCGCATATCTTAATGAAAAGATTAAAATCAATGGGATGGTGACGCCTCCTAGGACATTGCAAATCAATCCCATTGGCAAATGTTGCATTCTTGTGGCAAGGGAAGGCTCGGGGCATGATAATAGTTTTCTTCCCTTCATTACTGCATGCACATGCATGTGCATACACGCACATAAACTTGGTGGACGTCGGTGTTGATTGTGGGCGCCTGTGCTACCATCTAATGAGTTTATATTTCTATCTTATTTCTCCTATAAAAGGAGGACTACAGAAGACAAACACGGTAAAGCGAGAAGAGAGAAGTCGCTTGAGCCTTCTAGAAGAAAAGGTAGAAGCTCTCGATAGAGGGAGATTTTCTTGTTATAATTACACATTGTAGTGATTTAGCCATTTAAATTATGGTGGGTAGAATTTGTTTAATTCCTTAAGTGAGTTTTCACTTGGAATTGTAAGGGGTTAAACACTATGTAAGTTATTGGGTGTAATTAGGAGTTAGAAAACATGAGTGTGTTTAATTGCTCGAGTGATTGTAATATCTATTGTATCGTTTGTTTCTATAGTGAGATTCCGTGTTGCTCTCCCTATGGATGTGGATTTCAATATTTGGACCAAACCACATAAAACCAATGTTCGATTTCCTATCTGTTCTTTGGACTAAATTTAATTAATTCACTAGGCCATCCATATTTCGCAAGAAGTGGTATCAGGAACAATGGAAGAAGAAAAGGCAAGAATTGATCGATTTGATGAGAAAGATTTTGCTTTCTAGAAAATGCAAATTGAATATTATTTATGCCATAGAAATTTGTGCTTCCCCTTATCTAACGAGAAACTAGATTGATGAAAGATACTGAGTGAGAGTTGTTGGATAGACAAGCGAAGGGTGTTATTCAGCTGACGTTGGCTCGTAACGTTACATTTAACATCATGAAAGAGAAAACCATTGTGGGACCAATAAAAGCCATGTTGAATATGTATGAGAAACCCTCTACAATCAACAAGATCTATTTGATGCGACATCTATTTCAATTAGAAATGAGGGGAGGTATGTCAATAGTTGAGCATATTAGTCAATTCAATGAGGTTATTAACCAATTGAGTTTGATTGAAATTAACTTTGAAGATGAGGTATACGCTTTGATTCTATTATCCTCATTGTCTAATAGTTGGAATACTACTATTACTACTATTATCAATTCCTCTAGGTCAAGAAGCTTGACATTTGATGAGGTTCTCAATTTGATTCTGAGTGAAGACATTTGCACGAAAGGATTTGATGAACCTCTACATGTTGCTTTATTAGGTGAAAGTAGAGGAAGAACTAGTATACGTGTTAGTAGAAGTAATATAAACACAAATAGACATAGTAAGTCTAGAACTGATGGAGTTGTCTATATAGGAATTGTGGTAAGAGTGGGTACCGCAGAAGAGACTATTTTAAGTTGAGTTTATAGATGACGTTGCAGCTGTAGCTAAGAATAAAATTGATGGTGTCTATAACAACCTAAATCTAGGTCGCGGGGTTATCATTGCAACATCCCAAGCGCATTGCCTTCCCGTTTCTTTTTATCTTTTCTCACGAACATGTTTAAGCGTGAATACATCAACACCTGTACAACAACAAACATGCGGAGCAAGGGATACATACATCACACTACCAAATTATACAAGACTACACTTTGTACAAGCCCTTGTTTCTAATCGATTTTAACGGTGCCGTAATGACCCTTGGAGATTAGCATGGTCGAGCAGTCGATTTCTGGTCGAATTCTCAAGTTGGTTGCATTTATATTCCTTAATAGCTTCACCTGATAGATTATTTATCTCGTGAGTGACCAATTCAGAGAAAAAGACTATAGGCACGTCGATGAAAAGTCCATTTCATTTAATCGAAACAAGGTCGGAAATCGGGATGTCACAACTCTTCCCCTCTTATAAAAATTCCGTCCTCGAAATTTAAATCATTACAAATCTTTGTTAAAAAATGTGGGGGTATTGTCGTATAATCGAGTCTTCACTTTCCCATGTTGCCCCTTATGTTCCGTGGTGTTACTAAATCGCTTTGACCAAGGGAACTGTCTTGGTACGCAGTACTTGCTCTTTGCGATCCACAATCTAAACTAGTCTCTCCACGTACAACACTTTGTCATCCACATCAAACTCTTCAAAATTCAACACGTGGGTCGGGTTAGGCTCATACTTTCTCAACATCGACATGTGGAAGATGTCATGCACTTGTGCCAGTCTCGGCGGTGGCCTAGGATGATACGCCAAAGTCCTTATTTTCTCTAAAATCTCAAAGGGACCGACATACCTCGAACTCAGCTTTCCCTTTTTGCCGAAGCATGAAGTACTCCTCATTGGTGACACCTTTAGAAAGACGTGTTCACCAACTTGGAACTCCAATGGTCTTCGACGCTTATCAGCATAACGTTTCTGGCGACTCTGAGCGGTCTTTAGTATGTCTCTAATAATTGCAACTGCATCCACTGACTGCTGAACCAATTCTAGGCCTATGATCTTTCGTTCTCCGATTTCATCCAAACAAACTGGAGTTCTACATGCTCTGCCATACAACGCTTCAAACGATGCCATCTAAATACTCTGCTAATAATTGTTGTTGTAGGCGAACTCAACTAGATGAAGCTATTCCTCTTGGCTTCCTTTGAAGTCTAACCCACAAGCTCTCAGCATGTCCTCGAGAGTTTGAATCGTTCTCTCAGACTGGCCATTTGTCTGTGGATGATAGGTCGTATTATACTGCAGCTTTGTTCCCAAGGCAGTCTGCAAACTTTTCCAGAAGGCTGTGGTAAACTTTGGGTCTCGATCGGATGTAATCGTCACTGGCACTCCATGCAGAAGAACTATCTGACGCACGTACCATTTTGCATATTTGTCCAATGCATAGTCATTTCGTATGGCGATGAAATGAGCCAACTTCGTCAATCTATCAATCACAACCCAAATGGAATCATTACCCCTCTGACTCCTTGGTAAGCCCATCACAAAGTCCATTGTGATGTGTTCCCACTTCCACTCGGAAATCTCGAGAGATTGTAAGAATCCTCTCGGCTTACAATATTATGCCTTCATTTGCTGACACGTCAGACACTTGGCGACATGTTTGGCGATATTCGCCTTCAAACCGATCCACCAATAGTGTTGACGCAGATTCTAATACATCTTTGTACTACATGGATGAATGTTGTAACTACTACAATGAGCTTCTGATAAAATCTCCTCCTTAAGCTCTGCATTGTTAGGTACATACAATCGTCCATGAAACTTTAGTGTTCTGTCATCAGAAATCTAAAAGTCAGGCTTTCTCTTATCTACATCTTCTTGTAAAATCTTCTGGATCTCGGGATCTGTCAACTGCAGCGTCCTGATTCTAATCTGCACTTCTAGTTCAATTCTAAGGGTTGCCATAAGATTTGTGAGGTGGCCTACCTCAAATTTGAAAATCGAATCTCGAGCTCCTTCGAGTAGGATCCATTCCCGAATCATCATTTGCGCAATCGAAGACTTCAGACTCAACGCATCTGTAACTTTGTTAGCCTTTCCGGGGTAATACAAAATATCACAATCATATTTCTTCAGAATTTTCATGCAACAACGCTGTCTCATATTCAACTCCTTCTGAGAGAATAAATACTTGAGACTCGAGTGGTCTGTAAAGATCTGGAATCTTTCTCCACACAAGTAGTGTTTCCAAATCTTCAGAATGAATATAATCATTATGAGTTCTAAGTCATGCGTCGGGTAATTCAACCCATGAAGTCTTAACTGACAGGACACGTATGTAACGACTCTGCCATGTTGCATTAACACGCAACCCAGTCCCTTAAATGACGCATTACTATAAATCTTGTATCCTCTAGGACCAAATGGAATTGTCAACATTGGTGCGATAGTTAGCTTCTACTTAAACTCTTGGAAACTATGCTCGCACTTATCCGTCCATACAAACTTCTCATCCTTCTTTAGCAATCGAGTCAAAGGAGAGGCTATTGTTGAAAATCCTTTCACGAAACGTTTGTAGTAACCTGCCAATCCCAAAAAGCTTATGATCTCTGTCATTGTCATCGGTCTTGACTAGTTGATCACTGCTTCAATCTTGGTCGAGTCCACGGAAATTCCTTCACCTGAAATCACGTGACCTAGGAACGCCACACTACTTAACCAAAACTCGCACTTACTAAACTTGGCGTACAGTCCATGATTTCATAAAGTCTAGAGCACTATCCTAAAGTGCCTTTCATGCTCCTCAGGACTTCTCGAGTACACCAGGATATCGTCAATGAAAATGATCACAAATTGATCTAGATACTCCTTGAATACATGATTCATTAGATCCATGAAAGCAGCTGAGGCGTTTGTTAAACCAAACGGCATTACAATAAACTCATAATGGTCGTATCACGTACGAAACGCCATCTTCGGTATGTCTTCCTTTCTGATCATCAACTGATGGTATCCTGTACTCAAGTCGATCTTGGAAAATATTGACGCTCCCTATAATTGGTCAAACAAGTCGTTAATCCTCGGCAGCGGATACTTATCCTTGATTGTCACTTAATTGAGTTGACGATAGTTGATGCACAAACGCAATAAACCATATTTCTTCTTCATGAATAGAACCGGTGCTCCCCAAGGTGATGCACTGGGACGTATGAATCCCTTATCCAACAACTCATGCATCTGCATCTTCAGTTCCTTCAACTCCGATAATGCCATTCGGTAAGGAGCCTTAGAGATTGGCTCCATCCCGAGGGCTAACTTGATCACGAACTTGATCTCCCTTTCTAGGGGCAGACCAGGTAATTCCTTCAGAAACACATTTGGAAACTATTGTACCACTGCAATGTCTTTGATCTTCTGCTCCTTGACTATTGTATCCACGACAGTCGCCAAGTAACCTTAACAACCCCCGTCTAACAAATTGATTGCCTCAAGCGACGAGATTAGGATAATCGAGGGTCCTCCTCAACACCTAACAAACTCAAAACTTCCACATGCTAACGAATTAAACTAGAGTGTTTCACAATGACAATCCATTACAACAAGATGCTCATTGAGCCAACTCTTTTCATATATGACATCCAAGTTATACACAAGCAAAATAGTCAAGTACAACTCTAGCCAGTAATTCTCCTTTCTACGACTTCATTATAGCAAACTGAAGTTCTACAAGCTTAATTATAATCCCAATATGCCACTCTCTAATAAAATTATTTCAGAAACACTGTCCTCTCGATTAGTGCATAGCTCGATTCAATCCTATCCCCTCGGCGGTGGCAGCAGCTATGATCCCATTGGCCTGTGTGAACAGTCCTTCACTTGGTGGCCGTGCTTGCGACACACGTAGCAAACTCTTGTCCTAGGAAAACACGAGGTTGATCCATGTTGTCTCCTAAAGAAATGGCAGGCACCATTCAAGTTTGGTGCCGACTTTCCCATCCTGCCTTTCCTGCTAGGCGAAATAGAATACCTTCCTCCGGTCATCGGTTTCTTCCCAAACCTATTGCCGTCTCTACTCAAACCGAACCATGACCCAAATGCGGCGGCTTGTTCGTTCAAGTTTCTCTCAATCAACTGTGCCCATTCATACAAATTGTTTTAGTCCTTCAGATTGAACGATACCAATAGATTCTTCAACTTCGGTCTAAAGCCATTCCTGAACCTCCTAGCTCTATCTGTCGAATCCTCTATCAGTCTAGGGGCGTACTGCGATGGCTCTGCAAATTTGGCCTCATATTGGTCTACTATCATCAGACCTTCACAAATACGTTGAAACTCCTCCATCTTATGTTCCCTTGCACTATCAGAAAAGTACTTGCCGTTAAAAGCTTTGAGTATGCCTTCTAGGATCACTATCCCTCTGGTGGCTCTCCACCAAGTACTTGCATTGCCTTGCAATTGATACATTGCAAGGATAACCTTCTCTTCCTCGGTGCACCTCAGCAATGCAAATTCTTTCTCCAAGTCTTGGATCTAGAGGGTTGCAGTCTTGGGATCTCCTACACCGGTGAACCTCGATGGATTCAACTTTAGAAATTGCGACCAACTTATGCATCGACCTCTTAGCAATCACATTCCTAGGTGGAACTTCAACAAGTGTGGCAATAGTTGTGGTAGCAGCGGCAACATTAGTAGCGGCATTAGCAGCGACATTGGCGATAGTAGTGGCGCCTACGGTAGCGAGGACTATAGCGGTGGTGGCGGTAGCTTAATTTTAGGCCTGTTGCCCTACCATTTTCCCTAGTGTCTCTAGCGCCTACACGATCCCCTCAGTTATGGGATTGCTAGGGGCTGCTACACCAGCATCGACCTGCAGCGGTGCTAATCCGCTTGCACTGGCCTAAGCCAGCACTCTCCCTCGGGCACCGACCCTTGTCGACGTCCTACCCCGAGTGATAAATCCTATCAACCTCTTCCTAGGAGTCCTCTGCTCTTGATCACTCATCCTGCAGACTCTCTATTGAACCTGCTTTCCAATTCCAACACAGAATTAGAAATTTGAGCGACCCACACAAAACAATTTACCAATTAGCTATCAATCACATACATCTGCATAAGAAAAAGGCATTTCCTACTAACTATCCCATCACCCATCGCACTTTATCATTCCATACACTAACCAACTCTGATACCACTCCGGGCGGGGATGTCACGCCCCGAACCTCGAGTGTGCACACATCCCTCAGTGGTCAACTAAATTTTGATGTTCTTAGGACATGTCGCCGACCCTATCGATTCATGCACACGCAAAAGTGAAAAAAATAATCCCCAAACAACAATCAACATGGGATAGAAAAACAGGTTAACCAATCTCACAACCACACTTCTACAAACACCTTAGGTTTAAGTCCACAAGAAAACCCTAGGCCACATACACTATAGACCCTTTAGCCTCAGGGTCCGAATTCTCCACACTAGGTACTTGAAAATGATAACCCATGACGGTGTGAGAATAAATCTCAGCGGGTTCATGCCCTAAACCCCGATTAGGAATGAAATATGTCTAGAGGTAATCTAATCACACATCCCAAAAGACTCATCTCGCCTCAGCACCTTCTTGCACATCAGCACATTTCATATAATAGATATAAGTAGTAATCACACTCAACAATTGGAACGCCACACTTCATAACTCAATCAATCACAGGGGTCCCTATTATAAGGCCACATCGTTATGACACGTCACATTTTGTGCTATACAATTTTATCCCATAATCAGGCGCGGTTAAAATATTCATTCATGCGTTCCAATTGATAATTGCCATACGGGCACGGCCTACTCGACGTTCGGCAATCTTCCGGCGTAACCAGGCATCGTCTCACCCCATCAAGCACGGTAGCATCTACATCTAGACGGCATTTCACATAGGAACATCGGTTCAGCCTCTATTGCGATCGGCATTCGTTGTCAAGGGCATTCCACATAGGAGCATCGCCCACTCGATGCACATCGGGTGACGAGTTCTCATAACCATTACATGCACATCCAATCCCAGTTATGGACATTGTGCTTTGCACTCATTGTCTCAATTTAAATAATAAACTTGACCTATTTTCTTCGTATTAAAAACACTCGGTAAAATAATCGTGTGTGGATACACGGTCAAATCAAACCAGAAAAAGTGATATCCTTCTTTCTAAAAATCTCACTATTTGATATAGTACTTAAAAACATTTTTAGCATCAAAAATCGACACCCGGTACTTTCTCATTAAATACTAAAATTTCATAATTTTGAAATAATAACTAAAAATCAACCATCATCATTCAATTGCACAAATTAGCACTCAATTGCATAAACTAATTGCACCATGACGATCATCACAAAATTCTCACAACCGGCTATCCCGGTATAATTTCCGGAAAAAAAATATAATTAAATAAATTACAAAATAATTAAATAGATGTCAAATAATTAAATTAAACCACTAATTAATCTACCTAAGCTAATCTAACCACCTAATTTAATTTAACTAACTAAACTAATTAAACTATACTAACTACATTAATCTAAATAACTTAACTAAATAACCTAGTTAAATAACCTAACCATCTAGTCTAGGTAACTAATTTATACTAACTAATCTAATTGCAAGAACTAACCCTCACTAGTCCCTCATTAACCCACTAATCCACCTTAAGCATAATTAACAACATAATTATAGTTTAAAGCATAAACTTAACGGTTTAGCGCGAAAACTGGTTCACGGCGATGGCAGCACGACGGCGACCACAACTCGAGTCTACGGCAACATCAAGGGAGGCCAATTGGTGATTGAAAACAGCCTTACCAATCTCAGCTAGGGTCTGTTCGGAGGGGCTGAAATGGTAGGGTTGAGGGCCTCGGCTTGGGCTGGTTTCGGTAGAGGTTGCGGGCGGAGCTTGTTGCAATGTTGGTGGTTCGGTGGGGCTGCTCAGCCGTTGGCGTGGAAGCGTGAGATGAGGGAGCCCTTTGGTGGTGGTGGCTACAGAAAATGTCGCTAGAATGGAGAGGAGAAAAAGGAGCTGCAGCGATGACAATGGGCAATGATGCTGGGGGTTAACCGAGCATGGAAATGGGCTGAGGATTCTGTTAGTGGACTGTTGCGATGGCGTGAGGTGGGCGGTTCATTGGTGGGTTGGGGGAAAAATGAGTGTGAAAGAAAGAAAAATGAAAAGAAGACAAAAGCAACTGGATTCGGTGAAGTAAGAGGTCCGCACGAAGAAGAAGGGGGAGCAGCTGGTCTTGGTGTGCAAGAAAAGCTAGATGAGGGAGAGAAAGTCAATAGAAATATCCACATTTATCAATTCTTGGTCCCACAAGTCTTCATGTTAATTCCTTTTGTCCCCAATACATTCTTATAAAAAAATTCTCACAAACAACTCAATTTGAACAGCAAAATAACAGATTTGGCAAAAGAACGCTTCAAGTGCCATAACTTGGCACAAAGAGACACTTAAGTGCGATAACTTACGAAAGATACACTTAAATGCCACATTTTAAGAAAAGTGAGACACCTAAGTGCCATCTCCGGCGAAGCTGGCCGGAAATCATACGTGGCATTAAAATATTAATATTTCTCGCCGATGTGTCTTGCCGGAGAGCTGAGTCAGCTCGAATTCACCCCAAACGACGTCGTTTCAGGTGTTGGCCCAAAATAGAGCCCTTAAATCAGCGAAAACGTCGTCGTATCCCCATTTGCCCTAAATCTAAAACCTTAAATCGGGCAAAATGCCATTAAAGCGCTGGAGCCCTAATCCCACACCCTAATTTGATTTGCCCAAATTCTACCACCAAATATTGGAAATGGAGAGCAAGACTTTTAGTAGCGGCTCAAATTTCTCTCGCCGAAGCGAAGGAGAAGGCAAGCGTTTCTGTTTTTGAGGGTTACCAAGTCCAAGAAGAACATCGTGGACTCGAACGAATCCCGGGAAAAGTTTCTATGGATGTGCCCGATACAGAGAAGGCTCAAGTGCAAATACTTCAAATGGGTCAATGAGAAATTCTCTCACCGAGCCACAGAAGTGATATTGGACCTACTTGATGGATGTCATCAACCTCCATTTACGCTTGTGGACGACTTGGACGATGTTGACTCAATGCAAGCTCAAGCTCAAGCATTTTCTGTTAACCATTTGAAGAATGAAGTTTCAAAGATGAAAATTGAACAGAAGTGTTACCAAGTGTTTATTGTATTTCTGTTTTTTTTATCTATCCTACTTTATGATGAAATGTAAAATACTCGAAGATGAGAAGAAGTTTCTCCGACTGCCATAGTTGTAAGTGTGTGGAGAAATGTACTTGTTTTGAATGAATGAATGAATGATTTCGACAAATACTATTTGTACAATGTTTTTACTTATTCTCAAATATAAATCGGTGATGATGGAATGTATATTGGGTCGATGTGTTATGGTGATTATTTTACTTGAATTGAATGTAAACTAGCAGCAAATGTGTAAACCAGCAGCAAATATATAAACCAGTAGCTTCTCTGTTTTGCTACAAACCACCATATACATAGAATAGACACAATTGATTACTCAAGTGCTATAAGTTGTATCTAGTGATTACTTAAATGTCAGTCCTGATAAAAAAATAGTCATTTAAATATAAAGTTATTATTAAAAGGATCACTTAAGTGCCACTTGTTGTTAAAAGTGAAAACTTAAGTGCTAGGTTTTTTTTTAATGTAATCGGTTAAGTACCATTTTTTTATGTACATTTCACCAGCCATTGGCTACTACCAGCCACCACCACTGCCCACCATTGGCCACCATCGGTCTCTAACCATCACCACCAGCCACACCAAGCATCTCAGGCATTCACTTGAGCCACCACCAGCCACCACTATGCTAGTGATATGTTGTTGCATAAGTTGCTAGTGTAAGGTGTCTTACACCAGCTTGCACCAACACTACCTGGTGCAAGATGTGCATATTGTACACTTACATCTTGCACCAAGTGCAGCAAAAACCTCCAACCAAATCCACCACCACCAGGCTTCACCAGCCGCCACCACCAAGCTTCACCAGCCGCCACCACTAGCCACACGAGCACCCCAATCACCACCACATATCCACTAGTAGCAGCAATAGTAAGTAAAAGTAAAAACAAAATCAAAAAAAATGAAAAATGCATGCCAAAAATGACAAGCAACAACCGTTCCATTGATATTGAAATGAAGTCTCACAAACTCAATGATAAATGAAGTCTCACAAACTCAACTAACTCAATGACAAACTGTTATAAAAAGAAAAAAAACATCCACAGATGTTTACAACTAACTCCTTAGCCCCATAAACCATATCACATCCCATTTCATTAATCAATATGCACAATGCCTCCTGTCTGTGCTCGTTTTGATGGACCTCACACTTAATTCATAATCCTTGCACTTTTTCTAATTGGAAGTGAGACTTCTTCTTCAATTGTCTTGGGATGTGTTGATTCCGATGGAGCTGCAATTATTCTAGACTGAACTGATTCAGAAGGAACTGCAACTGTTGTAAGCTAAACTGATTCAGATGGACCTACAATTGGGTTCTTCTTACTCTTCTTTCTTGTTGGCGCATACAATGTCTTCTTTTTTGTTGGCGTAGCTGTTGATTTTTGAGTTAGGCCTTAAGAGATAAAGCCTTTGAACTTTTCCCAAGCTTCAAAAAGAAAACTCAATTATTAACAAAAGTTTGCACCATATATTAAATTAAATGTAGTCTATAAAACTTACATTAAGAATAACTGTTCCAGAACGCTCATCTATATAAAGGCCATAACCATATTATTTTAGCATTTTCCCAAGAGCCCCTCTTGTTCGAAGGGGAGCGTCACTTTCAGGTATTTGTGATTGGTTGCCTCTTCTTCTCTCATGTAATTTCTTGGGCTCTTGTGGCTGTTCAGCTATAGCAGGGGCTTCTTCGGCCAATTCTTCAGCTAAGCGTCTTGTAGATGGCTTTCTTGTAGATGGCTCTTGATTTGGCTTTCTTCTAGTTGTTTTTCTAGTCAGGCTTTCAGCTTCAGCAACACCTTCAGTTGGCTTTGGTGGTGGCCCTTGTGATGACCCTTCTAGTGGCCTTTATGATGACCTTAGTGATGGATCTTGTGGTGGCCCTTCAGTTGGGCCATCTATTGGCAGCTGAGCTCTAGCTTGCCTTCTTCGAACCTATGAAAAAGGCAAAGGACATCATAAATATAACATCATGCCATATTAGAACGTAAATGAAAAGTAAACTCAAATCATTGAACTTACCAGGTATTTTTTTCTCTATTGCTGCTGAAGAACAGTTGACTTAACTGGCCCTCCAGTTGCTTCAGCCAATCTTGCAGCTGGCTGTCCTCTACCTTGCCTTCTTTGAATAGGCCCTTTACTTTCAGGTATAGTAGGGACTTCAGCCAATTCTTCACGTGTCACGGTGACCTGACAAAGACAAAAACATTACATACATGTCACTTATATTTATGTACATATTCGTAATAAACCATAAAGTAACATAAACACAATTGTCATGACTTACTAGGTTTATTGTCGTCGACTCACTTCGCATTTCTGTTTCTCCTTCTCCAACTATCCCTTCCTTAGGCCCTTCGGTTGGCCTCAATTGTTCTTGCTGCTTCTTTAATTGACAACCCTTAATATTGTGCCTTACTATGTGGCAAAAAGAGCACGTTATCGGTACACATGTCCTATTCATCCTACAGTGACATGAGTCATCTCCCTCTGTCATTTTTTGTTTTCACTTTGGTCTTCCCATTCTCTTTTTTAGTGGCAAAGGTTGAGGTGCTTCGCGATCTGTTGGCTCCCAGAACTTGCTACTCTAATTAGCTGCAACATGAATTGATACGAAGCAAGATATTTCGGTTTCTTGTACCAATCATCAAGGTAGTCTTTTGTGTTGTGGCCCTTCAATTGAATTGCACATATGGCATGTGCACAAGGAATTCCACTTAGTTGCCATGATCTACATGAACACTTCCTCGTACCTAAATGGACAACATACTTATCGGAACCCTTCATTATCTCATATCCTTCATCCACATTCCAAATGGGATGACAATACCTACTTGCAGCCAAGTTGTCATCCAATTTCTTAGCAATCCTAGGACCACATTGCTTAGTCGACTTGACAGTCTCATCTCTTTGTCTGTGTAGCCGAGTCATGACCAAAACCCGTATGTCTTCAAGTTCGAGATAATTGGTTTGCATCTGGCATCTATTATTCTCCAATTGAATGCTTTACAGATGTTGTTATCAATGTTATCGCACTTGAATTCCTCGCTGAAAAACACCCTACACCAATGCTCTGGGTCAGTTTGGGACAGTGCATCATAACCATCCTTTGTCAATTGAAGCATCTCTTCTTTGGCCATCCTAAAGTCAGCCATATTCATGCTCTTTACTACCTGCCAAAATTGCGCCTGCAACTTGTCCCCTTTATAGGTCTTTGCCCAATTTGCGTATATGTGCCGCGCACACATTTGATGTTCAGCATAAGGCAACAACTCAACTATTACTGGAACCAGTCCCTACAATAATTCAAAATATAAAAAATGTAAGCAAATGACATGTTGATATCAAAAAGCAAACAATTGACCAATTTTTTTAAAAAGCAAACATTACCTTTTGTTGGTCGCTCATAAACGCCCACCCTGCCCCATTTGTTATCTTGAAATCAGTCATGAAATTTTTGAGGAACCAGGATCAATTGTCCTTGTTCTCTACCTTCACAACAGCCCAAGCCAAGGAAAACATTTGGTTGTTTGCATCTCTTCCAATTGCGGCCAGCAATTCTTCCTTGCACAAGCCCTTCAAAAAACACACGTCCAATCTTATAATCCGTCTACAACCAAATAAAAATCCTCATTTGCATGCATCGAAGCAAACATAAATTTATCGAACTTCGTCCCAATATCAGGAAGTGGTCTCTCCACGACCTCTACATACACTCTACTTTCAGGATTTTGCAGCCTACACTACCAAGCATAGTCCCACAACTATCCATATTCACCGCTGTACTGACCAATGAGTATCTTCATCACCTTTTGCTTCGATCTTTTACATTGATTCCTAGATATATTGATGCCTACCTGCTCCTTCACCAGCGTCCTGAACTTAGTAGTATTCATCTAAGGCATCAGCTTAATCAATTCAAAGAAGTGCTTCGACAACTATGCACTTGTTACCCTTTTATTCTCAAAATTAATGGAACAAGTATGTTCCTCTTGGTAGGCTATAATCTGGAAAGATTCACTTCTCCTAACAAATGCGTCATAGATCTTACATGGACAATTTTACTGCAAACACCTAGCTCTTACAAAGGTCTTAGTGTTTCTAATGAAGTCAATGTTCCTCTGTGCAGCAATGGAGTTTTTCAGTATAGTTTCTCTAAATTATTTCGCATCATGAAATTTCATGCCTATCAACAAAGTAGGAGAGACAACGGATGGATCATAAGAAGGAAACTTACTTTTCATTTTCCTTCTATGCATAGGTCCTTCATCTTCTTCAAGCTCATCCTGGGAAGTGGCATTCTCGACGCTTTCTTCATAGTCAGTCTCCCCACTAGCAACACCAGCATCTGCAGGGCCTTCAAGTCTATTTGGAACTTCATTGGCTACCTGCAAAGCTGCAAACTTAGCTGTCAAAAAATCCATTCGTTGTATTCTTGACTGTACAAGCTCCTCGTCGTCGTCATCACTTATAAAATTTTCAGCAGGCAACCCTTCATCATCATCATCAATTGATTCAGCTACTTCCCAATCTAATCCAGAGATTGTGACATCACCTATGTCATCATCACTTTGGTGAACTGCATCTGCGCTCCTCTCATGTCCATCATATCTATCCTGCCCTCCATCGACCCTAACGTTAGTACTACCTTGAATACCATCTCCTTCTTGTCCTACTTCGGAGCTCTCTCCATCATCATCTTCGTTCTCAATTTCACTATTGTACTCAACATATATTTTTTTTACCTCTTTACCATGAAGATAATGGTATAGAACATCCCTAAGACCATTATCATCTTCTAAACATCTCAAACAATCTCTTAAGTCTTTCCCAGGAATATAATACAGCAACTTCTAAACTTTACAAGGAAAATAAGTCTTTATATCCCTAAGAAATCCTATATAAGATCCCTTCTTTATATCTACAAAGATGGTGCCCTCATTTCCACCCTCATACTCCCACTTATCCTCCCCAATCACAAACTCCCCATCGAAGCAAACTACGACAGCAACATAATCATTGTCATGAGCCATTACTGCACTAAAAACGAGAAAACGAATCATTAGTTTTTGGGACCACTAGACAATTGCACATGGGAGCCCCCCCACTCTCATAGACAGAGGTCCCCACACTGACAATATGCCCCTACATGACAGCCAAAAAAGAGGTCGGCACTTTAATTATTTGCCTTCCCTTCTCTTAAAATATTAACCAAAAATAGAGGTCCCCACAACAAGCATAGGTCCCCACAATAATCACATCACAAGCAATTTTATCTACTAAACTAAACTTGCGATGTGAGAGAATGTACATCAACTTAATCAAATCAAAGCATACTCTGACATCAACTTAATCAAATCACAGCTGCTGACTCCTACAAATTCCTTTAGAAGTTTAAACTAAAATTAGAACAACTAAACTTGGAAGCATTTCATGTCGCTAAAGCTAAAGAAAAACAAAGAGAAAATGAAGCACATACAGATCACTCCAAAGTCTTAAACTATCCTAACCCATAACAAATTTGGACAAGCAGGCAATACCTTTCTCAAAGAAGACTGACACAAGCTGCAGAGCTAATTCCAGGAAATAGCTTCACCAAAGCATGCTTCAATACCCTTTCAAGTTCTTATTCTTCTTGCTTGAAACTTTTTCTCAGTTTGTAACTTTACCGATAAAATTTTCTAGCTACAGTTGTTATGTTCTCTTTTTCATCTTTCTGTCATCATTTAAGATTTTGGATTGATAAACATACCCTATATAGCCTCACAAGCAGGGTGGTTCAAGGACTTAATTTTCTTCTCGGAGATGCATTAGTCACTTGCTTTATTAGGATGCTCTTAAGGAGATGCATAGCCAGTGACTTAACAATCAAAGCATACTCTGACATTGGCTTGAAAGAAAAATTCACGCAAATAATGAGAAATCTGGTCTCTTCGTGTGATGTCAGCAAGTTTCAGTTGAAGTGTATCAACAGAAATTCCATCGAAGCCGTAATAAAATAATCGAGCCATAATAAAATAATCAAGCGAGCCCTAATAAAATAATCGAGCAAGCCCTAATGAAACAATCGAGCCCTAATTTCATCACAAGGAAGGGGGAGAAGGGGCCAAACCTAGACGAGTGACGATGGTGAGCAGTGAGCGGCAACGGCGACTAATAACGGCAACTGACGACGGCGACCGATGACCAGCTCTGGGCGTGAACGGCAATGAAGAGAAGGGCCTGAGATCTAGTGTGAACACGGACAGGGAGGAACGGCAATGGCTAGGTGTGCTTAAGCCACAATTACCTAAACGACGTCGTTTAGGTCAGTGCACTCAATGTGGATGGACAACGTCGTTTTTGTCGTCCACTTCGGCTTTTTTTTTTTAAAAAAAAAAAAAAAAACATTTGCCACATCAATAAAAGAAGTCGCCGGAAATTGCCAAAAAATCCACGTATGCAATTTGGCCGAATTTTGGCCGGATTGGCATTAAAGTGATCATTTTTGCTCCGATTTTGGCATTTAAATGTACATTTCGTAAGTTATGACACTTAAGTGTTAATTTGTACTAAGTTATGGCATTCTAGGGGTCCGCACGTCCAACAAATTTCCTCTCTCATCCAAATTTCTTTTCTTTTTCCAAATTGTCCAAAATTGAATTTTCTGAAAAATCTTGGACTCAATGGAATTTTCCCAGAAGACGAGACGACGCCCTATAAATGAATTGTGACATGCTGAAACTTTCAATTCCTAAAACCGAGTTCAATTTCGTCGTTAATTTCAACCGAACGAGATTTTAGCGTGAGCTAGCCTAATGGGTAGCTTTTAGGAATTTTTAGCGCATTTGACTCATGGTCGATTATTTTCTATCCACATTTTGCATCTTCGACTCATTACCGATTCTCGGTTGTCGTAAAAATCTCAATATTTCAATTACGGGCACAGGGTATAGAATTGACAGAAAAATTAGTCTAGTGCCGTTCAACGCGAATTTTGCAATCAGGTGGAATCACCGACCATTTAATTACATGTCTTTGTTGAATCAACCTATCTTCGATCTGTAATCGATTTTAATGGTGTTGCAATGACCATTGCAGATTAGCATGGTCAAGCAATTGATTTCTAGTTGAATTCTCAAGTCAGTCGCATTTATATTCCTTAACAGCTTCACCTGATAGATTAGTTATTTCGTGAGTGGTCAACTCAGAGAAAAAGACTACAAACACGTCGATGAAAAGCCCATTTCATTTAATCGAAATATGGTCGAAAATTAGGATGTCACAAGTGTTATATATATGCTTCCGCATGTGCTTAATGAAAAGATAAAAAGAAACGGGACAGCGATGTGCCTGGAATGTCATGAAAATAACCCTTATTGCTCGTGACCCTAGGGATGGAGTTGGGGTTGTGACATCAACAATGTTGAAGCATTTGAAAAGGTGCAACAAATATCCTCCTAATATAGATAACAAGCAAAAGTTGTTTGTACCACGTGATGTAAATGTGCCTGGCAAGGTAGAGGGAGATATCAATACTAGTGCCAATAGTGATAATGTCTTAATGACATGAAAATTTAATCGAGACTGATGTAGGTACATGCTTGCTCGAATGATCATCCTTAATGAACAACCATTTTCTATAATTGAGCGTATTGGGTGTCGTGATTTTGTCATTGAGTTACAACCTCTCTTCACACATTTGTCTCGATTTATAGTGGTTAGAGATTGCATTAAGTTATATATGAGTGAAAGAAATTGTTTGAAGACTTACTGAGGTAAGCTTAGATCAAGAATTGCAATCACGACTATTTATGTCTTACTACCTATTTTATTGATTAAGATTAGAAATTGTATAAAATGATCATCAATTCTATAGTGATAGATAGTCACGAGGGTAGGGAGACTAGGAAAATTGTGACATCCTGATTTTCAGGTTATGTTTTTGATTAGATAAGTTAGGCTTTTCCTCGACGCACCTATAGTTCTTTTCTCTAAGTTGGCCACTCACAAGATAACTAGCCTATCAGGTGAGGCCATTAAGGGATTTTAATGCAATAAACTTGAGAATTCGACCAGGAATCAACTGCTCGACCGTATTATTCTGCATGAGTCATTATGGCATTGTCAAAATCAATCAGAGATTAGAGATAGGTCAATTCGATTGAGATATGTGATCAAAGTATGGATGATTCCACCTGATTGCAAATTATGGTCAATCGACACTAGACCGATTTTTCTGTTGTTTTGGGTACCATGTGCCCGTATTTGAAATCTTAAGATTTTTACGACAACCGAGAGTCGCCAATGTGTCGAAAATGTACATTGTAGCTCGACATAAATCAACGACGGGTCAATTGCAGCAAAAATTCCTAAAAGCTACCCGGTAAGTTAGGTCACGCTAAAATCGCGCTAGATTGAAATTAATCATGAATTTGAATCTAATTTTAGAAATTGAAAGTTCTGTCATGTTACGATTTATTTTAGGACCGTCGACTCATCCTCCGAAGATTTTTTTGCAAATCGAGATTTTTGGCGAAAATACAAAATAGGGCCATTTTTGTCCGGAAAATTCAGGGGACCATTTTTTATCGCATTTTTAGGATGCAAGTTGGTTCTAATGGCGAGGAAAAATATTAATTTGGTTAATGATACCTTGGTGAGATTTGTGGACTCCAATTTGGGTCCAAATGGAGAATGATTGAACTCAATTTAGGGAATTTGGTGTTAAATTCGTAGGCCATGGTTCCTCTCACTTTTGGACCACTTCAATAGCTTCCTAGGGAAGCTTGTTGGTTGCTATTTAGCTGAGGATAGGGTAGACATGGTGGGGGGCCATCTAATGATCAAATTAGAGGATATTTTGGGCCAATGGGACCCTCCACAAGGTAGCTGTCTTCTTCTTCCTCTTGCAGCTTGCTTTCTCCATTTTAGAGAGAGCTTTGAGCTTGGAGAAGCCAGAGAAAACCGAGCAAGCCTCCCTTAGCTGCCAGACCATCCGCTCGAAGCCATCGCGTCGCCGTCGCGCTGCTCGCGAGCCCTGCATGCCAGCCCTCTCGTCCCACACCATCATGCCATCCTACACGATCCTTGAGCCGCTATCGAGCCTCCGTCCAGCCACTTGAGTCATCTCCACCGCCGTCCGGTCGCCATCGAGTGTCGCCACCGCTTGCTACAGCCTATCCACCCGTCTCTTGCCGTTTCCAACCCAACCAACCTCTGTTCCAGCCCTCTCGGCCCAGCAACCAGAACTAGAAGCCTCAGCCAGCCATGAGCCTTTGAGGCCCATTTCGGATCGCTTCCAAGCCTCGTAGGATGTTGCCGCTTCGGAGTTTATCACCCGGCTACGTGTTGTCGTCGCCCTAAACTCATCGGATTTCAAAACCGATGAGTTTACTCACTAAACTATGCTTAGAGAGTTAATTATACTTAAGGTTTGATTAGTTTAGACTAAGTATGGTTTAGGTCGTTAGTTAGAACGGATTAGCAATTTAATTACTCGTTATTGCATGTTAGTTGGTTAGATCGGCTTAATTAGCAACTAGATATGTTGTATTATTTATCTAGATATGTTCGGAAATTTTTCAGGCCTATTTCGTATTTAATTAGGCATTTACGGCCTAAGTTTCTATTTTTGGCATTTAATGGTATTTATTTAATTATTTTTGGCATTTATTTAATTATTTATTACTTTCAAAAATTAGACCGGGATAGCTAGTGATCGGAATTTCGTGCTGATTGCAATGGTATACTTGATTTATTTAATTGAATGCTAATTTTTGCTATTTGAGTGGAAATTATAATTTTGGACATTTATTCCAAAATCATGGAATTTCGGTATTTAACTGGAAAATACCGGGCGTCAGTTTATAATGCCAAAAATGTGTTTATGGACTATATTAAATGGTGGGATTTTTGAAAAGGAAAATATTGTATTTTGACTTAGGCCGACCGTGTACTCACACATGATTATTTTTATCGGGTATTATAAAAGTGATGAATTGTCGATTAGTGAGAACAGTATACTATATTAGCATGTGGGCCTTGATTGTTAGCTTTGGTGA
This sequence comes from Eucalyptus brandiana, assembly GCA_014182725.1. Classification (NCBI taxonomy): domain Eukaryota; kingdom Viridiplantae; phylum Streptophyta; class Magnoliopsida; order Myrtales; family Myrtaceae; genus Eucalyptus; species Eucalyptus brandiana. Next base: position 21,192,429 of record CM024677.1, on the reverse strand, counting down.
GCAGTATACACTAGCAACTTCAGTGAGCATTATAAATATCTAACAGCTTCGATGAACATTATAAATATCTAACAGCTTCGGCGAGCAACTATTATATGTTAGCTTCGGTGAGCAATATAGATATATGTTAGCTTCGGTGAACATTATTATATATCTATTAGTTTTGATGAGTTATACCATCTATTCTCAACTTGGGTGAACAGTGTTTGTATCGATCGAATTTGTAGATGGAATTGCTGGTATTGAATTGAGTGGATCGATTGATCAATGTTTTGAATTGAAGTGATTGATTGAGTATATGAATCATACTGACTTACAGGAAGAAACTGAGGTAAAGGTAAGTCCTCTATCCTATGTGTGATTAGATGGCTTTTAGGCATATTTCTTTCATAGTCGGAGTTTAGAGGGTGAACTTGCTAAGATGTTATCTCACTTCATCGTGGGCTCGACATTTTCAAGTCCTTGGATAGGAAATCCTCCCGAGCATTTTGGCCGACCCATGAGGGTTACCGAGCGGACTTCTAGTTATCCCGATCCCAGGAGTCATTAAATCTATGAGCTGATAGTGACCGCTGTTTGGGTCAAAGAGAATCCACCTCATAGGATACCTCATCGATTCAAAGTGTGGTTCCGCTATGAACCCAATGGTTTCAGGGTGGGTCCCCTTAGGACTTTTGATATCCCTGCTATGGTAATTGATGCTGCTCTGGACAAGGATCCAGTTGACCCTCCTGATGGCGTGGTGGAGGACCCGACGTCCTATCCGTATCCTGTGGAGACTGAAGAATCGATGAATGAGTCCAGCTAGTTGGTCATAGGACAGCTTGTTTTAAGGATCGATCTTTTGTAGACTTTTGTGAATATATACTAGTTTTGTAAATGACCTAGTCAGCTTTGTATAAAGGTGTGTTGTGGTTTTCAAAATTTGTGGCCCTGCTTTTCTATCCCATCTTGATGTTGTCTAGGGACTTATTTATTTTCTTTCGCATGCGCAATAAAATTAATGGGTCAACGACGCATCCTGGGACATTACAATTTATTCGACCACCAAGGAATGGGCATGCGCTTGAGAATCGGGGCGTGACAAAAATAGTTCAAAAATGCATCTACTATTGGGGAATAGGAAAATATATCTATATATATATATATATATATATATATATATATATATATATATATATATATATATATTTTTACAATCACAGTGAATAATGCTAGTGTGAATGGTGATTGGTTTTAGCTGGTGAGGCTTTACACGTGAGGAGCATTGCGCAGATATTAAACTTGATTTTAAAAGATGACTTGTCTGAGGTACATGATTCTATTACTCGTATCCAAAATATTGTTAGATATGTGAGGAGTTCTCCCATGAGAACTAAAGTGTTCCAATCTTGTATTGAGGCTGAAAGGATTACTTATAAGGGTTTGGTTTATCTAAATATTGCCACTAGATGAAACTTCACTAAACTTATGTTAAACATGGCCATAAAGTTTAGAAAAGCTTTTGGAAGGATGGTAGAAGATGATTTGTCCTTTGAAACTAAGCTTAATAATGATTCTCCAAAAAATGAAGATTGGGAAAATGTCATTATTCTTTCCAAATTTCTAAAATAGTTTTATGATGCCACCACTCAAATGTCATAGAGTTTATATATTACTTTGAATGATTATTTTGAGGGGATAGCTTTTTTGTATAAATATTTAAAAGATGCAAGTAATACTATGGATCCTAAGCTTAGAATTATGAGTACGAAGATGAATGAGAAGTTTGATAAATATTATGGGAGTTTGGATAAAATAAATATGATGGTTTTGATTGCAGTGGCGTCAGATCCTACAAAAAAGGTGTATTATGTAAAGTATTGTTATTAGCAAATTTATAATGATGAAGCAAAAATTGATGAAATGCATGATAAGGTAAAGTACATATTGGAGCGTTTGTATACATTTTATGAGCAATCTTTTCTTGATCGTGATAACTGATATTTGGGTGGTCAAACTATGAGTACCAGAAGTAGCAATGCTTCCAATACTGCCAGAAATAATGGAAATGATAAGATTAACATCAAAGTTTGGCAAAAAAACTTTTTCCATTAAAAGAAAAGAGGGCGTGATGACAACAAATTAGAGCTTAAATGGTATCTTGAAGAGGATTCTGAAGATATTCTTGATTTTGACATTTTGATGTGGTGGAAGAGTATTGGTTCGAAGTATAAAATTCTATCCTTGATAGCTTGGGATGTTTTATCTATTTTTATAACTACTATTACTTCAGAGTCGGCTTTTAGTACTCTGAGCTAGGTTCTTGATGGTTTTAGAAGTTCTTTGACTCCTAGAGTGGTGAAAGCTTTAATTTGTACTCAAGACTGGTTGAAAGCTGCTTATGTGCCTATTAATGTTGAAAAGTACCTTGAGAATGTCAAAAAGTTTGAATTTGGTAAACTTAAACCGTGCATATTTCTTTTTACTTACTAATTCTTTTGTATATCTAATGGATTAGCCCATTTTTCTATAGGTTATATATTCACGTATGCGGCTTTCTTGATTGCCTCCACGTCAGGCAAATTTGGTTAATTCTTTACTTTATGTGTTGTATCCATGAGAATATGATTTCTTTTGATAGAGAAGAATGAATTCTTTTTTTTTTTTAGATATGGATTGTCTTACTAAGGAGATTACTATCAGTAAATAGAGTTTGCTTGATTAAATGCAAGAACCGTTTTTGCATATAGTGTTACATGTATTTATTTTTTTTTTATTTTTTTTTTAGTGCTAAAGGAACCGCTTTGGCCGACAGCCGCCACATAAACCCCCAGGTGTCTCTAGCGGGGGAACCACCACCCCGGCACCACGCGTAAATCACCTAATAGCCCGCCAGCCTTCATGCAACTTGCGTTGCAGGGGCTTCAAACTCCCGACCTTCCCTCAAAAGTCTGGAGCCTACCCAACAAAGCCACCACGGCCGGTTTTTGCATATAGTGTTGCATGTATTATTGATAGATGATTATAGGAGCAAATGTCTAGAAAACATTTTTTGGCGTAGAATTCTTTTCTCTTAAATTTCTTATCTCATCCCATTTCCTGGACGGAAGAATGATTCAATGACAAATCAAAAGTAAGAAAATTATAGTATGCTTTAGGAATGGAAACACTTTATCTCTATTAGCAATCCCGATCATTTTTATAGTTTGTTGTTTTAAGTAAGTGTGAAATTTCTATAGTTACCTTATCTTTAATTTATATTGAATATGTATTTATGCTTATAGTTTAGTTGCTCAATGCCGTATTATTGATTGATATGTAATTTAAATTAATAAGTTTGTTCTTTCAAAAAATACAAAAAATGAAATAAATATATCATCAGTTGGTCTCAAGTTAACTTTGGAATTTGATTGAACCCATATGGTTGGTCCGGTTCTCGTTCTTAAGCTCAATTGGGTCAGTTTTCAGTTTCGAAAGTTAGAGACTAACGTGCGGGTTGGCTTTTGATTTAGACGCTGAACCAGCATTAAATGAAGAACACGTTTCCTTAACATGGACACACGGAAGACACTGGCGCGCTAGATGGCTTCAGCGGTAATGCGAGTCTTTCATAATCGATACCTAACCTAAAAATTGGGTGGACGAGAGTCGCAATGTCGTAGAACGTACGAAATTAAACGAAGAACGCCTTTTGTTTATTAATTGACGTGACTTATGCTCCATCTACGTGGCTTTCTCCCCTCCCCTTCTTTTTGTCTTTGTTAATAATTGAAGAGAGAGGATGGCCCTGTGCAAGAACGGCTATAGTTTTCTTCCCCTCACTCGTGCATGCACATAAATTTGGTGGATGATTGTGGGCACCTGTGCTGCCGTTTAATGAGTTCGTATTTCTGTCTCGTTTCTCATATAAAAGGAGGACCGCAAAAGACGACCGAGGTAGAGCAAGAAGAGAGAAGACTCGTGAGCAGAAGGAGAGAGAGAGAGAATAGAAGCATGAGTGCATACACGAGCCAAGCAATCACGACACCCAGTGAAGATGAAGAGTTCTTGTTCGCCATGGAAATGAATGCTCTGATAGCACTCCCCTTGGTCTTAAAGGCCACCATCGAACTGGGGATCCTCGAAATACTGGCCGAGTCTGGGCCTATGGCTCCACTTTCGCCTGCTCAGATTGCCTCCCGTCTCTCCGCAAAGAATCCGGAAGCCCCCGTAACCCTTGACCGGATCCTCCGGTTTCTCACCAGCTACTCTATCCTCTCTTGCACTCTCGCCCAAGACACAGAAGGCAACCCCCTGAGGCTTTACGGTTTGGGACCCAAAAGCAAACACTTTGTCAGAGCCCATGGCACTGCCACTTTTGCTGCCCCCTTGATGCTTATGCTTACCGACAATATCGTCACTTCTAGCTGGTTTTTGCTTATTCCTTCCTTTCTTTCTGCTGTGTTGAATTGGCCATGTCCTCCATCACATGCGCCGTACGTATATCTTCATTACACCGTGCATGACTTGCAGGTACTGCTTAAAAGAAGAGATTATGGAAGGAGGAGACACCTTCAAACTTGCCAATGGACTGCATCTTTTTGAGTACACTAACAAAGACAGGAAATTTAATGAGATATTCAACAACGCAATGCAAAGCTCAACAAACATGTACATGAGTAAAATTGTGGAATCTTATCAAGGCTTCAACAACGTCAAGACGGTGGTCGATGTAGGTGGTGGCGTGGGTGCAAGCCTTAGGATTTTGCTATCCAAGTACCCCCACATTCATGGCATAAACTTTGATCTACCTCATGTGGTCAAAGAGGCTCCTCCTTATCCTGGTCAAGTTTATCTATTTTTCCCCTTCTGCTCCATCTTCTTTTCTAAAAAATATCTCTCATAGGGATGAACTTTATTGAGGAAAGTTCGATTACGTCGCTAAGATATTCATATCATACCCTTGACACAATTTTTCAAGTGAGTCATCACAAATCGAACACGATTCATACTGTACAAAATCGGCTTCCGTACAGGGATAGAGAATGAACTCTTTGGATAAAGCTGAGGTGTTTGAGGATGGATTGAATCACTTATCTTTTGATTACAGGCATAGAACATGTGGGAGGGGACATGACAAACTACGTTCCTAAAGCGGACGTCATTATCATGAAGGTTATTCCTCTGTTCAAAATTTCCTTATTAGACACTATCAAGTTCTTCGCATGATAATATGATTATTTCCATATATTGCGGTTTGCTCGGTTTAATAATGGCTACACAGCTCGTGTAACCCTTATCTATACATCCCTTATCCATCACTACTGCAATGGATGGTTAATTACTTGCTAAAAATAAAACTACTCATATCAATAACGTTATAAGTGGAATGTGTAAAGAAATGTTAAACAACCTGGATGATTAATATGTGTCCAAAACTAACTGATCACCCGTCGTTTTGTAGTGGATAATTCACGGTGCAGATGACAAGTTATGCGTCAAGCTACTCAAAAACTGCTGGGAGGCATTGCCAGAGAAGGGCAAGGTCGTGATCGTGGACGCTGTCCTTCCGGAGTATCCCGAAACAGATATCATCACGAGGAACGCCCTCCTAGCGGACATGTCCGTGCTGAATATCACTCCCAGCGGAAAGGATCGGACAGAGAGAGAATTTGAGGTCCTCGCACGTGCATCCGGCTTCGATGCTCCGAAACTTGTGTGTCGAGCTTACAACATGTGGGTAATCGAGTTACACAAAAGGATGTGATCTCTTCTCATCACAAGCATGTATTGAGCTTTCCCTATGAAATTCTCTGTATGTTCGTGTTGGGTTTGGAGACTTGAGCCGGACCCTTAACCTTGTGTTCTATCGTAAGGAATAAATTAGTGCTGATGGATAAATAATTTCATGCTTTACCTGAACGGTCCCCAATGTCCTATAATCATTCCTTTTTGGGAAAATTCACAAGTCCATTTCACCCTTATATACGAAATGCCGTGCAAAAAACCATTAATGTTGGCTTGCAACAACGTTCCAACGGTGCCCCGGGCATCGGAGGGCAGTGTGACCCCAAAGGGGTTTCCGGCGGTTCCTCGATCATAAAAAAAGAAAAAAAAAATCATTAATGTCATTACTTCAAATAAGAAGAAGAAACTAATTAAAGATAATTATCTTTAAAAGGACCAAGTACCCAAAAAATAAAAAGCCCATGCACATCCTTTCACATCAAGAACAATTCTATTCACTTTTTCGAAAGTCTTAAAAAAGCACAGTTTACGGCATCTGTCAAATTGCAGCGAGTCCGTCAAAACATTGGAAGCTCACCTAACACAAAAAATGGGTTGAATTGAGTCCGTCAAATAAAGTCCGATAACATGGGTTTGAATAGATTTTAAGTTCAATCCATATAAAAATTATGGGAACTGATCAAGTAACGGCACCGTTACTCTTTCAACAGTGACAGTGTCACCGCTAATTCTTTTACTTATTTCTTCAGAAAATTTGAAAAATAATTTGTCACTTGGGACTTGCTCCACTTCCACCCTTATCTTGTCACTTGTAATTTCATTTTTCTTTTTGTTTGTCTGACATCAAAATAAAGAGAGATCAATTAATTTCTTTTCAAACTTAGAGAATTTTGAAAGTTCGCGAATCAAAATATTATATTTGCGCTTGATAGTTAATTTTCATCTTACATGAGTTTTCTTAAGTATATCATTTATATCATTTTTTTATTAATGTCTACCATTAAAAAAGAATAGCTCAATTACCCCCATGATTTTCTTCTCCCTTCAAGAACTTCATCCATTTGTTTCTTTAAATATGAAACTAGTCATCTTCATCAACAACTAAAATGGGTGGCCAGTATTGCACCGTTACTCATTAGAAGTAACAATACCGTCATACTAGCAGTGCCCTAAATTTATTAATCAGTGTCCACAAATTCTAACACTTACCAAAATATTTAATCTCCCCACAACAAACACCGTCGGTCATGCCAGCCACCATAGTCGGAGGTGCTCTTCTCAGATGGAGATCGCAACCTTAGGGGCAATGGGCGTAGTTTCATATGGTCCACCAAGGGACGGATCCTCGATCTTAATAGATCATAATTGCTCATATTTATTTGTAACCCCTATATAAACTGTCGTAACACACAAAACTTAAGTATGAACAAGATTTACTCTTTTTTTCCTCCAGCAGTCATAAGACAACGAGAGATCCGTTGCTCAAGGGCCCTCGAATTTATTATTTGGGATGTTTTGAGAATATTGTATTTTCGTGTGCTGGATCAAAATAGGTTAATGGTTGGGTATGTGGTTTGATTGGTTGATTCAATGTAGGTTTGTAACAAAAGTAATGGTTATGTAAAAAATGAAGTTCCTAGAAAATAGGAGGAATCAATCTACTAGAGCACATCTCCTCTTACTTATCCTAAACCTTAAACCTTGAAATCCTAACTCTAAACCCTATTGCCTCCATTCAATTAAAAAAGGAGAGGCCTTGTGTGATTCATTTTGCTGATTTTTTGTTCAAGATAGAATTCCAAAAAAATAGACCAATCCATACTTTGAACTAATAACTATAGAACATAATAAGAGCGTTGTCTAATTCAATTCATCATCATGAATAGCCTATGTAGCTTTTGATAACTCTTCTAGCCATGCATTCTTTGGAAGCTTTGAATTCTTTCCAATCTTAGGCCTTGACTCACCCACCATGGATGAACATTAAAGAAGAACCTTTAGGTTTCCGGGACATTGAATTCTTATCATGGTTGTGGTAATATCTGTTCCTCTTCAAATTTTTGACGATATGAAAAAATCAAAAGCCCCTGCCGTCAAAATCTCTACCGTCCCTATTCAATCATGGAAGCGCAAATGCCTTAAGTGTCCCCTCTAGTCAAGAGTTGAGCCTACCAATCACTAATCAATATATTTTTCTCTCGTGTTTTTTCATTTATGGTTTGATATTCTTGTACTACAAGAACCACACCAATCCATCCTGGTTATAGACTAGCCTTACTATGCTTACACATGAGCTCCCATTCTAGATTGTATTGGGAAAATCGATAGGGAATTGGCTTCAAGTGTAGATAGGGTCAAATATGCAAGGAATGCAAAGACATAGACCCCTTCCCTTCTCTTTTAGATGAATGGAGTGGTTTAGAATTGCTCTCCATAGACAAACTTGGGATTTGCAATCCAAGGTAAGACCGGTTCAGGATCATTGGGTCTTTTACTATCATAAGGATGTGCCATTACTCAAAAATTACTTCTAGGTAATTGCCCCACATATTCTATAACTATTTATGTGAAAAAGAAATCATGTGCCAAAGGGGATTCTTATTTGTACATGTGGTTTAGACTTTTGCATCTTGTGCTCACTGGCATGTATGGATCCCCTAACTCTAATTGCCTTTTCCCTCTTCATATTTTTCATTTTTTTTTTTTATAAAATCTTGGATCTTGTTTGCAAAGGTGAACCATCAGGAGGAAAGTTAATGAATTATTAAGCTCAGAGACTTAGTGCGAACTCTCCCAAGCCCAAACCAACCACAACATTGAGATTTTAATTTGTTCTATTAATCATGCAAATCATTTTATTACTATAAGTTATTAATCAGTCGATTAGATACCTAAGTAAAGTGTGGAGAGCATTTCACTTCTGCAAACTAGAGATTCATGAATATGGACACTTGATTGCATTAGATAAATTAACGCCCTTTCGATGCTTTTTCTCTTTATTTCAAAAAATATATATTTGTACTTTGCAAGTAGTCTTAGTCAATTTTAAGTTAAGCCACTAATATGCAAATGGTGGTCATGCGAGTGCAAAAATAAGAATTTAATAATCAATAATTAAATCAGTAAATAAATTGCTAGAGATAAGGAAAGAACATAAATATCTCAAGCAAGCGAATGCAAAAACTCCATTAACTCCAACATGCTAAGTGTTCTGCAAAATGTTAACAAAACAATATATGCATGGCCTAAACATGATTTGTAAATGCAATAATGATTATTTCTTTTTGGATTTTTCTTGTTTAACAAAAGATTAAACTGTATGCAATGCAACCTATATGTAATTTTAATGATGTGAAAAAGGATTACTTATGAATTAACCCTATTATTTAACCATGTGAAAAAAAAAATTGTTTTATTTAAAAGACTAAACTCTAGGACACTAGAATTGACTGAATGACTTTTATTTAAAAAAGTAGTGACCTAATGATGAAGTGATAATTTTTATATTTTCTTTTACGATACTTAAATGATATGCAATACATGAGATGCATGAAATGTGATTATTAATGATGTGATTCTATTAACACATTAGCATTAAATGAAATGAGTCACTAATTGACATGTGACTTATAGAAATAAACGTGCATGTCAATTGAATCATAATGCAATTTGAATATTCTATTTTATATGTAAGGGTTGTTGTAAATATAGACAAGCGAATCGGATAAAATTAGGCAGAAGGAAGGAAAGGAAATGGGATATCGGATTTATGTAATTCAGTCCAAATATCAGTACTTACATCCATAGAAAGAGCAGCACGAAATTCCACTATAAAAATGAGTGATATGCTGGAGATTATAATCACTCAGGTATCCAAATACTCATCCAATGTTTCCCCGCCCCCCAATTCACCAAATAAGTCACATAGGGTGCGTTTGATTCAGCATTCCCAAGGGGCTTTCAGTCTTCAAAGCCCTTTCGGGAAATGCTAGACTGTTTGGCAACTATTTTGAAGTAGCTTTCAAGTGAAAGTTAGCATTAGAAAGGTTGAAAGTCCAATGCTAGTAGGAACTAAATCAGCACTTATTCTTCAAATTTCTAATTTTGCCCTTGTTATTATTTCTTTAAATGCCAAAATAATGCTAAAAAAATCAAAATTATATAATTACTTAAAAATAAATGTATTTTGTTCTTTTTAAAAAATTATTTATATATTTCATTTTTTTAGCATTATTGTCAAAATTTATATTTAAAAAGTTACATTATTTTTTTCAATTTTAACAAATAAAAATTAAAAAATTCCAACGAAGAGTTTGGTCTTTTAAAAAAATATATACATATGTATTTGATTTTATTGCATTATTTTCAAATTTATTTTAAAAAAATTGTATACATTATTTTTCAATTTTTAAAAAATTAAAAATTAAAAAATTTTGGTCCTTTTTTTAATTATATATATTTTTTTTTTAGCATTATTGTCAAAATTTATATTTAAAAAGTTGCATACATTATTTTTTTATTTTAAACAAATAAAAATTAAAAAATTCCGATGAAAGGTTTAATATTTTTAAAAATATATATGTATTTGATTTTTTTTAGTATTATTGTCAAAATTTATATTTAAAAAGTTGTATAAATTATTTTTTTCAATTTTAAACAAAATAAATTTAAAAAAAAACTAATATTAATACTGCAAAGGGCTTTTTAAATATGTTTTCTAACAAACGGCAATTCTCTCACAGTTACTTCTCAAAGCATAGTGTACCAAACGGCATTATAGTGTTCAACACCTTACAATTCCTAGTGAAATCTCACTCAAGGAATTATACAAATTCTACACACAAGAATTTATCTAGCTAAATCACTCAAGTGTAATTACAACAATACTCAACCCTCTCAGCCACCAAAGAACTTGGTGCACTCTCTTCTCTTTGGCCACCAAGGACTTGGCGAACTCTTGGCCACTAAAGGAACTTGGCGCACTCTCAACCACCTTGGCACAATTCTTGTCCTACATCAGTCACTCTTTTATAATAAAGAAGAGAGAGTCTTCATCATTCAATGGCCACGACCATTGAATAATTGGTATTGCAGTTCATGATGTTCACATGAGAAAGAGACATCTTGTACGTTGACCTCTCTTCTCAAGTTCATAAAGTCCACCTTGTATTTTTTAAGATTGGCTCCATGTAACTTCCTTTTTCATTCCTCTTTCGACTGAGGTTTCCATATGCTTCTTTACACGAATTCCTTCATTTGATATACAAATAGAGGAATTTCCATATTTGCTGCTTGAGCAAATCTCTTGACTCTAATTATAGCTCCACATATAGCCAAGGAAAGAGAGTCAATAAAACACGTAGGTTTTATCTACTACTTTTCTACACATGCAAAGAGACAAATAAGTGCAATCTTCTTCTTCTCACAATTGTGGCTAAACATAAGTGCAATCAATAGACTCTCGAACAGATACATCTAACATCTTTGGGGTGAAACTTGTTACTGTCTCATGTTGAAATTCATATAAGCTATCGTACTTGATTCCTCTCATTATCACAAGGGCACCTCAAACATTCTTCAAAACTCCACCTTCTGAAAACACTTGCAACCAGCTAAGTCTAGGGCACTCAAGGAAATGAAGTTCTTTTTCAATTCTGGAAATTGTCTTACTCCACTCAATATCCTCACAATATCATCATGCATTCTAATTTTAACATCACCAATACTCACAACATCACATTTAGCGTTGTTCCCTAACTAGACTTTATCACTACCCGTGCACTGATAAGTGATAAACCAATTCCTATTTTATGTAGCATGAAATAAACAACTAAAATCCATTATCCATCCGTCAAATGACAAATCCTCAGTGACAGACAAAACACAATTGACACAATTAGAATTATTCTCAACTATAGCTGCAACATCATCTATAGACTCAACTCTAATTTCCTTACGCTTGTCATTTTTTAGCTTAAAACAGTCTCTTCTACAATACCCACTACTACCACAATTCAAATGACAACTCCACCAACCATAGATTGATTATGCCTATTCTTGTTTATACTACTTCTGCTAACAAATGTACTAATTATTTCTCTACTTTCACCTACTAAAGTAGTAGGTACAAGTTTACCAGATTGTTTCATACGAATATCTTCACTTAGAATCAAATCACATACCTCATCAAATGTCGAGCTTCTTGACCCAGAGGAATTACTAATAGTAGTAATAGTCGTATTCCAATTATCAAGGAATGAAGATAATAAAATCAAAGCACGAACTTCATCTTCAAAGTTGATCTCAACCAAACTCAATCGGTTAGCGACCCCATTGAATTCGTTGATATGCTCAACTGCTAACGTACCTTCACCCATTTTTAAGTGAAACCGACGTCACCACATATAGACCTTATTGATTATAGAGGATTCTCACCTTTCTTTCTTCCATCATTACCGATAAGCTTCACATCAGCCAACTCTGGCTCTAATACCAATTGTTGTGAATATAGACAAGCAAATCGGATAAAATTAGGAAGAAAGAATGAAAGGAAATCGAACATTGGATTTATGTAGTTCAATCTGAATATTGATATCTACATCTACGAGGAGAGCAATACGGAATTCCACTATAGAAATGAGCAATACACTGGGATTAAAATCACTCGAGCATCCAAACACTCACTCAGTGTTTCCTAAACCCCCCCCTCCCCCAATTATGCTAAATAACTCATAGTATTTAGCTCTCAAAATTCCTAGTGAAATCTCACTCGAGGAATTACACAAATTCTAGTCACAATAATTTATCTCACTAAATCACTCAAATGTAATTACAACAATACTCAATCCTCTTGGCCACCAAAGAACTTGGTGCATTCTCTTCTCTGGCCACCAAGGACTTGGCACAATAATTTATCTCGCTAAATCACTCGAATGTAATTACAACAATACTCAACCCTCTTAGCCACCAAAGAACTTGGTGCACTCTCTTCTCTCTGGCCACCAAGGACTTGGCGCACTCTCGGCCACTAAAGGAACTTGGCGCACTCTAAGCCACCTTGGCACAATTCTTGTCCTACATCAGTCACTCTTTTATAATAAAGAAGAGAGAGTCTTCATCATTCAATGGCCATGACCATTGAATAATCGGTATTGCAATTCATGATGTTCACATGAGAAAGAGACATCTTGTACGTTGAACTTTCTTCCCAAGTTCAGAAAGTCCACCTTGTATTTTTTAAGATTGGCTCCATGCAACTTCCTTTTTCGTTCCTCTTTCGACTGAGGTTTCCATATGCTTCTTTACGCGAATTCCTTCATTTAATATACAAATAGAGGAATTTCCAGATTTGTTGCTTGAGCAAATCTCTTAACTCCAATTACAACTCCACATAGAGCCAAGGAAAGAGAGTCAATAAAACACGTAGGTTTTCTCTACTGCTTTTCTACACATGCAAAGAGACAAATAAGTGTAATCTTCTTCTTCTCACAACTCTACCAGAAGACGTCTCAACCCAACCTAAAAAATATATGAAAAAGTGTCAAAAAAAATCATAAACATTTTACATTTGTGTCAATTTAGTTATAAACCTTATATTGGTGTAATTTAGTTTTAAACATTTTGACTTGATGTTAATTTAGTCCTAAACTTTATATTGGTGTTAATTTATTCCTAAACTTTTTGACTTGATACCAATTTAGTCCTAAAATTTTTGACCTAATGTCAATATAGTTATTTCGGCTAATTTCGACCGGATATTGCTGCCAACCAACGCTGATACAAACAATTTTTAATAATATTTAGTATTTTTTGGAATTAGTTATTTATTTTCTTTTTTTTTTGTTTTCCTTTTCTTTTTATCTTTTTTTTTCTCCTCTCCACGTCCTTCCTCCAGCCGATCGCCGGTGAGGTTACGGTCAACCTCACCAGCCTCCAGCAAGCCCTCGCAAGCGGCCTCAAGGGTGGTCTTATGCTAGGCGAGGAGGCTCGCCCTCACCAGATTTGACGAGGGTCCAGCCTCAGCAACCATGAGTGAGGCTTGACCTCACCAACTTGGGCAAGGTTGATTCTCACCCAACCACCAACGAGGACTCAAAGCCTTATAAGCACAACCTTGCGACCTTTGCTAAAGCTCAACCCTCGCCAACCTAGCACAAGGCCACCCTCACGACCGCTAGCGAGGTCGACCTCAACCTCCGTAGCCCTCACCTCTAGTTAGTCACCCAATCGGCAACCGGCCAGAGGAAGGAAGAGAAGGGGGAAAAAAAGGAAAGGGAAAAGAAAAGAAAATAAATAAATAAATAATTCGAAAAAATATTGAAATATTAAAAGTTATACACGTCAACACCAGTTGTGCCACGACTAGCATTTACATCAATAATATTCAGCCAAAATTAGTCAAAATGATTGACTTGGCAATAGGTAAAATGTTTTAGAACTAAATTGGAACCAAATCAAAAACTTTAGAACTAAATTTACATCAATAAAAGGTTTATGATTAAATTGACACTAAGTGAAAAAGTTTAGGACTAAATTGACACCCATAAAAGGTTTAGGACTAGATTGATATCAATATAAAAGATTTAGGACTTTTCTAATACTTTTCCCCAAAAAGTATAAATAAGGATTGAGCAACCACTAGCTCAGTAAATGAAACTTCCAAGTGCAAAGCAAGAAATCTCAACAGGACCCCTTTAGCATTTATAGATTCCAAGCTCAAATGGCCACAAATTATCCATAGATTCGCTAAAGCGAGTCCAACATTCAATGCCAATTATACAATAGAGTCAACACTACGTACATAGTGTAATGTGTAAGTATCATATAGTAGCTCACTGAATATACACAAATGGGTCGGTATAGTCGACTTACTCGCCAGTGACTCATCTCATACAAGAGTCATCACCTATAGGCGAATAATAATATGCCTAGCCATGTCTTCAATACGATAATAGTAACGGATCCAACTCCCGGGTCGATAAAAGTATTGATGGAAGTCCCAGTTTAGTCTCCCTTAATAGCGGCATTGCTCATGGAGCGGGATAGGCCATGGCCAATGTTCATGGCCTAAATAACATGTACCAAATATTCAATCGGTCCAGTACTTGCTAGTGCGGTTTGTTCCATTCCAGTTCCACTGGATACATAACATTTACTACATTGACTTAAGCCGGTTCGTGTGTAATTAGCAAAGTCATTTTGATGATCAAATCCACGTGAACAGTTCACCAATAACCATTCCATGACAAATATAACGAAAGGACTTATATCATAACGAGAATTGGATCCACCTCATTTCCACAATCACTAAGCACAAGTTGATCATTCAAACTTATGGAGTCATCAAACCGGTAAAGCTGTTCAGATTTCATGTCTCTTAGCCAAAATCCATTCTTACTTCTTTAAATGTCAAATAAGCACCTTTAAGCCATGTTTAATTGACATCGTAATGAGAAGATTAACCGACTTTAAACTAAGAAATTTACAGTTTGTCTAATCACAAATTGAAAAGTCTGAACTGCAACAAAATCAATTTAATTCAACCACCTCAGATATTTTCAAGCTTTAAAACGTCCGTTTGAGTCGAAGGATGCCATGATTAGATTAGTGAGTCACTAATAGTATCGCACATTAAATTTTCCCGCCACGATAGCCCACAGGTTGCCTGAAGTCTGGACAGAAGCTTGCCCATACTGAAAGAAGGCAATAAAGAAAGGCAAGAGGAAAGAGGAAGGAGACAGAGAGAATGTTGTAGAGGAATTTCTGTATATTGAGTATGTATTGAATGTACAATTCAATCTTAATAAATAATACAAGGAGTATCCTGTGCAAGGAAATAAAAGATCTAATAATCAATCTAGACCTAAATCTGATATTTAATTGACATAAATACACAGAACACAATCAATCAAGATAAGTGACAATCTTGCATATCTTCCAACACTCCCCCTCAAGCTGGTGGCTTGTAGATGTCCAAGACGCCTAGCTTGTTCAATAGATATGCATGTTGTCGTTGACATAAGGGCTTGGTGAACACGTCTGCTGGCTGTTCCAATGTCCCAATTCCTCTTGTTTCAATTACTCCTTCTTGAATCTTTTCCCTTGTAAAATGACAATCTACTTCTATATGCTTGGTTCTTTCATGCACTATAGGATTAGATGCAAGTTTAATAGCCGCATCATTATCACAATATAGCTTTGTGGACCCTTGTACTTCTACTCCAAGATCCTTGAGTAGTCCTCGTATCCAAACTACTTGACATGTAGCTTTAGCCATAGCTCGATATTCTGCTTCGGCTGAAGAAAGAGACACAGTAGCCTTTGTTTCTTGGTCTTCCAAGAAAGAAGAGATTCTCCCAATTTGATGCAATATCCAGTTACAGATCTTCTACTAATGGGACATGTTGCATAGTCTGCATCACAATATGCTGACATCTTTAAGTCACCTTTTCTAGATAGAAGTATCCCAAGTCCTGGACATTTCTTTAAATACTTTACAACTTTCAAGGCTGCATCCAAGTGAGATCGCTTTGGCTGATGCATGAACTGGCTAAGTGTCTGAACCGCATATGAGATATCAGGTCTAGTCATTGTCAGATATATGAGTTTCCTGACAAGTCTTTGATAGCCTGATGCATCGCTAAGTATAGGATCATCACTTCGAGATATTCCTTTATCATACTCTGCAGTGGTCAGTTTGGTATTCTGCTCTATGGGAATTACAGCTGGCTTGCATCCTGAAAGACCTGCCTCTGATATGATCTCTAATATAAATTTCCGTTGACTCAGGGAGATTCCTTTGTCAGAACGAGCAATTTCAATTCCAAGGAAGTATTTCGGTGCTCCTAAGTCTTTAATATGAAATGTAGCATGTAGATATTCCTTGAAATTCTCTATAGAGGTTCTATCATTTCCCATAACAAGTATGTCATCAACATAAATCATCAGATAGATAGATGACATACCTTTAGTACGAGAAAATAAAGCATAATCATGCTTGGATTGTTTAAAGCCTGCCGTTGTAAGAGCACTAGCAAATTTGGCATACCATTGCCTAGAAGCCTGTTTTAATCCATAAAGGGATTTCCGGAGACGACATACCTTATTCTCCCCCTGTCTCCGGATGCCTTGAGGAAGATCCATGTAGATTTCTTCATCCAGATCACCATGGAGGAAGGCATTATGAACATCCATCTGGTGTAGATTCCAGTCATTAATAGCGGCAACAGCTAAGAATGAACGTACTGTAACATCTTTGGCAACTGGAGAAAACGTCTCGTGATAGTCAAAACCTTCTCGTTGGGTAAAACCCTTAGCTGCCAATCTTGCCTTGTGTCATTCAATAGAGCCATCAGCACGATACTTGATCTTGTAAACCCACTTGCACCCAATCGCTTTACGATGATGTGGTAATGGAACAAGATCCCATGTGTTGTTTGCAGTAAGTGCCTTCAATTCTGCCGCCATGGCTTCTTGCCATTTGGGATGAGTGGATGCTTCGTCATAACCAGACGGTTCCTTGTCGTTGGATAAACGACTAATGCAACATCTATGCTCCTGAGTTAATCTATGAAAAGAAACATAGGAGGAGATGGGATGTTGAATACCTGGAGAATTGTGAGCAGCACATACATAATCCTTTGTCCAAGTTGGAGGTTTTGTAGCCCGACCAGACCGTCTGGGATATTCAACTCTAGGTGTAGATGGTGATGTCTCTGGTGAAGAAGTTGGTGCATTGTCATATACTTCTATATTGGCAATGGAATCTTCTTCAGTATCTTGCTGAATGTTTGCTGGAGTGGTCATATGTTCATCAGAATTTGATGAAATGAATTGAGGAGTGGAATCAAGACTCCTTGCCTGTGTCACTGGTATGTAAGAAAGATCTGGATGAGAAGGTTCATCAGGAAAAAACTGATGTCTGGGAACTGTCTCGTGACTTTCATTTGGAGATGTATTGTCTGAAAATGGAAAAACATTTTCATGGAAAATCACATCGCGACTGATTAAGAATTCTCCTGTTGAGATCTCAAGAACCCGATATCCTTTCTGGAGATTGGGATATCCCATAAGGATGCATCGCCGTGCCCGTGGGCCAAATTTATCTCGAGATCCCACTGTTGCGGTATAACAGAGACATCCGAAGATCCGGAGGTGATTTAATTCTGGCTTCTTTCCAAACAGCAGTTCGAATGGCGTTCGCCCATTCAAGATTCGAGTAGGCATTCGATTAATAAGATAAGCTGCCGTAGTGACACCTCGCCCCAAAAATTGTTTGGAATAGATGCTTGAAATTTTAGAGCACGGGCAACTTCCAGCAGATGTCGATGCTTTCGTTCAACTACACCATTCTGTTGTGGTGAATATACACATGAATGTTCATGTTGAATGCCATGGGAATTAAATAATGAAGAACACTCATGACTAAAAAAAATCTCTCCCGTTATCAGTACGAATCCGTTGAATGGATTTCTGGAATTGATTCTTAGATAGTAGGATGAAATTCTTCAGGTGAGAAACAACTTGATTCTTAGAATGCATCAAGAAAAGCCATGTTGCCTGAGAAAAATCATCTACTATTGTAAGAAAATAACGAGAGCCATCATGATTGTCTGTATGATATGGTCCCCAAATGTCTACATGAATCAATGCAAAGATGACACTAGTTCTTGAAGTACTAGAGGGAAATGGTGTTCTTGATTGCTTTGCAAGAGGACAAATAGAACATTTAGGGCATGGAAAGAAAGCACTATGACCCAATCTCATGTGCATAATAAAATTTCTATCATTGGTAGTAGAATTACACAATGATTTTTTATTGCAAGAAAAATTGAAATTACTTGGAAAATCTGTCCAGAAATAGAGTCCTTCAGATAGATTACCCAAGCCCATCAGTCTCCCAGTCGAAAGGGCCTGAAATAAACAGGTGTCAGCATCGAAAAGTACCCGGCATGAATTTTCTTTGCAGGCTCTAGACACAGATATGAGGTTGAATTGGAATTCTGGGACATAAAGCACATTCTGGAGAATAATCTGTGAACTTAGATTCACTGTCCCTGTCACTTTGACATAAGTGAAATTCCCATTTGGCAGTTGTATAGAGACAGGATGATCTAAATTTTCATTCATATTTGAAAATAATCCCTTGTCGCATATAATATGGTCACTTGCCCCAGAATCGATAATCCATACTTTTCTGGAAATATAATTAATTAGGCAAGTTGAAATACCTGAAAAATTTCCCCCTTTTTTGGAAATATCCATTCTCTGTAATGCCTGCATGAGTTGATGGTACTGGCCAATTGAAATAGGCTGATCAATTTTTGGTCCAGCTGGTCCAGTGACTTGATAGGCTGTGGAAATTTTTTTCTCCTTATCACCCGGTTTCCCGTGCAATTTCCAACAATTGTCAACAGTATGGTTAGTGCGCTTGCAATAATCGCAAAAAAATTTACTCTTCCCTTTAAAATTTTTGCCGAAATTTCTGGATGACGTGGCGAAGATCTGTCCGTCCATTCCTTTCTCCTGTCCGCCGTCCGATCCAGGCGAGAAATCGCGCCCTTGGATGCCGTCCGATCCTCGCGTGAGATCCTGGCCGCTCGTTCCGTCCCTTTTAAAGGGGCGTGAATCACTTTCGCCGAACCCTAAAGGGTTTTTCCTTTCGCGAGTTAGGGTTGGAGCAGTCCTGGCGGCCGTGTCTCTCCGTTCACCGCGAGCGGCGAGAGCGATGCTTTCGCTGTTCCTCGTGTGTTCGGTTGATGCGAGTCGCTGACTCTCCTCCTACATCGCCAACTGGAAGATACGTCCGATTGGTGGCATCGGATCCATGGCTAAGATCTGGGATCGGAACGTGAGGTACGATTCATTTAGAATCATGAGAAATCTCGTGGCCTTTTCTCTCTCTTTGATTTGTTTATACTGCTTGAGGGTTGATTCTGGCCCTTCAAGCTTTTCTTCCGCTGCCTCGAGTTGATTCCAGAGAGACGATAGTCTGTTGAAGCAGACCGTGACCGTCGTATTTGCTTGTTTTAACTCGCTGATTTCCTGCATCAAATTAAAAATTTTCGCTTGATCCAGTTTACCATACATTTCACGTATGTTTTCCCACATGGTTTTGGCATCCTCTGTGGGAGGAAGCCCAGCCGCGACCTCTGGGGATAGGCAATTACCGATCCATGTTCGGACGAGGTGATTGCACTTCCGCCAATGTCGGGCTAGGCGTTCATCAGAGGGGATTGCGATGGTTCCATCAAGGAACCCATCTTTATCCTTAGTTATCAATGCCCGCCGGAGCTCCTGTGACCACTTCGTATATGTTTCCGCTCCGGTTAGTTGTTGGTTTATCAGTCGAAGCTCTGGTCCGTCGGCGTTGGAGACGTACAAAGGGTCGCCCAATTCTGGTCGCCCAGTGAACGCCGCCGTTGGAACAGGCAGGTATCCGGGCATGAAATTCGGGTAGGGATTTTGTCCCGTACCCGAATTGCCTGAGCCGCCCGTCTGCATCGGATGACCCACATTGAGATATCCCGAGTAGGGATTTTGTCCCATGCCCGAATTGCTTGATCCGCCCGTCTGCATTGGATGACCCGCATTGAGATATCCCGGGTAGGGATTTGGTCCCGTACCCGAGTCGCCCGAACCGCCCGTCTGCTCTATCTCGATGGTTGGGCTTGCCCCATTAGTGGCTGGCGGGCCCCCATCGGGACTCTGGTGACCCAAGAAAACAGGCGGTGATGACATTGGGCTTGGCCCAAGATAAAGTGGATATGGAATCCACTGGTATGGTTGGCCCGTCGTGGGTTGCCCCAACTGGATCTGAGCCTGTGTGGGTCGCCATTGTGGAGGTTGGGCTTGAATCAACAGTTGATCGGATATTGAGGTCGTCGCAGGGAGATTCTGGTGCTGCGGGACTTGTGGAGCATCTTCTCCTCCAGTGTTCATGCCATCAGCGCCTAGATTGGAATCCTGCTGAGAAGTCATAATGGGTATTTAAATTCTCTTCCTTTTAAGAGTATGCCTTTCTAATGCCGAATGATCAATCCTTTTGTAGGTTGGAAATTTCTTCGGCAGCAGCTTGAAGCGAAAGCGAGTCAGAGACCGGTTTGCTCTGATACCATGAAAGAAGGCAATAAAGAAAGGCAAGAGGAAAGAGGAAGGAGACAGAGAGAATGTTGTAGAGGAATTTCTGTATATTGAGTATGTATTGAATGTACAATTCAATCTTAATAAATAATACAAGGAGTATTCTGTGCAAGGAAATAAAAGATCTAATAATCAATCTAGACCTAAATCTGATATTTAATTGACATAAATACACAGAACACAATCAATCAAGATAAGTGACAATCTTGCATATCTTCCAACACATACCAACTCCAAATTCCTTGGATATAACTTAAATGAAGTCTCTCTCTTCTTGAGACCTCTATCACCAAGTTATGACGCCAAGGTCAGCACCCAAGATGACGCATGCGGCAATTCAGCGATTCTCCCCACTATTTTGATTCGAACGAGTTTCACTTGTCCGTCCTAATGGCCGTACGAGGGGCAAGGAGAAGACTAGGTGAAAAACAAAGTTGCCGCTTGTGACCTTTCTCCACTAATTTTTCGTGCAATATAGATTGACTGGCCACTTAATTGGGTTTAAAAACTATTTTACACTTTCTTTCTTTAAGGTTTTAATTGCTACAATTATGTTTATTTAGGTCCGACATTGATAAAGAAACTCCTCTCTCATTCAATTACCTATGTGTGTACTTTTGCTCGCAACCGCGTAAGACCTCAAATTAACGACGCCATGCCACTCGCCATTAAGAGTTCAGATATTACACTTGCACCGTATATACGACATAAAACACGAAGAAAACAACCCGTCCATATTCACACCAAAAAACGTGTAGAGCCCTAGCATCTCTTGGTGAAGTAAACTCTGCTGACCAACACCAGTGTTTAATTGATTTGCATAATCGGACTTCACCACGCCTTGGGAATCAGTGTGATTAGACCAGCACCTTCGATTACGAGGTCCGGGCATAGCCAAAATAGTTTGATCAACACCTTCGATTACGACAACCCATTCATATTTAGCGCTTTTACATATTTGACCAACACCTTTAGTTATGTCGGCCGGTCATAGCAAAAGAACAAAACGTCGCATGTTGGGAGTCATTGTAATTGTGATGAGGATGAGTTGGCCAACCACGACCTGTCAATAGCAAGAGCGAAATGTTGTGAAGTTGTATATTTCATGATTACATCGACTTGCATAGATTTATGATAGTCTGTTAGAACATATAGCACACTTTGTCGAGTTTCTTTTTTTTATTCTTTTTGATAAAAGAAAACATTCCATTTCATTTCCACGGATATATAATAAAGAAACGCAGCCTAACTGCAAATCAAGACAAATCCTAGACAAATCCAAAATAAAACAAGCTCCAAATAAGAAGATGAATCATCATAATAAGTTTAGGGAGTCATACCCTTAAAAAGCGGAATAGTGACTTCTTCAAACCAAAATCGGCTGCTAATCACTATATCCATATTCAGTAATGAGTACACACCAAGTTCTCCATTAGTAGCAATCGCTTTGCCTTTTGATGGTACATGCTTATGTTCGACGAGGTTAAACATGCATAGATCTACCATCTGTGAGAGCAAAACTTTCATGAATCTCCTCTGATTACTTTCACAACTAGACTTATACACCAATGAAATACAAGGGAAGTGAAACCCCGTAAACATACACACACAAAACTCCAAATCTAGACCAGATTGGGATAGAAACCTCCTTGAAACTGGAGAGAAAAACTTCTAGATCTAAACTAGATCAGAAAAGAAAAATTCCTCAAAATGTGAGAAAAGCAAGAAAAAGAAAATAAAGAACCAAATCAGCAAAAGAAAAAGGAAAAAAGGGAGGGGAATGCGAGATCTAACTCAAACCTTCTCCTTCGTAGAGGATAACAAAGAAAGCTATGTGAAGATGAGGGAAAGAGGAGAGACCCTAGCGAGGTGAGAGATGTCCCTAGCTTACCTTTGTCAAGTTTGGTTTACGACAGTTTACAGATATTTACCGTTGACGGTTCTAGTCAATAGCACATAGTCGTAGATTTCTTTTCTTTACCGCACCATAAAATAACCAATAGCACCCCGCCTCAAATATTTACCGTGGACACCTCTAATCAGACCAAGCTTAATATGTTGAATTCCTCTACCATTTCCGTCTTGTGCTGTCCGGTATCAACTCTTTGTGAGGATGATAACAATCACGAGACTCAGAAAATGGAACCACCAATTTCATATCCAACGAACTTTCTTGAATGTCATCCGTCAAAAGCAGCGACCGAATAGAAATAATGTGCAAGCTTATGCGTTTTATCCTAAAATTCTGACTTTTTTTTTGTCATTTAAAAGAGAATCCGATTCCGTCATGGAACGAAAATCGACTTTCGAATCTTAATCAATGTTCTGGCATCAACTGAAAGACCCGAAAAAGATGGGAAGACTCCCGAATCGACCTGAATAACTAGTGGTCCGAATCGTCCATCTTCCACGAATTTGCTTGAATGTCAATTTCAATGAAGACTTGGAAAAGTCAGTCAATCATGCCTCTCTTACAGTAAAAATGTGGCGCACGCTAAACTGATTGAAAAAGGACGAGATTTTATCTTGCACCACATCCTCAATGACAAAAGAAATTGTTCACGAAAGGACCCATTTGCCGAAAAACGCTGTAAAGCTGTAAAAGGCGTTGGCCTCTGCTGTGCAGCTGTAAAAGGCGTTGGCCTCGATAGAGACTTAAAGGATGATGTTCCATCTATAAGCATGTCATCAATCTCAGTTAACACTATGTAGACCTGAACTATCTCACCTCCCAAAAACCAACCATTCTCCAAATCATGGTTTTCTTCTTACTGCTGTCCAACCAGTCTCCTTCAGGCGTCTTCTTCTTCTTCTTCTTCTCACTCTTCTTGGCTGGCACCCCTTTATTTCATGGTCCAGGCGTATATGCTTCCTCTACTTCTCTTTTCACCATCAACACAGCTGGCCATAAGGATGAAGCAGAGGCTCTCCTTAATTGGAAGTCTACTCTTGACAACCACAGTCAATCTCTCCTGTCTTCATGGCATGGCAGCAATCCTTGCCGCTTTGCCGGTGTCACTTGCAAGGACTACAGAGCCATTACCCATCTAAATCTTTCCTCCCTTGGTTTGAGAGGAACTTTGGATGGCCTTGACTTCTCGTGCTTAACCAGTGTGGTTAGCTTTGAACTTGGCAATAACTCGATCTATGGCTCCATCCCCTCGAGTATCGGTAACCTCTCCAAACTCAACTTTCTTGATCTTTGTGTCAATGAACTGTCCGGGGACATTCCTCCAAGTATAGGCATGCTCGAGAGTCTTCATTATTTGTATCTATGTGTGATGGATTTATTAGATGGGCTTAAGGCCCATCCGCTCAAGTTGGGCCCAAAAGGGCCCGGCCCACGGGAATAAGGCCCGTGGATGGGGGAAGGTATAAAAGGGAGGAGAGAGAGAGGGGAAGACACCCTTTGGCCATTTGAACGTACGCTCTTCACTCTCTCTTTCTCTCCAAACGCTTAAGCGCGACGACGCTTCCCTTTCAAGGAAAATTGACATCATCGGATCGAATTTCTTCTTCAATCTTCGGCATTGGTGTTTAATGCTGGCTAACAAGCGTACGCTCGAATCCGTGGTGTGCTTTACGATCGGTGATGCGTGTTTTCCCGGGCTTCGTCTTCTGCATTGATTTAGGGGTTCGATTTAGTGTCGAATCCGGGTTTGGGGGATCCGTTATTCCCAACATTGGTATCAGAGCCCTAGTTCACGTTTTCCCGATCAATTTGATGTTTTTTGATTGATTTTTCGCAAAAGGTTTTCGGCCGTACGGATCGGGGCGTGAAATCCCGACACCCGAGTCTTGTACGCCGTTTTTTCGAGTTTTCGTAAGTCGGAATAAAAATATGAAGGCACGGGAAGAAAGGCGACGTCGAGACGAGTCCGGGGACATGTCGCCGGCCGCCAGGGAGAGAGCGCCGCACGCGCCCACACGCGCGGCCGAAAGCCGGCGCGCGTGGGCGCGACGCGCGCCGAAGCGCCGGCCCGCGCCGGCGCGTGCGCCACACGCGCCGGTGACGAACCGGCACGTGCGCGCCGGCGACCGGGGCGAAACGGCACGCGCCGGTCGGCGAACCCGGCGCATGCCGCGTCACCCGATGACGTCATCGTGGACGTCACCCCACGGTCGATAACCGTCGGGATGACGTCATCGATGACGTCAGCGATGACGTCGGTGGCCGGGTGGCGACCCGACCGACTGTTGGAGAAATCTTTCCAGAGTCTTTTGAAGCTGACAAAACGTTTCTATCAGTCTAAGTCTGAATATTCGAAGACCGAAGATTAAAGTCTCAAGACTTTATTATCTCAAGACTCAAGACTCAAGACTCAAAACTCAAGACTCTAGACTCAAGACTATTCTCACCGATGCAGTCTTTCTATTCCAAAGTAGCAAAGGAAATCCGAGCCGAGGCTTATGGTTGAGGATTCGATCCTATCCTCCGGAAAAGATCCCTTGGTTGGATAAACATCTCGGAGTCTTTGTTTGTTCTTATCTAGATCGATTAAAGATCCGATAGTTGTCGAAGTATTCTTGGAATGTTCTATTCTTGGAAACCAAGATCCTGATTGTATGGGCGAACAGGATTGATGGGCTATCGCCAGACTCCTTAAATAGCTCGAATGATCTTTGTAATTGATTCCGTCCAACGGGTAGATTGGAGGAATTCCTTTGGTAAGTGCCAACGGCTATGATGGCATAAAGGAGTATAAAATGAAGACATTCCAGTTGTTTTAAAGAGTGTGATTGATAGAAAAATTCCAGTAGTCTCGAAGATCTTGATTATTAGTCGAGACTATTTTGAGCGAAATTGTAAACACAGAGAGTGTTCATTTCTAGTGACACCTTGAGAGTGTGGAAGATCGTCTACACCAAGAAGTCAAGGAAGATCATCACCGTAACATCTCTTTGTTCATAGTGGAATCCAGCCAATTGGCTGTCGGCGCGAAAAGAAAGAGTGGACGTAGGCTTGACACAAGCCGAACCACTATAAACCTCGTGTCTAATTCTCTCTTTCCCTTACTCGGTCTTACGATTGTTTTTCTTAATTGCTGCAAATCGTTTATTTATCTAAATAGTGTATAATTATCAAAAGAAAAATCTTTTATACCTATTCACCCCCTCTAGGTAATCGTACTAGCTATATCAATTGGTATCGAGCCTCGTGTTCTTACTTTATTTGAAGTGTTTTACTTGAGTAAAAGATCCATGGCTAGTATGCTAGCATCGGGCTGGTGGAAGGTCAAAGCAATACTGACCACCCTACTTCGATGGAAAGGATTATAACATCCGGAAGAACAAGATGAAAGCTTTCCTACGATCTAAGGATCCTACGGAATGGGATGTTGTGGAGAGAGGAATCACTCCTATTATCGCATCGCATCCGAAAGGGGAAAGAAAGCTGTTGAGACCAGCAGAATGTCTCAAGATGAGATAAACAAGAGACAAGCACTCGATGCAAAAGCAATTTATTCTTTATATTGTGCTTTGTCACCAACCGAATATAAGAATATCTTCTTGTGTCACAAAAAAAGAAGTCCAGGATAGATTACATATCACCTATGAAGGGACAGACGAGTGAAGGAAACCAGAATTAATATTCTTCTTGGTCAATACGAAGCCTTCAAAATGAAACCAGGAGAATCTATAAGCGACATGTTTAGCCGTTTTACGAGATATTGTCAATGGACTTGATAATCAAGGACAGAAAATTACTGATCCTATGAAGGTGAACAAGTTCTTGAGAGGACTCTCCAAGGATTGGAATCATATAAAGACTTCAATACGAGAGACGCAAAGAATTATGCCATTATCTGTAGATGAGCTGATTGGAACTCTTCAGTCTTACGAAGTGGAGCGAATTAATGAAGACGAAGAACCAAGAGGTAAGAAATCCATTGCATTAAGATCTAATGATGACTCGATAATACTGATTCGAAGAAGATCGGATGATGAGGAGCTTGCTCTTATGATAAGAAGATTGAAAAGCTGAATAGAAAAGGAAGAAGGTTCAACTCAAGAAAACAAAGTTTTGAAAAAAGCAAACCAAGTATGCTGATGAGGAACCAAACAAAGATGTAGTCTGCTTCGAATGTAAGAAAAATGGACACATCAAACCCAACTGTCCTCTTCTGAAGAAGAAGAGAGGAAAAACTGAAAAATCTCGAAAAGCTCTCAAAGCCGAAACTTGGAGCGAAACAGAGTATGAAGAAAGTGATGAAGAATATGTCAATCTACGTCTAATGGCACAATCAGACTCAGACTCTGGAACAGATTCAGACAGTGAATTTGAGGTAAGTGATTTTAAAATTCCTGTCAAAGTCTCTAAATATATTGATGAATTATGTTTCAGTCTTAAGACTTCTCTCAAAAAGATTTCCGAACTGAAAAAGGAAAACTCGGCTTTAAAACGAAAGGAAAATATTTTAGAAGAAAAAGTGAAAAGTCTAGACTTGAATGTTTCTACTCTTAAAGAAAATGAAGATAAACTTTCAAAAGAAAATGCTTTCTTGAAAACCGACTTATCAAATATTTCAAAGAAATTTTCAATAGGGTCCGAAAAACTTGAGAAAGTTCTTTCGGTCAAAGACCTTACTTCAACAAGTCTGGTTTAGGCATGACAGCGAAACAATCCCTTTGATTGATTTTCCGAAAGTAAAAGAAAGAATCAAGAAGAGACCATCGAGAGAAGCATACAAAAATCATTTCAAAAGGGTTTTTGTAAAGTCTCGTAGGTCGAAATGCTCTAAGGTGTTCAAAGTGTAGCAGTCAAGATCACTTTGAAAAAGAATGTCCTATGATCCGGAAGCCCGTTAAAAGGGTATGGCCTAATAATGTTTTTCCTACTAACACCAAAGGACCCAAGAAAATTTGGATACCAAAGAAAGCTTGAAACTCTCTTTTGATTACAGGTCTCTGTCAAAAAGAAGGTAAAATGGTATCTTGACGGCGGATGCTCAAGACACATGATGGGAGACTCAAATTGCTTTATAAAGATTGTTCAAGTAAACGGTGGAAAAGTTTCATTTGGTGGAAACAAAGCAAAGGAAGCATTGTGGGATTTGGAACTGTTAAAATTGGAAATCTCACAATAAGCAATGTTTCTTTAGTGGAAGGACTCAACTATAATCTTCTCAAAGATTAGCCAAGCGTGTGATATCTTGGGTTCAAGATCTCTTTTCAAGAAGGGATATGTTACGGAATAAGTAAAGACTCAACTCGAGTCTTTCATGGGTCGAAGGCATGGAAATATCTATCTTCTTGATGTAAGACCAAATGAAACGCAATGTCTCATCTCAATTCAAGATGAAGCGGTCTTATGGCATAGAAAGCTTGGCCATGTCAACATGAAGCAATTAGCCAAAATATCATCAAAGAAGCTTGTTCAAGGACTACCAAAACTGCCTTATCAAAAGTCTGACTCATGCACACCATGTATTCTGGGAAAACAGGTAAGAAATTCTTTTAAGCCTATAAAACATATCTCTACTAATCATGTTCTCCAGTTGCTGCATATGGATCTCTTTGGACCAACAAGAACCCAGAGCATTGGAGGTAAGAAATATTGTCTAGTAATTGTAGATGATTACTCGTTTTACACAGGTATATTTTCTTGCAAGTAAGTCGAAACCTTTTCGTACTTTGAAAAGTTTGCTAAAAAGGTTCAAAATGAAAAAGGATGTGCTATTTCAAGTATTAGAACAGATCATGGAAGTGAATTCGAAAACCAAAACTTTACAAAGTTTTGTGATAAATCTGGTTTTAATCATGTATTTTCCTCTCCATATACTCCGAACAAAATGGAGTTGTGGAAAGAAAGAATAGATCTCTTCAAGAAATGGCTAGAACACTTTTAATTGAAAGTAAAATTTCTTCTCGATTTTGGGTGAAGTTTTTGTTTCAACAAAGCATGTTACATTATCAATAGAGTCTTTCTAAGACCCATTTTAGAGAAAACCCCTATGAATTATTCAAAGGTAAGAAGCCTCTTGTCTCATATTTTCATGTGTTCGGTTGTAAATGCTTTATTTTGAAAAATGCAAATGATCGAGTTGGTAAGTTTGAAGAAAGATCGGATGAAGGCATTTTCCTTGGATATTCTATGACAAGCAAGGCTTACAGAGTCTTTAACAACAAAAGCCAATCGGTGGAGGAATCCATGAATGTCAAATTTCAAGACTCAACGCAAGTTGAATCTAGTCAGACTCAATATGAAGAGTCTGAATCATCTTCAGATCTTTCAAGTCTTACAACTCAAGAAGCATCTCAGTCTCTGGAAGTCCATCATCAAAATGTTCTTGAAGATTCAAGTAAAGAAAGAGATCATCAACCAGGAAAATCAACCAGTAACTGGAAGCACAAATCCAGTCATCCCGAAGATCTCATTATCGGTGAAATCAATGAAGGAATCCGCACGAGATCAAAAAGACGTGAAGAATCTAGTCTTTGTGGCACTAATCTCTCGAAATTGAACCAAAAAGCATAGAAGAAGCTTTATCGATGAAAAGCTGGATTGAAGCTATGCAAGAAGAACTCGACAGTTTAACATCAATGATGTCGGGATTTGAGATCAAAACCAAAAGGTAAAACTGTTATTGGAACCAAATGGGTATTCAGAAACAAGATGAACGAGGATGGAAAAATCGTACGGAACAAAGCCAGACTCGTGGCCAAAGGATACACGCAAGAGGAAGGAATAGACTATGATGAGACCTACGCACCGGTAGCAAGGTTAGAAGCTATTCGTCTATTACTTGCGTTTGCTTGTTATAAAAATTTCAGGTTATTCCAAATGGACGTCAAGAGTGCATTTCTAAATGGATTCATCCATGAGGAAGTTTATGTGGAACAACCACGGATTTGAAGACCCAAAGAAGCCGATTCGGTCTTTAGCGAAAAAGGCCTTGTATGGTTTAAAGCAAGCACCTCGAGCCTAGTATGATAGGCTAAGTAAGTTCCTAATACAGAATGGTTTTGTCAAAGGTAAAGTAGATACTACCTTATTTATCAAAAAGGAAAACAAAAGCTTTTTACTGGTTCAAATATATGTAGACGATATTATATTTGGATCTCCTAATGAAAGCCTATGCAAGAAATTTTCTAAGTCTATGCGGGATGAATTTGAAATGAGTATGATGGGAGAATTGACATTCTTTCTTGGACTCCAAGTAAAGCAAATGAAGGAAGGAACTTTTATTCATCAAGAAAAGTATGCAAATGATCTTGTCAAAAGATTTGGATTGGAAAATTGCAAAAAGACCGACATACCAATGTCATGTTCTCTCGAAGATAGATAAGGATGAAGAAGGGAAGAAAGTAGACCAAAAGCTATATAGGAGCATGATTGGTTCACTTCTTTATCTTACGCTTCTAGACACGATATTTTGTTAAGTGTTTGTGTATGTGCTAGGTTTCAATCGGATCCTAGAGAATCACATCTCAATGCCGTGAAACGAATTATCAAATACATTGCCTCATCCTCAAGCATCGGTCTTTGGTATCCAAAGAAGGGAGACTTTGATCTTCCGGGGTACTCGGATGCGAGATCCGGCCGGTTGCGAGTCGATAGAAAGAGCACTTCCCGGAACTTGTCGATTACTTGGAAATAGAACAAGTATCTTGGTTTTCAAGGAAATAAAATACGTGGCTCTTTCAACAATGAAGCGAGTATGTAGCCCTTGGAAGTTCTTTGTTCGCAAATTCTATGGATCAAACAACGGCTACAAGACTTTGGCATTGAAGACTCATGCACGAAATCGAGATGTGACAACACCAGCGCGATCAATCTTACCAAAAATCCAATTCTTCATTCAAGAGCAAAGCATATTGAGATTCGACACCACTTCATTAGAGATCATATTCAAAACGGAGAAATCTCGATTCAATTTGTTGATTCAAAAAGTCAACTAGCGGATATTTTCACAAAGCCTTTGGAGAAAAATCAATTTGACGCTATCCGTTCAAGACTCAACATTTTGAAGCTTGAAGAAGTTAAAGTCTAAAGACTCAACAAACCTTAGACTCTAATCTCTCAGTCTCAAGATCTTCAGACTCAGACATTCATGGCTATAGACAGGTAAGTGGCTATTCGAACTCGAAAAGGTACGATTTTGTTGTTCGATCATTATACGTGTGAAAATCAAAAACTTGTCTTTTCAAAAAGATTAATTTTGGCGATTATTGATTTTCAAAAGAAATGATCGTACTCTTTCCCTGCGACGATTGAACTTCCTTTTTCAAAAAGTGAGTTAAATATATATATACAGCTTTTTCACAATCGTCAAAACCCTAAAAAAAAAAGTACTCTTCCCCCGAACCTGTTTCAATCTCTTGTTCATCTTCGAGAAAGTGGTCATTTTTCTTTGGGAAGCAATCGAAGGAATCTCTCAAATCGACAAAGAAGAATGTCTTCTTCGAGGAAATCATCAAGAATAGCAAGCGGGGTCCACAAAGAATGGAGAAGGGACCAATACACTTCGATCTTGCGAGGAGGAAGACTTTTCAAGTCGCAACAAAGTCCGATTCGTTCTCATCCACGTCATTCATCGCCTCCTACCCCACATGGTGAAAGTCATCATCTTGAAGAAGAGATAATCGAGGACGCCGACCCGTAAGAGTCCAAAAACCCTCTTATATCTACAAGCTTTATCGTGCGTTGAAAATCACCGGTACACCTTTGAATTACATAGACGATTTCCTTAAGGATAAGAACTATGGAAATGAATATCTTTTCTGCGGAAAATGGAGGAGTTAGGAATTGCTCCGAAAGGAAAAGCAGAGGAAGCACTTGCAAATATTCCAAGTGATCCTCGTGTGCCTGGACAAAATTTAATTGACGGGAACGATGATGATAAAATGTTCCTTGAGTTTCAACCGAGAATGGGTGTGGCGGCGAAGACGAAAGGAAATCGATTGGATTTGTTTAAATCCGAGGAACGAGAAGAAAGTATATGGCGGATGTTGAAAAGAGGGGTGATAAACCCTCGAAGTGTTGATTTTGATTTTCTAGACGCCATCAACATGAACTTGAGAGAGAAGTTGAACTTGCTTCAACTAGAGAATTTTGCTCGACTCTACGGACGGGTACGCTCATTTAACCGCTTATTTCTATTCAAATCGAGCTTTTGGATGCGAATAGAATTTCGTTCGATGTCCGAGACAAAGTCTACGTGGTAGATGTGAATATGTTGGCGAGACATTGTTGGAGTTGAACGAGGGCGTTATCTTCCAATCATCACCGCACGTACTACTCGGATCTTGTCAAGGATAGGGACACGAGACAAGAGAGTTACCTATTCCAGGATGAATGCAATCAACATTGTGCTTCATAAGATCGTAATCAACTGTCTCGAGACCAAAGTCTACATCAAAGACTTCGTGTCTTATTCGAAGCAAAGTTGATGTATGCAATCAACTCGAAAGGAAGTTCTCTCTCCCGCACACGATTCTTTTCCATATGTACAGAGCAAAGTGTCAAAAGACAAGGGACAATTGCCTTATCCCGGTGCGGTGACCAAGATCTTTAGACACATGAATATTGAACCGCCCCATTCACTTTGTGTTCGACCGTGCGATAAGATGGTGGTAGGTTTGAAGATGCCGACGAAGATGCGTCTACAAGAGCTTGCAAAGGCAATGGAGAAATTCAGAGTGAAGACTCTGTCCCATCGCTTCAAAAAGAAAAGGAAAAGAAATTGTTGGAACCCCATCGAGGAAGAAGAAAAGGACTCTCATCTTAGAGGATGAAGATGAAGAAGATGAGGATCCCACAATCGTTGCTTTAACAAGAACCGGACGTTCGAGCCTCGATCAACGAACTTCAACAGAACGAGAGAGAGGAAGAGGAGCAAGCAAAGATCGAGAGAAGAAGATCGGCAAAAGGAGAAAGAGGGAGAGAAGGAGAAAGAAGGAGAAAAGGAGAGAGGAGGAGAGAAAGAACAGTCAGTATCGGACTCGGAGATAATGGAGATCAAGAACATGATCATCACTATTCTCCTTGTGATGTCCTAGAGACAGGGGAGTTGGCGAGCAAGAAAGGTCTTCACCACATGCTGCCAACGGTGAAGGAAGGTCCGAGATCATCTCCGGCGAGAGACGGAAGAAGTTCGGGTTTCTAAATTGCCCGAAGAAGAACACGATACTTCGAACCCAAATGCATGATTTCACGGAAGCTACAACGTCCGCATTCACTCCATCCGAAAAGGCGATGCAAGTACACGAGACGGATAACTCAAAGAGATTTTCGTCGTATTATTGATATTCTTATGGATATGCGGGGACAGATTTTTGCTCTAGACTATGAGATTCAATCCATCAAGAATGCTGGCTAAGCATCTTCAGTTACCCTGGAGGACAGAATGAAAGATCTCGCTACAACTTCAAGCAAATGCAAAAGGAGAGGAGGTAGCTCAGTTAAGGGAAGACTTGAAGAAGCTAGAAGGCCTAGTCCAGTCTATGGGAGATTTCCAAATCGTTCGCATTCCCAAGCAGACTTGATCCCTTTCTCACTTTTTCATGATGACAAAAAGGGGGAGAATCAATTTGAACAATCAACACCATCAACCTTCAAACATCATTTTATCTTTTAATCTTTGAATTTGTGGTTATTTTTTTGAGTTTGACTTGAGTACTCGTGATTTGTGGATTTAAATGCTTGGTGGTTGCGTTCATATCAAGTGTTGTTTTATGGTATTATTCACGAAAGACTAACCAATTTGTGGATGCGAGAATGTGGTTGTTTTATTAATATTTGTGAGTTAGCCATATTGCTTGAGAAATGTTTTTTGCGGGTCAAAGTTGTTCAAATCTACAAGGAAGTTTTGTCACCATCAACAAGGGGGAGATTGTTGGAGAAATCTTTCCGAGTCTTTTGAAGCTGACAAAACGTTTCTATCAGTCTAAGTCTTAATATTCGAAGACCGAAGATTAAAGTCTCAAGACTTTATTATCTCAAGACTCAAGACTCAAGACTCAAAACTCAAGACTCTAGACTCAAGACTATTCTCACCGATGTCTTTCTATTCCAAAGTAGCAAAGGAAATCCAGAGCCGAGGCTTATGGTTGAGGATTCGATCCTATCCTCTGGAAAAGATCCCTTGGTTGGATAAACATCTCGGAGTCTTTGTTTGTTCTTATCTAGATCGATTAAAGATCCGATAGTTGTCGAAGTATTCTTGGAATGTTCTATTCTTGGAAACCAAGATCCCGATTGTATGGGCGAACAGATTGATGGGCTATCGCCGACTCCTTAAATAGCTCGAATGATCTTCGTAATTGATTCCGTCCAACGGGTAGATTGGAGGAATTCCTTTGGTAAGTGCCAACGGCTATGATGGCATAAAGGAGTATAAAATGAAGACATTCCAGTTGTTTTAAAGAGTGTGATTGATAGAAAAATTAGGAGTACGAAGATCCTTGATTATTAGTCGAGACTATTTTGAGCGAAATTGTAAACACAGAGAGTGTTCATTTCTAGTGACACCTTGAGAGTGTGGAAGATCGTCTACACCAAGAAGTCAAGGAAGATCATCATTATGTAACATCTCTTTGTTCATAGTGGAATCCGTCAATTGGGCATCGGCGCGGAAGAGTGGACGTAGGCTTGACACAAGCCGAACCACTATAAACCTCGTGTCTAATTCTCTCTTTCCCTTACTCGTCTTACGATTGTTTTTCTTAATTCGCAAATCGTTTATTTATCTAAATAGTGTATAATTATCAAAAGAAAAATCTTTTATACCTATTCACCCCCCTCTAGGTAATCGTACTAGCTATATCACCGACGACCCGACCCGACCCGCTGGCACGCGCGCGGCACGTGCGAGCTGACGTCTGCGTGACGTCGGCCGGCTCACGCGCGTGGCACGTGCCGCCGACGTCGCGTGACGTCGGCCCGCACGCGCGAGGCGCGTGCGGCGGTCCGGCCCGCGCGAAGCGGTTCGGCCGGCCGACCGGCCTGACCGGTCCGACCGGTTCGACCGTCTCGACCGGTCCGACCCGCGCGCCCGTTGACCCGACCCGTTGACCGTTGACCGTTGACCGACCGTTGACCGTTGACTTTGACCGTTGACCGTTGACCCGGAAAAAAAAAAAAAAGGAATTTGTTTCTTTTTCATTCATGCCTATGTGGGTATCCATTTTTTATTCTGCATTTGTTGCATGAATTTTGGAAAATTATGTATTTTCCCTTATGAAAATTATGGATTATTCTCGCATTTGTTGCGGGGACTATAATGAGTTATGCGCGAGATACCCGCAAGCCCGAGAAGGGACGAGGGAAATGCAAGACTTAAAAGGCTGATGTCGATTTAGCTAATTATCGGTGGCATGACGGTGATTTAGTATCACATGTGATCAAGGTCAATCGGATGATACAGAAATCATCGGAATGGTTATCTTATGCTTAGGATTTTGAAAAGGTGCGGCTTTGATAAACACTCTTCCACCCGAATGGCAAGCAGTGTTGGATCGGCTATGGGAGGTCAACGTGGTCCCGGATTATAGGAAGCTAGTGGAAGCTTTTGTAAGAGAGTCTTATAGGATTGAGTTGGCTAAAACTTCAACCCTTAGATTGAGCGCCACATGGCGCCGAGTGAATGCGCCTTGGTGGCGACATGAAAGCTCTCCAAAAGTTTTTCCTTGGTTGGCAAATGTGCCTTCGTTTTTCTCGGATGTTTTGAATGATTAGAAGGACATTCCCTATTTATCCATTGGATTAATTTGAGATGTTTTTTGATGTCAATATCTCTTTTCATGTTGATAATTTTTCCTGTATATATATTGCTTAGTGTAATGTATAGTTGTATTATGTGAAAGCATTGTTATTTTATTAGATATTACTTTTTATGTTGCTTTCTGTTATTGCTGGTTGCTGTGCGTAATTAGCTATGGGTAGTTTTAGAAGCTTTTGTAGCTTCATAGAATTGATTTTGCATAAGACAATCATATTAATGATAGTTTTGAGTTAGGATTTTTGGAGGATGATTGGAAACATAGTGACCTTTTGATTCGAAGCCTTACTTGAAATTATTTATTAATATGATGGGTCTATGCAAATAGGGATGTATAAATGATAGGCATTAATTATTCGTGCATGGATGTCCGATGTGTTGAACGATGGTTCAAAGAACTAAGAACGTGATTCGATATGAACGGTAACAATTGTGAAATATTGAATAAGAAGATTCAATATGTGCTGGAAAAGCAAGAAGCACTAGAAGCTCTTGACCATGTTATGGAAGATCTTAAGGATGCCATGCGCCACCTTGAGCTAGAAGAGGACCGCCCAATGGCATTTGAGCCGAAAATGGACATTTGCTATGCTGGTTCTAGCTTAGAAAGGGCTTTGTGCTCTAAGCACAAACGTATTGATTCGTTCAATATGTGGGAATGCAAAGGATCAAGTCCTTATTGCAAGAAATCAAGAGTTAACCAACACAAGAGAGGAAAACGTCCTCAAGTGAAGAAAATGTCAAGGGTGAGGTGTTACAATTGTGACAACAAATGTCACTATGCTTGCAAATGTTGTGAGTCAAAAAAAAAAAAAAAAAATCAACACCTCTTGTACATTTGAGAACTTTGCTTATGTGTCAAGTTTCGTATTATTGGTGAATCCAATCCTTTGTAAAGCTGTAGATTCGGGAGCGACGAGACCATGTAGCAAAGGATAGAGGATCCTTCGTGGAATTCCGACCGTACCAACCGGAACCGAGTGGATCCATATGGGAAACAACTCTAGAGCGATGTAAAGGAATTGGCACCGGCCAATTGAACATGAGTGGTGGACGCACCTTTGATGTTCTATATGCTCTAGAATTTCGTCGAAATTTAGTGTCTGTCTTAGCGTTGGTTAAGCTTGGTTTTGGTATGAACTTCCATAATAAAGGTGTAGATTTGTGTTTAGATACAAACTACTATGGTTGTAGTCTCTTACTGAATGGTTTTATTATACTGAATATTGACTGTGATGATGTCAATATGTTATTCCCTTGTTTCACGTCTTCTACCTTATATGATAATGATGTGAATACGGTGGCATGCTAGACTTGGTCATATGGGCCAACAACATATGAATAGACTAGCCAAAGAAGGCTTGTTGGGTGACATTGAAAAAGTCGATTTGCCCATATGTGAGCATTGCCTAGTAGGGAAAATGACAAGGAAACCATTTGGAAAAGGTAAAAGAGCTGAATTTCCTCTATATTTAATCCATTTGGACGTCTGTGGTTCAATGAATGTGAGAGGAAGGCAATGGGCTGTTTATTTCATCACCTTTTTATAGATGATTATACTCGAGTCGGATATGTCTATTTGATTTATCATGAATCGAAGCATAAGTTGTTTTGAAGGTTTATGAACCGCGAGAAAATCAATTAGACAAGAAAATAAAGGTATTTAGATTCGATCGAGGTTGAGAATATTTATCTGATGAGTTCAGAAAATTATGTGATGAAAAAGGAATATAAAGATAGTTGTCTATTCCATATACTCCTCAACAAAATGGTGTTGTGGAAAGAAGAAACGAGAACCCTCTTTTGGAAATGGTTAGGTCCATGATGGTGCATGCTAACTTACCTATCACTTTTCGGAGTGATGCGTTGTTAATCGCTACCTATATACTTAACCGGATGCCTTCCAAATCGGTTGCTTCGACTCCATATGAGTTATGGACGGTTAGAAAACCGGACTTAAGTTTTCTTAAGCCATGGGGTTGTGCTTTGCCTATATTCATCAGTCCTCTCACAAGTTTGGGAAATTGGGTCCCAAAGGAAATAAGAGTATTTTCATGAGATACTACGAATACTCGAAAGGGTATGTGTTCATAGGTGAGCAGGAAAGTGGAAGTATAACTGAATTTGAATCACGATATGTCACATCCTTAGTGGATGAATTTCCTAAGAAGGGCGAAATAAGGGAAGATTGTTCCTTATTTGAAACCTTGGATCAAGATAATGATGTCAGTGGAGTTCGTCCAAGTGGGAGTAATATGAGATGTGATGAATTGAATTCAACTCATTCTCAATTGCAACCACCGATGTGACAACATCATCATTACCTAATCCAAGTGGGAGCATGATGGGGAATGATGTGCTAAGTGTACAATCTCCCATACGGTGAACAAGTCGCCAAAGTATTCCCCGTCAATGTTTTGACATTGAAAGGGAAACTTTTATGGTTGCTCCACAAGATGAGGTTGAGCCAAGAAATATTAATGAGGCTCTAAATTGCCCTAATAAGGAAAAATGGATTCATGCAATGAAAGAGGAAATGGAGTCAATGAAGTCAAACCATGTTTAGGAACTGGTTGATCTTCCAAAAGGACGCTTGAGCTATTGGGAACAACTAGGTTCTCAAAATAAAGCGAAAGGCGATGGCTCGATAAAAGGCATAAGGCTCGCCTTGTGGCGAAGGGGTATAATCAACGGGAAGAAATTGATTATGAAGATATATTTTCTCCGTAGTGAGATTTACCTCGATTCGCATTATTCGGCAATAATGGCAAGTATGGATCTTGAGTTACATCAAATGGATGTAAAGGCGCTTTCCTCAATGGAGAATTAGAGGAAGGAACATATATGGAACAACCGCTGGTTTCATAGTGAAAGGCCAAGAAGAAAAGGTATGTCAACTTTGGGGGTCGATATATGGCCTTAAGCAGTCGTCAAGATAATGATATATACGTTTTCATAATGCCATAATGGCATATGACTTTACAATGATAGATGATGATCATTGTGTATATATCAAAAGATCCAATGATCAATTTGTGATCATATCATTATATGTTGATGATATACTAATTGCGAAGTAATATGGAGTTTGTCAATATTGTCAAAAATTGGTTGTCTTCCAATTTTGAGATGAAGGATATGGGTGAGGTTACATATATTCTTGGAGTTAAGATTTCAAGATTGTAAACCCATAGACACTCCTATTGCAAAAGGTGAAGGATTGAGCCATAGACTGTGTCCAGAGACTCCACAAGAGAAGGAATAAAGGAAACATGTTCCTTATGCTAGTCTTTGTTGGAAGCTTGATATACACTATGATGTGTACAAGACTGGCATATGTTTTGTAATTGGAATGGTGAGCGAGATACCAATCCAATCCAGTCCAAGACAATGGAAAGCCGTTAAGAGAATACCGAGGTATCTAAAGGAGACCGCGATTATACGCCGAGTTATTAAGGAAAGGATCTGCGACTCTAAGGCTATCCCGATTCGATTGGGGAGGAGATTTAAATGAAATGAAATCTACCTCGGGTTTGTTTCTCTTACCGAATAATGGCGCCATATGTTGGAGCAGTAAGAAACAAACGTGTATAGCCTTGTCCACGATGGAAGTTGAGTTCGTGGCATTATCAGCGGTAGTATAAGAAGATGTTTGGCTTTAGAGATTTTTGGATTGTTTAGGTGTTATTGGATGTCTGCAGATTTGTTATTTGTTAACCTGTGATAGCCAAGCAGCGAAAGCGTACACCAAAGATCCAAAATATCATGGCAAGACCAAACATATAGATACCAAGTATAATTTTGTAAAGGATATGGTTGCACGAAAGGACGTGAACTTAGAGTACATACTACGTGAATGGTAGCGAGATCCTATGACAAAGCCAATACCCGAGAGATGTGTTTTGTGGCCATATGAAATCTCTAGGGTTGCGTAGAAGCGATGTCTGAATATTGTAATTTCCCTAAGTGTTCACAATTTGATGAATTTGTGTTTTCATCATTAATGCCTATGAATCTTTGTTTGATCTTTATGCATCTTAATGCTCGGTGCATTACTTTAAGTTGAGAAGTATGTCGGACGAGATATAAGATTAGCCCACTCACACGGGTAATCGCCTCTATTTCTTGTGTGATAAATAGAGATGAGACTGTTTTTAAGCTTATTATCTAGGTGATAATCGAGAGCTCAAGCTTAAAACACGTATGTCGCCTTAAGCGAGTGTTAAGATGAGGACATAATACTTACTATGTCCGAAAGTAAAATACCCCACATATTTTACCTTATCCGTCTAAGATGCCGGATGTGAGTTCGATGAATTTTGTGAATGAGTAGATACGAGAACTCAAGTTAGACATTGGGTATGTCTGAACTATCATCTGTACGGTATTGAAAATGTAGACATACGCTCCATGGGAAAGGAGTTAATACCGTAATACGTATTTCATACTACGTATGCATGAGACGACCAATAAGAGTGACAAAAGTTTGATCTCAACTTTTATGTCGTGTGAGACTCTTGAGGAAAAGAGTTCCTCAATTTTTAGTCCCCTCATGACTCTTACTTATTCTCAAGATTTCTATTTAGTGTTTGCTATCTTAGGATGTTGCCAATGGTCATGAGTGATTCGATCTAATGGGGCATTTCTAGAAAAGCAAGCTGGATTGAAATTGAGAGTTTGAAGGAAAGAGGAAGATCGATTTTGGAGAATCACATTGTAGTTTTGTATTCACCGGTTAACCAATTATGACTATCTTTGTGATAATCATAATTGTGAATACAATATATATATATATCATTGTTTTAAAAGAGATCAAGAGAGATATAAATGTGATCGATCGATCTAGGTACCGCATACTAAGTCTACTCGGAGTGTGATGCCCATTATGAGCTGCTATATATTCCTAACAGATGTATGGCAACGAGCTCTCAAAGTATCTTGGTCGCACGGATTATTCACCGGTATGAATGTTGAAGAGAGGAAAAGAGGATTCTGTTCGGGCCACCATGTTAAGTGAGAGTCTATGTTGGATTTTTCTCTGATGGGGATGAGTAAGGCCTGTCCGCCCATGTTGGTTTTGGACCACCATGTGCGAGTGGGAGATGATGGATTTATTAGATGGGCTTAAGGCCCATCCGCTCAAGTTGGGCCCAAAAGGGCCCGGCCCACGGGAATAAGGCCCGTGGATGGGGGAAGGTATAAAAGGGAGGAGAGAGAGAGGGAAGACACCCTTTGGCCATTTGAGCGTACGCTCTTCACTCTCTCTTTCTCTCCAAACGCTTAAGGCGACGACGCTTCCCTTTCAAGGAAAATTGACATCATCGGATCAAAATTTCTTCTTCAATCTTCGGCATTGGTGTTTAATCTGTGGCTAACAAGGTATGCTCGAATCCGTGGTGTGCTTTACGATCGGTGATGCGTGTTTTCCCGGGCTTCGTCTTCCGCATTGATTTAGGGGTTCGATTTAGTGTCGAATCCGGGTTTGGGGGATCCGTTATTCCCAACAATGTGCAAATAACTTTTATGGTTCCAATCTGAGAGAGATAAGTGACTTGAGGAATTTGAATTTGAAGGGTCTTAACTTATCGGGAAATGGACTTTCAGGACCCATACCTTCAGAAATCGGGAGGCTCACTTCTCTTATTGAACTTGACCTATCATACAACGATCTCATCGGTTCAATTCCTCATTCCATTGAAAACATGACAAGTTTATCTTATCTTGGGCTCTCTGTAAATAGAATCTCAGGTTCGATCCCTCAAGAACTGGGGGGATTGATACATCTCAAAGGATTGTCTTTGAGAAAGAATGACTTGGTCGGTCCAATCCCATCGTCTCTCCAAAACTTGAGCAATCTAATATCCTTAAGCTTTAACTTAAATCATCTTTCAGGTTCGATTCCACAAGAGTTGGGAAAATTGATATCTCTTAGAGAATTGCTGGTATTTAATAGTGGTTTGACTGGTCCAATCCCTGCATCAATTGGAAACTTGCTCAATCTGACCACGTTAAACCTTGCTGCCAATAAATTCAATGGATCCTTGCCTTCTGAATTTAATAGGTTAACACGCTTGAGGGAACTGTATCTCTCTAATAATGAATTTGAGGGGGTACTGCCACAAGATGTATGCCTTGAGAGGTCATTGCGAAATTTCCATGCTTTCAATAATCGGTTCACAGGTCCCATTCCAACAAGCTTACAGAACTGTAGCGCGTTAATTAGATTGAGGCTAGAAGGAAACCAACTTACTGGAAAAATAACAGAAGCTTTCGGAATGTATCCGAGTCTTAATTATGTGGACTTGAGCCACAATCATTTGAACGGCGAACTTTCTTGGAAATTGGAGCATTGTCCTAATTTGACGAGCTTAAGAATATCAAACAACCAAATTTCTGGGGAGATACCTGCAATACTTGGAAGGATGGCTCAGTTACAAGAACTAGACCTTTCTTTCAATTGTTTAAGCGGAGAGATTCCTAGAGAATTCAGAGGCTTGATGTTGTTTTCAAAACTCGATCTAAGCAGCAACACTATAACAGGAAATGTTCCAACTGAGATTGGACTTTTATCCCATTTGACACATCTAAACTTGGCATCAAATAATTTGAGTGGATCAATACCGATGCCGATAGTCTCATGCAAAAGCTTATTGAGTTTGAATTTGAGTAGAAACAAATTTTGGAGAAGCATTCCTTCTGAGGTAGGCAACGCACAATTCCTAGAGGTTCTTGACTTGAGTCATAATTTGTTGACTAGAAAAATACCAGGAGGACTAGGACAGTTGAGAATGCTGCGAGTTCTAAATATCTCCCACAATAGCCTTTCAGGTTCTATTCCACATACATTTGGTGTTATGTCGGCCTTAACTTCTATCGATTTATCCTACAATAACCTAGAAGGTCCTCTCCCAAATGTCAAAGCTTTCAATGAGGCTCCATTTGAAGCAATTCAGCATAACAAAGGGCTCTGTGGAAATGTTGTTGGTTTACCAAAATGCAATGCCACCGGGAGCAAGAAACACAATCAACACTTTGGAGCTAGAATTACAGTTATCCTCATTCTCTCTTTCTCGGGGTTTATCCTTCTCTCTTGCACTTTGATAGTCCTTGTAATTATTGTTGATCATCGAAGAAGAAATATCAGGAGAGAGAATAATGAACAAGCCAATGATTTGGCTTTCATGGGTATTTGGAGTTATGATGGCAAAGTTTTTTATGACCGAATTGTCGAGGCCACAGAAGGATTCGACTCCAAGTACTATGTGGGAGAAGGAGCATATGGAATTGTTTATAAAGCTGAGATATCCGAAGGTCAAATGGTTGCTGTCAAGCAAACCTTATCATCTCAGGATGATAGTGAGGTCGTTGATCTGATAGCATTTGAAAGGGAAATTCAAGCCTTAATAAATTTACGCCATCGCAACATCGTGAAATTTTATGGGTTTTGCTCTTATACTCGACGTTGTTTTTTGG
Source organism: Eucalyptus brandiana (assembly GCA_014182725.1). Lineage (NCBI taxonomy): Eukaryota > Viridiplantae > Streptophyta > Magnoliopsida > Myrtales > Myrtaceae > Eucalyptus > Eucalyptus brandiana. The sequence goes on along the minus strand of CM024677.1, from coordinate 21,149,383 downwards.
TGTACGAATACATGGAAAGAGGAAGCTTGAGAACAACTTTGAATGATGATGAAAGGGCAACCGAATTTCAATGGGACAAGAGAGTGAATGTGGTCCGAGGAGTTGCCAATGCATTATCTTATATGCATCATGAATCTTCACCTCCAATGATTCATCGAGACTTGACCAGTAACAACATTCTATTGGATCATGATTATGAGGCCCATGTTTCTGATTTTGGCACTGCAAGACTATTGAGGCCCGATTCATCAAACTGGACAACTATTGCTGGCACCATTGGGTATATTGCTCCAGGTACTTCGTAATTTTCTCAATTTTAAAGGCATTCTATGTCAGACATTCCATTTATAATTCAACTTTTACTAGTTTACTGCATATCTCTTGTTATATAATCCTCTTATGAAAAATTTGCTTACTCGTATAGAGCTTTCAAGTTCAATGTTGATCAGAAAGCTTTTGGATTTCCCCGATAAGGAAGAATTGGCAAATGAAAAAAAAAAAAATCTTAATCGATTCATTTCAAGGATGTTAAGTTCGTGTTACCTAAATGGTGCATGTACTTTATTCGTCGAACAAAACCTTTGAAACTTCACCGAAATATAAACTCCCGTATCAAATCAGTGTTATGAGTGAAGATTGAGCGGGCATTTGTACTTGTAACCGTCATGTCATGGGAAGCAATTATGTGAACTTGATTAAAACCTATGATTGAGGTTATAAAAATAAAAATAAAGTGAATTTCCCATTTGCAGAATTGACTTATTCTACAATTCCTACCGAAAAATGCGATGCATATAGCTTTGGAATTGTCGCATTAGAGACAATCATGAGAAAGCATCCAGGAGACCTCGTACTACAGGATTGTTCATCCTCTAGCCAAACTGGATCGCCGATGCTGTTGAAGGATGTGCTTGACCAACGTCTCTCACTCTCTAGGATTCATCTTCAAGAAGCGCAAAATTTGGTTTTAATCGCCAAATTAGCGTTTGCATGCTTGCACTCTGATCCACAGTTTCGACCGACCATGGGACAAGTCTCGCGTGAGCTTTGTGTTCAAGTACCACCAGAAATGCCACTTTCTACAGTCAGTTTAGAGCAACTTCGCAATTTCAATGTGAGGAAATTTGGAGCATTCACTAGAGATGGTAAGTTTTGAAGTTATTTTTCATGCGTTATTGTGTCCGGTTCTTAATAATATTGAAGATCCACTTTTGAATATCTTCTTATTTCTTGCTAATTCCAACCAGGCGATTTATAGTTTTCACTACAGAGCCAACTTCTCTACGGACATTACGAGAATAGTGCAATGTTTATAGTTTGGCGTCGTGGCACCAGAAATAATTATGGGAAGGCTCCTGGTGAGATATCATTTCTCAATTAATTCCAACATGTTATACAGCAATTGGGAAGTGAATTTGCAAAATGCATTAGATCAACACCTCTTGCCTTCTTCAAATCGAGATGCAAACAAAATTTAGCCTGTATTGCTAAAAGTAATAATGATGCTACTAGTTTGTGAACGTTTTATCAATATGCACTGCCCTACTTGAATTATCGGTCGGTTCCATTAAATCACTTTTGGCTAACATGCAATGTCAAATCGGAACTTTCAAATAGTTCAATTAGATCTCTTTTATGTTTTAATATGTTTATTGTCATACTTTCAATAGTTAATTGAAATGCAAATGGCATGGACACCAATTTAATAAAAAGCTGATGTTGGGCGGAGAATACGTGGATTTCGTGCGTGTCATGTTGACTTAAAATTGCATTAACCGGAATATGCACACGATCCATCAATATGCGCCCTTCTCACTCAGACATTTCTCAACACTGATATCCTGTTGACTTCCTTTATTAATAACAATTTTAGGTTTTTCTGTCCAAAGAAGGATAAGGATATAGGCTTTGAAACCTCTACTATTAAAATGTTCAGAATACTTAATTGTTTTTTTCGAAGTATAATGAAAAACCCTCCCTCATTCTCCATTTAAGACGATTTTGATTGAAAGGTTGAAGAAGAATAAGATCGCTTTTTTTATTATTATTATTAAGCATGTATTTGGTAACCATTTTGTTTCTGAAAATAATTTTTACTCAAAAATGGTTTATTCTGATTTCATTCCTTAAATAAATTTCTGAGTATTCAAAGATGTTTGGTAATTGCACAAAATTTATATTTCTAGAATAGAAATGCATTTTGTACGACCTCAAATTTTGTTGTGATTTAGAATTTCTTTTAATTTTTTAATAATTTTACTATATTTTTCTCTCTTTTTTTCTTTTCTTCTTCTTCTTCCTCTAACTGGTCACAGGCCTCTTACGAGCCTCGCTAACCCTCGGCAAGGCTGAGCCTCTTCAACCTGAGCCTCGCCGTCGCTGGGTGAGGTCGAGCCCGACAAGCTTATCTCATAGGTGTACAACCCCTTTTACCCGCCGAGACCAAACCCCTCTTTCTAAATTGTCCGGTACCTCCCTATTGGAATGTTCCGAGTCAATATCGCGCGTTCTCACGGAGTTCTTCCTGAGTGGAAGTTTGAAAGAATCACAAAGACTGGCTTGCCTCTGGCTAATGAGAAGTGAAAGATGGAGTTTGTAGACAACTCATTTACACCTTGAGATGTTGGTTAACCATGTGGACAGAATAAACTATTAATTTCATCAGTTCACCCATCGGGTCATGGAAAGATTCAGCAAAAGACAGAAAGAATGGACGTTTTGTCATGTTATTGCTTGGAAGCAAGGACTAACTGTCCCTTCGATGCTGCTCTAATTTGCCTAGCAGCTATGAGGACACCCAGAAAAAAAACACCGCCTGACCTTTGGAGGCTCGGGGTTGAAGGTGACAACGGATTTGTTGTAATCGAATGCCTTGCAAAACTTGGCTTTAGGTTGCTGCCTAGAGGGCGCAGATTGCAGTTAAAGAGTACATCATCACATCCTTTTTTCTGGCTTAATTGCCTAAAAGAGTCCCATAGTCTTAAAGAGAAATTTAAAATATTTGGAGAAGTTGCCATTGTTAGCGGCTAAAAGCGTCTCGTTGTGGATCTATGTAGTGCCAAATTCTTCAAATGGATAGAACTGTAAGCATCCAAGGCACACATCACTGCGGGAAAACATCAACTCTAGCTTGGGTTTCAATTCTGACTCAAGCTTTTTATTTTTATTGTTGCCTCGTATAAAACATCGAATTTAGCTCGGCTTCAATTTCGGCGCAGAAATATATTTTTTTTTCTAGTAAAAAGGCGCCAATGTTGGCTTGGGTCTCAAACAATCTTGGCTTGGATGTCATAACTTGACGGTGCGAGGCTGTGTTGACATGGAAGGATTGCACATATTCTGAGAGCTTCCATTATTTTCAAACGCCACCGATCGCGACTTTATGGTTCCCAATTTCCCAGTTTTCATCCATTGCCCGAATCCGGTGAACCACTCGTCCGCGCCTCGTTAGACTTGGCTAAGTCATTTCTTCAGTCCATTTCGATTTTGTTCACCAAAGTTCAAACTTAAAAAGTGCTCACGTTTCCTCCTCCTACTCGGTTCAAAGCTATTAGAATTCCTAAATCGGTATGATGGCAATAGTTACAGGTCACCATATATGTGTGGCACGTCAAATCTTTAATGGCATCATTTGATTGAAACTTCATGAGGGCTAGATTTACATACTAACCGAAAGTTTGTGCCTTTCAATGAGATTAATAAAGTATAAGACGAAAATCAATGTGGACCTGAATGGAGATTAAAGTTAAAGTCGATGCACTTTTACGTGACATAACTGGCCTAGGAGAAATATTATTGTAGTTTTGGCTAGCCCAATTAAATTCACCTTCTTTGATCGCTCATTTTCATTGAGGGATTTATGAGAACTTTATTTTACAATAAGGTCTATGATTTCATTAGTCTTGCATAAAAAGGATTTATTGAGTAATTAAGTGCTTAATTTGAATGCAACTGATGTCACTCACGTTCTTATGTTCCCACTTAAAAATAATCTCAAGCGGTCATGGTCCTCAAGCTATTAATCGAATCGAGAAATTAGAAAATGGTGTATGATTTTTTTTTATATGTAAAAAAAAAAAAAAAAAAAAAAAAAATCAGCAGGTTAAAGAGACAGGTTGCGCTCGTGCCCTCCACGCTTCACGCTACTGAAATATAGTTTCTTTTTTTCTTGTTCTCATGAAGGTAATTTGGGGGGCAGCATCCTCCGAGGCAAGTGGGGCAAGATGCGTCGCCACTGAGTCCGCCTAGTCGGATGCGGTTGCTTTTTTTGACCAATGGTCTTCATTTGACCAATCCGACGGTGGTTTGGGATCGGGATCATGAGGAGCGGAGGAATTTTTATTTTTATTTTTTTTGGTCGGTAGGAGCGGAGGAAGATAGTTAAAAGATAAATAAGGGAAAAAAAAAGAATAATATTATCACAAAAAATTTCAAATTGATATATTTATAATAAATTTATCTTAAATTAATTTTAAGGTCACTAAAAACTCCAAATTAATAAACATGTGGTAAATTTGCACAAATGCGGGCAAGGGTCGTTGAGCCCTCGCCTACCATCGACAAGGGTCATTGGCCTTGGCCGATTCGAAGCCCTGCCAACCCCTGCCAACCCTTTCCGACAATAGGGGTGGCGACGCCAATGGCCTGCTGCCCTTATCCATGGTGGCAAGGGCAGCCACGATCTTTACAACTTTTTTTTGCCAATTTTTAAAAAGTATTTTGCTTTTTTTAGTTTTTTGCTACTATTTAAATAAGATTTAAAACAAAAAGTGATTAAAAAATGCCACATAGGAAAATAAATTAATTTAAAAATGCCACATTAGTATTTTCCGTTAGACAAATTGATGGTGTTAATAGGACTCAATTGCATCAATTTGATAAGTTTTATGACTTGATTGCGCTTTTTGCAAATTTTATGACTTAATTGCATTTTCACAATAAATTTTAGGATGTATAAAAAAAAAAAATTACAAACTAGGCCAATCACTAATTCTGGGCACGGGAGCAATCAATCCTGGTCAACAGTAAACGCACTGCTAAGAAAAATATCTATCGCCTGACTTATCCTGAATTTCATTCATTGCCACCGAGGACTAATTTCCACCCCATCTTCTTATTAGTGAAAATTCCCCATTCCTTAATTTCCAAACCGCATATCTCTCTCGCTAAATTCAACGAACATCAACGAAATGAAAATGGCTTTCTCGAAAGTCATGATACATGCCTCCTGAATGTTTTTATTGTTCCCTTATTTTCAATGAGTTGAAGATAAATGAGATGAAAATTCAAGTTTCCTCTCATCATTATTATCATTACCATTATTCAACATTTGGAACCGGAAATCGTGGACTTGCGCGCGCAGTGTGGAAAAGGGTTAAAGCCGAAAACAAAAATTAGTGTCGAGAATCTACTATCCTTATGTTTTTGTCACTTAATAAAAGATGACTTATCTCCCTAAAATGCAATGAAAAGAACGAGAGCCCAAGTGCTTTCAATGCTGAGATTAACAAGCTATACAGTAGAACGATTTCCTCCTCAAAAGCTTTGAACTCAGAATAAGAGTTCAACATCTTTAAGCGAAGTAAGACGACATCATTCAATCATGAGCTCTGAACGAACAATACAACTTTAGAGTTAATCTCATTGACGATCTCGTGAAAACTAAATTGTTTCTCCTTAGATTATTGAGCGCCTCTCCTTTTTCAAATTATCGCTGACTCGATCAAGTTTTGCCTCTCTTGTGCTTAATAAGTATGGGCTATGCTTCTTGTTACCCTGAATCATTCGATAGATGTTGAAAGCAGCGTTCTTGTCTGCTTGAGAACAAAAGCATGAGCTAAAGGCATGGACTGAAAAAGAATGGGTGAGGTGAAGTCAATGTTGGTCAGAACAAGACCTTCCCAATCCTTCCTTGAAGTTTTTTGCAGTTCTAAATGTCCCCTTAAACTGAATATGCTCATCTTTGTGAAATGAAACAACATAATCAACAAAAAAATATTCGACTCGGTATATTGCAACAATCCAAAGCTACGTTCAAATGCCTATACGAAGTGACACCACTTGTTTATTTCCATTGGCACCTCCCTTCTTCTCGGTCGAGTGAGCAGAGTAGATCCATGTATGATCTCTAATGTCTATACTTCATGGTATAAATACAAACCAAGACCAAATCGAGCACATGCTTTGCAGAAAGCCATTTCCTCTGCCACAGCAACTGGATCTGCATCGTGACCAGCGGCAGGTGATACTGTCCCAGTTGCCTCCCGGTGCGCCTGTTGAAGTAGGGTCAGTTACAGCTGTGGATGGATGACAGAGGTATATTCAAACAATTCACTTTACAACAGAAACAGAGGTATATTCAACCAATTCACTTTACAACAGAACAAGTGATTTGAAAATTGTCCATGGCATATATGATGATTCTCACGTCCACCTGCTATTTTGCTGTATGCGTATGGTGGTTTTCCCAACATTGAGGACCATATGATATCATGCTATTTAGAATCACTGGTGCCTCACCAATATGGATGACATAATATTTATCATTCTTTTGCTCAGATGTGCATAATATTTATCATTCTTTCTTTTTGTCGACAAAATTAACTTCTGTCAATCGTAAACATTTAGTTGTCCTTCCTGTAATGAAAGACGCAGCACTCCTTAAAGATTTTGACCTAGAAGACTTCTATTTCCGTTGTTTGACTATGAATGAAGAGCTCTGTCCATTCCTCTCCCTTCCACAATTTGCATTATACCTACTGCTCATAACGATTCATCACAAATCTTTCTCCTTAGTTACTAATCTCTACCTTATGTCAATCACAAACCACTGATAAGCACGATGCAATGATCAGATTGTCTCCATATGAGGTATTTACCACATATACCTCCTGTAAAACATATTCAAATCCATCATTAAAGGCTTAATATAACCAGAGAACCACAATATATTTGCCAATCATTTCTATTCTCCAATAGACACATTTGTTTCTACCATTTGTGAGACACAGTAATTTTGAGTTGCTCAAGCATCCACTACATCCACATTTCATAATAAACCAATCCTAAAACTCAGTAGCCAGTGATATCAGGTCAAAGGCTAAGTCATCCAAACACAAGGTCTTGCTAAATCAAATAATACTGCAATTTGATTCTTCTTAGATTTTACTAGTAATATTCATGATTGGAAATGAACGAGAGTATGGAAACCCATATTAATTGAGGGAACAGCACATTTCTGCTGCAAACTTGCAAAACAGACAAATTGCAGGATATGCAAGCCACGTGTAAACATTGTAAAGAGAGAGCCCACCTCTCCATCCGATCCTCGTACTGTGACCCGATACACCACGGTTACACTTCCATTGTCCGAGAATATAACATCGCGTATTTCTCCACACCAACCTGTGGAAACTAGTAGTGAATATCTGAAGAGACGCGCAGAAACTAATGTTTCCATTTCATGCAGGCATCAAATCAAGAGAATAGCTAGTGGCCAAAAGGAAATCCAGAGAATAGTCAGCGAGGAGTGAAATGCAGTGCTTTTGAGCTATCAACAATGCAATGAGAGATTAATCCAGACGTAGACGTCGTACATATCCAAATAAAGTCTACTGATGGTTCCTAGCTGATTAGTGAACATGCTTGCTGAATAACTGTTCCGATGATACTGAATACTTCCACCAATGAGATCACGGGTGTCTTAGATTTGGAAGTAAAGTTTAGAATGCAAGGCCTCGATGAAGTCTTCACAGAAAAGAAACAAATAACCCAGTAATTGGAATAACATAAGGATTTTGCAAGTAAGGTTTAGAATGCGATGTGGCTGAAATGCATTGATCAAAATGCAAGAGCTTCAACACAGAAGATGGGATCATGTGCACAGTTTATGATCATAAATCAGGAAGCAAGAAGCAATTTTTCAACAAGCCAAGGGTTTGCAATGGAGCACAAACATTTCTGTTGAATCGAACCCGATAGACCACAAGCAGAAACCAAAGAGCTCAGATTAACAAGCAAAGACGTAGTCAATCGCGCAATGCAGGCTCATGCAACACTCATAGGATACAGAAAACAGAAATTCATCAACTTTGACACAGAGAGAGAGAGAGAGAGAGAGAGAGAGAGAGAGAGAGAGAGAGAGAGAGAGAGAGCGCTGAGGAATAGAAGATACCAGGGGCGTAGAAGCTCAGCATCCGGTTCGCATGGAACCTAAAAGACAGAATCGAAAATCATCCGAAGGGAAAAACAAATCAGACCAGATCAACGTTCCATCATCGGATATACAAGCACGCTATCGACATGGCGAACCACCTCGATGCGAAACGAAGGACGAAACCGTACCAGGGAATGTGATTGGAGGCCTGATCGGCGTCGTGATCGGGATCGGCGTCGGGAGCATTCGGGAGCGACTTGATGATGTTGTCGGGGATCTTCTTGTTGAGGTCCCGGAGGATCTCGGCGAGGGGGCGGGTTATGCACGAGGAGTAGGACGCCGACACCGACTTGTCCAGCGGCACCACGTAGTTGGAGCTCGGCACCGCTCCTTTCTTCTGGCCGCCGCCGCTGCCGCCGCCGCCGCCGTTGCAGTTCGTGGAGTTGCTGTTGCCGCCCGCGCGGACGAAGCCGCGGAGGCGGAGGCCGGCTGGTCCGCGCGGCCTCAGATCGACGAAGGAGGCCGGCCTCACGGAGCCGCCATATTCGGCTCCGGCAGACGGAGATGGCGAGCTCTTCGGGAGGAGGGCGGAGGAGCTGATCCGCAGTGCCATTGGAGCGGCGGCGGCGGCGGCGGCGGCGTGATCGGTTCCGGCGAGACGCGACGGAGAGGGTGGCTGTGTGGGGAGATGGGAGACGAAGCTGGGGTAAGTGGAGTCATGGGGACGGTTGGCGCGGTAGCTTGCTTGCTGCACTGGACCGTTTACCTACCTACCCCCTCGTGCGAGAAAATTTCAATTGAGTCCCTGAGGTGGGATTATTTTCGCAAATGACCCCATGTATTTTGATTTTGTCTCAGATGAACCCCTACACTCGACCGGCGCATATCGATTCGCCCCTCCGCGCTCACCGCCGGTGGAAAAAGTGGCCGGCTGAGATGAGATAGAGAGAGAAAGAGGAGGGGAGAGAGAAAGAGAGAGAAGTATGGGGAGTGGAAGATAACAGTTGTGGCACTCGAGCACTAACAAAGATCTAACGTCCATCACTTGAACGAACTCACCTTGATCGCTGTCATTATGATATAAACACTCAATCTTAAAGCCTCAAAGCATTTACTACACCGATGTCTTCAATGATTTCTATCTTGATCTTTCCATTGAGAAGAGTCTAGAACGAAGTTGGGTTGTGGTTCAATTTGCTCTTTTTCTTAGGATTTTGTAGATCTCAATTCTTGAATTATGAGGTCGTGCCATGATTGTAGCGGCTTTTACCTGTTGGAAAGAGACAAGTTATTTCTCTTGCATTAGCTCCAATTCTAAAGATTAGCTCTAGTTCTAAAGATTTGAGCATGTGACTGGGATCAATTACGGCATTCGATCTAGCATTCGGAATAAGGCCGATTCCTTGGATTCACTCCTTTTCTGAGTGCATGTGATTTGAGGGGGTAGAGGTCGCGGCGATGGTGGCCACTATGAGTTCGTCTGAACTCAATGAGGAATAGCTGCCCAGGCTCCGCTTTGCCTCTCTCTCCCCCTTCTCTCTCTATATATATAGGTTTATGATTTTGGACAAAAATGCTCACAAACTCGTGCATGTGAGATGCTTGTGCACCTTGGCCGGCGACTATTGCCACCAGCATTAGGCGGTAGAGGCTAATTGATATATATTGTCAAATATAGGGTTTCACTTGAAATAAAGTCAGAAAAAAGGGTTTTTTTTTTTTTTTTTTTTTTTTTTAAAAGGGAGGCCACTTTAAGGGGATAATCGGAATTTTCCCCCTTTAGCTGTACACATTTCTTTTTGGTTTCATTTCCTTTATTAGATATGTTGTTATTGAGAAAATAGGTTTGCAACATGTGAACCAATTACAAATCGGCACATATATATACTAATGTGGATTTAATTAAACAAAATAAAAAATCTCAGTTCACCTCATTTTTTTCTCTCAATTTACGCTTCCTCCTCCATCTCCAGCCATCTTGAGCCCAACCTCCCTATCTCCCTCCGTTGGTGCCACATCCAAGATGACCATTGCCCGGCGACCAACCCTCTCCATCGTCTTTGTGGCTTGCCCATCCATGACGCTGCTTGTCCATGGTTGCATTCAAGTTTCCGTCGTCTAATCTATGGCTGCATTCAAACTCTTCCCTACCATCTATTCCTCTATTTCTTTTTTTTTCCTTTGGCTGTTTGAGCTCGTAGTTCTTGGCCATCAGGATCTTGAACTAACCGTCTATGGCCGCTAAATCTATGGACAAGCCTCCTCACGAGCCATGGACATGACTAGATCTGGAGGGATGACTCCAATCCAGATATGGACGAGCATGACCATGAGCCGCTGTGACGATGGAGGGGGTGGCTTGGCCATGGACCAGGTTGACCACGAGCAACGACGAAGGAAGACGGAGTCAACTACAAGCATGACGGAGGGGACGATGGTAGTCCACGAGCATCGTAGGTCACAATCGGACTTCTAAACCATGGCTCCAGTGACAGCAGCTCATCCATGGCTACAAGCGGCGATGGTTGAGTTCCCAATCTGTCATTATGGACGGCCATATCTCAAGATCTAAAGAAAGATGAGACGGAGAAAACAGAGGAATTCAGTCACGCTTGACTTGGACATGGCAGGGGTCAACCTAATCAAGGCGCCGATGACTCTACCATCGCCAACGGAGGAGGAGGGGCAGAGGGCCAAAGGCTATGGACCAAGGAGGAAGAAGAGAGGGCTGAAGAGAGAAGACCTTTTTAATCTTTTTACTTAGATTACACATTAAATGTTGACATGGAATCGGTAGACACACATGTCAATGAGAAAAATATTGGCTGCACAAGATATGTCGGCGCAATAAATAAGAAAAGCCATGAGGTAGCAACACATGGCCAAAATGGGCCTAAATGTCAAACTATTTTAAATTAAACGGGCACTTTTCTCTCCTCTGCACTCTCTCTCTCTCTCTCTTCGCCGCCCCTTCTCTCTCCTACCGAGCCTTCATTCAACCAACGAACCACTACATCGCTCCTTCGGCTCTGGCTCACCTTGCATGCTCTCTCTCTCTATTTGCCCGACTCTCTCTCTCTGTATTTGCCCAACGCTCTCGATTGTGCCCCCTCTCTCCCTTTGACAAACCACTAAGCCCTCATTCAACTAACGAGCCACTACGCCACCCCTCCAACTTCCCCGTCACCAAATCACTGCCCCCTCCCAACTGTGCCCTCTATCTCCCCCTTCGAGTCACGATCGAGCCCTCGTCCGACGAAACACTACAGGGCCTCCATCTTCGCCGTGAAAGGTTGCCTCTGCCGTCGCAAAGCTCATTAGTCGAGTGTGGTTGTTCATTTGTCGGATGAGAGCTCGATGGGAGAGAGAAAGGGCGGCAAAGAGAGAGAGATTCGGGCGAGAGAGAGAGAGCGTGCAGGAAAGAAAAAAATTTTCCCTAGCATTTGGCCTGCAATTTGAACACGTGTCACAACCTCAAAGTTCTTCTTATTTGTTGTGCTGACACATTTTGTACAACCAATATTTTTCTCATGTCAATATGTTTGTGGCTATGAGTAAAAATATACATATCACATAGGATGCTGACATGACAATATCAAACCACTAAACATTTTCTCGCTATTATTATAAAAAATAATTCATACACTCAAAGTTAATTGATTGGCATATGGAAGAATTCACTCGCAATATTAACTCTAAATATATTTTGCATCCATCCTATGAAGATTGTGAAGGTAAGTAATTTTCTCATATTGGTAATGGATAAGGGTGGACAAAAGAATTGGGAACTGCCCAAACCGCCCAAAACCTAATCGTACAGGATTGTACTGGAATCGACGATCCCATGATAGTCAGTCCAATTCCCAATTTCAATTTAGTGGAATTAGTGAGTACTAGTCCGGTTTCTAATTCTAGGTGTGAAAATGCCCGTCCACCACTCGGACTAGATCGGTGTGTGTGTGTGTGTGTGTAAAGAAATTCCATTTCAATTACTTAATTATTTTGTAGTTTTTTGACCAAATATATATGTACATATATGTATATTTGTAGTTATTGACATTATTGATTAATTTTGTCTCTTGAGTGTATAATAGGATTAACCCCCTACTTTTCTTTTTTATTTTAATAATCCAGTTACATAAACAAAATAAAACAAACATAGAGAAATGAGAGAACCGATCGGAGATGTCCAAAAGAGCCAATGGCTCATTTTAGGAGTATAATTAAGTCTTTCCTTAGCCATCCAAGATTAAATTAAAATGATCTTCAAAATAGATGAATCAAGCGATTAATGTTTTAATTTTTGTGAGGTTAGGACTTTTAATATGGAGTCTAATTCTCCACTTGTTTCCGGTGTCAGAAAACCTTAAAAGTATCACACCATGACTTTTGAATAAATTAAGTTTTTAGGTAACGAATATTATCTATTCATTTTACCTTATAGTTTTGAATTCTTTTGACTAGCAATTTAACTCGAATATAAGGCTAAACAAGCTTTGTAGGGATTGGGGATTAGTTCCATGAATTCAGCTAAAAATCAGACCGAACCGGCAGTTCGGTTCCCGAGTGGATCCATAAAACTAATAAGCGAGTCTCGATTCCAATTTTTTGGAACCAATCCTTAGTGGGCAATTCCCGGTTCCAAGGTGGGAACCGCCCATTCAAATCATACTCACCCCTAGCAATGGACATAATAATAATATTTCTTTAACATGGTAATTCCAATCTTTTACTAAGTTGAGCTATCCATACGAAGGGAGAATTATAATATCATCTTGAACTTTAATCCTCGTATCAAAATAACCATACCTACATCTCAAAACCTACAATTCACATCCTTGTTATTTACATTATATATAGAGAGTGAGAGATATGCCCAGAAAACACATCATTTTTCCGTCACGTCATCTACAATACATATTTAAAGTGTGTTTACCAATATATGTTTGCAGCAAGCGTATGCCGAGTAACTAGTTTCATTTTCTCTGGTGATCCTACAAAAGGGGATTGTGCCCAAATCCTAATTGAAAACGTGACGAGCACGACCCAATTTATAAAGAGATACTTAAATCCAATATTACATATACAGTGAATAAAAAATTATTAGAGTAATTAAATATTAAAACACACTACTCTAATAAAAACGTACCGATTAGAACCCTTTTTCTACTGCAATTCTAAAGTCGATACTTTTAGTGAGAAACAATGCCAACAAACAGCAATCACAAAGCGATTCCTTTCTTTTGTGGCTGAATTATTTTGGATGTTCTGTATTTATAATATAAAACCAATTCATTTAGACTCTATAGCAAGAATTTTGTTTTAATGCAATAAATTTGAATTTTTTGTATCGATTATGGAAAAATAAATAGTACAAAAATGATGAATTAATACCATTTAATTACAATTTCAATTTACTAAGGAACTAAACTATTATATCACGTGGGGCTGAAGGTTAAATTTGGATTGAAATTCTTCTCATACCCAATCAAACCACACCATAGGAACATCTCTCCAAGCCAGAGCCCGGGCCGGCCCAATAGAAGGCCCGATCGGTCCGCCACGAAGACCGGCCCATGGGCCGTAAATAGGTCAAAAACCCAAAGCGCAGAAGCAAATCGGCGTGGGTTGTTCTGGTTCCCTCCATTGCTGCTGCTGCGAAGAGCCACAGCTGCTTGAGCTTCTGCTTCTTCGAGCGCATTCACTTCCTTTGCAGCAGCAGGAATTCGTGCGAGGAGGAGGAGCTGCTGCAATCGAGCTGTGAGGGGGCCTCGCGAAGATGGTGAGGCTGTCGGCGGACTTGATCTGGAAGAGCCCCCACTTCTTCAACGCCATCAAGGAGCGGGAGCTCGACCTCCGAGGTAACCCCGCGTGCCAGCGTTTTCCACCCCTAAGCGTCCTTTTACCCCGGCGGCTTTGCGGGAGCGCGGGGATGTTTTCGATGGGTCGGTGACCGAGGTTTCGTTGGTGGTTTCTTTTCTGTGATTAGGTAACAAGATTGCGGTGATCGAGAACTTGGGGGCCACCGAGGTTCGTTCTCTTGTTCTTTTTTTGTAATTAGGGTTTTGGGTGCTGAGAATGAATGCGTGAGTGCCCTCTGGTTGGTTGCCAATTTTTGGTAGTCTTGTGAGGAATGATTGGACGCAATGAGGAGGCTGGTTATCGTGTATGCTGCAAAGAAGGGGTTTTTATGCGTATGTGATTGTGGGGTATTGGGGTTTTGATGTTTTTTTGCTAATGTGAGTTGCAAGCATGAGATGTTAGGAGAATTTAGTGTTTCTTGAGTGGAGTTCTTGGTGACCTATTATTCATGTTATGCTCAGGAAAAGCGTCTAGTGGAGTTAATTTTTGGGTACTCCTGGCTTAGGTTAGCCCAATGCCCATTCTGCTTGGTGTGCGGATTGGCCTAACCTAGCTCGGGAGCATGTGGGACCTGCATGATACAACGGCTCATGTGAAATGGGCTAACATGAGCTGGGAGTGCCTAATAATTCCTCCATCTGGTGTCTTATTTTAAACTCAGCAATTGCAAGATGCACACGTTGATGACAATCTGGTGCATTGTTAGTGAAACTCTCTTGACACTTAGAGCATCTTGTTCACTGTTGTTTGATGAAGCTTATGTGTTATTTGTTTTGTCGAGTGGAGAGACACCTTTGATAGTATACTGCTTATTATCTGGTCAATCATTGCTCAGAACCTGCCGACTCCTGTAATTTCTAACTTCATCAAAAGGATCTAGACCATACAATGGAATTCTCGTCATCTCTCTCTCTCTCTCTCTCTCTCTCTCTCTCTCTCTCACACACACACACACACACAGAGGTTGTGATACGGTAAAACAAAGACATTAGTTTTCATTGTTTGCTATTTGTCATTACATGGTTTTCTCTTAATTTTATATTACTAGTATGCTGATGCACTTAATCAAATAATGTATGTGGCATATCTTAGGAAGAGCAGCTTCATGCTTTTATTTGGTGCAGGACCAATTTGACACTATTGATTTGTCCGACAATGAGATCGTTAAGCTGGAAAACTTTCCATACCTTAATCGGTTGGGTACTTTGCTTATAAATAACAATAGAATTACTCGCATCAACCCCAATATCGGAGGTAATAATGGCAATCAGATGATTGTTCGACATCTCTTTTGTTTAGCCAAAAGTTCACATTACCTCTTCATTTCCTTGGCAGAGTTCTTACCGAAGTTGCACACGCTGATTCTTACAAACAACAGATTGGTCAACTTGGCTGAGATTGATCCTCTTGCATCCCTTCCAAGGCTCCAATATCTTGGTTTGTTGGATAATAATGTCACAAAGAAACCCAATTATAGGTTGTATGTGATTCACAAACTAAAATCGCTTCGGGTGCTGGATTTCAGGAAAGTAAAAAGCAAGGTTTGTTGACCATTTGCAATTTGTATTCTTTCCTGGCATGCCTTTTCTCTTCATGTTTGGAAGTGCATAATAGTTATAGACTGAATGCTACCTGCCAGAGCAAAAAAGCATTATCTGATGATGCTTCTATCCTCAGTCATTCTTTTCTTACATAGATTTAGCATCGCAGAGCCTTAGAAGCTGCTTGGATGGACTTTGGGGTGACTTTAAACCATCCACTAGGCCTCATTTCATGCTTCCTGGCAAATTAAAATTATTTTTCAAATTATATTTCAAACTAACATGACGAAATTATACCTTATTATTGGTTTGTTTTCTTGGTAGTTAATAGGGTACAGTTACTATGGAATCTTTCAATGGACTTCACTAAGTGGTCTGTTCATCTGTGATTAAGGTTAAAATGTACATGTTGAAATCTTGTATGCAGGCAGTCATTCTAGTTGGTCAATTACTGCAAAACAAAAGGGGAAGAACTCCTCTGATAAAGAAAAGAAAAAAGCAGGGTAGATCAAATATCTTAAATGCGTGTATTCACTACTGGCAAGATGCCAAAGAAGCCCTAAAGAGGCCAAAGCTCCATGTTCATGGCATAATCATTGATAAATTGATTCGGCATCCTCTTTTACACACAGCATCAATACAAAACAATCCTTCTACACACCTAATTGTTTAATGCCCAAATGCTAGAGGTCCTTTTTTAGGTTGTTGCACGGGAACCATTGTGGTGAATATATACTTTCTTCGATATCATTTTCTGTCTATACCGAGCAGGGAGAAATTTTATCTGTGTTTTCGTGGGTTTTGTTATTCAGTGTTTCAACAGCACATCCATTAAATAAGTTTTTCTACCTCTCCATGTTTACCTGTCCTTTTCCTGTTTGAATGCCTCTCTGTTCAATTTTTTTGACCAAAACATTCTGCTTGTTTTAGAAAGAATCTAAAACACAATTTGTTTCTGTATTTCTAGTTTCGGAAAGAATCTAAAATACAGATTGTTAATAATGTTCTGCATTATAGGGGAATATCAGAAGAAAAATATCTATTTTCATCTAATTGCTGTTTGACTTATCTTGCGTCCTCTTTCACTCACAAAATCAGTGCAAAATGGTCCTCCTGCCCTCCTTGCCCAACTGTCAGTGCCTTTTTGAGGTCATTGACTGGAAAGTATTGTGCTGAACTTTTGTTTACTTTGATATCATTTTGAGTCTATACATAGCAGAGAGAAATTTTTAGCTTTTCTTTGGTTGCTATTGTTCATTGTTCCCACACAACATTTGTAAAATACACCTTGTCTTCTTCTGGGTTTATCTATCGTTTTCCGGAGTTTGAATAACTCTTTGCTCCAAAGTAATGGTTTTATAGTCTACATTTAGATATTAAATTACTCTTTTTTTTTTAAAGTTGTGTCGGAAGTCTTAGAGCCCGTTTGGATTGATTTTTACCTTTTGTTTTGTGCTTAATCTAAATCTTGTACCTCATGCACTTTGACTTTTTCAAAATCCAAAACTTCTGAAATTTTCAAGACAACCAAATATTGATATGAGGATTCACATATAACTTTTTTATAATTTTCTGGAGTTTGAATGATATTTTAGATTTGTGAGAGCAAAAGAGTACATTTCACTTTTGCTCAAGTGTAAACAAACAGATCCTTAATTATTGCATTTGTAGTTTCAAATAGAATTTCAACTGCATTGATCTGTCCTTTTCCAGGGTTTGAATAATTTTTTGCTCCAAATAACTGGTTTCGTATTCTACTTCTACTCATTCTTGTAGTTGAGTCTAATTATTTTATATCTAGTTTCAAAGAGAAAATAGTAGATTTAATATTAATTTTCCTGGATGATAGGAGAGATTAGAAGCAGAACAGCTATTTTCATCTAAAGAAGTCGAAGAGGAAGCTAAAAAGGAATCGACAAAGACGTTTATGCCGGGAGAGGTTCAAAAGGTTTCTGAACCCACCGAAGAACAGCAGGCTCCAAAAGTTGTTGCCCCTACACCGGAGCAAATCATTGCTATAAAGGTATTGCCTTTACTTTGCATGAACTTCCAGTGTTTGTGCAATTTTCTTTTTTCTTTCCTTTAAGATGAGTGATAGATATTTCAATTTTGTTGAGTGTTTTAACTAAATTTTGTGCTTTGAAAGTGTTTATTGAGTACCTCATTGAAAAAACTGGATCTAGGGTTAGATCTGGTTTCATATGCTATCTTTCAGTTAGATTTGTTTTCTTTTTCTTCTGCATTGGTGATTAACACTTCCCTGACTAGTCAGTCAGGAGAATCTTCCAGAATTGGAAGGGCGAGTTTTTGTAACAGTGTCATTTTAGGTCCATAAACCTGTCTCTTTGAATCAATTTGGTTGTTGAGCTATTAGTTGGTTCCCAAGCTTGTCAATCATTTTCTGATTCGTCTTTCTAGTGCAAATTTCCATAAACCTGATAAGTGAATTTCTTAATTGACAAATTGATGTGTCCTGATTAACACAACTGACAACCACAACTTACAAAGCTAAAGTAATTCAATTAGAATTTCCACGTTGAATCCTTGTGAGTTATATTAATTGATCATCAATTCTTCAAAAAGTAAAAGTGAGGCCCATGAACTTCCTCTGACATCCCCAGAGAGAAAAGTGAGGAAATTGCATTGGAGAGGCCTATTTAAGAAGTCAATAGCTTTAGGACCCTATTAGGAAAAGGAAGATCTACAGCAAAGATTTACTACCGACTTCCTCCTGAGCAATCTTAGTTGTATTGTTATGGAGAGTTCAAACTTCAGTGAAAAATAAATAACTCTTTTTAGAGAATTCCCTGTGCTTAGTAATAGAGCTGCTTTTCTGGATCATTTGTTCTGAAGAGCTCTTGATTGTCCATTTGCTACCATTTCAAATGCTAGATGTAACTATACTGTGCCAATGCATTTGAGTTAGATAATTGATCTGTTCCATCAAAATGGTTTCTGCAAATGGGAACCGTGTTTTCTTTTATTAAGCTGGGGATCGTACATAGTTTGATTTTTGTTCTCTCTTATGCATTCAAGTTAGATAATTGATCTGTTCCATCAAAATGGTTTCTGCAAATGGGAACCGTGTTCTTCTTTTATTAAGCTGGGGATCGTACATAGTTTGATTTTTGTTCTCTCTTGCAGGCGGCCATAGTGAATTCACAGACCCTTGAAGAGGTTGCCAGACTTGAAAAGGTGCTTAGATTTTTCTTTATTAAAGTTGCGCACCTTTCCACTATGTATGCCTTTGTTTTGTGTCTAATATAATGCAGCGCTTATTATTGGAATGAGCAGGCTCTGAAGTCGGGTCAGCTTCCGGCGGATCTGAAAATACCAGAGGTTGTTACTGGGGCTGGAAGTGTCAAGGAAAGAGATGAAGAAATGAGTTCTACTAATCAAGATGAAGCTGATGTTGAACAGAAGAATGTAGAGGAGCAAACAGACAATGAACCTGCGCCCATGGATCAGGTATTACTCAAATGTCTTTGCATGCGGATAGCTGCCTGTATCCTAAATTCCTGTCTCTCTCTTCTGCTCTCTCTTATGCTACAGCTCTTGGCAAAATCAAGACTTTTCAGCATTTATTATGACTTTCTCAGCCATTTTCTTCATATCAAAAATTTCAATTTCTACCATTAGTACTTAAATTGCATAAATTTGAAATGAACTGGTTGTTGCGGCCCATTTGCTAAGCTGGAGCATCTAATGACTGGGTGCAACAAAGTAGGCATACCAAGAGTTCATCAAGCTAAGTCAAGTCCATAATTTTGTACTCAAACTTAGCTTAAATGGAGTTAGAAGTTAATTCACAACTAAATTTTGAGTCAACGATGGAAAGCTACACAAGTTTTGTGCTTGGGTTGATCTCAAAGTTGTGCTTCAGGATCAAAAATACTGAAAAAGTTCACTTTGCCATTTAAATAGGTATTTGGACCATCTCAGATACCTAAAATACAAGGCACATAAAAGCCAAAACCCGTTAAGCATGTAATTTATCTACAAGTATCTAAAATATAGAATGTTGGCAAGACAATTAGGCTTGAACCACCTGGAGTCCTAAATGGTTGACTAAACTTGACAATCATTAGTTCAAATATCTGCTCAACATAGTGAGTTCACCAAGTGTACTTGACAATAAAAATTGGATTATTATTAGGTCCATCAGTGTAGATAAATCTTTTCACAATTATCGCTGGATGAATGACGTGTTTTGGAGTTAATTTTGTAATCAAGTTCTTCGACATGTCAACAATACGGTGGTAACTGTATGTAACTCATTAGTTTTAAGACATACTTTGTTCGTTCACCATTTAGGTGATGGGTTGGAATCCTTTTTGTTGCAATTCTTTCTACTTGTTCTTGCGTGTATTTTGGTTTGATTTCATAGTCCTAGTCTTTTGTTTGGGATATCTTGGAGCAGAGCAATTACTAAGTATGTCTTTATTTCATTCTCTTTCAGGAATAGGAGGTTCCAAGTGGTTGGTTTATCGGACAGTTCTTCGTCATCAGCCTTGGAATGGAAAGAGCCAGTGATCTGGGAGAGTGCTGGATGTTGTGCATGTATAATTATGGCAGGGGCGAATATGTTTTCCCTTTTCATCTGTTGGTTAGAACTGAACCCAATTTGTACTTTAATATCTCTCCCAGTTTGCCAGTAGGATGAATCCTCCCTGTCTCTATTAGATATTCACCTCTAGAGCCATTTTCTGGTAGTTTTAAGGAATTTTAGATGAATATTTTTTTTGTGCACGATAATTGCCTAAGCTTTTGTTTGCGGATAAGTATCATTCTCATGGAAAGGAAGAGAGCGTCTTTTGCTTGATCCGTTGTCTCTCTCTCTCTCTCTCTCTCTCTCTCTCTCTCTCTCTCTGAGTTGGTGTCTACTGATTGTACCTAATCCTCTCGATCACATTTCTCTCTTTGTTATACAGAGTTAGTTCCAACAGGGGCTCCTCCAATTGTTCTATTCATTTGTTTTAATTTTGGTAAATGAGGAGACAACGATGGCAATGCGATCTTTGGGCTGTGAAGATAAATCGGTACCAGCAGAATTGCCAATTTGCTTCGTTGTCTTCACGTGGATTTTGACTGATAAATTTCACTGACCAGATCAGTTGCTTGGAAGAGTGGGTAGATAGCTATAGCTTTTTCTACTTGCGAGGGGAACTGAGTGAGATATATCGTGGTAGAGCGAATGGCAAGTAAGCGAGAGATAACAATTTAATATCTTGTATACCATATCAACTTAATCACATATTGATAAACAGGGCGGCTTGTTTCTGCTTTTTGTCATTACCAAGGCCCTTGGTCCAAGGGTAACATCTATAGGCGGCATGGAATGTCCGAAACGGGTTGGTTTCGGAGGTAAGACAACTGGAGTTATCCAATCCTGACATCATGAAACATCATGTGATCAACGTGACACGATAAATACTAATCAAGAAACCCACATCGTGCTTCCCGTCCGAGACAGAAACTACGGTTGGAACGTTGTCCCTCAAATAGCCGCGAATCAAACAAAGGAATTGTTGTTTACAAGGTCGTCTACAAGGACTTCCCAATAAAACAACAAGGTCGTCTACAAGGACTTCCCAATAAAACAACAAGGTCGTCTACAAGGACTTCCCAATAAACAAAGGCACGAGTGGAAACCTGTCGCCTTGGAAAAATGCTGGATGGCAGAGTGCAACATAAAGAAAGAAGAGTGGGGACGTGGACATTCCTTTCTTCCTTCCTGGGACATCACACAAGGTGCGCTTCGCTTTGAAACAGGAAAATGTGAACCCAGGTGACGGATAATATTGCAGCAGGCTGAAGAAGTTTGGACACGATGGTGAACGATTCGTTTGGCAAGATCGATCTGGAAGACATTCCTGCTTTATCTTCCATCTTTTCGGGACGAAATCTAGTGCTGGCGTTGGCTTTTTTTCTCCTTGGATTGCTCTCCACTAGAAATTATAACCATTGCTCTTATCTTTGGATGTGGAGTCCATGGAGAATTCGCTTCCCGCACGTCTACGGCGGGAGGCTTCTCTGGGTGGGGATTGCCTTTGCTCCTCGTCAGCTACGTTCGGTCCTAAACAGAATTTTCCATCGCTCATCCGAACCCGACGATGTCGAAAACCATCCAGAGATGCTCGATGATGCCACCTCCGACCTTGTGCCAAGTAGGTATTCCACTGAGTTTGATAGGAGAAATTGCAAGAATTTTCGCACTTGTTGGAAATAGGGAGCACAGTTTTCTCATCCCTTACTGTGATGCCCCCGCGATATTCATCGGTCACGATCACAGCTTTTTCCTTCTACTGTAACTATATAGCTCTATCCCAACGGCATCTGATTCAAGAAAAAATGGTGCAGATGCAGCCTTAGAGGAAACTGATCTGAGGGAACTGATGTCTTACATAACGGAGTCCGATGGCGGTCCGCCATGGCAGCTGATGATGGAGAGACCAACTCAAAACCTGACATTCCAAGCTTGGTTCAGAGACCCACCGGTAAAGTTCATCCAATAATCTGATCATCTTAGATTGATGCTCATCCTCTCAAACTACCGTGTCGAACGACAATCTTCGAACTGACTGTCCTACCTTGCCATAAATTCTTGGAAGCAGTTAGTCACATGTTCATGGAGATTTCTTAGACCTCCTGCGTAATTCAGTGCTGGGAAACTGTGCAATCGTTTTTGCATTCGCAGCATCGGATACATGGTCTCTGGGAAAATTGGCTATAGTACCTAGATCTCTCTTTCATGCAGATTGAAAACTGGGAAACTAAAGAAGGTTTTTGCGAAGCCATTCTACTACCACCCTTAATTTTTTTTTGGTAACGAGGGGTTCTGGTTGATAGTCTCACACTGCCACGCGTGACGGTCGCCTTCATCGTCCAAATTATTGTTATTGCTCTTATTTCAGGTTGGCCCGACACAGTATCGCACGAGAACAGTTTTCACGAACATCTCGCCCGACCTACTGAGGGACTTCTTCTGGGACGACGAATTCCGTCTCAAGTGGGAAAAGATGCTAGTCTACTGCAGGACTTTACACGTCTGCCCACGAACCGGAACCATGGTTGTTCACTGGAGAAGAAAGGTACTGAATCATTATAACAGTACATTCTCAACTATTTCCCTCTAGGAGCTAATATACAGAATTGGGTGTGTAGTTACCGCTGATCCCCACGGAGCGAGAGTACGTCATCATCCGCCGCATTTGGCAATCTGAATCCAGCTACTACTTCGTGACAAAGGTAAATTGTTCGCTTGAATTCCGGAACCAGTCTTCTTAGAGCCACTTGTGGTATAGATAAGTTATCGGGCCGTCCAAATGCATTTTAGTTGTAACTTCCGCCCACGCGAGAAGGTCATTCTTGCTACTTTAGGATGGGGAACCAAGAACCGACGTGCATAACATATGTTGGATCTTTACCGTTGATGAAGTATGTCTGGAGATTAAAGGCGAGTTTCTATCAATACAGGGAATAGCATATCCGTCTCTACCGAGTCACAGAAATACGCGAAGAGTAGAGGTCTATTATTCTAGTTGGTGCATAAATCAAGGTACTTCTTTCCTCTTTCAATAACCACTGATATCCTCTCATAGGTTACACAAGGGGAGGTTTTGGTGCTGACAATGTCTATAATTCTTCCAGTAGAATCAGGGAACAGGCAGCAACAGCCCGCATCAGAGGTGATCTTCTTCCATTTCGAGGACAACGGTCTACCGAAGGAGTTAATTAAGATATGTGCCAGGGCGGCAATGTGGGGCCTTGTGAAGAAAATGGAGGCCGCAGTTCAGGCTTACAATCTCGCTCGAGCCAGCGGCGCGCCTCGATCATCTTATGCCATCCTGGCGTGCATGACCACCGAGTGTGGGCCGATGGCAGTTCCGGCTCCTTCTTTGGAAGTCCACAAGAATGAGAAATCGAAGGATACACGGAGAAGGGATCCCTTGAAATGGCTGGTGGTGGGAGGTGTGTTGATAGCTTCCGGGCTGACTTTACAGGTCACTGGCAAGGTCGTGCTATTCCAGTTAGGAAAATGGATGACGCGGCTCCGAAGGGATCAGCGAAAGCATGGAAGCATGGACTAAAATATGTATTCGACTTCGTTTTATGTCGTGCCTAGAGTGGTGAAGTTTGTACCGACAAAGTTTGCGCCGATGTCCCGGTTGAGCTCTGTTGGTTGCACCAGAACCATATATCAGCAATTACGGCGACTAACGCATTTTTCAGTTTTGAAGAACGGCAGAACGCCACTGCTCCACGTGATGAGCATCGAAGTAACACAGAATAATGCAGGTTCTGTCTATTCTTAGGTTTTCAAGAAGGCATGGAACGATCAAAAAAGAGAGAAACGAGAGACGTTGTAATACATCGTTGCCAATCAGGAATTTTTGCTGGGCAATTGATAACCTCGTGGATCTGGCCCAACCATTTCATGCCGCCAGAGCTTGGGTGCTATATATTTGCTAGGCTTCTAGATCGAGAAAAATGCATTCGGTATGGCTTTAAAACTTCAGCTCCTCCTAATTTGGACGACTACAATAAAGACTCACCTAGGATCATCGAAGCCGCCAAAAAGCTCGACTGCATGTTCAACCGAGAAGTATTCCCATGAGATTATATGGTTGAACCAGCACACATCCATTGAACAATACTAAGTCATGGTATCTAAAGAACCCACTAACGAGCTGATATGCTTTGTGCCACAAGTCACTGAATTCAATGTAGACCACTAAAATGAGAATCTAGAAGCACCAAACATAAATCACCGCATATCAAGTCCGTCGCATGTTCCTGTCGTGCCAAATTTAGAACTGCCATGCTGTGCTCTTGTACTCGGGACAACAAGCTTGCTATCCCAACAAGAAGAGATTTGCAACCCAAGGTCACAGTACCACCTATGATTCCTCACCTTAAGAACAACATTGATAGATAAGCATTCAAAACCTCAATAAAGCAATAACCCCGCCCATAGCTGATGCCATCTGCCCATCAGTCATCACACTTATGGAACCAAGAACGTTCCTGTCTAGATGATATCTATCTATAGCCAAAAACAACCAATGCAAACCACACAATCAGATTATCAAGTATATATAACAACGCAATATATTCAACCCAAATGCAAACGGACTAGTAATAGTAGCAACATGACTTGAAAATCCACCACTCAAGTGAGAGTAGCTGCACCACATGAAGATCCATCACACGTGGTCACGTAAGACCAGAACATTACAGTAGCAACAACTAGATATTATAACGAGTGGGACCACTCTTAAGTTCATACTGGGTTGATAGAAAAGCTAATAGCTCCTTGCGAAACAGAAGTAGAGAAATAACCAGACCATATAAGGTCCACCCAAGCAGCAGCATCTGAATCAGCAAAGGTACTCCCTTACAGTCCAGACTTAAGCTTAATCCAGTAGAGCATATGCTTCTCCTTCCGATAGAAGGCAGTAGATTTAACCCATTGCAATTTCCGCGTGCTCTCCAAGCAATATGCCCCCACCTAGTACAAAAACATATCGTTAGCAGCCATTACACAGGAACTACCTAGAATGAAAAACACCTGAAAAGAAACTAGAGGCAAAGTGTCCACAAACAAATCAAAATGGGAGGTCCAATAAAAAGTCTAGGGAAGGGACAGGGAACCTTGGCTAGGGGTTGCATAAATCTTCTTTCGTGCAGCGCCAAAGCAGTAGCATATAGCGCGAGAGCTCGCGCACTGGTGCAGGCAACTCGCCCCATCCTCCTGCACCAGCCGTGGGGGAGAGTTTATTGATTGCTATTCAGAGTCATCATAATATTCACCCTCATCAGAGACCTCATCAAACGATCGGACATCAAGCTGGTAACGGAGAATTCCCCCAATCCCACCAAAACCTCTACAGAACTGAGATCCCTCTTGCGACTTGTTTGTGACAAACTCAAGTGTGCAACCAAATTGCCTATATTCATTAGCAAACCACTCCAGGAGCGACATTTTCTCCTGAACCTCAAGCTCAGCTGCGTTTTCAGGATTCCTGAAGTTTTCCTGGTTAAGCTCTTGCTCTTTGTTCAAGTGCTTGGTGATAATCTCACCGGTAGTGGTGTTTTTCAGTGTGTACCTATTGATATCCAGGTTCTCCCACACAATCAGTATTTCAACAGCACCCATCTCCAGTACTTTCAGTGTGTCATCCACACCGAAAACGTATTTTCCAGTATCCTGGCTTATCTCCTCAAAGTATTTACCAATCAAGCGCTTTTCCTGAATGAACTTCACGTTGGCCAATATCTCTGAAGACAACTCAATGGCCTGGTTGAAACCATTCTCACCACCATAAGAAACATCAACAACATTCAGTATCTTGGCCTGAAGACGAGGATCAAACATGTCAGATTGACTCAACTCAGTTTTGAAGTCTGCTGATCCAGCCAGTATAAGTCCTGAAACATTGGGCTGGCTAGTTGATGGATTAATGAAAAACTGTGTGGCTAGCTCAGCCGTCTTCCTCACATAGTTGTGGCGCTTCTCCATTCGAAGACGAGCAAAACGAAGAGCTGACTGCCCACCTCTTCCATGCTTCTTCGGCAGGTCCACACTGAATTTGTGAAGCACCTCCCTCGTATTACCACTCAGAGTCCCAAAGAGAGTTCCATTACCATCCATGACAATGAAACCGAACTTATCATCAGATTCTAAGAGTTCATTCAGAGCTTCAGTATGGAACTTGTTGTCACACAGGTAGAGAGATGCATTGATGGGCCTGAAAGGCTCAAAATCGATGGTCACCTTCTTCTCCTTTCCATCTTCAGTGACAATTGTGCCAGTGTATAGCACAAGCCCATTAGGAGGAACCTTGTTGTAAAGCTTGAGCCTCTGCTGAGCGGACGTTATCGCGCCGAGCACAGATTGTCGATTCACCCTGCTCTTGATGTTCGATGCAGTACCAAACTCATCGCCAAGCATTTTTGTAACTCGAGAGATTTGATCACGAGGAGGCATGATCAGAGAAATCATGCTTGTGCCATTGCCTCTTGCAGCTTCCAAAGCCTTGATCAATTTCTTGATCTTCCATATCTCGATGTTCTTGTCAGTCTCATGACCATCAGCCATCCCTACGTTCAAAAGCTCACAGCAGAAGTAGCCAAGCGACCTGAAAATAACAATCCATCAACTCCATAAAAACCAAGCATTACATCATTACAACCAGCAATCATTCAGTGAAAACCAACAACTTCTAATACATCCACATTCATTTAAGACGTCGAACACATAACATACATCTTCCAATCTATCAACTCCCCCAGTTGAGAAAACTGAACAATCATAACCATCTTCGATCAGTCGATTAACACCACAAAACACACCGTGAATAAAACAGGTACCCAAAGGCTCAACTAGCACTATTCCATGATAATTCAGGGAAAAAACAACATATTCTAAACAACTGAGCACTTGTATACCGACGACAAAACAAAGGAGCATAACCATAACATAACAGACTCAAACAGACGGATAATTTCCCATCTTTCTCGGTGTATCACATCAAATTTACAGATCTTCTCTATAAAAAATAAAAAGTCGATCAGGTAAAAGAACAATTTTTCATCATTGGGAAAATCAGTCATCAGGCATAAAAAAAAATTTCCATTGACATGTAATATCCAATGGCCCACTTGATCATGAATGAACCCACAAAATCCTCACCAGACAACAAGATGGGCAATCCTGAAAATCATCAAACAACAAAACATGGGTTCGCTGCCAACCTAAGCAACATAAGGGGGAAAAAACACAAAACGCAAAACTCTACAATCCTACAAACACAAATTCAACACAAGAAGATCGACATAGAATACCCAATGGCTCAACTGATCATGAACGAACCCACAAAACCCTTGACAGACAACACGATGGGCAATCCTGAAAATCATCGAACAAAAAAACATGGGCTCGCTGCCATCCTAAGCAACACAGGGGGAAGAAAAAACACAAAACACGAAACGCTACAAATCCTACGAACACGAATTCAAAACAACAAGATCGACATTGAATAGCCAATGACCTAATTGATCATGAATGAACCCACAAAGCCCTCAACAGACAACAAGATGGGCAATCCTGAAAATCATCGAACAACAAAACATGAGCTCACTGCCACCCTGAGCAACAAAGGGTAAGAAAAAAAAAAACGCAAAACACAAAACTCTACAAATCCTACAAACACAAATTCAGAACATCAAGATCAACATAGAATACCCAATGACCCAATTGATCATGAATGAACCCACAAAACCCTCCACAGACAATAAGATGGGCAATTCTGAAAATTATTGAACAACAAAACACGGGCTCACTGCCGCCCTAAGCAACATAGAAAAAAAAACATGAAACACAAAACTCTACGAATCCTATGAACACGAATTCAGAACAACACGATCAACAGAGAATACCTAATGACCCAATTGATCATGAACATACCCACAAAACCCTCAACAAACAACAAGATGGGCAATCCTGAAAATCATTGAACAACAAAACACAGGCTCACTGCCCCCCTAAGCAACATAGAAAAAAACACAAAACACGAAACTCTGTGAATCCTACAAACATGAATTCAGAACAACAAGATCGACAGATAATACCCAATGACCCAATTGATCAGGAACAAACCCACAAAACCCCCAACAGACAACAAGATGGGCAATCCTGAAAATCATCTAATAACAAAACACAGGCTCACCACCACCCCAAGCAACATAGGAAAAAACACAAAACACGAAACTTTACAAATCCTACAAACACAAATTCAGAACAACAAGATTGACATAGAATACCCAATGACCCAATTGATTAGGAATGAACCCACAAAACCCTCGGCAGACAACAAGATGGGCAATCCCAAAAATCATCTAACAACAAAACACAGGCTCACTGTCCTCCCAAGCAACATAGGGAAAAATAAAAACACAAAACACAAAACTCTACGAATCCTATGAACACAAATTCAGAACAACAAGATCGACATAGAATACCCAATGACCCAATTGATCAAGAATGAACGCACAAAACCCTCGACAGACAACAAGATGGGCATCGAACAACAAAACACGGGGTCACCAGCCTCCCAAGCAACATGGGAAAAACAAAACACACAAAACATGAAACTCTACGAATCCTACGAACACAAATTCAGAACAACAAGATCGACATAGAATATCCAATAACCCAATTGATCAGGAAAAAAACCCACAAAACCCTCGACAGACCACAAGGTGGGCAATCCCGAAAATTATCAAACAACAAAACACGGGCTCGCTGCCACCCCAAGCAGCATGGAGGAAAAACACGAAACACAAAAATCTGCGAATCCTACAAACACGAATTCAAAACAACAAGATCGACATAGAATACCCGATGACCCAATTGATCAGGAACAAACCCGCAAAACCCTCGACAGACAACAAGATGGGCAATCCCGAAAATCACCGAACCACAAAACACGGGCTCGCCGCCACCCCAAGCAACATAGGAAACAAAAAAACCCACAACACGAAACGCCACAAATCCTACGAACACGAATTCAGAACAACGAGATCGATCCAAAGAACGCGGAGAATCACAACGCACACAGCATAAAAAAATAATATTTATACAGGAAAAGACGATAACCTGGGAGATTTATGAGGACGAGAGGTCGCGAGGACGATGGCAAGAGAGCTTTCTTTTCCTCCGGTTCTCGAGCGTTCCGATTATAATAATGGGGGGCGGAGGAAAGAGGGCGGCTTTTATAGCGGAAACCCTAACCACGGTTTTCACTTTTAACCATGGTTAAGGCGAATGCGTGACAGATAACCGGCTCGGGGGGCAGCTGATACGATGATGTAAACGACGCAAAGACTCCCACAGAATCCTAGTTTGACACGAGTTCCAACGCATCCCCCCACCCCACAAAAATTTAAAAAAACCGAGAACGGTAGAAGCAGACAAAAAGGATAACGTCTCCAGTTTGATTCACGCCCCGAGCAAATCAGATTTGTAAAAGCTTCGATACATGCTGTTGTCTCGCTCTCACCCTAATTGATTCAACTTTCTCAAATAACTTTGATGGAGAAAATATCAAATATTTGATAAGTGCTTTTGGAATCCCATTATTGATCAAATGTTAATATTGCGAAAATTAAAAGCCCGAATCAGCTACCCACTTGTTTTGGGCTGTCAATATTGTTAAGAATGTAAATCTTAGCAATATTCACGTTTACTATTAATTGTTTCCAATTTATATAGAGGAGCTGGAGGGTGACAACTGCCACCTAAGGGGTCATGTATTTCCAGCAACCACCATCGGGGCACGACCTCAAGCATTGCCTAGGCTGCCCAAGGTGTTGCGACCCAGGCATCACCTGGTTCCTACTACCCAAGCAATGCCGCTTGAGGATGCCCCTGATGGCACAACTTCAAGCATTGCCTCAATTGTGTGACCCAAGCGGCTCTTGAGGTTGCATAACCTCAAGCGAGGTGAGCTAGCAACGGTTGAGCTCCACCATATTTAATTTATCAAATAGTATAACATTTCGAAAAACTCATTTATCCCAAAAGTATTTGTATTTTTTTAAAATCATTTTTCCAAAGCCGAATCAAATAGACCATAACCTTGTTCGCTTTTTTTGCCTTGACAAGGGCAAGGTGAATATGTTTCGTTCCCAACTTTCATTCGTTGTCAGTAATCCTGATCCCATCTATTAGAGAGAATTAGAGATTCCTCCAAACTAATTTTCAATATTAGAGATATTTTGGTGCATGAAATAATTAGATATTTTATAGCAAATTTTTCTTTGACTGTGCGTATATCTTGATTAATTTAAAATCTTAGATAGTAATAATATAAAGCCTGTAAATATGTGGATGTGCTATTCGTTACACACATCAATATATACAAAATTTCTTATTCCTTTCTTCTGCATATTACATGAGCACAACCCATGTATTTGAAGCTCTGAAATTTCCGCAATTTTATTACTTAACAAGTGCTCGTTTGCGAAATCTTTTGAACAGTCAAAAACTTTATATCAAGAGAATTATTGACTTCTAACGTATCGAGTATTTCATAGAGCACGGGGGACTTTATATTATAAGCTTTGTGATTTGATTTTGTTTGAAAATTAAACTTTCGATTCGTGGAACTATGAACTTCTGCGTCTTATTAGAGTGTAATGCATAAATGATATTAGAATGGTTACTTTGAATCTATTAGCTTGGCCATTTGTGTTTTCGAATTGAATCTTTGAATTTTCTTCTTTAATCAAGTCTCTAAACTTGTAATTTGACTAATTGCGTCTATCGTAAGTTTACAAGAGTTTTCAAGTTAAAAGCTCGAGTGAAGGTGTTCATGTTGAGATTTCTCGTCACTCGAGATCTAATTGCGACCTTCATTTTAAAGATTATTAGCAAATAATAAATGGTTCCAAACAGTTTATTCTTGTCAACCTCTAATTCCGGATAATACACTGATTTCAAGTAATTAGATTTAATGTACTTGATTAGAAAAGTGGCCAGGTCGATATTTTGAATAGACAAACTAAAAGTTTAAAAATGCGATCAAAAAGGATCTACGAATTTAAACATCAAAAGTGATATCTCACCTATTTGAAATAATTCATATGGATGCTTCTACTTGCAGTGTCACATATCTAATTTGAAATTCGACAAGCATATGATTAATCAATGAAATTAATTCAATAAGATTTATCTCTTCTCTGGTGATAATCTATTTGTTTCAAATTGAACTAACTTAGACTACGTTATTTTCGTGAAAAATAAATAATTTGAAAAACATTGTTAAAAAAAATGATCACACTAGAAATAATTATTTTATTTTTGTCAAAGCTTAAAATAATTAGTTGATAAAAAATAATTTATATATAAGTTTTTGTAAATGATGAAACTTTCATTTTTGTAAGCGATACGATGATTAATTTTTGGGAAAATTTATTGCATAGCATTTACTTTCCGTGAAAGAAATGCTCTGTATGATTCAAACAACATAGACGCAACCCTAATCTCTCTCTCGGCAACTTTCTATCTCCCCAAAAAAGTCCTTCCTTCTAAAAAAATTCACCAGCAGACTCTAAACTTTAGCCTGCTTTGCTATACTTTTCTTTTCTCGGCCTCGATTTTCTTTTCGTTTTTTATTTCTCTTGGTCTAATATGGCAGTCTTTTTTCGCTTGTTGTCGTGAATAAATCTGCTTAGAACTAGAGGTGTCAAAAATCGAACAGAAAAGTTCAGATTTTTTTTTTTTATTTGATTCTCATTAAAAATCAAATTTTTTTAACCAGTTCGGTTTTTTATTGGTTCGGTTAACCAAACCAGACAAATAAAATCTAAATCTTTTTCTTTTTATTTTGTTAAAAAATCGTTTATTTTATTTTATTTTATTTCGTTCTTATTCATCTTTGGGTGATCTTCTGCCATAGTGGTAGTTGGCAACTATGCAGAGGTGATTTGGAGCCTTGCCAGGCAAGGCTTGAGGACAACAGCTCCACCTTGCCTGATTAGACGAGGCCAAACTCATTTGACGTCGGCCAGCTGGAGCCCTACCAGACCAGCGATCAGCCAATGAGAAAGAAAAGGAAGAAAAAATAAAGAATAAAAATAATTTAAAAATCAATTATTTTAAAGAATAAAAAATTTATTGAAAGGGGTGCATGTAGAAAAAAACAAAAATAAAAGTAAAAACTAAAAATCAAACCAAACCGAATCGAATCGAACTAGGCTTTCAGCTCGGTTCGAATTGGATTTCGGTTTAGTTTAATGAATTTCTTTTCGGTTTGTTTAAAAAAAATCTGAATTGAACTAAACCGTTTACACCCTTACTTATAGTTATTGATAGACAAAAATCTACTTGTAATTGAAAATTTTGTGAGAAAATTGTCACCAATCTTAGCTAGTAGGATGCTCACGACATGGTTTATGATTTTTGGATTGGGTGTAATATGTTCTCTCTTGATTTAGGTGTAGATTTGAATAAGAGAGCTTTTATTTCTTGTTCTAATTTACATCTAGGAGTTTCTTAGAAGTGTTAGATTTGTGGTGATTCAAAATATTATTGTTGTTGTTTTCGTATAGCAATAATATATTGAGGATGTCATACTAGTTTCTGGATGGGAAGATCTTGGTGCGTGCTAATTACTGATGATTTTGGTGATTGATTGCCAATTGTTTTTTAATACTGTAATAGATCGAGTCTTTTGGGACGAGAGCTAGCTATAAGCCGTATTATTTTGTTTTACGGGTTTGGTTTCGATTTGTCTTGCATCTCTTTTGTGAGTTGGTTTGCTTGGAACTCTCCTACGTTCCTATCATGTTTGATCATGACAAATGAATGAAACTTTCTTTCGAGAAAAAAAAAAAATGATACAAATCAATTTCTATTTTGGCCCCTCGATTTAGTTAAATTCATATTAAGCGAGACCCGCGAGCCGCGAGGGACCCCAAACAGAAGCTCACTATTGTGATTTCCCAT
Source organism: Eucalyptus brandiana (assembly GCA_014182725.1). Taxonomy (NCBI): domain Eukaryota; kingdom Viridiplantae; phylum Streptophyta; class Magnoliopsida; order Myrtales; family Myrtaceae; genus Eucalyptus; species Eucalyptus brandiana. Next base: position 21,116,313 of record CM024677.1, on the reverse strand, counting down.
TTTTCCTGGGCTGGCGAAGGAAATAAAATAGAATTTCGCGGGCACTTGACCCGGAAAGAAACCCTAAAGCTTGCTCAAACAAAGCTCGGGAAAATGGCGGACGGAGCAGCTTCGCTGCTGAACCTCGCCGAGATCGACGGCAGAGGGCGGGCCCTGGTGGCGGCGCGGCCGCTGCGCGGCGGCCAAATCGTCCTCAGGGACTCTCCTATTCTTCTCTACTCCGCTCTTCCCCTCACCAAACCACCGCCTCCTTCTTCCTCTTCTTATTCTTCTTCAGCTACTTGTTACTGCGACCACTGCTTCAGAATCTTGCCTCCGTCCCCCTCGCCGCCAGCCGCCCCGTGCCCTGCGTGCGGCCGCCACGCGTTCTGCGGCCCCGCTTGCCTCGCCGCGGCCGCCGCGACGTCGCACACTCCCTGGGTCTGCCAGGCGCTCTCCCGCCTGGTCGCTTCCCGCCTGCTCGACGGCCAGCCTGTCGAGCGCCACGTCCAGGCTCGGTTCCTGATCGCCGCTTGCAATCTGGCCACCGTCTCTCCGTCCAATTTCCAGCTGCTGCTCTCTCTCCAGGGCCGCGAGGCGCACGCCGACGACACCGTCTCGGCCGCGCGGTTCCTGCATTCGCTGCTCGCCTCGGTCTGTCCTCCCCTTCCTCCGGGTTCGCCTTTTCCTCAGGGGTTTTCTCTTGAAATGATCGTGGCCTTGCTGTCGAAGGACAAGCTCAATGCTTTCGGTTTGATGGAGCCGGTTTCGTCGCGGGGTGGGGGCGAGATGGATGGGGAGAGATCGGTGAGAGCTTACGGTATTTACCCAAGAGCTTCTTTCTTCAACCACGATTGCCTTCCAAATGCTTGTAGATTTGACTATGTGGACTCTGCTTCTGATGGCAATACTGATATAATCGTGCGGATGATCCATGATGTCCCTCAGGGGAGGGAGATCTGCCTGAGTTATTTTCCTGTCAACTTGAATTATGCGAATAGGCAGAGGAGGTTGATGGAAGACTACGGGTTCGCCTGCGACTGCGATCGGTGCAAGGTTGAGGCCAATTGGTCCGATGATGAGAATGAGCACGATGATATTGGTGAAGACGCTGATGGTGACGGTGAAGGGATGGATGAGGATGCCGATGAACAAATGAGCGGGTCGGAGGTGGGTATTGCAGAGGAGAAAGAGACGGACTTCCCCCATGCATATTTCTTCGTCAGGTATATGTGCAACAGGAAAAACTGCGGCGGGACATTGGCTCCTCTGCCTCCGTCGTCAGATGATGCTCCTTCTATTATAATGGAGTGTAATGTATGTGGTCAGCTCAGGAGGGAGGATGAAGAGGCGGAAGCCGATGGAGAAGAGGATATGGACGAGTGAGCTCCCCCCATTTGCGATGTTGTAAGAAGCTCTTCTCCTTATGGACTCACCTCCAAGAATTTTGTTTTTCTTTCTGATCCATCCTTTGGCCTTGCTATCCAACCAAGTCAGCTGCTAGTCAATACTTAACAGCAGAGGGAGACCTAGGTGGCTAACTTGTAGAACTTTGCTATACAATCCAATCTTCTTTTGGTGAAGGTTGTGGGTTGCGAGTGCTCTGAGTTTCTAATGTTGCCCCATTCGAGGGAAAAAATTGACCTTGTAGTGCCGAATGCTGTGTGCTCTGTGATTACGGTGGAGCTGATAAGTGAATTTTCTTTCTTTATCTAAACATAGGACGTCATGTAAAATCTGACAAGTGAAGTTCCGGGAAGTTTTATCATTAGTTCCTTTGTGATATCGAGTATGCATATCGATAAACTTGCATGTTCTGTGGATCCCATCAAGTCTACTAAGTTGCTCATATTTTCAATCTTCGGATTTTGCACCTCTTTGGCATTAGGAAAGGTGGTTGAATCTGTTGATAAACAATTTGATCTGATATTGGGGCATGTAATTTCCCAACCAAATGATGTTGGGGACGTGAAGAACTTGCCATATTTGCTTTGATTCGATTGTGCAGCGTGTGCGGTTTCTTTCCTTAATAACGCGCTGCTAATAACGGACTGAAGGCTGTTCGTGGTTCTTAAGGGACAGGTTTTTTCCGTGAGTCTCTTGGCATCCTTGGGGGCTATATGGCCTGGTTGTGTTTTGACTTGTGAGCTGGTGAATTTTTTCACCTCTTCGATAACTAGTTTGACGGCCAAAGATACATCCGGTGTATGATGCTAGTGTCTCTAATCCAAGCTCAACTTGCCTCATGTCCCTAATCTCACCCATACAAGGAATGGCATTCTACTTGCGGGTCCCGTTTTAGCTTTCTCCATTGTCTCGAGTTTATGTAGAGATTGATTTTGGTCCGAGATATATGTTTCTTGGTATGTTTTTCAACAGCAACGACGGGGCGAGATAGAAGGAGACCCTTTGTCCTCTCGTCTGTCGAAAATGATTCCGAAACAACTACAGGCTTTAAGAGTCAGCATGAGACGATGAGGGGGTTGCCTTGCATATAATGAGGGGTGTGCTAATGGTAATTGAATGTCTAGAATAAACATCAAAATCCCTACATTGTACAGACAGCTCTGTGTGCATTACCAATGTTACAATTAGACAAAACAGGCAAAGACCGTAATCCGAGTTTAACAATAGCCTTAACATCCATTGAACAGAGTGTGAGACTGCAGACGAGTCATTATGCAGTTTATAGGTCCTCATGCACCGAACATGACAAACACAGGCATTTCAAATCAATTTGATGATTAAAGTCTGCAAAATTGATATTGCATAACTCAACGTAGAAACTTAAAAAGTACGGGCATCTCATCCCATTATGTAATACATCGTACTTAGTTATATTAGAAAAGTTATTATAAATTAGCATTGTTAGTATATCAACATTTTTTTTTCCCGTGGATGCATATTTTTCTGAGGGTCCAATGAAAAATTTGTTTCACATATCTATAAATTAGATGAAAAGAGGGTCTTTTCGGATGTATAGGAGGGAGAGTAGTGAGAGTGTACGATTGATGCAAGTGGGCTTTGATTTTTTTTTCTTTTTAATCTACTCCCCATTTGTTGTTTTTCATTTTTAATATTTTTTTTGTCAATTTTTTTATTTTTATTTTTAATATAGTTATCTATTTCTGTCGCAATCTATTTATTTGGAGCAACCGCCTTGTTTTGAGGACCGAAAAACCTGTATTATGTTTGCATACTTGAGAGAACTTTGTATGGAATCAAGCGACCATTAAAAGCATGGTTTGATCATTTTAGCTTGTTTCTTTTAGCATTTGGTTTCTTTTGCAACATTGTAGATCCTTTGTTGTTCATTCAAAAATCAGATCATGGCATTCTAGCTCTACTTTTATTCGTGGACGATATGATTGTCATTAGTAATGATCCAAACTTGCTTGATGGATTTATTTCTTCATTGAGTAGTGAATTTACAATAAATGATATAGAGCCAGTATATTACTTTTTGGTTGTGGAGGTTAGAATATTATTTGATAGTCTTTATTTGTGCCAACCACATATGCTTTGTCAATTCTTGAATGTGCTCAAATGGATGTTTGCAAGCCAAGATCCATGCCTGTAGCCACTCACACTCATTCTCTCAAATGCGAAATTATTTTCGGATCCCACATTATATCAAAGTATTGTCAGAACTCTTTAATATCTCACCACCATCACACATCTAGATATTTCATGTGCGGTCAATTTTATATCTCAATTCACGCATTGGCCTACTATGACTCATTTTCAAATTGTGAAGCATATTTTGAGCTATGTCAGTGGCACAATAAATTGAGAAATGCAGATCTTTCTATAGAGTTGTATGCCTTTTGTGATGAAGGTTGGGCAAATTGCTACTTGACTTGATGATTGACTACGATATTTTGTACCTATAGTAAGTGCATATTATGGAGTGCTAAGAAGCAATGAACGATTGCTTGATTTAGTGCCAATATGGAGTATTGTGCAATTGGTTGACAATAGCTGAGATTGTTTGGATATCTTTCCTTTTAAGAGATTTAGGTATTCATCTCTTAAGTCTATCAATATTAGTTTGTGATAATATCAGTGCAATTCATATGTTAATAAATGCAAGAACTAAACATACCAAATTAGATTATCATTATGTGCGAGAAAAAGTAGCTCGTGGAACTCTTGTGACTTAAGTATGTTCTGTTTGTTCATCGAATTGTGAATCTCTTCACGAAGCTATTATTCCAAAAACGCATTTGGAAATTTACGTTGCAAATTGAGAATTTGGGATTGTCCCATTCCCAACTTGAAGGGGAGTTAAGGCATTGATTTATTAATCAAGAGAGAAGAATATGAAAATGTCAATGAAAATCACAAGCAGATTCTTGAATATATTAAAATCAAGGGATTTACAGCTTTATTATTTATATTATTGTATGTTTCCTTATAAAGTGTAATGCTTTGTAATATCTTTAATATATTAGAAATCATTTCAACAAATTATACATTGAGATCAACAGTAAAATGTTGTGACCTCCCTTTTTAGCGCCCTCTTACGCGCTGGCGAGGGCGGAGGTTAATGGCTCGCTAATTATAGGGCTTAGTGTGGGCTCTCCCAAATTCACAAATTCATTACTTATTATTCGAGTTTTTAACTTGCAAGTCAATTTCATTATGAAATTGCTATTAATCGATTTGAGGTGGGTTGATTAGAAACTTAAGTGAAATATTGAGATATATACTTTACTCAAGTGCAACTAGAGAAACTAGGGTCAGAGACTTGATTATTGATTATATTAGTTAATCATTAACGTCATTTCGGTACCTAATCTTATTTAAATATCAAGTAAAGCATTTATGCAGCATTTTATACCAAGTATGAATTTTAGGATTCAATTTCTAATCAAATTAAGGAAATAGAAATCTATGTATCATAAGGGTGCAATTGGAATTAGCCAATATTTGCTTCCAAGAACTTAAACATGATTTTTTTTTTTTGGTTAAGTATTTTGACATATTTTAAGGAAAACCACTCAAAGGCTATTTTTAAGCTTTTTTTTTTTTTTTTTTTTTTTGAAGATTATTTTGTTTTTCTGATTTTTTTGGGAAATATAAAATATTTTCGGGTTTTTCCATTTTTTATTAAAGTGTAAATCATTTTTTTGATTTTTCTATTTTTTATTAAAATATTTTTTAATATTAAAATAAGAATATATCTTATTCTAATAACGGATCCGAGTCGGAACTCCGCGTCCGACCCGGTCGAACTTGGCCCGGGCGCATGGCACAGGCCTCTGGCAGGCTAGTTTCCGCGAATGGGCCCAACCCAACCATGCCCTTCAGCCGCGAAGGAAATGAAAGGCGAGGCCTGGCCCGCGAATTTGGCCGAGACCCAAAACAAAGTAAAAAACACAAGCCCAGCCCGTTTCTCCCTCCTAGCAGCGAAAGCCCTACCCGATTATGACCCGCGCCCGACCCGGCCCTGACCTGACTCGCGCCTCTCTCCTTCTTTGTCTCTCTACGTCGCCGATGGGGGCGGCTGGGAAGTCACCGAGCGGTGGATCGACAGAAGAGGCGACGGCGGGTTCGACGATACTGGGGCTCGGTCGAGCCCAGTGGGCGGCTGGGTCGTCGTGGGACAGAAAGGCAACGGCTATAGGCGCGCGCGGCGGTGGGAGCGACGAGAGCAGGCCTCATCGTCGGTGGCTGCACGGCGGTGGCAGCGGGCCAAGCAGCCAGTGCTGCACGCGGCGGCGAGGCCGGGTCCTCGCGACCCTCTCTCTCCCTCGTACAGTTCAGATCTTGCCCTTGACCCTCGCTCACAGCTCTCAAACTCAAATCTCTCTCTTTCTCTCTCTCTCTCTCTCTCTCTCGGATTCGCTCACTCGGGACGCCCCAGATGACTCTCGGTGGGGTCGGAGCTTGCTACTTCTGTGTCTCTCTTTGTGTGTCTTTTTGGCCTCCGCACGACGCCTTATTCATAGGCCAAGGGGGGCCGGTCGGCGGTGGCTCCTCGATCGTCGGTCTTCGGCGCTCCGACCGTCCTCCTCCGCCCGAACCGGCGTCCCACCAGGCGAGGCAGCTCTAGCTAGGCCGCCTCCTCTACCACATTGAAGGCGCCCGCCCATCCGTCCGGGTCTCCCGCCGGTCCTCGCGCTGCTCCACATGCATCGCCGTCCTCTGCCCCTCTTGCTCTATCTAGGTTGCCCTACGCGCGTGGCGTGGAGCGCGAGGAAGGTAAGGAGGAAGAAGATGAACGAGAGGGCCGGGCCGGGCCGTGAGGGCGGAGCTGGGGTCAGATGGGCTCGAGCCCACGGGGAAGGGAAAAAAGGGAGGGCTGGGCGCGAAGGCCCAACCTGCGCAGGCCTCACTCTTTTTTTTTTTTTTAAATCCGAAAATATGGTAAAATAAAACTAAGAGCTAGGTGGTGCGAAAATCCTTTTTGTTAAGGTCCAGTTGGTCTCTGATTTTTTTTTTTAATGCAATTTTTATCATAAATACTTAACCAAAATTTAGGTATCTTTTAGGATGTTTGAAGCAAATAGTGATTAGAGATGACTTTGAAAGCCATATTTGTTTTCTCACTTAAATTCACTGCAACTTAACAAATTTAATCAAGAAGAAATGTTGCAAAGGTAGATTTCATCTGCCTAAAACTTGATCATCCTTCACCCTACCCGATTCAAATTGGACAAACATGAAGGAGAATGAAACAAGAGAATTATCATTTGATAATGTTAAATAAAAATGTCCATTATTCAAAACATTGAAAGAGGGATATGAACATGACTGAAAGCAGGAGCAAAATCATTCATAACAACCCAAACCGATCAAGAGATGATGATCGAGCATCCGTCATCAGGAGAAAAACCAAAAAAAGTGGAAAAAAGACAGTAGACTGTTGTACTGAGAGGCAAAGTGTTCATTTGTAGTAGCTGAGCACGGAATATACAGTCTGAATTATGGTGAGCGCAAAGAGGAAGATGGCAGCGATGAGAGACAATGCAACCCAAGGATTCCTGAAGTAGGTGTGGATGAGATTAGCCCTCCACATGTTCCAGTTCTTATTGCGGTACTTGTCGACCTTCTCGAGCACGTTCCTGAGGCTGTGGCTGGGGTGGATCATCACAACCTTGCTCAGTGAGTTGAACATCTTGGCTACCGCCTCATCGCTCTCCAGATGATTCACGATGATACCCTGGGCGCGGAGCAGCGCGACGTCCTGCCCTTGTTGATTATTTGGTCCATGCAGTAGATGTAGGACATGACCTCGTTTTTAGTCCCGACATGGACGTACTCGAACGCCGTGAGGTTGAGGAAATTGGACATGGCGGTTTCATCCACACTGATCTTGGGAAGCGTCAGGGCCCCACCCGCAAAGGAGATGTTCTTGATGCTGTCGATCTTGCTCCTCTTGAACTTGATCCCATGCTCACTGACCTCGGTGGCCGAGGCCAATTGTATAATCTCCCCGCTGTCCTCCCCCTTCACCTCGTTCTCCTTGGGCTCCATCGGCATGCTGTTCCTGACAACGTCCAGGACGTGCAGGCATTTGCCCATCCATGTGATGCCCTTGCATGGGGAGCCGAACTTGAGGATGAACCTGTTGACGGATTCGTCATCCTTTGTAATTGGAGTGAAGTCAGTACATTGAATCTGAGATTATGGTTAGATCGATACTACTTGAGTAAAAGGGGAAAAAAATATAACTTCCTATAGCGATGATAGATTTAATCATCAAATTGTCGATTGATCTAGAACCGTGCATCCAGTGCATTAGGAGCATTAGATTTGGTGTATCCCTCGTGGGGTGAGATGACCAAGATGTATTGTTAGGTGCCCATAGTATGGCGGTTAGCATACTTGCAATAGCATCTCTTACGACAGACTGAATTCTAAGAAAGTAACCTCCTCGTCCTAGTCCATCAGCTTGCGGTTCCTGAAAGCGTCCAGGACGTGTAGGTATTTGTCCATCCTTGTGATGCCCTCGCTGGGGAACAAGAAGCACTCGAGGATGAGCCTGCTGACGTATTTGTCGTCCTGTGTTGTTGGAGTGACGTCAGTATATTGAATATGAGATTGTGGTCGTATTGATACTACTTGCGGAAAAGGGAAATAAATGAAGTTTCGGTGATAGATTTACTAATCAAATTATCCGTTGATCGTGAACCGTGCAATCAATGCATTTAGGGCATTAGATTTTGTTGATCCATCGTAGGGTTCATGTGAGATCACAAAGATGTATTGTTAGGTGCACAAAGTATGGTGGTTGTCAGAAAAAAAAGGGAGCACCGCCCTCTCTCTCTCTCTCTCTGGATTTTTCCAGATATCTCTCCCTTTCTCTGCTGCACCAGAATTTTCTCCCCCTCTCCAGACTTTTCTCTCCCCCACTCTCCAGATTTTTCTCACCGACTTTACACCCTATAAATAGGGGTTCTTGCCCCTTGTGTGAGGGGTGTGTGTGATGTGAGTGGAGTGTCTACGTGAGTGTGTGAGTGGGTGGAGTAGGTGACGTGAGTGTAGAGTGATAGAGAGTGAGTGGGTGTGTGCAAGAATTGTATTCGTGTGAGGTGTATGAGAGTGGTGTGTAGAGAGTTTGTAATATTGTTTATATAAAATAAAGCAATTGTTTTACTTGTACATCCACTTACTTCTCAATAAGTGGTATCGGAGCAGGTCGTCGGAAGCCGTGCAAAGACAGTGGTCGGGGACCATTGTAAGTGAGCAAGGCGGTCAGGAATTGTCGAGCCAAGGAGCGAAGAAGCGAAGGACGTCGGAGTCCTGCCAGTGCACAATCTGGGATTGTGAAGTCGGTTGGTCCGAGACCAAGCTTACTTGGTATAGTGCGGGGCATTATACTCAAGTCACGATGGCGGATTTCTCGAGTTCGGTAAGTGGCATCGAAAAGCTCAACAACTCAAATTATAATAATTGTAGTACCCGCATACAATATTACTTGCTAGGACAAGATTTGTGGGATATTGTTGGCAGGAGCAACACCACCCCACCAATGAATGATAGCGAATTAAGAGAATGGAATATAAAATCGGGTAAGGCTCTTTATGTGCTTGCCGTGACTGTTGAAGATGAATTACTACAACACATAAAGAGTGCGACGACCTCAAAGGAGGCCTGGGATAACTTGGCGACACTGTTTGCAAGGACAAACGATGCCAAGTTATAATGCCTAGAGAATGAGCTTCTCTCAATCTCGCAACAAAATATGCCGGTGAGTCAATACTTTTCTAAAGTTAAATCTATTTGCGAAGAAATTTCAAAATTAGATCGTGAGAATGCCATCTCTGAGACAAGAATGAGAAGAATAATAATTCACGTGTTAAGGCCGGAATATAATGGTATTGTTATGGCCACTCGTGGATAGGCAAATGAGCCAACTCTAATAGAGTTGGAGAATATATTGGCCAACCAAGAAGCCTTAGATAAACAAATTTCTAAGGTCTCAATTAAGGAGGATGAAAGTGCCCTCTTTAGTAATAAAAGAGGGTTCAAGGGCCAAAATAGAAATAGAGCAAGTGCAAGAGATGGCAAACCATGGAAAAGTCATGGAGAATGGCAAAAGCGAATAGAAGGAACTTGACCTCGGCCAGGGGGAGCTCATCGAGACTGCGATAAGGACGACAATGAAGAAAAGAAGAATAGAAGGCGTAATGGACGGTGTTACACGTGTGGCAAAATAGGTCACTTTGCCAGGGATTGTTGATTCAAAAGAGTTGAAGGAAATGTCGCCGCATCTAAGGAAAATGATAGCGAAGAAGAGTGGGATTTATAAGCATCCTTTGCAGTGGAGGAACAGGAAGAGCTTGCAAGCTCCTCCATCATAGAAGATGCGATGGCCCTCATCACGGTAAGTGATAAATTGATTGATTATGAAGAAGATTGGATAGTCGACTCGGGGTGCTCAAATCACATGACTGGAGATCAAGGCAAGTTATCAAATATGTGCGAGTACAAAGGTGGATGAGTAGTTGTCATCGCAGACAACTCAAGGTTGCCGATTACCCATGTGGGCCAAACGATGATGACACCCCAATTCAGTTCGCATCAAGTCGAACTGAAAAATGTGTACCATGTGCCAGGAATGAAGAAGAATCTATTGTCTGTGGCACAACTTATAGACTCAGGCAATTATGTGGTGTTTGGTCCTAGAGACGTTAGGGTGTACCGTAATTTGAAACCAACTGGTACACCAATCATGGAGGGGCGTCGATTAGAGTCTGTCTACGTGATGTCAGCTTAGACAGCATACGTGGACAAAACTCGAAAGAGTGAAACGCCTGATTTGTGGCATGCATGGGCTACCATAAATTAAAGGTGATGATGAAGAAAGGTATGATAAAAGGTCTCCCCCACTTGGAAGTCCAAGAAGACCTGCGCTGGATGCCAATATGGGAAGGCACATCAGCTTCCATATGAAGAGTCCAAATTCAGAGCTAAGATGCCTCTCGAGCTTGTCCACTCAGATGTATTTGGACCAGTGAAGCAACTGTCGGTCAGAGGATCAAAGTACATGATAACATTCATCGACGATTTCTCTAGGTACGTCTGGGTCGACTTCATGAAAGAAAAATCCGAAGCATTAAACAAATTTAAGGAGTTTAAAGCAAAAGCAGAATATGAAGTAGGCAAGAAAATACTATGCCTTCGCACGGATAATGGGGGAGAATACACATCAGATGACTTTACAAAATTTCTTCAAGAATGGAAGATACGTCGACAATTTACTTGCCCAAATACGCCACAACAAAATGGAGTTGCCGAAAGAAAGAATCGGCATTTGGCGGAGACATGCAGGAGTATGTTGCATGCGAAGAGTGTTCCACCCAAGTTTTGGGCTGAGTGTATGAAGACGGTAGCGCACGTGATCAACAGACTACCTCAAGCAAGGCTTGGCTTTATGTCACCTTATGAGAAGTTGTGGAATCGCAAGCCCACGGTAAGTCACTTTAGAATATTTGGGTGTGTATGTTATGCATTCGTGCCAGACCATCTTCGTAGCAAGTTCGATAAGAAGGCAGTTCGCTGCATATTCGTGGGCTACGATGATCAAAGAAAAGGATGGAAGTGTTGTGACCCTACAACAGGGAGGTGTTACACTTCCAGAAATGTGGTGTTCGACGAACTATCATCTTGGTGGACATCACAACCTAATTCAAAACAAGTTGAAGAAGAGATTCGTGAAGGAATGGAAGAAAATGACAAGATTGATAAGGGCCGGCCAATTGAAGAAGGAAATGATAATGTAATTGGAAGAAAAGAAGTCAGAGCACAGTCACCAGAAAAATCAAAGAGCCCATGGCGAACTGGTGTACATTCAAGAACTACAGAAGAGTTCCGACCAAGTCAGATAGAAGAACCTGAAGATGAGGAATCTCAACTAAGGAGATCAACAAGACAAAGAAGACCAAATCCCAAATATGCAAATGCGGCGCTGACCGAAGATGTCGGAGTAGTCGAGCCGTCCACATATGAGGAAGCTTCGCAAGACATGGTGTCGCGACCTCCCCGAAGCGGGTTGGACCACCTAAGGGTTCGGCTAATGGATTGCTAAGTCTAGACTTAGCTCGAGCTCTCCCAAGCCCATACCAATTCGCAACTTAGGTTTTAAGTTCTTAATATGCAAATGATTTTTATCATGGAGTCGCCACTAATCTATTTTTTGGTGGGTCGATTAGAAACCCAAGTAAAGTAATGGGAGAATTACTTCACTCCTACGAACCAGAGATTAAATGAGTTCGGGGACTTGATTACGCTAGATTTCTCCAACGCCCTTTCGGTACCTTTTCTCTTTTATTTCAAAAAATTGTTTTGCAGGCAGCTTGGATTGATTTTAGCCTAAAACACTAAAGTGATCATATGGGTGCACAAACACTAAAGATAACATTCAAAAAAAAAAACGTTGCAGAATTAAACACAATAAGGCAATCAATTATTTTTGGGATTTTCTCTTGTTTTAAAATGAAAACTTACTTAGACAACATGCTTATGATTTTTTTTGATATTTTTTTATTATTGAAATTCGAGATGATTACTGAAAATTGACTACAAAACCCGACAAGTTATCCTACTCCAGTGAGGAAATAATTTAGATTAAATCCCATTTCAATTCGGAAACTCATCTTAATTAAGTAGCCGTAACATGCAATCTAATATTAAAAATCTAACTAGATAAATTCTAAACATGTGACCCTATCCTATTCAAGAAAATTATATTTTTTTTAAAATGAGATTATTAAAACATGCAAACATTATCTAAAACCCTATCTACAAAAACGTTATTTAGATCCTCTCCTAATCTATCCCAAAATTATCTAAACATGCAATCATATTCAGACCAAATAATATTATCATGAAGCCCTATATATATCATGACGTGCAAAATGCAATTCTAATTTATGAAGCCATCATATTCCGATGCAAGATTTGATTGATTTTTTTTTTTTAGAGTTTTCCAAAACAAACAATTACCAAATAAGCATTGTACCCAACTCACTCAGGATATTCATCAAATGAAGGGTGAAAATAATCGAAAAAATAATCCGTCATCTCACGGATTAAATTAGCGATTATTTTAACCCTAAACATCATAACAATCAAGAAAAATCAAAATAATTAGAAAATTGATCGGAAGTCTCTCGGATCAACTTAATAATTATAATGATTTCAAAGCCAAAACACTATCAAAATCAACATAATTAAAAAAATGGTCCGAAATCTTACGAACCAAATCAATAATTATGGTGATTTTTACCAATAATATCCTATTAGGTAATGCCTAAAACCTCAATTAACATCAAACATTTCAGTTTATATAATAATTTTTAAAAGAAATTTGGTTAAAGAAAACTACCTTTTTTGGATCCGCGCCAAAATTTCACGAACCGTGGTTCGCGTCGGGGTCGGGTTATGGCGGTTGCAAGGAACTCAGCAATGTTCTCGAGCTTGGGAGGGTGAAGCGACGGGGTGGACGCTCAAGCGGCGATGGTGACGGCGCGGGCTGCGGCAGAACGGAGGTGCGGCGTCGGCTGGTCGTCGAGGGCAGAGGCGGAGCGGCTTGGTTTGTAGCGTCGGGTTGCTGGTCTTCAGCTCCGGGCAACGTCGGCGTGGACTCCGGACGCTGGGTCGCGGGTGGAGGTGCTGCGGTGCGGTGACGGGCCGCTGTGGAGGTGCTGCTCGTCTCGGACCGACGCGGTGGCGCGGCGAGGAGGCTCGCGGGCTGCAGGGGTATAGGCGGGTGCTCGTGGCGGTGGTTTGCAGGCGCGGGACACGGGCGAACAGAAGCGCGGCCGCGGTTGCAAGAGTCGAGGCGGTAGTGCAGCGGCGGCAGAAGGTGCAGGTGCGGTGACGAGTGAGCAGGAGTCGCTTGAAGCTTCGAGCTGCAAGGTGCGGGCGAGCGGAGGAGGTGCTTGGAGGAGGGTGAAGCGAATCGGGAGCTGCTGGTTGTCACGGCCACAGCAGGGGCGGCGAACGGCGGTGCGAGCTCGTGGGTGGTGCTCGCACGAGGGCGGCCGGCGGTGCGGTGGCTCGGCTGCTGGTGCACCGGCGAGCGCAGCGGCACGGACACAGGCGGAGTAGCAGAAACCGGTGGAAATCCAGCAGCGAAGAACCCTGGAGAAGATGAACAGTAGGGGTCTTGTCTTTGCTTTTTGCTTTTCTTCTTTTTTTTTCTTTTTTCCCCCTCTCTCTCTTTCCTGTCTTCAGTCTCTGCCGTCTCTCTCTCTGTTTTTTTTCTTTTTTTAATCTCCTCCTCCTGACTTCATATTTTCTTTTTTTTTGGTTTTTCTCTGACACACTCTCTTACACACTCCCTTCCCTTCACTCGTTTGAACGAAGGAGAAGTCTTTCACAATGAAAATTTTTCTTTTTCACTGACAATCCTCTTTATTTTAATCTCTGACAAACCTCTCAAAATGAGAAAATTTTCGTTTTCCCCTCTCTGAATTCACCCTTTTTTATTCTCTCCCACACTCTCCATTCCCCTTTTTTTTTTTATCGAAGAAGAAGCCCCCTCACTCACAAAGACGTTCAGCTTCCCTCTCTCGCACTTTTCTTTCTGACAAACCTCTCGAATCAATTTCTCTTCTTTTTTAATCTCTCACAAAACCTCTCCAGTGAATGCCTCCTCCTCCTCCTCTCTTTACTTGCTTATTTATAGGCGACAGGTGAACAGGAAGCAGCCGCAACTTTCCTTTGCTTGTTCAAGTTTGGTTCTTTTTTTTTCAAATATGGTGGCCGCCGCCTGATCTCTAGGAAGGAAAGTATTATAAAATGTCAGCCCATCTTTTTGCATGCGTCTGTGGAATTTTCACGTCCCCCGTTCATGTGTGCATGTGCATGCATTAATGAGGAGAAGAAAATGCACGTCCATGGATTCTTCTTTCTTCTGCACGCTTGGGCCTTCTTATACGGCTACTTGTCCCTCCCTTCTATAGGATAGCCACAATTTTTGACTTTTCTTGTTTATTATTTGCTTCCTCCTTCAGCAAATTGCTCGTTTACTTCTCCTGACAACCCACACTTGAGAGAGAGAGAAAGAGAGAGAGAGAGAGAGAGAGAGAGAGAGAGAGAGAGCATATTATATAATATATCATGGGCTCATTTTGCCTCTCTGAGGCTCCTCACGTCCGCCGAATTCTTGCGCATGCATGTGCATGCATTAATGAGCGAGAGACAATGGACGTGCAGGAACTTCTTTCTTCTCCAGCCGATTTGCTCTCCAAGAAGGAGAGAATATTATAAAATTGTGAGCCCATCTTCTTGCAGACCTTCTCCGGAATTCTCGCGTGTGCAGTGGAGAATTTTTCTTTGGTTTCTTCACGCTTGCGGCTTCTCTAGAATTTTCACGTCCTCCCTATTTTATCCATGCATGTGCATGCATTAATGAGGAAGAAACAATGGACGTGAAGAACTCTTCTTTCGTCTTTCTTTGACTTTCATTGTGTGTTTTCAGATTAGCAAGAGAGAGACCACCTTTTGTGCATGTAATCGACCGCGAGCCGCTGCGTCTTGTTATCTTTTGGTACCAATGCAAATGCAACTACATGAAATGCAATTTTACTATTTATTTTTTAATTTTAATTTTAATTTTTTTTTTCATGCAACTAATTACTAAATGATTAGGCAAAATTTAGGTGTCAACAGCTGCCCCTCTTTGAAGGTGAGCTCGCAGAGGTTACATTCAAAGACAATATGATACCTAAATTTTGACCATGAACATGCAATGAATGATACTTTCGCGGGACTATTTTTCTTTTTTTTTCTTTTTTTTCATATGCAATGTCATGGAAATGGTAATGCAAATGTGAGCTATTGAAAATGAGAGCATACCTGTAATTACTTACCAGTCAGAGCATCGGGACGAATTTTCATATGCTCGACAAGTGTCCAGTTTTCATTTCAGGTTCCTTGAAGAGTCCACAATGAATTTATCCATGAATTCAGACGACTCGAAATACCTAGGTTCACACTAAGGTATAGCAAGTAAGATCAACGAGATTTGAGACATCCAGATCCAGACTGAGATGTCAAGAAATTGGGGACTTAACCAATAGACACTCAATGTTAGGTGAGATGAATATTGGATTAAGACAATTCGAAATACCTAGATCCAGACTAAGGTATAACGAAAGAGATTGGAAAGCATTCATATCCAGAATGAAATGCTTAATGAACATTTTTGGGACATCCAGATCCAGACTGAGATGTCAAAAATTTGGGAACTTAACCAATAGACACTCAATGTTAGGTAAGATGAATATTGGATTAAGAAGATTCGAAATACCTAGATCCGGACTAAGGTATAACGAAAAGATCGAAAAACATTCACATCCAGTGAAATGCTTGACGAAGAGTTTCGAGACATCCAGATCCAGACTGAGATGTCAAGAATTTTGGGACTTAACCAATAGACACTCAATGTTAGGTGAGATGAATATTGGATTAAGAAGATTCGAAATACCTAGATCCGACTAAGGTATAACGAAAAGATCGAAAAACATTCACATCCAGTGAAATGCTTGACGAAGAGTTTCGAGACATCCAGATCCAGACTGAGATGTCAAGAATTTTGGGACTTAACCAATAGACACTCAATGTTAGGTGAGATGAATATTGGATTAAGAAGATTCGAAATACCGAGATCCAGACTAAGGTATGACGAGAAAGATCGAAAAGCATTCACATCCAGAGTGAAATGCTTAACGAAGAGTTTTGGAACTTAACCAATAAACACTCAATGTTAGGTGAGATGAATATTGGATTAAGAGGGTTCGAAATACCTAGATCCAGACTAAGGTATAACGAAAAAGATCGGAAAGCATTCATATCCAGAATGAAATGCTTAACGAAGAGTTTTGAGACATACATCAAGAATTTGGGAATACCTAGGACAAACCTGGGATATTCGTGAAGGTCACTTACCTCTTGGTAGAAAGAAGTTTTGGAACATCGAGGATGTGCTTCAAATATTCATGGAGGTTTCTCACCTCGAGGCTTCTGAAAGGCAACATAAATGTCAGGAGCTCTTGGGTCTTCAAGGAAACATTGCCTGTCAGACATGATTAGAGCAAAAATACATGCATTCGCCAAAGAAGTAAGCAATTCAACACACTCGAAAGTCCACTGAAGCTTTTATCCATTCAATCAAGATTTATGCATGATGGTTTTACCATATTTGCACCACCGAACTTCCACTGGGGAGAATCATCGTTTATGACAATTTTCACTCATGACATGGATTTTCAAGAATACCAAATGAGAGATTTTCAGTTAGAAAGGACTTTCACTCACTCTCATTAAGAAGGCTATTTTGTCCCGACCATTAATGTCGGATCACAGGAATCACTCAATCTTACTTTCATCATGTCAACAAGGGTTCGAGTATTCTTGCAAGCGGTACGACCTGGTCAATCTGAGAGGTCTTTATCAGGACTGTAATGTAGGCTCGGTCAATGGCTCAACAAAGAGGGACTCTTCGAGTCAAGGCTAATGAAAGAACAATACTTTGCAATCATCTTCGGGTTTACAAGCCAAGGAACCTGCGAAATGAGATAGAAATGGTCTTGCTCGCACTTCTTCGAGCGATGCTTTTAAGCATATGAATTCCTATGTTAATTTCAGTGCCCTAATCTGAAGAGACTTTGTAAGTGACGTAGTGTAGGTTAAGTTCATGGATTGGGAAGTGAACGGATCATTATGCTCAAAATGTGTATAGGGGGATGAGAATTGGTGATCATCTTGGCATTGTCACCGGTCTTCTTCTTCACCATTGGGATTTTCCTCATAGGTACTATAAAAACTTGGCATTTGAGTTCTTTGAGTACCACTCCACTGGGAATACACCCTTTTACAATTGATAGTCATTTATCTTGACTCTTTCTTTCATTTTCCATGGGCATTGGCCTTGCTTTTACCAGGCACACTGCTTTTTCATGCCCCCTTTGTTTTGTTTTGTTTTTTTTTTTTTTTGAATAACCACGTAATGCTTTAACATTTGGGTTCTTGAAGAGTTTTCATTTTTTTGTTGGCACTCGGGATTCTGCTGCTTGAACATTTGCCTTTTGCCTTGCCCCAGTGTGGGGGATGATCACCAATTGGGTTTAAATGAAACGAATTTACAGGCTCAAGGGGCTACGCAATGGATAAAGTGTGTAGGATAGAGAAAGAACTGCTCTTCATCATCCTAAGGCACTTGAATTACCGTATGAATTCAATGTAATAGCAATACCTGAAGATTGATGCAAGTGAGAGCAAGAATAGTCCTATCAAATTCCTCACCTCATGATGTCGTCTTACCTCCAGCTTGCCCCAATGTGAGGTGGTTCTTGACAGGGGTAATTTAAAAATTATCCACGTGTGTGGGCTCAAAAGGGTTTAAACAATGGATGATCACGTAGTGTTTGGGATAGAGAATGAACCGCCTCTCATCATTTCGATCATCGTACCTTTCGCAAGAAAACTCTTTTCCTTAGAAACATGGAACTTCCTACACTCATCTCACCAGTATATGAGCAAGGGACTGTGTATAGGATAAGGCTTGCCTTTCATCATCCTGACATGTCTCATTTAGCATGTTCAATTCATTCCACATCATTCATTAACTTGATCGATGGTGACGATCCTCAGTGAAATTGGTAATTAAACAGGTAAAACTATCATGCAAAATTCTCCTTCGAAAGGTCACAATTACTTCATGAACTCATCAGCTTTGAACACCAAGAGTTTGCAGCTCAAAAAGAAAGAAAAGGGTTGGTAAAAAAGAAAAAAATTATTATTTTGTTTTTGTTTTTGTTGTTTTTTTTTTTGTGTGTGGCAAACTTGTTGCCATTTCCAGGGATCGAACCCTGGTTGCTCTCGGACCCTTTCATTCCCCATGCCACCAGGCCGAGGCGCTGGTGGTGTCCTCAGGGCATTTCTTTTTTTATTTAATTGAACTGACTCTGGGTCAACACGTCTGATACACCGAATTAAATGAATTTGATATGTGTATGGAACAGGGCCTACTTCTCATCTCATTCAATCCATTCCCACACAATTTGATGAAGAAATGAGTACCTTCGATTCACAACAAATTCTTTCAAGGGTAATACTTCTTCACAAAGCATCGAGTTAACGGGATTAGAAAACTCACGACCATCCATTTCTGTAAGGATTAAGGCACCTCCAGGGAGTACCCTCTTCACCATATACGGTCCGTTATAATTTGGAGCAAATTTGCCTCCAGGATCAGGAAAAATCGGCAACACCTTTCTTAGAACTAGATCATTCACTTCGAAGTGTCTCGGCCGTACCTTCCGATTGAAAGACTTGGCTACTCTTCGTTGATATGCCTGACCATGGCAAAGAGCTTTTAACCTTTTCTCATCAATCAGGTTCAACTGCTCGAACCTTTGTTGTGTCCATTCTGCCTCGGACAATTCCACTTGGGATAAGACTCTTAAAGAGGGGATTTCTACTTCCACAGGCAAGACCGCCTCCATGCCATAAACTAAGGAGAAAGGGGTTGCCCCGGTAGATGTTCGGATCGATGTCCGATATGCCATTAGAGCAAAGGGTAACCTGTCATGCCAATCTCGATAATTCTCGGCTGTCTTAGCCAGGATCTTCTTAATGTTCTTATTAGCTGCCTCAACAGCTCCATTCATTTGTGGGCGGTAAGGTGATGAATTCAAATGCTTGATTTTGAACTCACTGAACAACTCATCAACGAACTTGTTATTCAGATTTGTCCCATTGTCAGTGACCATTGCTTCGGGGACACCATAACGGGCGATTATGTCACGCTTGATAAACTTCACAACATTTCGGGCCGTGACATTAGCATATGATGCGGCTTCAATCCACTTTGAAAAATAATCTATTGCCACCAATATGAATCGGTGCCCATTTGAAGCTTTGGGATTTATTGGGCCAATCACATCGATCCCCCACATTGAGAAAGGCCATGGCTCAGATAGCTGGTGCAACTCCGTTGGAGGAACATTTATTTTATCTCCATGAATTTGGCAACGATGGCAACTTCTAACATGTTGTATGCAGTCACTTTCCAGCGCAAGCCAATAGTAACCTAGTCTCATAATCTTCTTGGCTAACATGTGCCCATTCATGTGTGGGCCACAAACTCCTTCATGCACTTCTTACATGATTTGGGTAGCTTCTGCTTCATCTACGCACCTCAATAAAACTGAATCATAAGATCTCTTGTATAAATTCTTACCACTGACGAAGAACTTTGAGGCCATCTTCATTATGTATTTTCTATCGGCTGGAGTGCTCCCTTCAGGAAATTCCTGCTTTTGAATATAGTTCATGATGTCATAATACCATGGCTTCCCATCAAGCTCTTCATTCACGGCCATGCAATAAGAAGGTTTGGCTAGAACCTCAATTTTCAAAGGCTCAACTTCTAAACCATCAGTAACTTGCAACATAGATGACAACGTCGCCAAGGCATCGGCAAACTGATTATGAGATCTAGCCAAATAGTCAAACGAGATTTCGTCAAACTCCTTCACCAAATCTTCGAGGTACTTATGATATGGCAGTAATTTGGCATCCCTGGTCTTCCATTCACCCACGGTTTGGAGTATGATCAGTGCAGAATCTCCATATACTTTTAATTTGGCCACTCCCATTTCAATTGCGGCCTGAAGTCCGAGAATACAAGCTTCGTATTCAGCAATATTGTTAGTGCATGGAAATATTAATTTCGCAGCAACTGGGTGGTGTTGTCCGTCTGGGGATATTAGTACTGCCCCAGTACCAGAACCGGACAAGTTCACAGCTCCATCAAAGAACATAGACCATGCATCTTCGTTTATGGCCAAAATACGATCATCCAAAGGACAATCATCATCATTGAAGATTCTAGGATTCTCAGCCAATATGTCGGCAATTACTCGGCCTTTAACTGATTTTTGTGGCATGAACTGTACGTCGAATTCCGAAATCAAGACCTGCCATTTGGCTAGCTTACCCACCAAAGCTGGTTGATTAAATAAATACTTGATGGGATCGTTCTCGCCACGAAACGTGCGGTAATGCAAGGTGTCTTGTCGCAGTCTATGCAATACCCATACTAACGCAGCACAAGTTTTTTCAGCATCAGAATACTTTAGCTCCGAGACAGTGAACTTTTTACTGAGGTAATAAATGGCCCGTTCCTTCTGATCCACGGGACTTTTCTGAGCTAACATCGCGCCAAGTGACTCACTATGGATTGTGAGGTACAAAATCAAAGGATGCCCCGATATTGGTGGGACAAGAACCGGTGGATTCATCAAATATTGCTTCAGCTTATCGAACGCCTCTCGACATTCATCATTCCACTCAACTTGTACGTTTTTCCTCAAGAGTTTGAAGAATGGCTTAGCGGTCTCAGAGAGTTGGGAAATGAATCGTGCAATGTAATTCAGTCTCCCTAGGAGACTCCGGACCTCCTTCACTGTCGACGGAGGTTGCAGCTCACATATTGCCTTGGCTTTAGATGGGTCAATCTCGATCCCTTTACTACTTACCATAAACCCAAGTAATTTTCCTGATGTTGCCCCGAACACGCACTTGGCAGGGTTTAAACGGAGTTTGAATTCACGGAGCCGATCAAATAACTTCTTGAGGGTTTCAACATGACTTTTCCCAGGTCGGGTTTTTGCAATCATATCGTCAACATATACCTCGATTTCTTCATGCATCATGTCATGGAACAACGTAACCATGGCTCGTTGGTAAGTTGCCCCTGCATTTTTGAGTCCGAAGGGCATGACCTTATAATGAAAGGTTCCCCACGGGGTGATAAATGCCGTATTCTCTTTGTCTTCATCCTTCATTCTTATCTGGTTGTAGCCAGAAAAACCATCCATGAAAGAGAATAATTCAAATCCGGCAGTACTATCCACGAGAACATCGATATGTGGCAACGGGAAGTCGTCCTTTGGGCTGGCCTTGTTCAAATCCCGGTAATCAACACATACTCGGACTCGACCGTCTTTCTTCATGACCGGTACTATGTTGGCCACCCATTCAGGGTATTGCGAGACTTCGATGAATCCCACTTTGAGAAGTTTCATTACTTCCTCTTCTATCTTCTTCGAGAGCTCCGGTTTAGTCCTCCGAAGCTTCTGCTTCTTAGGATGCACGTCTGGATTAGTAGGCAAACAATGTTCCACAATTGATGGATCTAAACCTGGCATATCAGCGTATGTCCAAGCAAAGATATCTTGATATTCTTTTAGCAGTTGAGTCAGGTGCTCGGCCTCATCTTTGGGAAGATTTGCCCCAATTTTTATCTCTTTGGGATCTTCGTCATCACTCAAATTGAGAGTGACAGTTTGCTCGGAGGTGAGAACCTTGGGTTTTTCATGTTGCTCCCAACTTTGTTGTACTTCAATGGAGTCACCATTTGGATCATCAGGGTCATCACTGCTATCGCTCATGGCATTGGATTGGACCATTTTCACCTTCTTGCCTGCCATAGGGTTGCTCCTGAAACATAAAATGGATAGTTTAGAAAGACAAACAGGGCTAAATGGCATGGATTTCTTATCTATTTTTCTGATTTTTCTTTTTTCGATTTTTTTTTTATTTTAAAAATTTTGGCAAAACATTTTGGAAAGGCTTTTTGTCACGAGGAAGCATGATGAAGCCCAGGCCTCAGAATTCTCCTTGGATTTTTCTTTTCTTTCATCGGTTGGATATCATCAACGGGCTGGTTTGGTATACCCCATCATGCCCTCAAAATAAAACTTGTAATTGTAATTGATATTCATCAACCAAATTACATTTATTGGATTGAAAAGTACGACAATCAAAGTGAAAGCCCTAACAATCAAACCCTAGCAAACATCAACTCCTAACAAACGACATGCAGAATACGATAAGCAAACCCTAGAAAACATCAAATCCTAAAAGCGATAAGATTCCCACGCAGGGGAGTGCAGAAAAGTAAATGTGTTACTCTTGTGGGCTAGCACCCATTTCCTCCGATGCTTCTTCGTCAATGGCACCTATAAGGAGATCATCGAATAGGCTCGTGATCCCTTCCATCCCATTATCTAGATCCTCTGTCTTTGAAGTTGTCGGGTCATCCATGCTACTCCATCCATCGGGCATGATACCACGGGTGGCGATCACTCCTCCTTCATCATGCATCATTCTAGCAGGGCCAGGGAATGTCTCGCGGATATCGAGGAGTAATGAGTTTTTCCTCTCTTGTTCATGTCCTCCACCTTTTCCATGGTACCCTAATCCGGCGGAACGAGACCTTCGAGGGGCTTCAATAGGATTCCGGATACCCTGCTCTTTTTTACCAAGTCCACGGCCAGGAATAAAGCCATTTCCAACCATCACTCTTGCTACCATAACTGCTGCATTTGACATATCAGGGATAGGTGCTGTCGATCCTCGAGATGCATGAATAGTGGATACAAGTTCGAACGATTGGTAACTTGACTCCTCCCTACGCTCCGGCTCGACATAGGGGATGGCCGTCTCATGATAGATCCGATGATCCTCCTCGCCATGAACAATGACTAGCTTTCCTTTAACAACAAATTTCACGCTTTGGTGGAGACTTGATGGCACAGCTCCAGCAGTATGAATCCAAGGGCGACCTAATAGGAAGTTGAATGCAGTAGGAATGTCCATCACCTGGAAAAGGACGTTGAACATCACCGGTCCTATTTGCAGTTCAAGGTGGGTCTCCCCTATCACCTCCTTTCTCGTACCATCAAAAGCTCGGACGGAGGTCTTTGCAGCATTTATTTTTGAAGGATCTATTTTCAGGCGGTGAAGAGTCGCTAATGGACAGATATTCAAGGCAGACCCATTATCAATGAGTACTCGAGCCACATGGGAAGCCTTGCACTTGACGGATATATATAACGCCTTAGTATGTCCCCTCCCCTCAAGAGGGAATTCTTCATCAGAAAAGGCTATTAAATCCTTAAGAAGAATCGACCCTACAAATTCCTCCAACCTGTTTACCTCGATCGTCTCTGGTACATGAACTTCGCTCAAAACCTTCATTAGAGACTTTTGATGTGTGGGAGACGTTTGCAAGAGTTCAAGTAAAGAGATTTGAGCGGGCAATTTCCGCAACTGGTCGACCACGTTATACTCACTTGCTTTGATTATAGCCAGAAATTCTTTAGCCTCTTCATCAGTAACTGGCTTTGCAGGTTGGGTATTAGCTTGAGCATAGGTCCGTCCAGACCTTGTAATCAGGTCAACATCTAGCTCATACGACCAGGGAACTGCTTTGTTATCCGTGTACTCATACAGCTGGGGCATCTCAATAATTATTTCTTCATCAGTTGAAGGCACTTCCACTATCAGTCCTTCATGGTCGGAGGCATCCTCAAGTGGGGGCATGTCCTCGATCAATGGATCTGGTTCACTCTTTTCAGCACTTAGCTTAGCAAATTCTTTCTCCCAATCGATGACGACTTCGGAGATAGTTGACACTATTCCAGCTTGGTCAGCATACACGATCACGCCAGTCTTAACCATTTCTTGAACCCTTTCTTTCATGGTAGGCAAGGGAGGATTCTCATCTGTCGGATAGTAACCAACTTTAACTAATCCGCTATAGATATCTTTGACAGACACCTTCAAGTTCATCTTTTTGCCAAAGCATTGAACTCAAAGATTGCATTCACGTTTCCCTGATGTTCCGGCAACGGATTCTTCTTGACATTCAGTTGGGTGGTACGGAAAGAAAATGCCTTAGTATCCAACAAATTTTGGATCTTGTGTTTCAAAGTCAAACAATCATCAGTTGAATGGCCGACCTCTCCCATATGATACTCACATTTTTTGGAGGGATCATAGTTGGAGAATTTTTCAGCATTGGGCCGCTTTGGTTCGTGGGAGATCAATCCCTTCTTTTGGAGTATCGGCAGGACCTGAGATAGAGGGCCAGGAAGAGGAGAGAATTGCCTTTTGGTGAATTGCCGCGGTGCAGGCACTCGACCTCCATCTTGCTGATTCCCAGGGACACGAACCATCTGAGGCTTACTAGGGGTTGGTTGCGCATATGCAACATTGATTTCAGTGGTCGGTTCTTTGTCTTTCTTCATGGTGAACCTTTTGCCTTGATGAGTCGGTTCATTGAACCATCCATCCCTTAGCCCCATTTCGATCTGTTCACCCACTGGGATAAGTTGGTTGAAGTTCTCAACGTATGTGCTAGCCATCCGGTTACGGAATTCATACGGGAGAGTCTTGACGAACAACTTCATTAACTCCTTGTTTGTCGGCTCAGGAGTGATTTGAGCTGCCAAGTTTCGCCACCTTACAGCATACTCCTTAAATGACTCACTTTTCTTCTTCTCCATCCGCTCAAGATCCTCTCGGGAAGGTGCAATGTCCATGTTGAACTTATCTTTTGCTTTAGGAAGGCATCGGCCACATCATTCAGTGTCGAGAAGGTTTACATTTTTCATTATGTACCAGTTGAGTGCGGGCCCAGTCAAGCTTGCATGAAACGATTGGATCATGAGAGGCTCGTTCTTGACGTATTGGGCCATGCGTACGTGGTACATCTGCAAATGAGCTTTTGGGCAGGACGTACCGTCGTATTTCTCGAACTCCGGCATCTTAAACTTCTTCGGCATTTTGACTTTCTCATAAACCGACAAGTCGAACGGGAGTGAATTCCGCGACTCTTGCAATTGTTTCAGTTTTTCTTCAAGTTTGGCGAAGCGTTCATCTTGCTCCGCCTTAGGGACATTGTCGGGCTTAGCCTTTTCGGTTGTGACGAACAATGGGTCATCCTCCAGCTCAGGCATGTCGTCATCACCCATATGGGCCTTGTCCGTCTGCTTTGGGACTACTATCTCGGGGAGAGTGGGCGCAAGAGTCTGATTCACTTGGAGGGATTGCATTTGATTTGTCATAAGTTGCATAGAGGTGAGCAACTGCTGGAGTTGGTTTTCCATGGCGGTCATACGATCATGCATTTCGGTTTGGTCGGCCATTTTTGCTCTTGATCGTGTAATGATGGGCGAACGTGGAGGATCCGTTATCACCTTATTTAAAAATAACAGAGGTAATGTAAGAACCAAGTATAGGAAAACGATCCATGACAATGGTCTATTCACCTCATTTACTCATTAACATTCGAAATTAAAAACTAAAACCAAATTCCATAAAAAAAAGTTGAAATTAACATCCCCTAAACATTGAAACTAAGGAAACATCTCATTTTATATGCTTTCGGGAGCCCAATGCCTTGCGAAGCTTTTTATTTTCAGCTTCAGCCATTTCCACTTTCCGTTTAAGATGCTCAATCCGTGCTTGCTGAGTAGGCTTCTCAGTCACATCAGGGACCACTGGACGCAAGGCGGCAGGAATCCGGTGTTGTTGGATATAGAATGTTGACGCATGGTGAGTCTCCTCCTCGCCTTTCAGTCTCTTGGGCACCAAAATCTTCTCTGGATGGCATTCATTCCATGCAGCAATGATCGTCTGAATCTCGTTGAAGTAGTCATAGTCTGTGCGAGTAAAACGAACTTGGAACAATTCCATCTTGAGAGGCGGAGGAACTTCTTGAAGAGCTCTGTATTAACGGGCCACCCTATATGGGTAATAAGAAGTAGTACCAGAGAGACCCAGCAGCGGGATTGGCTCATCATATTTATGAGAGAAACGAGCTTCCTCAACATGGAACCATTTAGCGTGCCATAAGAATGCTTCAGGATTAGGATTTTTCAGAAAATTGATCCAACATGAGTATTGTTTACTCGGGGCAAAACGTTCCAAGACCTCAAATTTTTGTATGGGATGTCTAAAATCATCGATTTTAAATTGTTTCATAAGGTGCCCAAACCCTTTTATGTGGGAGAAAAACCATATTTGCAAAAGTTCAGGGAGGGCACGCATGGTCCTTTCTTCATTTTGTTTGAAACGGTTTAATGACAAAAATGTTTCAGCCAAAATCATGTTGACATAATTTAACCTGTCACAAACTTGGTTAACCACCCATGAAATTGAAGGATTTATCGCATTTTTTCGATAAGGAAAAACAATTAGTCCAAAAAATGCTAAAATAAAAATCCTAGCCTTTGAAATCATTGGCTGATTTGCAAAACACTTTGCCAAAAAAGAAAATGGGCATGCATAACAATTGGCTTTGACAACCTTCCTTACCATTTCAGCTTTGATTGTTAAAATATGTGATAATTCAGAAATAGAATCTATACCGATAGGCGGCCTAACAAGCTCCTTTTCAAGAGGCATTCCAATGGCAATACTATATTCCTCCAATGTTGGGGTTAGTTCGTGCTCACCAAATATGAAGGTGGAAGTCTGTGGACACCAGAAGTGTGGTAGCGCTTGCATAACACCGGAGTGGATGTTGATCTCTAGCAATGGGAGAAGTCGGGAGATTCTTGCTTTCACATATCTTTGGCCCTCTTGATCTAATTGGTCCAACCACGTTTTGAGCTCTTTTTTAGGAGTGGAAATGAAGCGTACATCGGTTTTCCCCATTGCATATAAAACGAAAGCGGCGACGAAACCTATTGTCATGGACCGACAAAAATGCAATGAAGTAAGTAAATTGCAAAGTCAGAGTTTAGACAACTTACTTTCACCTGGAATGGATGACAATCACATAGACACACACATGAAACGTGAGGCTCGATTTCTACCTAGACGGCTTAGCAAAGTGGAGCTAAGGGGATGGTCTGACCGTTGCAGTCTCGCATTAACGTGTCAGGTCCTCCGAACTCCGGCTCAGTCGAAAGGAATGTCCTATAATCACGCAGTCTCGCGGATATGGACAAACACAGACACCATGAAAAACTTTCGGGGAAGAGAAGGTCAACCTCTACATAGCAGTCTCGCTTTTGAGGAAGTGTCCTTCTCAACACCATCCTAAAAATCCTATCGCAGCCCAGGTCCGGCAGCAGGTTGTGTGTGCAATAGTGTCGTGTAAATGCATAGGCATGCATAACAGTTCATATCAAACAACACTTCGTTCATAAAAATAAACCATACATTCCTACACCTCCCTACAAAACAAAGGTTAGCAAACACTTCCCCTTATACCTCCCATCCTACAAGAACATTTAACACCTTAAATATTAGGGACGTACCTGGGATCCTTGCTGCCAAACAAAAATGATTTTGTTTTGAAAAGAGAAAATTGGCCTAAGTCCACTAAAAGTCTTAAATCAAGTCCCCAGCGGAGTCGCCAAGCTGTCGCGACCTCCCCGAAGCGGGTTGGACCACCTAAGGGTTCGGCTAATGGATTGCTAAGTCTAGACTTAGCTCGAGCTCTCCCAAGCCCATACCAATTCGCAACTTAGGTTTTAAGTTCTTAATATGCAAATGATTTTTATCATGGAGTCGCCACTAATCTATTTTTTGGTGGGTCGATTAGAAACCCAAGTAAAGTAATGGGAGAATTACTTCACTCCTACGAACCAGAGATTAAATGAGTTCGGGACTTGATTACGCTAGATTTCTCCAACGCCCTTTCGGTACCTTTTCTCTTTTATTTCAAAAAATTGTTTTGCAGGCAGCTTGGATTGATTTTAGCCTAAAACACTAAAGTGATCATATGGGTGCACAAACACTAAAGATAACATTCAAAAAAAAAAACGTTGCAGAATTAAACACAATAAGGCAATCAATTATTTTTGGGATTTTCTCTTGTTTTAAAATGAAAACTTACTTAGACAACATGCTTATGATTTTTTTTTTTGATATTTTTTTATTATTGAAATTCGAGATGATTACTGAAAATTGACTACAAAACCCGACAAGTTATCCTACTCCAGTGAGGAAATAATTTAGATTAAATCCCATTTCAATTCGGAAACTCATCTTAATTAAGTAGCCGTAACATGCAATCTAATATTAAAAATCTAACTAGATAAATTCTAAACATGTGACCCTATCCTATTCAAGAAAATTATATATATATATATATATATATATATATATATATATATATATATATATATATATTTTTTTTTTTTTTTTTTAAAATGAGATTATTAAAACATGCAAACATTATCTAAAACCCTAACTACAAAAACGTTATTTAGATCCTCTCCTAATCTATTCCAAAATTATCTAAACATGCAATCATATTCAGACTAATAATATTATCATGACGCCCTATATATATCATGACGTGCAAAATGCAATTCTAATTTATGAAGCCATCATATTCCGAATGCAAGATTTGATTGACTTTTTTTTAGTGTTTTCCAAAACAAACAATTACCAAATAAGCATTGTACCCAACTCACTCAGGATATTCATCAAATGAAGGGTGAAAATAATCGGAAAAATAATCCGTCATCTCACGGATAAAATTAGCGATTATTTTAACCCTAAACATCATAACAATCAAGAAAAATCAAAATAATTAGAAAATTGATCGGAAGTCTCTCGGATCAACTTAATAATTATAATGATTTCAAAGCCAAAACACTATCAAAATCAACATAATTAAAAAAATGGTCCGAAATCTTACGAACCAAATTAATAATTATGGTGATTTTTACCAATAATATCCTATTAGGTAATGCCTAAAACCTCAATTAACATCAAACATTTCAGTTTATATAATAATTTTTAAAAGAAATTTGGTTAAAGAAAACTACCTTTTTTGGATCCGCGCCAAAATTTCACGAACCGTGGTTCGCGTCGGGGTCGGGTTATGGCGGTTGCAAGGAACTCAGCAATGTTCTCGAGCTTGGGAGGGTGAAGCGACGGGGTGGACGCTCAAGCGGCGATGGTGACGGCGCGGGCTGCGGCAGAACGGAGGTGCGGCGTCGGCTGGTCGTCGAGGGGCAGAGGCGGAGCGGCTTGGTTTGTAGCGTCGGGTTGCTGGTCTTCAGCTCCGGGCAACGTCGGCGTGGACTCCGGACGCCGGGTCGCGGGTGGAGGTGCTGCGGTGCGGTGACGGGCCGCTGTGGAGGTGCTGCTCGTCTCGGACCGACGCGGTGGCGCGGCGAGGAGGCTCGCGGGCTGCAGGGGTATAGGCGGGTGCTCGTGGCGGTGGTTTTGCAGGCGCGGGACACGGGCGAACAGAAGCGCGGCCGCGGTTGCAAGAGTCGAGGCGGTAGTGCAGCGGCGGCAGGAGGTGCAGGTGCGGTGACGAGTGAGCAGGAGTCGCTTGAAGCTTCGAGCTGCAAGGTGCGGGCGAGCGGAGGAGGTGCTTGGAGGAGGGTGAAGCGAATCGGGAGCTGCTGGTTGTCACGGCCACAGCAGGGGCGGCGAACGGCGGTGCGAGCTCGTGGGTGGTGCTCGCACGAGGGCGGCCGGCGGTGCGGTGGCTCGGCTGCCGGTGCACCGGCGAGCGCAGCGGCACGGACACAGGCGGAGTAGCAGAAACCGGTGGAAATCCAGCAGCGAAGAACCCTGGAGAAGATGAACAGTAGGGGTCTTGTCTTTGCTTTTTGCTTTTCTTTTTTTTTTTTTTTCCCCCTCTCTCTCTTTCCTGTCTTCAGTCTCTGCCGTCTCTCTCTGTTTTTTTTTTTTTTAATCTCCTCCTCCTGACTTCATATTTTCTTTTTTTTTTTTTTTGGTTTTTCTCTGACACACTCTCTTACACACTCCCTTCCCTTCACTCGTTTGAACGAAGGAGAAGTCTTTCACAATGAAAATTTTTCTTTTTCACTGACAATCCTCTTTATTTTAATCTCTGACAAACCTCTCAAAATGAGAAAATTTTCGTTTTCCCCTCTCTGAATTCACCCTTTTTTTATTCTCTCCCACACTCTCCATTCCCCTTTTTTTTTATCGAAGAAGAAGCCCCCTCACTCACAAAGACGTTCAGCTTCCCTCTCTCGCACTTTTCTTTCTGACAAACCTCTCGAATCAATTTCTCTTCTTTTTTTAATCTCTCACAAAACCTCTCCAGTGAATGCCTCCTCCTCCTCCTCTCTTTACTTGCTTATTTATAGGCGACAGGTGAACAGGAAGCAGCCGCAACTTTCCTTTGCTTGTTCAAGTTTGGTTCTTTTTTTTTCAAATATGGTGGCCGCCGCCTGATCTCTAGGAAGGAAAGTATTATAAAATGTCAGCCCATCTTTTTGCATGCGTCTGTGGAATTTTCACGTCCCCCCGTTCATGTGTGCATGTGCATGCATTAATGAGGAGAAGAAAATGCACGTCCATGGATTCTTCTTTCTTCTGCACGCTTGGGCCTTCTTATACGGCTACTTGTCCCTCCCTTCTATAGGATAGCCACAATTTTTGACTTTTCTTGTTTATTATTTGCTTCCTCCTTCAGCAAATTGCTCGTTTACTTCTCCTGACAACCCACACTTGAGAGAGAGAGAAAGAGAGAGAGAGAGAGAGAGAGAGAGAGAGAGAGCATATTATATAATATATCATGGGCTCATTTTGCCTCTCTGAGGCTCCTCACGTCCGCCGAATTCTTGCGCATGCATGTGCATGCATTAATGAGCGAGAGACAATGGACGTGCAGGAACTTCTTTCTTCTCCAGCCGATTTGCTCTCCAAGAAGGAGAGAATATTATAAAATTGTGAGCCCATCTTCTTGCAGACCTTCTCCGGAATTCTCGCGTGTGCAGTGGAGAATTTTTCTTTGGTTTCTTCACGCTTGCGGCTTCTCTAGAATTTTCACGTCCTCCCTATTTTATCCATGCATGTGCATGCATTAATGAGGAAGAAACAATGGACGTGAAGAACTCTTCTTTCGTCTTTCTTTGACTTTCATTGTGTGTTTTCAGATTAGCAAGAGAGAGACCACCTTTTGTGCATGTAATCGACCGCGAGCCGCTGCGTCTTGTTATCTTTTGGTACCAATGCAAATGCAACTACATGAAATGCAATTTTACTATTTATTTTTTAATTTTAATTTTTTTTTCATGCAACTAATTACTAAATGATTAGGCAAAATTTAGGTGTCAACACATGGAATGGAGGAAAGCCATGGAGGAAGAGATACAAGCACTAAGAAAGAACGAAACATGGGACCTAGTACCGAGACCTAAAGAGGTACATCCTATATCTTGCAAATGGGTCTATAAACTTAAAACTCGACCAGATGGGTCGATAGAAAGATATAAGGCACGACTAGTTGCTCGAGGATTCTCTCAAAAGTATGGCTTAGATTATGATGAGACCTTTAGTCCAGTGGCAAAGATTACTACAGTTCGAGTCTTACTAGCACTTGCAGCAAGCAAGTCGTGGGAATTATGGCAAATGGATGTGAAGAATGCCTTTTTACATGGAGAACTAGATCGAGATATATACATGGAGCAACCAGATGGTTTCAAAAGTAAGTTTCATCCAGATTATGTTTGTAAGTTAAAGAAAGCCCTCTATGGCTTAAAACAAGCCCCGAGAGCATGGTATGGGAAGATTGCTAAATTTCTGGTGCAAAGTGGCTACTTTGTAGCCCCAGTAGACTCGAGCTTGTTTGTAAAGGCAGAAGATGGCAAGCTTGCAATAGTATTAATCTACATGGATGATCTAATCATCACTGGAGATAATGAAAATGAGATATGCCAAATCAGAACCAACCTCTCAGTGCAGTTCCAGATGAAAGAGCTTGGAGAATTAAAACATTTCCTGGGACTAGAGATTGAGAAGACCAATGAAGGATTATTCCTATGTCAGCAGAATTATGCACAAGACCTCCTAGACAAGTTCGGGATGCTTGATTGCAAACCTATTTCTACTCCAATTGATGGAAATGTAAAGTTATGTGCAATTGAAGGACGAGAATTGGAAGACTCAACTATGTACAGGCAATTGGTGGGTAGCCTTATTTACCTAACCATAACATGGCCTTATATTGCCTTTGCAGTGGGAGTAGCAAGCCGATTCATGGAGAAGCCGCGAAGGCCCCACTTAGATGCAGTCAGGCACATACTAAGGTATGTAAATGGTACATTTGATTTTGGGCTTCTGTATAGGAAAGAAGCATCATGTGAAGTTGTAGGCCATTGCGATGCTAACTTTGTTGGAGATCATGACATGCGACGATCAACTACTGGATATATGTTTAGCCTCGGATCAGCAGTAGTGTCATGGTGTAGCAAAAGACAGGCAATTGTGTCACTATCTACGACAGAAGCTGAGTATAGAGCAGCATCAATGGCAGTACAAGAGAGTGCATGGCTAGTACAGCTAATGAAGGATCTCCATCAACCAATAAATCAACCTACACGGATATACTGTGATAATCTATCAGCCATAAGCTTGGCAGAGAATCCAGTTTTCCATGCGAGGACCAAGCAGTGCACTATCATTTCTTACGGGAAAAAGTTTTACAAGACGAGATAAAGATGGAGTATGCCAAAATAGATGATCAAGTTGCAAATATCTTCACCAAAGGTCTTGGAGCTGTAAAATTCGAAGAGTTTCGAAGGCAACTTGGTATGATCACAATGTCCATGCTAAGAGAGAGTAGTCGGTGAGGGGGTGTGTCAGAAAAAAAAAGGGAGCACCGCCTCTCTCTCTCTCTCTCTGGATTTTTCCAGATTTCTCTCCCTTTCTCTGCTGCACCAGAATTTTCTCCCCCTCTCCAGACTTTTCTCTCCCCCTCTCTCCAGATTTTTCTCTCCGACTTTACACCCTATAAATAGGGGTTCTTGCCCCTTGTGTGAGGGGTGTGTGTGATGTGAGTGGAGTGTGTACGTGAGTGTGTGAGTGGGTGGAGTAGGTGACGTGAGTGTAGAGTGATAGAGAGTGAGTGGGTGTGTGCAAGAATTGTGTTCGTGTGAGGTGTGAGGTGTATGAGAGTGGTGTGTAGAGAGTTTGTAATATTGTTTATATAAAATAAAGCAATTGTTTTACTTGTACATCCACTTACTTCTCAACAGTTTACGTACTTGCAATATTTTCTCGTCTTACAA
This sequence comes from Eucalyptus brandiana, assembly GCA_014182725.1. Lineage (NCBI taxonomy): Eukaryota > Viridiplantae > Streptophyta > Magnoliopsida > Myrtales > Myrtaceae > Eucalyptus > Eucalyptus brandiana. The sequence goes on along the minus strand of CM024677.1, from coordinate 21,083,002 downwards.
CCGACCGAAATCTAAGAAAGAAACCTTCTTGCCATCGCTCTCCACAGCCACCAGCCGATCCAGCACTAGCATCGGAAGCTGATTCTCCAGCATCAGCATATCCTTGCAAATGTCTGTCATTATGTGGATGTTCCCGTGGTAACTGAAGATGGGGTCGTTGGGCGCGTAGTCGTCCACCTTGCTGGCTGCGAACCTTAGGATCTCGAGCATGAAGCAGCCGTCAGTTATCATCAGCTCCAGGAACTGGGGTGCCGCGCCCTTGCTGCTTCCTGCCTTCCACTTTGGGTCCAGCGCGTCGTAGCTCTCCTCGAGGTCCCATGCCACCTCCCTCAGGGACTCGAAGAAGCACTCCTTAGGCTTCTTGGACCGCTTAAGGAAGTGGCGGACCGTGCGGCGCTTGTGTTCGTCCATGGGGAGGAGGTGGGCCTCGCCATGGCAGTAGGGGCCGAAGGAGACAACTTGCGGCTGGTAGGCCTCGCGGTTGAGGGCGGTGAAACGTGCGGGGACCCTGTAGATGGACCGCATCTTCCAGTACCGTTGCACCTCGTCAATTGGGGCAATCGAGTCGGACTTGTCCGGTTCCATAGAAAACATAGTTCCACAAGTTTCACAGGTTCCACAAGTTTCTGTTTTGGAGGGTCTTTTGGAGGGTCTTTTGCTCTTGTTTTTTTTTTTCCTTCAAGCTGAAAGGAGTGAGAGAAGAGGTGAATTTATGGGGAGAGGAAGAGAATGGAAGAGTGAAGAGGGCTGGGGGATGAAAGTTTTGGGGTGCCCAGGCCCAACTAATACTTCAAGATGAGTTACGGGACAAGCCATGTACATGTGATTCGCTTCTCCTGCACCAGGATTCGAATTTCATGCACGCAACGCCCGTAATCCCCCGATCGTGTATTAGCCTGTGAATTCGATGAATCTCCCGTGTGTCTCTCTCAATCAAAGGGCTCCTATGGATTGAATACATGTAATGCCAATTTGGACAGCAACTTTACATATTTGACGTGGCACTAGATTTAAAATAATACTTATTTTTTGTTGTCATTTTTTCATTATATATTTGAGATATTCCAAATCTCTTACTCAAGTCTCAAGTTTAGTATTCGATGCACTTTTTTTCATGGATACGCTGCACAACTATAAAAGAAAAAAATGTTGCCACAAATAGTGGCATAATGATATTATGTGTGCAGGATTTGTTCACGATAATCATATAACTTCCTGTTAAATAACTTTAGATGGCACATAAGACTAGTAATAACCATCTTGTGTGAAACTCAAATACTTCCGCCTGTTTCATACTAAATCGGCTACAAGCATTTATGACCTCCAATAAAGAAGAGCTCCAACCCAGTATAATTGCTTATGAGCTCCAATCGAGAAGCACTTGGATCCATTATAAGTGCTATCATTAGTAAACTCTGAACACAAATATATTGCCGGACTATCACCCGATCAGATTAGTATGTCATTTTGATGAATTGGTTAAGCCCTAATTACGTGTATTGATGACCTCATTCCGGGTCCCTTCGTGCGGGCAACACATTCAGTTTTAGTCCCAAATAAGCCAAGTGGGGGGACATTCGTTTCTTGCTCAAAGACTGATTAAAGGCAGTTCACTACTTTTGCTTTGAGAAGAATCCTTATAAAATAAATTCACTAGCACTAGGGCACACGCATCGTGTGCAAGAACGGGAGGAAAAAAGATAAAATTTAGGAGCATGAGTCAAATGCATTGTGAATTTGTCTATGTTAAGTGTATCTACCACTCATGAGTGGTAATTGTGAGACTATTTAAATGTTGTCCAGATGAAGAAGTGATTACCTACCTACTGTACTAGATCATGTTCAATGTTACATTGGCCCCGTTTGGCTGGAACCCGAAAATAAACTTAAAAAATAATAAAATAATAGAAGTGTGATGCATCCGAAATTTTTTTTCCACTAAATAGTTTTTCTAGGAGAATAATAATATTTTCAGGTATTTAGCTGAAATGAGAAAATAAATTAGAAAATATTTTCAACTGGTTGGTATAAGCCTTCGTGCACTCCTTTTGATATTGTTTTATTTTTATTTTTCATTTTTTCTTTACTTTTATAATCGAATTTTCAATTACTTTTTTTTTTTGTTTTTTGTTTTTTTTTTTCGCCTCTTCTTCGGCCAATCCCTTGCAACAGGCAATGTTGAGCTCACCAAATTCCAGTGAGCTCAAGCCTCACCAAAGGTCAGCGATGCTAAGTGAGCTTGAGTCTAGTCACATTTGCGCAAGATCAGGGCCAATTGGTCCGATGACCAAAATGAGAACCATGATAGCAACAAAGACGACAATGGTGACAATGAAGGGATGGAGAAGGACACCGATGAACAAATGGGCAGGTCAGAGGTGGGTATCACGGAGGAGAAAAAGACCGAGTTCCCCCATGCGTATGTCTTCGTCAGGTATATGCGCAACAGGAAAAACAGCGGCAGGATAGTGGCTCCTTTGCCTCCGTCGGATGGCTGTCCTTCTGATATAATGGAATGTAATGTATGCGGTCAGCTCAGGAGGGAGGATGAAGAGGCGGAAGCCGACGGAGATGCGATGTAGTAAGAAGCTCTTCTCCTTATGGACTCACTTCTGGGAATTTTGTTTTTTTTCTGGACCATCCTTTGGCCTTGCACTTCAATCGAATCGGCTGTTAGTCAATACTTAACAGTAGAGGGACCCAGTTGGCTAGCTTGTAGAACTTTGCTTTACAATCCAAACCTCTTGTGGTGAAAGTTGTGGGTTGCGAGTACTGAGTTCCTAATTTCAGCCATTTGGTGGGAAAAATTGATCTTGTGATGCCGAATGCCATGTGCTCTGTCTGTGACGATGGTGTAGCTGCAATTCTCTGAAGGTGATTTTTCTTTCTTTATTTACTTCAAGATATCATTTGAAATCTAATAAGGTGAAGTTCCGGGAAGATTTACCATGAGTTCCTTCGTGGAATCATTGAGTATGTGTATTGATTAACTGGAATGTTTTGCGGATCCTTTAAGTTAGCTAAGTTGCTCGTATTTTTCAATCCTCAGATTTTGCAGCTCTTTGGCATTAGAAATGGGGGTTGCATCTATTGATAAGAGATTTGATCTGAGGATATGATTTCCCCACCTATCTTGTTGGGATGTGGAAAAACTTACCATATATGCTTTGATTCAATTGGAAGGTTGTTTGTGGATCTTAAGGGACAGGTCTTTTTCTGTCTCTTTGGAATCCTTGGGGCCACACTAGCCTGGTTGTGTTTGGACTTGTGAGCTGGTGAGTTTCCTTTGCTTCTTCCCTCACTAGCTCGACGGCCAAGGATACGTCCGGTGTATGATGCTAGTTTCTCCAATCCGAGCCCAGCGATCTTGCCTCATGTCCCTAATCTCACCCATATAAGGAAACATCGAATGGCATCCTATTCGCGCTGTCTTGTTTTCGTGTTTTCATCGTCTCGAGCCTGTGTAGAGACTGAGTTTGGTCCCCAGTTATATGTTTCTCAGTCTGTTTCTCAATAGCAAGATGACGAGTTGAGACAGAAGGAACATCATCCTTCCGTCCGTCAAAAATGAGACTGAAACAGCTACAGGCTTCAAGGAGTCAGCATGAGCTGATAAATGGGGTTGTCTTGCGTATTATGTCTTCTCAGATTTTTTGGGATATTCCATAACTCGATGTGGAAACTCAAATCTCATCCCTTCATATATATCATGCTTAATAATAATTATGGGTATTATTTTTTATTAGAATGGCGAGTATATTCACCACAATTTGTATATTGCAAGAATCATATAACGACACCACTAATTATGTATCACATTAATAGTCAGATTACTTACAATAGAAATAATATCATAACCATCAATCATTAGTAATTTGATTAATTTAGTTGTGATTATAACTTATGGCCGTCACATACTTAAGGCGTTATTGTGTAGTTACTTATTAGAAATTGAGAGAGAGTGTGTAAAAGAGTATTTTGGGTATGTTATCTCTATTTTTCCGTGATTGAAAGTCAAACCATACAAAGAGACGGGAGTAACTCCGTTAATCAAACAATAAACTTTTATTCATTTGCTAAAGCAATATTTTTGTTAGGTTTCAATGAAATTTCGTTTCATATGTCTATAAAATAAGATGAAATTGGGGTGGCTCTTTTTTTTTTTTTGTGAATGTTTAGCAAGGAGAGTAGTGGGAGTATATAGAATTGACGCAAGTGAGCTTCGATTTTTTTGTTATCTCTAATAAAATACGTATTTTGTTTTTATATGTTGAAATTTACTTTTGCGTCAAAGTTCAAATTAACTTAAGAAAAATGGAATTTAGGAAAAAACAAAGTGATAAAATGAAAAGGAAAAAGTTCGTCTTTGATCTCAGAAAAAGGAGGGCCGAGAGGCGCACACCGACGACACCGTCTCGGCCGCGCGGTTCCTGCCTTCGCTGCTCGGTTCGGATTGTCCTCCCCTTCCTCCGGGTTCGCCTTTTCCTCAGGGGTTTTCTCTTGAATTGATCGTGGCCTTGCTGTCGAAGGACAAGCTCAATGCTTTCGGTTTGATGGAGCCGGTTTCGTCGCGGGGTGGGGGCGAGGTGGATGGGGAGAGATCGGTGAGAGCTTACGGTATTTATCCAAGAGCTTCTTTCTTCAACCACGATTGCCTGACAAATGCTTGCAGATTTGACTATGTAGACTCTGCTTTTGACGGCAATACTGATATAGTCGTGCGGATGATCCTTGATGTCCCTCAAGGGAGGGAGATCTGCCTGAGTTATTTTCCTGTCAACTTGAATTATGCGAATAGGCAGAGGAGGTTGATGGAAGACTACGGGTTCACCTGCGACTGCGATCGGTGCAAGGTCGAGGCCAATTGGTCTGATGATGAGAATGAGCACGATGATATCGGCGAAGACGATGATGGTGACGGTGAAGGGATGGATGAGGATGCCGATGAACAAATGAGCGGGTCGGAGGTGGGTATTGCAGAGGAGAAAGAGACGGACTTCCCCCATGCATATTTCTTCGTCAGGTATATGTGCAACAGGAAAAACTGCGGCGGGACATTGTCTCCTCTGCCTCCGTCATCGGATGATGCTCCTTCTGATATAATGAAGTGTAATGTATGTGGTCAGCTCAGGAGGGAGGATGAAGAGGCAGAAGCCGATGGAGAAGAGGATATGGACGAGTGAGCTCCCCCCATTTGCGATGTCGTAAGAAGCTCTTCTCCTTATGGACTCACCTCCAAGAATTTTGTTTTTCCTTCTGATCCATCCTTTGGCTTTGCTATCCAACCAAGTCAGCTGCGAGTCAATACTTAACAGCAAAGGGACCTAGTTGGCTAACTTGTAGAACTTTGCTATACAATCCAATCTTCTTTTGGTGAAGGTTGTGGATTGCGAGTGCTCTTGAGTTTCTAATGTTGCCCCATTCGAGGGAAAAAATTGACCTTGTAGTGCCGAATGCTGTGTGCTCTGTGATTACGGTGGAGCTACTGCTCTCTGGAGGTGAATTTTCTTTCTTTATCTAAACATAGGATGTCGTGTAAAATCTGATAAGTGAAGTTCCGGGAAGTTTTATCATTAGTTCCTTTGTGATATCGAGTATGTGTATCGATAAACTTGCATGTTCTGTGGATCCCATCAAGTCGTCTAAGTTGCTCATATTTCAATCTTCGGATTTTGCAGTTCTTTGGCATTAGGAAAGGTGGTTGAATCTGTTGATAAACAATTTGATCTGATATTGGGGCATGTGATTTCCCAACCAAATGATGTTGGGGACGTGAAGAACTTGCCATATTTGCTTTGATTCGATTGTGCAGCGTGTGCGGTTTCTTTCCTTAATAACGTGCTGCTAATAACGTACTGAAGGCTGTTCGTGGTTCTTGAGGGACAGGTCTTTTCCGTGAGTCTCTTGGAATCCTTGGGGGCTGTGGCCTGGATGTGTTTTGACTTGTGAGCTGGTGATTTTTTTCACCTCTTCGATAACTAGTTTGACGGCCAAAGATACATCCGGCGTATGATGCTAGTGTCTCTAATCCGAGCTCAACTTGCCTCATGTCCCTGATCTCACCCATACAAGGAATGGCATTCTACTCACGTGTCCCATTTTAGCTTTCTCCATCATCTTGAGTCTGTGTAGAGACTGATTTTGGTCCGAGATATATGTTTCTTGGTATGTTTTTCAACAGCAACGACGGGGCGAGACAGAAGGAGACCCTTTGTCCTCTCGTCTGTCGAAAATGATTCCGAAACAACTATAGGCTTTAAGAGTCGGCATGAGACGATGAAGGGGTTGCCTTGCATATAATGAGGGGTGTGCTAATGGTAATGGAATGTCTAGAATAAATATCAAAATCCCGACATTGTACAGACAGCTCTGTGTGTATTACCAGTGTTATGATTAGACAAAACAGGCAAAGACGTAATCGAAGTTTAACAATAACCTTAACATCCATAGAACAGAGCGTGAGAATCAACGGCAGACGAGTCATTATGCAGTCTATAGTTCCTAATGCATCAAAGATGACAAACACAGGCATTCCAAATCAATTTGATGATTAAAGTCTGCAAAATTGACATTGCATAACTCAATGTAGAAACTTAAAAAGTATGGGCATCTCATCCCATTATGTAATACATCTTTGTAATATTACAAAAGTTATTATAGATTAGCATTGTCAGTATATCAACATTTGTTCTTTTTTTTTTCCGTGGATGCATATTTTTCTGGGGGTCCAAAGAAAAATTTATTTCATGTATCTATAAATTAGATGAATAGAGGGTTTTTTTTTGGATGTATAGGAGGGAGAGTAGTGAGAGTGTACAATTGATGCAAGTAGGCTTTGATATTTTCTTTCTAATCTACTCACAATTTTTTTTGTTTATAGATATTTATTTCTGTCACAATCCATTTATATGGAGCAACCACCTTGTTTTGAGGACGGAAAATACCTATCTTATGTTTGCACACTTAAGAGAGCTTTGTGTGGCCTCAAGCAAGCATCAAGAGTATGGTTTGATCATTTTATCTTGTTTCTTTTAGCATTTGGTTTCTTTTGCAGCATTGTAGATCCTTCGTTGTTCATTCAAAAATCAGATCATGGCATTCTAGCTCTACTTTTATTCATGGACGAAATGATTGTCATCAGTAATGACCCAAACTTGCTTGATGGATTTATTTCTTCATTGAGTAGTGAATTACAATGAAGGATACAGAGCCATTACATTACTTTTTGGTTGTGGAGGTTAGAATATTTTTTCATAGTCTTTATTTGTGCCAACCACAATATGCTTTTTCAATTCTTGAATGTGCTCAAATGGAGGGTTGCAAGCTGGGATCCACACCTATAGCCACTCGCACTCATTCTCTCAAATGCGAAATTATTTTTGGATCCCATGCTACATCAAATTATTGCTAGAGCTCTTTAATAACTCATAATCACACGGTTGGATATTTCATACGCAGTCAATTTTATATGTCAATCCATGCATTGGCCTACTATGACTCATTTTCAAATTGTGAAACACATTTTGAGCTATGTTAGTAGCACAATGGATAGAGAAATGCGAATCTTGTCCAAGTTAACTATAGAGTTGAATGCCTTTTGTAATGAAGATTGGGCAAATTGTTGTTTGACTTGATGATTGACTAAGATATTTTTTACTTGTAGTAATTGTATATCATGGAGTGCTAAGAAGCAATGAATGGTTGCTCAATCTAGTGCCAATGTAGAGTATCGTGCAATGGCGTCAACAATTGCTGAAATTGTTTGGATATCTTTCCTTTTAAGAGATTTAGGTATTCATCTTTCAAGTCCACCAATATTATTTTGTGATAATATCAGTGCAATTTTTATGTTGATTTATCTTGTGTTATATGCAAGAACTAAATATATCGAATTAGATTATAATTATGTGCAAGAAAAAGTGGCTTGTGGAACTCCTGTGACTAAGTATGTTCCGTTTGTGCAACGAATTGTTTATCTCTTCATGAAGCTATTATTCCAAAAATCCATTTGGAAACTTACGTTGCAATTTGAGAACTTGGGATTGTCCCATTCCTAATTTGAGGGGGAGTTAGGACACTAAAGTATCAATCAGGGGAGAAGAATATGGAAATGTTAATCAAAATCACAAGCAGATTCTCGAATATACTAAAATCAAGGGATTGACAGCTTTCTTATTTAAATTATTGTATTGTTTCCTTATAAAGTGTAATGCTTTGTAATATCTTTAATATAGTGGAAATCATTTTAACAAATTATACATAGAGATCAACAATCAAACACCTTTATTCTTTAAGGATGTTTGAAGCAAATGGTGATTAGAGATGATTTTGAAGGCCGCATTTGTTTTCTCACTTAAATTCATTGCAACTTCACCAATTTAATCAAGAATAAGTGGCGCAATGGAAGATTTCATTTGCCTAGAACTTGATCATCCTTCACCCTACCCGATTCGAATTGGACAAACATAAAGGAGACTGAAAAAAGAGAATCATCATTTGACAATGTTAAGTGAAAATGTCCATCATTTAAAACGTTCAAAGAGGGATATGAACATGACTAAAAATAGGAGGAAGATCATACATAACAAAATTCAACAAACTAATCAAGAGATGATGATCGTGTTGGAAATTTTCTATAATATGGGCTTACATTGATTAATTAATTTTTTTATTTTAAATAATCGGGTTAATAAATATTCCAATACTTGTTGGACCCTATATTGATCTTATTGAATTGGGTATTGTCATTTATTAATAACGAACCTAGTTAAGTAGAAAATTATAGGTAATTGTGTTTAACTGAAGCCTGTAATGGGAAAGGCTTAGTTGACACGCTATTGATTAGGGTTTGCTAGGTCCCATCTAGAGCCTATAAAAGGTAGGTTGTACCTTGCTTGAATCCCATTGAAATCTGCTATATTGAAATAGATCATAGAGAGGAAGATCTAGCATTCCGATAGAACTCTGATTATCAGACTTATTTATTTTTCTTCAAGTGAAGCAATGGCTTAAACAAATACACTTTAACTCCGCTGTGTTTATTGATCTTGGTGTTTTACAGTCATATATGGATCTAATTCTTCTTGATTGATTAGTTGTTTATGTGAATAATTTTCTAATATCAGAGCAAATCATATATGATTATAGAACGAAAAAAAAAAAATTATGGCAAATTCGAATTTTTTTTTAAGCCGAATATGGGAGTTTTTTTTTTGCATGTGGATTTTTTGCTTGATCGATTCTAAAACCATAGGGTTTTTGTTCTACGATCTTTCCAACCATATATAATTTGTATAATTTCATTGAGAATTGAGTTAGAATTTGAAATTTGAAATTTTAGGGTTTACACATGAAAAAAGTTCTAGAATTTTCAAATTACTCGCAATTGATTGATGTTCATTGTAAATCATTGCATGGGTATTGATATGTGTGTGTGTGTGTGTGTGTGTGTGTGTGTGTGTTTTAGCATCTTTTTGTTGCATTAAGGTAAGTTTTTTGTGCTTAAATTTAAGAAAACACGAAAGATTAAAATTCTATTCTTGTATATGCACAACTATTACTAGAAAACATCGTAATAAACGAATTATGTTATGTTCTTTTTTGATATCGGTATAATGGCTCGCAACATGTGCATCTCTAGCTATAGCAGGCTTCAACATGAATAGCGATCTTCTAAGCCATGAGTTCTCTATAGAACATAACTATGTCATTACATACCAGTTAAAAAATCATAGTTTCTTCCTCTCAGCTAAGAGGTAGCCATCAAATTGGTTGACCACCAACGTCTAATTGTAGAGATTGCAGAGATGAATCCCATCTATAGCAGAATGATGGTTAAAACAAACCTACGTCCGAATAGCGCGTCGAGGATCAGAACTAGACATTGGTTGCTTTATTCATCACGTGTTGCTTTAGACCGGTACCATATTGGTATTCATATTCTAGGAGCTTTTGATCAATGCTGCTAAATTCACGACTCCCTCTCCCTTAGGGTTCATGTCTTTTCCTAAAGCCGCCGCCCACTTCTTCGTAAGCCCAAAACCAAAAATAAGAGCAAAATAGTATTATGGGCCATTAAAATAAAACAGCCTAATTTGTGGGCCGTGTGAAGGTTTGGGACCGCACTGGGTTTGCGCTACTCGCGGGTTAGGCCCTGCAGTCCGATCCGACCTGCTTGTGGGTCAAGGCCCGTGGGTTAGGTCTGAAATATTAAAATAATAATTATAAAGTATATATATATTTTTTAAAAAAAATTGTGGCAAAAATTGTTGCTTGGTAAATGCACTATGATCTTGGGAAGCACATGTTGTAAAGTACTTCATATTATTTGATGAATTTTGGGCATAAATTTTTTGGAGTTCCATATTGATAAAAATTAGTATATATAATAACTCGTCCAAAGGGGGTTATTGTGTATATCAATTTGGAAAATAGCATGAAGATTAATTCTTATATTTGAAAGACGGGGATGTATAATTGAAAAATATTTATCTGCCCAAAGGGGATAAATATTTTGAAAATTATATATAATTCCCCTCTATATTGATATTATTGAGATGTATGATTTAAAGGATTTATCTGCCTAAAGAGGATGGATCCTTGACAATTATATGTAATTCTCCTTGTTGTTGTTTTATAAACTTCATGCTGTGAAAAATAATAGTGCATTATACACTTTGCTCAAATGGTAGTTTATAATGTACTAATTATTTTTGTTAAATTGGTTATTGCCCATAATTGATCTTATTGCATTATGTGTGACAAGCAGTTACCTTTGCTGTAAATAACAATAATGCCATGGTTGAAATGTTAATTGGATCTATGATTATACTGTCAAAGACTTGATAAAAAAGAGAGACATTGTGATTGAGAATATCACAATTAAACCCATATTGGCTAATCCTCTAACAAGAGGCTTATGACCCATTTTGTTTAAAGAACATGTAAAGAATATGGGTGTTTTGGATTCTTTTGATTTCTTTTGTTAGTAGGAGGTATATAATTTGTATTTTTGGAAATTATAGTTATATGCAGACTGGTAATGCTTTTATGATGTCTATTAAAGCATTTATTTTAAATGATTATTATTATTGATTCTATTGTTATTGTTGCGACCTACCCTCGGGGGGAGGGAACGGGTTTAGGGGTATTGCCTAAAAGACGGGTCTAAGGCTCATGATTAGGCGCGAGCTCTCCCAAGCCCATATCCCACATGACATTGGGATATTTTTTAGGAATTTTACACAAAAGAAGTCGTCATTAGCTTATTGGGGTCGGCTAGAAACCAAGTGAGGCATGTGCAACCAAAGAATCTAGGGTCGGAGACTTGATGTCACTAATTGATCAATTAGTGCTATTTCAGTACCTAATCTTGTTCTTTTTAACAAAATGATTTTTGGTAGGCAGCTTGAATTGATTTTATACCTATCTACTAACATGTGAGGTGATCATACGGGTGCACAATCATTAAAATAACAATCATAGCTATCAAGATGCTACAAAATTAACACATGAAGCTAAACAATTACAAACATAATTAAACATGTAAATTAAACATGCAATATAATCAAAATACGAGCAAGTAAAGGTCTAATTACACTAATAAGGCAATACAAGACAATTCCTAAACAAATCCTACATTTTTTTGGATTTTAAATTTTTTTAATAATTTTTTTAAAAAATTATTTTTTAAAAGCGAACCGGGTCGGGTTCGGTTCAACCTGACCCGATCAGCATGACCGAACCCAGGTTCGGTCCAAATGGGGGCGGCGGCTGAATCGGCTTGTCCAAAGGACAAGGCCCGATCTCGGTCCAATCTCTTTTATTTTAAAAATGAAGCCCACAACTCCCTAAGCCCACAAGTTCATAAGTCCCTAAGCCCGCAAGCAAAAATAGCCCAAGCCCACAAGCAAAAAGCCCAAACTCAGCCCAAATCGTTCAAAAAACCCTACCCGGTTTGCGACCCACACCTGACTTGGTTTTTGGCCCAAACCCTAGGGTTTCTTGACGGCGCTAATGACGGTGGTGACGGGCTTGATGGCGGCGGCGATGGGCTTGATGGCGGTGGTGACACGGTGGGTGGCAACGGTGACGCAAGGTGGCTCAACGGAGGACTGTTGGCGTCACATATTTGGGTAGAAGGGAGCACAGTAGTAGTGGTGGTGCTCAGGCGGAGCTTCGGTGGCTGGCACGGTGATAGCGGCGGCAGGAATGGCGATGGCAAGCCTTCTTCGGCTCCCTCTTTCTTGAGCTCTCTCCCTCTCAACCCCCTTGAGATCTCAAATCGAATTTGGAGCTTCGGCGCTTGAAACCAGGGGGTAGTGAGCCGACGGCCGCGGCTCAGGTGTTGTGGTCGGTAGTTCGAGGCGACGACGACGTCGGGGTTAGTGGTGTCGTCGGTTGCTGAGGAGGCGATGACCAAGGTTTTAGGTGAGGCGGAGTGCGACGGTGGCTGGTGGAACGGTGACACGGCGTCTAATAGAGGTTGCAGGCGAGATGAGCTCGCGTTTAAGGAGGGCTTCGACAGTGGCGCAGGCAGAGGCGGGCCTCGACGTTGAGTTGAGGCGGCGAGGAGGGCAGCGGCTCAAACGGCGTCGGGCAGCGCCGCCGCTGCCCTCCTCCCCTCTGTTTCTTCAGATCTGGATTCCGGGGAAGACGGCCGTGAATGGCATCGATTGGGCGGCTTGTTGGCGACAGCGGCAGTGGCACAACTCCCTCTTTTCGAGCTCTCTCTCTCTCTCTCTCTCTCTCTTCTCCTTCTCTTATGGTGTTTCTCCTTGTGCTGTTTGAGTTCTCTTCAGCTCTCCCTAGTTTTTTTCCCTCTGTTGCTGGTCTCCCCCCTGCTGTCCTCTGTTTTCCCCCTTCGGTTCCCTAGGGTTTCATGCGAAGGTGGAAGAGGGAGAAGGTGGCATGGGCTGGGCCAAGGCGAGATCCGGCCCAACCCTTTCCACATTTTCCTTTTCTCTTTTTCTTTTTTTGTTTGTTTGTTTTGTTGTTTGTTTGTTGTTGTTGTTTTTTTTAGTGACTAATTCCTAATTTTGTACACGATTAAGTTCTAAATAAAACCGTAAAATTTAGGTGTCAACAGTGATCATTTCTCATGTTGACTGAGAAATAAAAGTATAAAACAATATCTTTAAACAAATTATAGTTTAAAGATGACTTGATGTCACTGATTATGAGATCTCATATTGGATTGTGACATAACCATGCAATTTCATGTTATTTAGAAATTACACTAATGCAATTTCATGTTGTTGAGAAATTGTACTGACGATCGATAAGAAATAGTGTATATTTTGATCACGTGTTGACACTATTTTTTACACTACTAGGCCCATGTACCATGAAAATATAATACTTATTATATGTGATTGTGGAAGATCATGTGTTGTGGTATTTTCTCAACACATTGATTTCCATAGTCCTATACTGAGAGTATATATAATTGGATTGGTTTTGAGATGCCATTATTGGAATATTATTTTTTAAAGTTGTAGCCACATAAAACAAAATTTACAGTTATTAACCCGATAGTGTCATTTTTAATATAAAATCATTTTCAAAATAAAATAAGTTAATTAATGTAGCCAAAGTGGGAGAATGTTGGAAATTTTCTATAATATTGACTTACATTAATTAAATAATCGGGTTAATGAATATTTCAATATTTGTTGAACCATAGAGTGATCTTATTGAATTGGGTATTGGCTTCTATTGATAACGGACCTAGTTAAACAGCAAAGTGTAGGCAATTGTGTTTAATTGAGGCTCGTAATGAAAAGGGCCTAGTTGACACGCTATTGATTAGGGTTTGTTAGGTCCCCTCTCTAGTCTATAAAATGGTAGATTATACCTATCAGTTGCTTGAATCTTATTAAAAGCTGTTATACTGAAATATGTTATAGAGAGAAAAATTTGGTATTTCGATAGATTTCTGATTATCAGACTAATATATTTTTCTACAAGTGAAGCAATGGCGCTTTAACTCCGCTGTGTTTATTGATCTCGATGTTTTACAGTCACATATAGATCCGATTCTTCTTGATTGATTAGTTGTTTATGTGAATAATTTTCTATAGATCTAGCATCCGTCATTAGGAGAAAAACCAAAAAAAGTGGAAAAGAGAGAGTATTGTATTGAGAGGTGAGGGGTTCATTTGTGGGAGCCAAGCACAGAATATACAGTCTGAATTGTGGTGAGTGCAAAGAGGAAGACGGCGGCGATGAGAGACAGTGCAACCCAAGGATTCCTGAAGTAGGTGCGGATGAGATTAGCCCTCCACATGTTCCAGCGCTTATTGTAGTACTTGTTGACCTTCTCGAGCACGTTCCTGAGGCTGCGGCTGGGATGGATCCTCACCACCTTGCCCAGCGAGTCAAACATATTGGCTACCGCCTCATCGCTTTCTAGGAAATTCACGATGATACCCTTGGCACGGAGCAGCCGGACATCCTGCCCGTTGCTGATTATGTGGTCCATGCAGTAGATGTAGGACATGACCTTGTTCCCAGCCCCGACATGGAGGCGCTCGAACGCCATGAGGTTGAGGAACCTGGACATGGTTTTGACATTCACCCAGATCTCGGGGAGCGTCAGGACCCCACCCACAAAGGAGATGTCCATCAAGCTGTCCGTCTTGCTCTTCTTGAATCGGATCCCATGCTCCCTGAGCTCAGTGGCCGAGGCCAATTGGATAGTCCCCGGACTGAATGGGATAGACCCCGAACTGTACTCCCACTCCCCCTTGTCCTCCTCGAGCTCCATCAGCATGCACTTCCTGAGGGCGTCTAGGACATGCAGGTATTTGCCCATACTGGCGATGCCCTTGCTGAGGTTGTAGAAGTTCAGGATGAGCTCATTGATGAATTCGCCCCCTTGTGTTGTTGGAGTAAAGTCAGAACATTGAATCCAAGATTGTGGTTGGATCAACACTACTTGCATAAAAGGGGGAAAAAATAAAGTTTCCTATGGTGGTGATAGATTTAATTATCAAATTATCGGTTGATCTGGAGTCGTGCATCCAGTGCATTTGGAGCATTAGATTTAGTACTGTTAGGTGCCCATAGTACGGTGGTTAGCATACGTGCAATAACATCTCTTACGACCGACCAAAATCTAAGAAAGTAACCTTTTTGCCATCGCTCTTGACAGCCACCAGCCGTTCCAGAACTAGCATCGGAAGCTGATTCTCCAGTATCAGCATATCCTGCTCAATACATGGCATCATGAAGAGATGCCCGTGGCTGCTGAAGATGGGGTCGTGGGGCGCATAGTCGTCCACCTCATTGGCTACAACCCTCAGGATCTCGAGCATGAAGCAGCCATCAGTTATCATCAGCTCCAGGAACGGGGATGCCGCGCCCTCGCCGCTGCCTACCTTCCACTTCGGGTCCAGCACATCGTAGCTCTCCTCGAGGTCCCCCACCACCTCCCTCAGGGACTCGAAGAAGTGCTTGATAGGCTTCTTGGACCGCTTGAGGAAGTGGCGAACTGCACGGTGCTTGTGTTCCTCCATAGGGAGGAGTTGGTCCTCGTCGTGGTGGTAGGGGCCAAAGGAGACAACTTGCGGCTAGTAGGCCTCGTGGTTGAGGGTGGTGATGTGGGCAGGGACCCTGTAGATGGACCGCATATTCCAGTACCGTTGCTCCTCGTCGTCCGAGGGAATGAGTGGGAGGCTCTCTCCAAGTGGGGCAATCGAGTCAGACTCGTCCAGCTCCATAGGAGGTGATGGTTTTATTAATTAAAGGGCTTAAGGCCCGTCCGCCCAAGTTGGGCCCAAAAAGCCCGGCCCACGGGAATAGGGCCCGTGGATGGGGGAAGGTGTAAAAGGGAGGAGAGAGAGAGAGAGAAGAAAACGTTTTGCAATTCAATGTACGTCTTCTCCTCTCACGCGTGCTCTCTCTCTCCAAAGAAAAACAGTAAAGCATACGGCGCGTTTTTTCTTCCCTTCAAGGCTTCATCGGATCGAACAGGACCAAATCTCTTCCTCCTATCGGCGTCGGTGTTTAATCTATGGCTTAAAAGGTACGCTCGAATCCGTGGTGTGCTTTAGGATCGGTGATATGTGTTGTTTTTCTGGGTTCGTCTTCCGCATTGATTTAGGGGTTCGATTTAGTGTCGAATCCAGTTTTCGGGGATCCGTTATTCCCAACATTGGTATCAGAGCCCTAGTTCACGTTTTTCCCGACCTGTTTTGATGTTTTTGATTTAATTTTCGCAAAAACAATTCGGCCGTACGGATCGGGGCGAGAAATCCCGACACCCGAGCGCTGTTCGGCCATTTTTTTGAGTTTTCGTAAGTCGAAATCAAATTCTGAACACACTGGGTGAAAGAGGTCGTCGAGACGAGTCCGGCGACATGTCGTGCGTCGCCGGGAGATGCCGCACGCGTGGCCAGAAGGCGCTGCGCGTGGGCGCGACGCGCCCGGAAGCGCTGGCTCGCCCGGCGCGCGGCACACGCGCCGGTCGGCGAACCGGCACGTGCGCACCGCCGGCGGTGAACCGGCACGTGCCGGTCGGCCAACCGACGCGTGCTGACGTCACGCGATGACGTAATCCAATGGTCGGTAACCGCTCGGATGACGTCATCGGCGGCGACCCGACCCGACCCGACCTGCGAACGTAGGCATGCTCGTGGCACGTGCTGGATGACGTCTGCGTGACGTCATCCCGTGCACGCGCGCGGCACATGTGGTCGGTCCGTGCAACGCGGCCCGACCGGTCCGACGACCGACGACCGTTGACCGTTGACTTTGACCGTTGACCGTTGACCCGAAAAAAAAAAAAAAAAAAAAAAAAAAGAAAAAAGAATGTGTTTCTTTTTCAATTAAGTCTATGTGGATTATATGTGATCCCTTATTTGTTCTGCATTTGTTGCAGGAACAATGCCTCCCCTGAGGTTGCGCACACCTATTCGCGCGATTCGATGAGTGAACAAAAGGAAATCTTTGTCTAAGTTGATAGGCGGCGTGACCGATCATCGATGGGAGAGTGGTGACTTAATTGATCACGTCCTTGAAGTCAACGGGAAAATTCAAAAGGTCATATGGAATGGTCGTTCTATCCCACAGTCTGAGATGGTGCGATTTTTCATAAACACTATTCCACCTGAATGGCAAGATGTGTTGAATCGCATATGGGATGTCAACAGAGCTGCTTCATATAAGAAAATTGTGATGGATTTTGTAAATGAATATTACTGTATTATTACAAGGGAAAAGATCAAGAAATTGAACAAAAGAGGATATTTCCCAGTTCGTGTGCTGACTTGGTGTTAGTTGTATTGGCTGATCTTAGTTAAGTGTGCTTTGTGGATATCTTATGTATCGTTTACTACCCAATTGTTGTTGATGTAGCAACCTATATGTTGGTTGTATTAGTTGAAAGCATTATTGTTTTATTGTATGTCAATTATCTGTTGCTTTCTGTTATTGCTGGTTGCTGTGGGTAATTAGCTGTGGGTAGTTTTAGAAGTTTTTGTATCTTCATAGAATTGATTTTGCATATGACAATCATATTAATGATAGTTTTAAGTTAGGATTTTTGGAGGATGATTGGAAACGTAGTGACCTTTTGATTCTGAAGCCTTACTTGAAATTATTCATTAATATGATGAGTCTATGCAAATAGTAATGCATAAATGATAGGCATTAATAATTCGTGCATATTTGTCTGATGTGTTCAGATCAATGGCTTCAGCCACAAAAAGCATAGTTGCCGAGCTGAACAAAGGTGAAAAGCTCAATGGTGACAACTATGAAATTTGGCAAATGAAAATCCAGTATGTGCTGGAAGAGCAAGAAGCACTTGAGGCTCTTAACCTAACCATGGTAGAACCTGAAGAAGGAAACACTGCACAGCACATAAGAAATAAGGAAGCTTTTGCTGCGTGGAAAAGAAAGAACTCTCTTGCTCGCATCACGTTGCTGAGCAGCATGGACAATGACGTCATGCGAGAGTTTAGGCGTTTTGACAATGCCAAGGAAATGTGGGAGGCATTGGCGGCTAGATTTGGTCATATTTCGGTGACCGGATCGAGAGACGACTTACTATTAGGTTTGACTCTTACAAGAAGCCTCATGATCAGACCATGAAGCAACATCTTAGAAAGATGTCAAACATGATAAATGAGCTGAAAGATGCTGGCCATGTCCTCACAGATGAGCAGCAAGTGCAAGCAGTGATTTGTTCCTTGCCTTAGAGTTGGGAGCATATGAAGGTACACTTGACCCATAATGATAATATCAAAACTTTCGGAGATGCTATGCGCCATCTTGAGCTGGAAGAGGACCGCCTCTTGGCGGCTAAGCTGGATGCTGAACTCTATCATGCTAGTTCTAGCTCAAATGGAGCTTCGAGCTCCAAGCGCAAGCGCCCTAACTGGTTTGACAAAGGGAAAGGCAAGGAAGAAGCAAGTCATTCAGGGAAGAAACCCAAGTTTAACCAACATGATAGAGGAAAGCGTCCTCGCATGAAGAAGCTTGCAAGGGTGAAATGCTACAACTGTGACAAGAAGGGTCACTATGCTCGCGACTTGTCGTGAGCCAAAGAAGGTATGCACCCCTTGTACTTTTCAGAACTTTGCTTTTGTGTCAAGTTCTGTGTTCTTAACTGAGTCTAATCCTTTGTGGACTGTGGATTCAGGAGCGACAGACCATGTAGCGAAGGATAGAGGATCCTTCGTGGAATTCCGACGAGTACCTACTGGAACTAAGTGGATCTATGTGGGAAACAACTCCAGAGCTGAAGTGAAAGGAATTGGCACATGCCAACTGAATATGCATGGTGGACGCACCTTGTTCCTACATGATGTGTTGTATGCTCCGGAGATTCGTCGGAATTTAGTCTCTGTTTTAGTGTTGGTTAAATTAGGTTTTAATATGAACTTCTATAATAGAGGTGTTGATTTGTTTTTAGAGACAAATTACTATGGTTGTGGTTATTTTCTAGATGGTTTCATTGTATGGGATATTGAGTATGTTAATACAAATGTTTGTTATTCCCTTATCACATCTCCTAATACCTATGATAATGATGTGAATGTGTGGCATGCTAGACTTGGTCACATTGGCCAACAACGTATGAATAGACTAGCCAAAGAGGGCTTGTTGGGCAACATTGAAAAAGTCGATTTACCCATATATAAGTATTGCCTAGAAGGGAAAACAACACGGAAACCATTTGGAAAAGGTAAAAGAGCTGAATTTCCTCTACATTTAATCCATTATGATGTCTGTGGTCCAATGAATGTGAGAGGAAGGCATGGGGCTGTTTATTTCATCACCTTTATTGATGATTATACTCGATTCGGATATGTCTATTTGATTTCTCATAAATCTGAAGCAATAAGTTGTTTCAAAAGGTTTATGAACCTAGTAGAAAATCAATTAGACAAGAAAATAAAAGCATTGAGATCCGATCGAGGTCGAGAATATTTATCTGATGAGTTCAGAAAATTATGTGATGAAAAAGGAATAGAAAGACAGTTGTCTATTCCGTATACTCCTCAACAAAATGGTGTTGCGGAGAGAAGAAACAGAACCCTACTGGAAATGGTTAGGTCCATGATGGCGCATGCTAACTTACCTATTACCTTTTGGAGTGATGCATTGTTAACTGCTGCCTATATACTTAACCAGGTGCCTTCCAAATCAGTTACTTCCACTCCATATGAGTTATGGACAGGTAGAAAACCGGACTTGAGTTTTCTTAAGCCATGGGGTTGTGCTGTCTATACACATGAGTCCTCTCACAAGTTTGGGAAATTGGGTCCCAGAGGAAAGAAGAGTATTTTCATAAGATACTCGGAACACTCGAAAGGGTATGTGTTCATTGGTGAGTAGGAAAGTGGGAGTATAACTGAATTTGAATCACGAGATGTCGCATTCTTAGAGGATGAGTTTCCTAAGAAGGGCGAAATAGGGGAAGATCACTCCTTATTTGAGACCTTGGATCAAGATAATGATATTAGTGGAGTTCATCCAAGTGGGAGCATAATAGGGAATGATGTGCAAAGTGTACAATCTCCCATAAGGCGAACAAGTCGCCAAAGTATTCCCCGTCGATGTTTTGACATTGAAGGGGAAACTTTTATGGTTGCTCCACAAGATGAGGATGAGCCAAGAAATATCAATGAGGCTCTAAATTGCCCTAGTAATGAAAAATGGATTCATGCAATGGAAGAAGAAATGGAGTCAATGAAATCAAACCAAGTCTGGGAACTGGTTGATCTTCCAAAAGGACGCAGAGCTATTGGAAACAAATGGGTTCTCAAAATAAAGCGAAAAGCTGATGGCTCGATAGAAATGCATAAGGCCCGCCTTATGGCAAAGGGGTATAATCAACAGGAAGGAATTGATTATGAAGATACATTTTCTCATGTAGTAAGATTTACCTCGATTCGCATTATTCTGGCAATAGTGGCTAGTCTGGATCTTGAGTTACATCAAATGGATGTAAAGACTGCTTTCCTCAATGGAGAATTAGAGGAAGAAATATATATGGAACAACCTGCTGGTTTTTTAGTGAAAGGCCAAGAAGAAAAGGTATGTCGACTTTTGAGGTCGATATATGGCCTTAAGCAGTCATCAAGATAATGGTATATACGTTTTCATAATGCCATAATGGCATATGATTTTACAATGATTGATGAGGATCATTGTGTATATATCAAAAGATCCAATGATCAATTTGTGATCATATCATTATATGTTAATGATATACTAATTGCCGGAAGCAATATGGAGTTTGTTAATACTGTCAAGAGATGGTTGTCTTCTAACTTTGAGATGAAGGATATGGGTGAGGCTGCATACATTCTTGGAGTTAAGATTTTGAGAGATCGTTCGAAGAGATCGTTGTCTCTTTCGCAAGAAACCTATATAAATAAGGTTCTTGAACGATTTCGTATGCAAGATTGTAAACCCATAGACACTCCTATTGCAAAAGGTGAAGGATTGAGCCATAGATTGTGTCTAGGGACTCCACAAGAGAAGGAACAAATGAAACATGTTCCTTATGCTAGTGTTGTTGGGAGCTTGATGTACGCTATGATGTGTACAAGACCCGACATATGTTTTGCAGTTGGAATGGTGAGTAGATACCAATCCAACCCAGGTCCAGCACATTGGAAAGCCGTGAAGAGAATACTGAGGTATCTGAAGGGAACTGCTAATTACAAGTTGAATTACCAAGGAAAGGATCTGCGACTTGAAGGCTATTTAGATGCTGATTGGGGAGGAGATCTAGATGAAAGGAAATCTACCTCTGGATTTGCTTTCTTACTGAACAATGGCGCTATATCATGGAGCAGTAAGAAGCAAACGTGTATAGCCTTGTCCACGATGGAAGCGAGTTCGTGGCATTATCGGCAGCGGTACAAGAAGGAGTTTGGCTTAAGAGATTTTTGGATCATTTAGGTGTTATTGAGTTGGCTGCAAATCCATTATTGGTTAACTGTGATAGCCAAGCAGCTATAGCGTACACTAAAGATCCAAAATATCATGGCAATACCAAACATATAGATACCAAGTATAACTTTGTAAAAGATATGGTTGCACGAAAGGATGTGAATTTACAGTACATATCTACGCATAGAATGGTAGCATATCTTATGACAAAGCCAATACCTAGAGATGTGTTTTGTGGTCATGTAAAATCTCTAGGATTGCGTAGAGTCTGATGTACTGGATATTGTAATTTCCCTGAGTTGTTCACATTTATGAACTAGTGTTGTTTCATTATTAATACCTATGGATCTTTGTTTGATCTTTATGCATCTTAATGCTCAGTGCATTATTTTAAGTTGAGAAGTATGTCGGACAGATATAAGATTAGCCCACTCACACGGGTAATCGCCCATTTCTTGTGTGATAAATAGAGATGAGACTGTTTTTAAGCTTATTATCTAGGTGATAATCGAGAGCTCAAGCTTAAAATACGTATGCCGCCTTAACTGAGTGTTAAGATGAGGACATACTACTAAAGATGTCCGAAAGTATAATAACCCACATATTTTACTTTATCTGTCTATGATGCCAGATGTGAGTTCTGATGAATTTTGTGTTGAATAGATACGTGAACTCAAGTTAGACATTGGGTATGTCTGAACTATCATTTGTACGGTATTGAAAGGTGTAGACATACGCTCCATGGGAAATGAGTTAGTACCGTAATACGTATTTCATACTACGTATGCATAAGACGACTAATAAGAGTGGCAAAAAGTTTGATCTCAACTTTTATGACGTGCGAGACTCTTGAGGAAAAGAGTTCCTCAATTTTAGTCCCCTCATGACTCTTACTTATTCTCAAGATTTCTATTTAGTGTTTGCTATCTTAGGGTGTTGCCAATGGTCATGAGTTGATTCGATCTAATGGGGCATTTTTAGAAAAGCAAGCTGAACTGAAATTGAGAGTTTGAAGGAAAGAGGAAGATCGATTTTGGAGAATCACATTGTGGTTTTGTATTCACTGGTCGACCAATTATGACTGTCTTTGTGATAATTATAATTGTGAATACAATATATATATCATTGTTTAAAAGAGATCAAGAGAGATATAAATGTGATCGATCGATCTAGGGTACTGCATACTGAATCTACTCAGAGTGAGACGCCCATTATGAGCTGCTATATATTTCTAACAGATGTATAGCAACGAGCTCTCAAAGTATGCTGGTCGCACGGATTATTCACCGGTATGAATGTTGAAGAGAGGTAAAGAGAATACTGTTTGGCCCACCATGTGCGAGTAGGAGATGATGGTTTTATTAATTAAATGGCTTAAGGCCCGTCCGCCTAAGTTGGGCCCAAAAAGCCCGGCCCAAGGGAATAGGGCCCGTGGATGGGGGAAGGTGTAAAAGGGAGGAGAGAGAGAGAGAAGAAAACGTTTTGCAATTCAACGTACGTCTTCTCCTCTCACGCGCGCTCTCTCTCTCCAAAAAAAAAAACAGTAAAGCATACGGCGCGTTTTTCTTCCCTTCAAGGTTTCATCAGATCGAACAGGACCAAATCTCTTCCTCCTATCGGCGTCGGTGTTTAATCTGTGGCTTAAAAGGTACGCTCAAATCCATGGTGTGCTTTAGGATCGGTGATACGTGTTGTTTTTCTGGGTTTGTCTTCCGCATTGATTTAGGGGTTCGATTTAGTGTCAAATCCGGTTTTCGGGGATCCGTTATTCCCAACAGGAGGCATAGTTCGGCAAGTTTCACAGGTTCCGCAAGTTTCTGTTCGACCGTGACAGGTCCAATCCCATGGCCAGGTGATGGAACCGCTGCTTCACGAGCATTCAAAGAATAAATAAATTGCCCTGCTTTAGCTGGCAATCACCTTCCTGCAGAAAAAGACAGTATATATAGCCTAGTCAAAGTCGGTTGAGAGCAAGTATTATACAATGCTCGATATCACTTCAGAAGAGGCACTTATGGCATGCTAAAAATGCAAAGAACAAGCTCAGTTATCCAACGGTAGAGCCTCCCTCGCGGTTCGACTGATCACAAAATCAAACTTATTTCTTTAAAAAAGCAAAGCACGCGTTATCCTTACGCCTAATCATAACCGATCGAACAAAACTATACCATTGCAGTCGATATAGGCCCAGACAACGAAACTCAAGCTATTGTGGACTCCGCGAACCAACGAGCCATTAAGTCCAGCTGAAACAAACGTCTGTTGATCCAAAGATCTCATACTAAGACGCCAAGGAGCTACAGCGGCACATACCTGACCAGAACGACCGAGAGTGATCGTGACCTGGGGCCTCGACATTTCTGACGCCCTGAAGCCCAGAGCTTAAATCATCGGAGACGTGGAGCTATAGACCAACCAGGCCACGCCCGATTCAACGATTGGAACCCTAATTCGATGCGGTGAGGACGATGATTGGGGATCAGATGATTGAGGATCAGAAGAGCTCGGAAGCGGAGTTTTGGGAAGGAGGGGAGCGAGGTTTTTAAACGTCTTGCTTTGCATTGACTCGGGGTCGACAACTTCACATCCCGGAGGAGGGGGTGGGTGTGGTGCGGCGGTGACTTACCGGCCAAAGCTGGGCCATTACCGTCAAGCCATGTGCTATGTACAAGTGACTTACTTTTTGTGCACGAGGATTGGAATTTCACACACGCAATGCCAGAGCGTCTCTCTAAATCGAAGGGCTCCTATGGATTGAATACATGTAATGACAATTTAAAATAATATTTCTTTTTGTTGAAACTTTTTCTTTATATATTTGAGATACTTTGGATCTTTTAGGGTGCGTTTGGGAAGACTTTTGGGGAAAGTCTTTAGGAAAATGCAAAGACCTTTGAGTTAAATGTGTTTTCCAAAATGCAAACTGTGTTTGGTAAATTGTAATTTAAAAGCCCTTTGTGAAGTACCTTTGAGCAAAATGGTGTTTGGGGGACAAAGGACTTTTGTGAAAAAAAAAAATTATTAAAAGAAAAATAAAAAAATAAAAAAAATGAAAACCGAAGGGCGGCGGCATCCGGCGGCCGGCGGCGGCTCACTGGCGACCTCCGGCGACCCGGATCCGGGGCCGGCGAGGTCGCGCGCGACGCCGTCGCGACCTCCGGCGACCTTGGATCTGGGCCGGCGAGGTCGCGCGACGCCGTCGGGACCTCCGGCGACCCGGATCCGGGTCGCGGGAGGCGGAGTCCGGGTTGCGCGAGAGGTTGCGCGACCAGATCTGGTCGCACGAGGTCGCGCGACCTCCGGCGACCAGATCCGGTTGCGCAGAGGTCGCGCGGCGAGGTCGCACGGAGGTCGCGCGACCAGATCTGTTTGCCGGAGGTTGCGCGACCTCGCGGCGACCGGTCCGGCGACCGGATCCGGTCGCCGCGAGGTCGCTCGACCTCCGGCGACCAGATCGGGTTGCACGAGAGGTCGCGCGGCCGAGGTCGCGCGGAGGTCGCGCGACCAGATCTGTTCGCCGGAGGTCGCGCGACCTCGCCGCGAGGTCGAGCGACCTCCGGCGACCAGATTTGGGTCGCCGCGAGGATCTGCGACCTCCGGCTGACCTACGACCTCCGGCGGACCCTCGCTGGAGGTCGTCCGACCCTGAGGCTCGCGGCGTCCTGGAGAAGATGAACAGTGCTCATACAAGGGCACGCATCGGAAAAACAAAAAATTCGTGAGGACAAATTTGGAAAAAAAAATAAATGAACAGTGATCTCCAGCATGCCGAGAATGCTGAAAGCCCAAGGCAGCCTCAGGGCTGCCTTGGGCTTTCAGCCTTCCCAAGTACTTGCTTTCCCATAAGGGACTTCGAAAGCTGGTTCCCAAACACCCATTTTTTGGCCTAAAGGCCTTTAGACCCCTAAAGATCCTTGGCAAAGTGGTTGCCAAACGCAGCCTTACTCGAGTCACATATTTAGTACTCAACGTACTTTTTTTTTTTATGCATACATCACATGTAGGAAAAAGAAAAAATGTTGCCAGAAATAGTTACGTTGATAATATATGTGCATGGTTAGCTCATGACAATTCTATAACTTCTTGTGGCACATAAGAAGGGTCGTAACCATCTTGTGTGAAACTCAAATACCTCCCCTTGTTTCATACGAAATTGGCTACAAGAATTCATAAGCTCCAATCGAGAAGAGCTCAAATCAATTATAATTACTTGTGAATTTTGTTTTTCTTTCCAATCCATCCTTTGGCCTTGCCCTCCAACCAAGTCAGCTGTTAGTTAATACTTAACAGTAGAGGGACCTAGTTGGCTAACATGTAGAACTTTGCTTTACAATTCAATCTTCTTGAGGTGAAAGTTTTGGATTGGAGTGCTCCGAGTTTCTAATGTCAGCCATTTTGTCGGGGAAAAAAGTGACCCTGTAGTGCCGAATGCCGGGTGCTGTGTGACTCTGGTGGAGCCACTATTCTCTGAAGGTGAATTTTCTTTCTTTACCTACACATAGGACGTCGTGTAAAATCTGATGAGTGGACATCGTGTAAAATTTGATAAGTGAAGTTCCAGGAAGTTTTATCATGAGTCCCTTCATTAAATCATGTATTTGTAACCATTAACTTGTATGTCTGTGGATCCTTCAAGTTGACTAAGTCGCTCATATTTTGAATCTTCGGATTTTGCAGCTCTTTGGCATTAGGAAAGGTGTTTGAATCTGTTGATAAATGATTTGATCTGACATCGGGGCATGTGATTTCCCAACCAATGATGTTGGGGACGTGAAAAACATGCCATATTTGCTTCGATTCGATTGAGCGAGTGCGGTTTCTATCCTTTATAAAGCGTTACTAATAACGGACTGAAAGTCTGTGTAGTGAACTGATTTTGGTCCCAGATATATGTTTTCAGGAATGTTCCTCGACAGCAACGACGGGGCGAGACAGAAGGAGACCCTTAGTCCCCTCGCCTGTCGAAAATGATTCTAAAACAACTACAGGATTCAGGATTCGGCATGAGACAATAAAGGGGTTGCCTTGCATATAATTGAGGTCACTTAAGGTGTACAAACGGTAATGGAATGTCTAGAATATATATCAAAATACCTACATTGTAGACAGCTCTGTGTGCATTACCGGTGATACGATTAGACAAAACAAGCAAAAATCAAATCCAAGTTTAACAATAGCCTTAACATTCATTTAATAGAGTGAGAAATCAACTATAGATGAGTCATTATGCAGTTTATAGTGTTGAGAAAACTCCCATAAGATTTTGAAGTTGACAAAACTTTTTTATTCTTATTTTGAAGAATACTAGACTTCTGTAGTCATATTGCAGACTCTTGTTAAAGTATATTTATTCCAGAAGTCTTTCCCACTATGATGTGATCCAGATTAAAACCAAGTCCAGAATGAAGATATAATCAGACTTAGAATTTTTGATCTTACAACAATGAGTCAGTATGAACGTTATAGAAATTTATCTTTAATATCTAGCTTTCTAGCGAAGAATCTCACTTATCTTTTATAAATATATTGATGAAATCAATCACAAATTGGTGAAATCAATCTTGAAGACAAGTTCCTTTTTGGGAAGCATCTACTTATCGAAACCTAGATTTTGATTATATGGGCGACCAGAATTATCGAATTTTCATCTCAATCTTCAAACGGCTACAATTCCTTAATCAATTATGTCCAATGGATTGATTAGAAAAAATTCCTCCGGAGAATACCCACAGCTAGAAAGGCGTAAATGAGTATTTAAGGAAATCATTCAGTCCATTTGAGATAGTGCGTGAAAATTGAAATTCAAAACTCGAAACCTTTCCAACCAATTGTTTTTCAATATTAGTGCTTACAAATTGTATTCAAAAGAGAAAAACACAAGAAGAGTGACTTAGTGAGAGGAAAAGAAATCTTCCACTGAGTGTTTGCACTCAAGCCATTGTATTTCTTAGTGAATTACAGTTAGGAGGCTGTTAGCGTGGGAGAGTGGATGTAGACTTGATTTAAGTCGAACCACTATAAATCTCGTGTACAATTTTCTCTTCCCTTAACTCTTTTCAGCTTTATTCATTGCAATCTTCTTCTGAACTTCTCAAAACTCTAAACCATCTCTATTTAAGTCTGAATTTACTTCAGATGGAGATGTTTTTAGTCAAACTTTGACTTCTTCTCAGACTTTGCTTGCAACTTAATTTATTCTGCATTTATTTGCTTAATTTTTTTAACAACTATTCAGCCCCCCTCTAAGTGGTAGTGCTAGCATTTTCATATAGTTCCTAATGCAACAAAGATGGCAAACATAGGCATCCAAACTCAATTTGATGATTAGAGATTGCAAAGTTGATATTGCATGACTCAATGTAGAAACTTTAAAAAGTATGAGCATCTCATCCCATTATTTAATACATCATACTTAGTAATAATTACAAAAGTTACTATAAATTAGCCTTGTCAATATATGAACATTTGTTCTTTAATTTTCTTTCTTTCCCTGTCGATGCATATTTTTCTAAAGGTCCAATGAAAAATTTGTTTCATATATCTATAAAATTTGTTTCTGCCTCTACTTTTGTACGTGGATGACATGATTGTCATCAGTAATGACCAAACTCGCTCGATGGATTTATTTCTACCTTGAGCATTGAATTTGCAATGAAGGACATGGGGCCATCACATTACTTTTTGGTTGTGGAGGTTGGAATAATTTTTTGGTTGTCAATATTTATGCCAGCAACAATATGTTTTGTTAATTCTTAAACAAGTTCAAATGGAGGACTGCAAACCAGTTTCCACGCCTATAGCCATCAGATCTCATTTTAGCTCAAAAGTGAAATTATTTTTGGATCACACGCTATATCAAAGTACTGTCGGAGCTCTTCAATATCTTTCTATCACATGGCTAGATATTTCATATGCAATCAATTCTATCTGTCAATTCATGCATTAGCCTACTGTGACTCATTTTGAAATTGTGAAGTGCATTTCGCGCTATGTCAATAGTATGATAGATTGAGAAATGTGAATCTTGTCCAAGCCAACTATAGTGTTGTATGCCTTTTGTGTTGTAGATTGGACAAATTGTTGCTTGACTCTACGATCGACTATGGGATTTTGTACCTGTAGTAATTGTATATCATGGAGTGCTGAGAAGCAGCAAATGGTTGCTCCAATTAGTATAGAGGTAGAGCATTTGTACAGCATCGATAATTGCAGATACTACTAGGATATCTTTCCCTTTAAGAGATTTATGTCTTCATCTCTCAAATCCACCAATATTATTTTGTGATAATATCAGTGCCATTTATATGTCAATTGATCCTGAGCTATATGCTAGAACTAAACTTATCGAATTAGATTATTGTGACATTCAGGATTTTTGCTCGACAAAATAGCAAGCCTCAAATGCTTAAAGGCCCATGCCACATTGACGAGCTTGTCACCGGACTACACCACTCGCGCCACCACAAGATTTGCCATCTCAGCCCATCTTCGTCGCCATCAAGACACCACGCTCTGCCAACTCGACATTGCCGCAACGCGTCACCGCCACATTTCAAATGCCACCGAGTCAACCAAACGGAGGAGAGAGAAGACCAAACGTAAACCGTGGACGAAGAAGAACTGTCGCTCCTCCACCTAAGCTCATCGCCCATCGGCACGTCCTCCTCATGTCTCAGTTCATTTCAGTCAAGTTGGTCAACAGCCACGTCTTCCCCTTCATGTTGTGAGCGCTCGGGCTTCGTCCCTCCACAGTGCCGACTCCCCCCGCATCTTTCAATCGCGACACCTCCCATTTCGTCCCTTGCTTCCACATGGCCCCACGTGTCGTCCATCCAAATTTATGGAGTCAACAAATTTGACTGACTCCATCAGTGGAGAAAACAAAGATTGAAGGATACAGGGGAAGTCAGCACTTCATTTCTTCTTCTTGCGCGACCCTCCTTTCATTCTCTTACAGAACAACGACCGGTTTTTCCCCCACTTCTCTCTGCTCGTACGTGACGCCACAGCGATGCCATCCGATCACTGACGACGCTCAATTCAGCTAGTCGATTGGATAGTCGTTCCGCTGCTAGCGTCACCTTCCTAGGTTGCCGTGACTCGCCGAACTGCGGCCATTGCTCATCCAAGACTTGAGGCAAGTGAATTACTACGGTTTATGTAAGCGATAGCATAATTTTATAATGCGGAATTACAAAAACACTGGATTGTTTATCTTCATGATTTTCAAGATGTAATTGTTGCGAAAAAACCGAAGAAACGCCGAAATCCGATTTTTTTTCTCTTAACCCACTTTTCTTTGGACGCACTCTTTCTCTTCTCTCTCTCTTTCTTCTCCCCCATAGTGCATGCTCTCTGTCTCACCGGTTTTGAAGTGGAGGTGAAGGCCGTGTGGTGGTTCGTCGGATGAGCCACCGCGCCCTCATCTAACTAACGAACTCCACGACGATGGTAGAGGCAACCTTTCGAGGTGGAGGTGGAGCCGCACGGTGGTTCATTGGACGAGCCACCAATGAACCACTATGCCCTACTGATGAACTTTGCAACGGCGGAGGCAACCTCAAGGCAAAGTCATGCGGTGGATGGGGGGCGCCCAAGCCTTAATGCTTCAAGTTCAAGATAAATTATGGGACAAGCCATGCACATGTCACTCACTTTTTGTACACGAGGATTCGAATTTCATGCACGCAACGCTTGTAACCCCCTGATCGTGTATTAGCTTGTGAATTCAATGAATCTCCCATATGTCTCTCTTAATCGAAGAGCTCCTATGGATTGAATATATGTAATGCCAATTTGGACACCGATCTCGCATATTTGACGTGACACTAGATTTAAAATAGTACTTCTTTTTTGTTGCAATATTTTCATTATATATTTGAGATATTCCATATCTCTTACTCGAGTATATAATTTAGTACTCAATGCACTTTTTTCATGCATACATCATTCGTCGGAAAAAGAAAAAATGTTGCCACAAATAGTGATGTAACAATATTATGTGTGTATGGTTTGCTCACTACAATCATATAACTTTTTGTTAATTAACTTTAAATGTCACATAAGGCGGGTTGTAACCATCTTATGTGAAACTTGTTGGAGAAAACTTCCTTGAGTGTTTTGAAGTTAACAAAACGTTTCCATTAGTCTAGTCTGAAAACTTGCAGACTCTTCCATCAAAGTCTGAAGACCTCTAGACTGCTAGACTCAAGACTCAAAGTCTATCATCATTGACATTTTCTAGACCGTCGAAGAAGGCTTATCCGAAACTGAGTATTTCATTAAGGATTTGATTCTGTCGACTAAAGAAGATCTCTTGGCTAGATATAGCATGTCGGAATCCATTATTATTATTATTATTTTTTTTGGTAAAGGGTAAGAAAATGGAATCCATTATTCAAATTGAGATTGACTCAAGGATTTTGGATCTGTTAATTGGCAAGATATACTTGGAAGGTTCTACTTATGGAAATCTAGATCCTAATTGTATGGGCGAGCAAGATTGATGGGCTATCGACATATTCCTTAAATAACTCGAAATCTCCCTAATTGATTCTGTCCAACGGGTAGATTGGAAGAATTCTTTTGGTAAGTGCCAACGGGTGTGATGGCATGAAGGAGTATATAAGGAAGACGTTCCAGTTGTTCGAGTTTATAAGCGATAGAAGAATTCCAAAGTCTGAAACTCATTGTTCTTAGCCAATTCAATTGTTGAGTGAAATCTTGTATGCAAAAGAGAGTTTATATCTTTGAGAGACCTTGAGGAAGTATAGCAGAGTCTTTACACTGTGGAATCAAGGAAGAGTTTTACTGTAACAACTCTTTTGTTTCACAATGAAATCCGGCCGATGGGCTGTCAGTGCGGAAGAGTGAACGTAGGCTTGGATTAAGCCGAACCACTATAAACCTTGTGTTCTTATTCTCTTCCCTATGCTCTTTACTTTGATTGTAACTCAATTTGTTTGCAAGAGTCTAATTTCATTTTCATAATCTATTGCTGATTAGAGTTAAACACTTCACTCGGGGAAATTTGTTTTTACACCTATTCACTCCCCTCTAGGTGCTCGTACTAGCTTTCACAAAACTCAAATATTTCCACCCTTTTCATACGAAATCGGCTACAAGCATTTATGACCTCCCATCAAGAATAGCTCGAATCCATTATAATTGCTTATGAGCACCAATTAAGAAGCACATAGATCCATTATAATTACTATAATTAATAAACCCTAAACATAAATATATTGCCGAATAACGATTAAATCCAAAGGTGACTAATTCCATCAGCTGATCAGATTAGTACGTCATTTTGATGAAGTGGTTAAGCCCTAATAACACAAATTGTTGACCTCATTTTGGGACCCTTTCGTGTGGGCAACACATTTAGTTTTAGGCTCCACCTGTTTTACGGAAAATATGGTGTTTTTAGAAAATATTTTCCAATAAGTCATTTTTTCAAGAAAATAATCATATTTCCGTTGTTCGACTAAAATCTAAAAATAAATTGGAAAATATTTTTCACTATTTGGTAAGGAAAATCTTTTTCTTCATGACCCCTTTTAATAAATTTTTTATTTTCTAAAAATCGATTTTCTAATTATTTTTATTCTTTTTTTTTTTTTTAAAATTTCCCTTTCTTTCTTTTTCTTCTTCTTCTTCTTCTTCTTCATTGGCCGGTCGCTGGCTACAGCGGTAGCCAGCAACCAACCAGAGGTGAGCCGGAGCCTCGCCATAGGCTAATGAGGCTTGAGCTCACTAGATTTCACGAGGTTAAGCATCGCTAGCCTGTGGTGAGGCCAAGCTCACCTGACTTCAGTGAACTCAAGCCCTGCTAGATTTGGCCACCTATGAGGGGCTTAAGCCTAGCCAGAGGTTGCCAGACGTTGATGAAGCTTTGGCGTCCTTCGGTGAGGCTCGAGCTCCGAGCTGATATAGCTAGATTAAGTACCTAAAGGGGGGTGAATAGGTATATGCGGGATTTTTCTCGATAATTGCTCAATACTAGACAGTTAATAGATATGAGACACACAATAATCAAAGTAAGCTCGAGAGAAGAAGAGAGAATGGAACACGCGGTTTATAGTGGTTCGGCTTATTTCAAGCCTACGTCCACTCTTCGCACCGATGACCTATTGGCTGGATTCCACTATGAACAAAGAGATGTTACAAGCGATGTTCTCCCTTGAATTCTCGGTGTAGATGATCTCCCACACTCGCTCAGGGTATCACTAAGTATAGACACTCTCTGTGTGTATAATTTCGCTCAGAATGAATCGACTAATAATTAAGGTGCTTCAGACTCTGGAATTTCTCTATCGATCATCTATTAAAGCAGCTAGAACGACTTCCTTTTATACTCCTTTATGCCATCATACCCGTTGGCACTTACCAAAGGAATTCCTCCAATCTACCCGTTGGACGGAATCAATCAAGAAGATCATTCGAGCTATTAAAGGAACTTGACGATAGCCCATCAATCCTCGTTCGCCCATACAATCAGGATCTTGGTTTCCAAGAATAGAACTTTCCAAGAATACTTCGTCGATCATCGGATCTTCAAACAATCTTGATAACGAATGAATGAATCCGTTAGAATTATCCAACCAAGAGATCTTCTCCAGAGGATAGGAACAAATCTTCAACCAAATACTTCGGCTCTGGATTTCCTTCGTCACTGGATTAGAAGAACTGTCAATGAGAATAGTCTTGAGTCTTGAGTCTTGAGTCCGAGTCTCGGTGATCGAAAGTCTTCGGACTTTAAACGGAAGGCTTGCAAATATCCAGACTAGATCGATAGAAACGTTTTGTCGCTTCAAAATATTATGGATAGATTTCTCCAACAATCTCCCCTTTTTGATGGTGACAAAACTTTCCGTAGATTTGAACAACTTTGACCGCAAAACATTGCTCAAGCAATATGGCTATCTCATAAAGATTAATAAAATCAACAACCAGACTCTGCATCCACAGAAAATTGGCTAGTCTTTCATGAGTAAACCATATGGCAATACTTGATGTAAATGCAAATAGTCAAGCATCAAAATCCACATCTAAATCAGCCAGATTTAAGTTCACACCCAAGTCATACTAAAAAAAAACATTCAAACAAATTTAAAATCAAAGATTGAGTTCAGAGTTTGAGTTCAAATTGCAATTCTCCCCCTTTTTGTCATCATTAAAAAGACGAGAAAAGTCAGTGCAGCAGGAATGCGCACGATCGGAAATCTCCCATCGGCTGCACGACGCCTTCCAGCCTCTTCAAGTCTTCCCGTAAATGAGCCACCTCTTCTCCTTTGGCATTGGCTTGAATTTGAAGAGCTAGGTCTTTCATTTGATCTGCTAGGGAAACAGAAGATGCTTGTCCAAAGCATTCTTCGGGACTTGAATTTCGCAGATCCAGAGCATATATTTGACCACGCATTTCGGAAGAACATCAAGGATACGACGAAAATCTGCTGTATTGTCCGTCCGTGTGCTTGCATGTGCTTTCTCGGATGGAGTGCCGACGGACGATGGAGCTTCGGTGACATCGAGCAAATCTGTGCGACGTATCATGTCCTTCTTCAGGCATTTGAGAAGCCTGAAAATCTTCTGGATTTGCTGGTGAGCGATTCACTTCTTCATTGTGAACAGCCTCTGGTGTAGTCCTTTCATGCTCTCCATCTCCCCCTGTCTCTAGGACCTCGATTGGGGAAGAGTGATGGTCATGCTCTTCAGCGCCTTCATTCCCTTTCTCTCATGCTTTTTCTTTCACTGCTTCCTCTTCTTCTCCTTCTTCAATCTCTTTCTCTTTCTCTTGATGCTCTTCTGCTTCTCTGTTCTTCTCTTGTCCCTCTTTTTCTCTACGTTGCGATCGATTAGTGCAGTAACGTCCGGTTCTTTTCGGTGCGGGAATAGAGAGATCTTCCTCTTCATCTTCATCCTCCAAGATAAGAGTTCTTCTCTTTTGATTTGGAGCACTCATGGGCTCCTTCCCTTTCTTCTTTGAAGCGAAGATCTTTGGAGTCTTCACTTTGAATTGCTCCATTGCCTTGCTAAGCTCTTTCAGACGCATTTTTATCATCATTTTCAAACCTACCACCATTTTGTCGCATGGTCGAACATAAAGAGTGTGTAGAGGCTCAATGTTCAAGTGTCTGAAGATCTTGGTCACAAGACCTGCGTAAGGCAATTGGCCCTTGTCATTCACCATTGCTCTGTACATGTGAAAGAGAATGGTGTGAGGGAGAGAGAACTTCATTCCTGAGTTGATCGCGTACATCAATTTTGCTTCAAAGTTAGACACGTCAGTCTTTGATGTAGACTTCGGCCTGAGACAGTTGATCACAATTTTGTGAAGCACGATGTTGATGGCACTCATCCTCGAGTAGGTAATTCTCTTCTCTCGTATCCCCTGTCTTTGACAAGTTCCAGTGTAGTACGAGCAACCGAAACTTTGATTGGTTGATAGCGTCCTCGTTCAACTCCAACTATGTCTGCCAGCACGTCCACATCTACCACGTAGACTTGGTCTCGAACACTGAATGATATTCTATTCGCATCTAGAAAGCTGAGATTCGAATAGAAATATGCTGTTAATTGTGCATAACCGTCTGCGGTGTCAGAGCAGAATTTCTCAAGTTGAAGCAAATTGAACTTCTCTCTTAAGTTCACGTTGATGGCATCCAAGAAGTCGAAATCGACACTTCTAGGGTTTATCACCCCTCTTTTCAACAGTCTGAAATACAAATTCTCTTGACCCTTTGATTTGAACAGATCCATCCGATTTCCTTTCACCTTTCTTTGCCACACCCATTCTAGGTTGGAATTCAAGGAACATTCTGTCATCATCGTTCCCTTGATCGATTTACGTCCCGGTATACGAGGGTCACTTGGAATGTTCGCAAGTGCTTCCTCTGCCTTTCCTTTCGGAGCAACTCCCAAATCCTCCATTTTATGCAGAAAAATATACTCATTCCCATAGTTCTTATCTTTAAGAAATTCATCTATGACATTTAGCGGAGACCCAATGCTTTTCAACGCACAATAAAGCTTATAAATAAAAGCGGGTCTTTGGACTCTTACAGGGTCTGCGTCCTCGATTATTTCTTCCTCCTGTTGATGACCCACACCTTGTGGGGTAGATGGTGAAGATTGACGTGGAGGAGAGTGAGTCGGGCTCTGTCGCTGACTTGGTAAATCTTCTTCCTCGGTGAGATCGAAATGGGTAGGCCCCTTTCCCATTCTCTGTGGTCCCCTGTTCGCGATTCTTGATGACTTTCTTGAAGAAGACATCTTTCTTTGTCGATGAAAGATTCCTTCAATCGCTTTCCCAAGAAAAGTTGACTACTTTCTCGAATATGAACACGAAGTGGAGACAGGATTGGGAGGAGAATACTTTTCTAGGGTTTTGAAGTTTAGTCGAGAAAAACTGTATATATATATATATAACCAATCGGCACAAGGAAAGTGAACAGACGTATCTTTTGAAATTGATAACTGCCAATTTTAAGTTAATCTTTTTGAAAAGACACGATTCCATTTATCACGGAAATTATAAATTACCTGAACTAATAATCGTACCTTTTCAAGATTGAATATAACAACTTACAGTTGATAGCCATAAATGTTTGAGTCTGAGGATTGGATAGTCTCTAGACTTTAACTTCCTCAAGCTTCAGAATGTTGAGTCTGGAACGGATAAAATCGAATTGATTTTTCTCTAAAGGCTTTGTGAATATATCCGCTAGTTGGCTTTTTGAATCAACAAACCGAATCGAGATTTCTCCATTTTGAACATGATCTACGATGAAATGATGTCGAATCTCTATATGCTTCGCTCTTGAGTGGAGGATTGGATTTTTAGTGAGATTGATTGTCTTTGGTGTTGTCACATCGATCTACGTGCTTGAGTCTTCTATTCCAAAGTCTTGCTTTTGTTGTTTTATCCATAGAATTTGCGAACAGCAACTTCCAAGAGCTACATATTCTCGCTTATGTTGTTGAGAGAGCCACGGTACTTTGTTTTCTTGAAAACCAAGACACGTCCCCGCTTCCAAGCAAGCGGCAAGTTCCCGAAGTGCTCTTTCTATCGACTCGCAACCGGCCGGATCTGCGTCTCGAATATCCCGGTAGACTAAAGTCTCCCTTCTTAGGATACCAGAGACCGATGCTTGATGATGAAGCAACGTATTTAATAATACGTTTCGCAGCACTGAGATGAGATTCTCTAAGATCTGATTGAAACCTAGCACAGATGCAAACACTCAACAAAATGTCAGGTCTAGAAGTAGTAAAATAAAGAAGTGAACCAATGATGCTCCTGTACAGCTTTTGATCAACTTTCTTCCCTTCTTCATCTTTATCTATCTTCATCGAACTTGACATTGGTGTGTCGGTCTTTTTGCACTTTTCCAGTCCAAACCACTTGACAAGATCATTAGCATATTTTTCTTGATAGATAAAAGTTCATTCCTTCAATTGTTTTATTTGAAGTCCAAGAAAGAATGTTAACTCTCCCATCATACTCATTTCAAACTCATCCTGCATAGACTTAGAAAATTTCTTGCACAGATTTTCATTAGAGGATTCAAATATAATATCATCCGCATATATTTGAACAAGTAAAAAGCTTTTGTTTTCCTTTTTAATAAATAAAGTAGTATCTACTTTACCTTTGACAAAACCATTCTTTATTAAGAACTTACTTAGCCTGTCGTACCACGCTCGAGGTGCTTGCTTTAAACCATACAAGGCCTTTTCGCCCCAAGGCGAGTCGGCTTCTTTGGGTCTTCAAACCCTAGTGGTTGTTCCACATAGACTTCCTCATGGATAAATCCATTTAGGAAGGCACTTTTGACGTCCATTTGGAATAACCTGAAATTTTTGTAACAAGCAAACGCAAGTAATAATCGAATAGCTTCTAACCTTGCTACGGGAGCGCAGGTCTCATCATAGTCTATTCCTTCTTCTTGCGTATATCCCTTGGCCACGAGTCTTGCTTTGTTTCGTACGACTTTTCCTTTCTCATTCATCTTGTTCCTGAACACCCATTTGGCTCCAATAACAGTTTTACCTCTTGGTTTAGGTGTCAATTCCCAGACGTCATTAATGTTGAACTATCTGAGCTCTTCTTGCATAGCTTCAATCCAGCTTTCATCAGATAAAGCTTCTTCTATGCTCTTTGGTTCAATTTCAGAGATGAGAGCCACAGCACTAGACTCTTCATGCCTTTTAGATCTGGTGCGAATTCCTTCATTGATGTCGCCAATGATAAGATCCTTAGGATGGCTGGATTTATGCTTCCAGTTACTGGTTGATTTGTCAGGATGATGATCTCTTTCTTTATTTGAATTTTCACGATCATCTTGATGCTGGTCTTCCAGAGTCTGAGATGCTTCTTGAGTTGTAGGCTTTGGAGGGTCTGAAGTAGGTTCAGATTCTTCATGATGAGTCTGACTGGAATCGTCTTGCATAGAGTCTTGAAATTTAACATTCATTGACTCTTCCACAGACTGACTTTTCTTGTTGTAGACTCTGTAGGCTTTGCTTGAAGAAGAATATCCAAGGAAGATGCCTTCATCTGATCTCTCTTCAAACTTACCAATTTGATCTTTAGCATTTTTCAATATTAAGCATTTGCAACCAAACACATGAAAGTATGAAACAATAGGCTTCTTACCTTTGAATAACTCATACGTGGTTTTTTCAAGAGAAGGTCTTAAAAAGACTCTATTGATTATATAGCATGCTGTTGAAACAGCTTCAGCCCAAAATCGTGAAGAAATCTTACTTTCAATTAGAAGAGTTCTAGCCATTTCTTGAAGAGATCTGTTCTTCCTTTCCACAACTCCATTTCTTGAGGAGTGTATGGAGAAGAGAACACATGCTTAAATCCAGATTCATCACAAAATTTTGTAAAATTTTGATTTTCAAATTCACCTCCATGATCTGTCTTTATTTTTGAGATAACACATCCTTTTTCATTTTGAACCTTTTTAGCAAATTTTTCAAAATACGAAAGGGATTCGGACTTACTTGCAAGGAAATATACCCAAGTAAAGCGGGAGTAGTCGTCCACAATTACTAGGCAATATTTCTTACCTCCAATACTACGAGTTACGGTTGGTCCGAAGAGATCCATATGCAACAAGCTAGTACATAATTAGTAGAGACATGATTTATTAGTTTAAATGAATTTCTTACTGTTTTCCCGAGAATACATGAAGTGCATGGATTAGACTTTTGGTATTGTAATTTGGGAAGACCTCGAACAAGCTGTTTTGATGAAATTTTGGCTAAGCGCTTCATGTTGACATGACCAAGCTTTCGTGCCATAAGCTTGCTTCGTCTTGAATTGAGATTAGGCATTGCGATTCATCCGGTTTCACATCCGGAAGATAGATATTTCCATGTCTTCGACCCATGAAAGGCGAGTAGAGTCTTTCTTTGGTTCCGAACATGTTCCTTCTTGAAAGAAGATCTTAAAACCAAGTGTCACACGGTTGGCTAATCTTTGAGAAGATTGTAATTGAATCCTTCCACTAAGGAAACATTACTTATTGTGAGGTTTCCAATTTTCACAGTTCCAAATCCCACAATATTCCCTTTGCTGTTTCCTCCAAATGAAACTTTTCCACCATTTACTTGCGCAAGCTTTATGAAGCAATTTGAGTCTCCTGTCATGTGTCTTGAACATCCACCTTTGTCAAGATACCACTTTACCTTTTTCTTGACGGAGACTGCATTTAAAAAAAGAGTCTCAAACTTTCTTTGATACCCAAACTTTCTTGGGTCCTTTGGTGTTAGTAAAATAAATAGTATCTCGCCCATACTTTCTTAACGGGTTTCCAAACCATAGGACACTCTTTTTCAAAGTGATCCGGACTTTTGCACTTTGAACATCCGAGGGCATTTCGTCCTACGAGACTTTACAAAAACTTTCTTGAAATGATTTTTGTAAGCCTCTCTCGGGGTCTTTTCTTAATTCTTTCTTTTACTTTAGGAAAATCAATCAAGGGAATTGTTTCGCTGTCATACCTAGATTTGGACTTGTTGAAGTAAGGTCTTTGAGCTGAAAGAATTTTTCAAGTTTTCAGATCCTATTGAAAATTTCTTTGAAATATTTGATAAGTCAGTTTTTAAAAGAGAATTTTCTTTCAAAAGATTTTCTTTATTTTCTTTAAGAGAAGAGACATTTAAGTCGAACTTTTAACTCTTTCTTCTAGAACAATTTCCTTTTGTTTTAGAGCTGAGTTTTCTTTTTTAAGTTCGGAAATTCTTTTGAGAGAAGTCTTAAGATTAAAACACAATTCATCAATGTATTTAGAGACTTTGACAGGAATTTTAAAATCACTTACCTCAAATTCATTGTCTGAGTCTGATCCAGAGTTTGAGTCTGAGTCTGAATGTGCCATCAGACATAGATTGGCATATTCATTATCACTTTCTTCACACTCGTATCACTCCGGGTTTCGGCTTTGAGAGCTTTTCGAAACTTTTCAGCTTTTCCTCTTTTCTTCTTGAGAAGAAGAGGACAATTGGGTCCGATGTGTCCATTTTTCTTACATTCGAAGCAAACTACATCTTTGTTTGGTTCCTCATCATCAACGAGACTTAGTCTCTTTGTCTTTGAAAACTTTGTTTCCTTGAGTTGAACCTTCTTCCTTTTCTATTCAGTTTTCTAAATCTTCTTATCATGAGAGCAAGCTCCTCATCATCCATGTCATCTTTAGAATCTGTATCATCAGAATCACCAATTGATTTTAATGCAATGGATTTCTTACCTTTTGGATCTTCATCTTCATTGATTCGTTCCACTTCATAAGACTGAAGAGTTCCAATCAGCTCGTCGACAGATAGTGGCATAATCCTTTGCGTCTCTCTGATTGAAGTCTTTATATGATTCCAATACTTGGAAAGTCCACGCAGTAGCTTGTTTACCTTCATGGGATCAGAAATTTTCTGTCCTTAATTCTCAAGACCATTGACAATATCTGTAAAACGGCTAAACATGTTAGTTATTAATTCTCCTGGTTTCATTTTGAAGGCTTCATATTGACCGAGGAGAATGTTAATTCTTGTCTCCTTCACTCGATCTGTTCCTTCATAGGTGATGTGCAATCTATCACAAACTTCTTTTGCTGTAACACAAGAAGATATTCTGTTATATTCAGTAGGTGATAAAGCACAATATAAAGAGTAAATCGCTTTTGCATCGAGTGCTTGTCTCTTGATAATCTCTTCCGAGTCATTCCATTTGGTCTCAACAGAGTTTCTTTTCCTCTTTCTGAGACTGATGCAGCTGTAGGAGTAATTCATTTTTCTACAACGTCCCATTCCAGAGGATCCTTTGATCGTAAGAAGGCTTTCATCTTGTTCTTCCAGATGTTGTAATCCTTTCCATCAAAGTAGGGTGGTCTGGTATTGCTCTGACCTTCCACCAGCCCTGGTGCTAGCATACTAGCCATGGATCTTTTACTCTGAAGTAAAACACTTCAAATAAAGTGAGTACACGAGCTCTGATACCAATTGATATAGCTAGATTAAGTACCTAGAGGGGGGTGAATAGGTATATGTGGGATTTTTCTCGATAATTGCTCAATACTAGACAGTTAATAGATATGAGACAAACAATAATCAAAGTAAGACTGAGAGAAGAGAGAATGGAACACGCGGTTTATAGTGGTTCGGCTTATTTCAAGCCTACGTCCACTCTTCGCACCGATGCCTATTGGCTGGATTCCACTATGAACAAAGAGATGTTACAGCGATGTTCTCCCTTGAACTCTCGGTGTAGATGATCTCCTACACTCGCTCAGGGTATCACTAAGTATAGACACTCTCTGTGTGTACAATTTCGCTCAGAATGAATCGACTAATAATCAAGGTGCTTCAGACTCTGGAATTTCTCTATCGATCATCTATTAAAGCAGCTAGAATGACTTCCTTTTATACTCCTTTATGCCATCATACCCGTTGGCACTTACCAAAGGAATTCCTCCAATCTACCCGTTGGACGGAATCAATTAAGAAGATCATTCGAGCTATTAAAGGAACTTGACGATAGCCCATCAATCTGTTCGCCCATACAATCAGGATCTTGGTTTCCAAGAATAGAACTTTCCAAGAATACTTCGTCGATCATCGGATCTTCAAACAATCTTGATAACGAATGAATGAATCCGTTAGAATTATCCAACCAAGAGATCTTCTCCAGAGGATAGGAACAAATCTTCAACCAAATACTTCGGCTCTGGATTTCCTTCGTCACTTTGGATTAGAAGAAGCGTCAATGAGAATAGTCTTGAGTCTTGAGTCTTGAGTCGAGTCCGGTGATCCGAAAGTCTTCGGACTCTAAACGAAGGCTTGCAAATATCCAGACTAGACTGATAGAAACGTTTTGTTAGCTTCAAAATATTATGGATAGATTTCTCCAACACGAGCAAGTAGCCGGACTTGGCAGGGCCTGAGCTCTCTCAAGGTTGGTCGAGCGAGCTAAGTAGGGCTTGACGCTTGTTGAGGGCTATCAAAGCCTCGCCATCGTTTGGTGACCTCTAGTGAGGCTCGAGCCTTACCCAAGTGGTCGGATTTGGCGAGGCCCAAGCTCATTAGCTTTGAGTGAGCTTGGCCTCGCCACAAGTGGACGAGGCTTGACCTCATTGGAATATAGCAAGCTCGAGCCTCACTAGCCTGTGGTGAGACTCTAGCTCGCCTTTGGCTGGTTGCCGGCCCCACTGTGACCGGAAACCGACCAATGAAGAAGAAGAAGAAGAAGAAAAGGAAAGAAAAGGAAATAAAGAATAAAAAATAATAGAAATTTTGATTTTTAAAAAAGTAAAAGAAAAAATAAAAGTAAAAGGTATTTGATAAAAGAAAGTGAGGTGAAAGATAGTGTGGAAAATGTTTTTCTATTTTTCAAAAGTGGAGAACATTTTTCCCTATCTTAAAGACTTTATTGCTTTCATAGAAGATATTTTCTTCAACCAATTCATTTTCTGTGTAATGAACATTAGAAAATCCAAAAAACGTTTTCCTAGAAGTTATTTTCTGTGAAATGAATGGAGTCTTAAATCCAAACAAACATGCACGGCTTTAAAGTTGAGTTGATAAATGTTCAAACAAAGCATGTTATGTTTCACCGTTTCATGACATGCTCATTAGTTCACGTTAGGGCAATAAGTTTCAATTTTATGTGTATTCTGCAGGACAATTAGTCGTTGATTTCAATTTATATCGATAAACTATTCATCAACATTGTACATTAGGTACTCCAAGATTATAAAAGAACGATGGAAATTTATATCACCTTGGTAATTGCAGATATGCATTAGTAGATACCATTCAAATAACTTTGGTAACCATCCAAAAGTTTGGCAAATTTCATTAATATGATGATTATCTTTGAACTATGTATAATTAGATAGTTACTAAGATCTCAATCAATATTGACTAAAATATGTCATGGTAACTAATGCCTCTCAAAAGGTTATGTTTTTCGCTATTAAAGTTGATTAAATGGAGTGTGATTCATTATTCGATTAAAGGAAGGAAGGTTTCTTATCTGAATTTGGGATAACGGTTTTGATTATGTGTGTGCAAGACAAATTCAATCCTTTTAGGTCTCTTTCTTAAAGGACAAATACCCTATTATCAAGTCAACTACCCGTCTTATTTTATCACAATAATCCATATCCGAAGTGTTAACCTCGTTGGTTATGGTGCGTCCAATTGGTCCTTAATTATAGATCACTCAGCATATCATAGTACACGCAAATTTATGATGTCTAGAGATCGATGTCATACAGCTAACAAAACGAGAAGACAAGCACTGTCATTTTGTGACTTTCTCGAAGGACAATTGACATATTATCGAGAGCACATGGCTTTCTCATGCTTGCACTGCTCGATCCGCTTTCCTCCTAAACAAATGAGAGATTCTCGAGGTTGTCAGGGGGGATGGTGGTGGCTCATCTCCCTTTCCACGGGGTTTATGTTCCCGATGCACATTTAAAATGCAATTCCGATAATTTGTACGAGGAATCGAATAAGAGAATATATATATATATATATATATATATTTGTGGTAATCCAAGATCCGCCGAGTCTGTCTTTCGCTTACGCTAATCGGTAACCCACGGCTTGTACAATGCACGGTGCATCTCGGACCAAGCATCAATACTTGGAGGGAAGTTAGCATAGGACTCCACCACCATAACCTCCCACTTAAGACGTGTTAGCAGCTGCGGAGTTTCGACCCTGTGACCTCTGCGATGAAGTGCCCAAAGCCAAACCAACTCAGCTGTCCACCGGTGGGTTAAGAGAAAGAATATTAATAGCTA
Source organism: Eucalyptus brandiana (assembly GCA_014182725.1). NCBI lineage: Eukaryota > Viridiplantae > Streptophyta > Magnoliopsida > Myrtales > Myrtaceae > Eucalyptus > Eucalyptus brandiana. The sequence continues at coordinate 21,039,272 of CM024677.1, read as the reverse complement.
ATGTTGACAAGTCTAAGAAAGATTCGAATGTGTTTCAATAACATGACGTGACAAGCAGGAAAATTACTAAAAATATTTTTAAACCTATTGAAATTGTATCAATTCGTTTTCAAACTTTCTTCTCATTCAATTCTAAACATTTTATATTTGTGCCAATTCAATCCACCTAGCCAATTTTGGTTGGCCGGTGCTGACGTGAACTCTAGCTATCCAGTCGACACTTTGTGATTGATAATTTTTAATAATATATTTATCTATTTTGAATTTATTATTATTTTTTATTTTCCTTGTCTTCCTTCCTTACTTCTTTGTTTCCACTATGGCTACCAAGCTATGGCCAGCGAGGGTCGAGGCTTGGGGGCTGGGGGTGAGGCAGCCTAGCCTAGAATTGGGCAAGGCCAGCCTCAGATGGCCATGCTAGCCTTAGGCGAAGGTGGTCTTGACTATGATTGGCTTGCCTTACTTCACTAGACTTCTGCTCTTGAGCACAATTAAAGATAAAAAATCTATGCCTCCTTTGCTTGTTGTTTGCTTCTATTTTTCACCTATGCCACTTAAGAACATGAATTGCTTGGGTTTGTGGGGCTGAGATTGGCCTCGTTGGCCATGGGTGAAGGCGGCCAAGTCCTTGCTAGCCACAAGCGAGGCTGCCTTTGTCTGCAACTTGGCGAGGCCGAGTGAGGGCTGCAACTCTTGCGGGCATCCAATGAGGGCTTCATGGTCTAAGGCCCTCACTTGGTGCCTAGCAACCCTTGTCGACCCTTAGGCCACAGCTCGTCGGCCACGGTAGGAAACAAAGAAGGAAGGAAGGAAGGAAGGAAGGAAGGAAGGAAGAAACGAAAAAAAGAAAAGGAAAAAGAAAATAAAAGAATAAAAAATTTGACAAAAATAAAATGTTATTAAAAATTATTCCCGTCGTATCAGCCAAGGGGTAGCATCCGTGTTAGTGCAAGCTTGCCAAAATTGGTCGAATAGACTAAATTTGTACAAATATAAAAAGTTTAGGACTTAATTGGCCAAATAGAAAAAAGTTTAGCATTAAATCGACACAACTGTAATAGGTTTAAGATTTTTTTGATAATTTTTCCGGTAATTTATGTCAGATAATTGTTAGCCATGTGATCAAAAAGCGTATTTCCTCACACTTGCCATGGATGATTTATTTATTTATTTATTTATAATGTGGTCTCATGTTTCCCACTAACAACCCCCTTTTAACACGGGGACATTGTTGGCTGACCAATTAATGTAGATTTAGCTCCATCCGACCACACAAGGTAAGGAGGGGATTCCGTTCTCGTGGTGCTTTTCACTCAAAACCATCACGGAATAGATGAGAATGACGGTTTGTAATCAGATACCCCCAACAAAAAGAAATGTAAACTTCCTCAACTAAAATTAAACCACTCATACAATGTCTTTTGAGCTGAATCATTTAATGTTAGTTTCTTCTGTTTGATTTGACCAGCAGTAAATTTATCCAACTAAATTATTCTTTATGCAATTAAATCGACTTTCTAGCTCCAGCAACAGTGAAATGATAATTTGGAGAGAAATAGAAAGATGGTCTCTTTTTATTTTATCTCAAGTATCCGCTCAACCATCCATCAAGAGAGTTCAGATGCATCAAGAAAACAGTACTTTGCAAACATATTGAGGAAGCCTTGAAGAGGAAATTTACAAATAAGTGCATGTAGAGTGCAATAACGAAAAACGGTATGTTTATTAGAATCTCCTCCCTCTTGCTCTCAATGTAATAATGAATTGCTTTTTGCTTAAATAAAAAGACAAGTGAAGCCATCACTTCTTTGTTTGACCCGGATTTAGTTGCTTGGGAAACCCTCCGATTTCACCTTCCCATTGTGCATTATTGATGTCAAGGGCATGATGGCCATAAATAAACCCTAACATCTAAACATACTTATTCTTGATAATCATATTTTTATTAAGAAATGATTGGGTGATAATTTTTAATGTACCGTGAGAATAATAGTATCTGGACCACAACAAATCAAATTGTAAATAATCATAAATTGTTGTGAAACCTACTTCTTCAACAATTTGTGACTCATAATAGACTGTTATTCTCACAGTACCTAAAGACTATTATGCTAACAAAACCCTTTTTTATTCATTTTAAAGAAAAGAGGAAAAAAAAAGTTTCCTTTAATTACACAAGCAACAATGCATGTATGTCTCCTTTCCTCACTCAACGCATTTCAATATAAAACTAGTTTGTGAAATTGAGTTGTAAATCATGTGATACATCTTTCTTAAGTATTTAGACATGACCCACGATCTCAAGTAGTTAATAAGAGTTTGTTGCATAATTTCTTCTATAAAATCGGGGTGTTTATTGTTCAATTGTGTGAAACGGTGCTTATACTGATGTCATATTGGATCCTTCTCCTCTGTTGACTCAATAACTCCTTAAAATCCTGATATATATATTTCACACACCTCTAAGCAAAACCTATTTAGAAAAAACCAAATTGTTCCTCCTCACAAACTCATCTAGCATCTTGCTTAGGGTTTGGGTGGTTTGAGTTTTTAGTTGGACTTGAATATTTTGGTTGGTTAACATTGAATTTGTGTATTGCGCTGGATAACTAATAAGAAGTTTTAAATCTATATTGATATGTTTCCATCAGTCACTAGTATGTCTGGAATGACTTTTTTTATTTACTTTTTAACATTTTTGCTTCATTTAAATAATTACAGCTTAAGCATTTTAACTTCTTTTTAAATCTTAAACTCTTGAAAGTACTCAAATGCTAACACATAGACACACATATATTGTATCATAAGTTTTTGAAGTTTAAACAATATTCTAAATTATGGCGGAAAAGTAAAGGAAAACTTTTTACCTTCTCTTAAAGCCAAACAAACATGCACGGCTTTGAAACTGAGTTGATGCATATTCAAACAAAGTATGTCATAGTTCACCTTTTTGTGACATGCTCATAAGTTCACGTTAGGGCAGTAAGTTTCATGTTTGTATGTATTTTGTAGGAGAGTTAGCCGTTGATTTTGATTTATGCTGATCAACATCGTACATTAGGACTTCAAGATTATAAAAGATTGATAGATATTTATATGACATTGGTAATTGCAGATGTGCATTAGTAGATACCATTCAAATGATTTTGGTAACCATCCAAAAGTTTGGCAAATTTCATTAATATGATGATAATCTTTGAGATGTATATATTTAGATAGCTGGTAAGGTCTCAAGCAATACTGACTAAAATACTGTTGACGCCTAAAATTTCAATTTAATTAATTAGGTTTTATTTTTGTTTTTGTTTTATTCGGATGATAAATAAATGAAAAAACAGAAAAAACAGAAAAGGAAAGAAGTAGCCTCCGCATGGGCCTTCGGCCCATTTCCGCCTTAGCCCGGCCCAGCCGGGTCTTCTTCTTCCTCGCGCAGTTGCAGCGCACGCGCAGGGGGGGCGCGATGCCGGAGCGGAGAGGAGGAGCAGCAACGACGCACGTGGAGCAGGGGGCAGCTGGCGTCGGATGGGACGCCGGTTCGGCCGGCGAAGGCCATGGCAACCGATGGTCGAGCTTCGTCGACCGGCCACCCCTCGGCCTATAAATAGGCCCCCCCCGACGACGAGGGGAACCCACGGAGAGAGAGCGAGCCGGGTTGAGTCGCGGCCTTGGATACCCCCGAGAGACTTCGGGGGGGCCGAGGACTCGCGGCCTCAAATCGAGCTTTGCCGGAGTAGAGAGGGAGAGAGAGAGGCGCGGAGAGAGAAGGAGGGTTCGCGTGGGCCTCGCCGTCGCCGTCTTCGTCCTCGTCGTGCGGTTGCCGAGCAGGTATCGCGCTGTCCCCGTCGCCGTCACCGTTGCCATCCCCCTCTCCATAGTCCAATCCCCTTTGCCGTCACCGCCGTAGTCGTCATCGCCCATTTGGACCGCTTCGGTCTCCTCTCTCCGCGCATGGATTTGCAAACCCTAGGGTTTGCGATTTTCCAGTCGCAAAGCGGATCCGGACCGGAAAATCGGGTAGGGTTTGCGGTCCGGGGGGTGGCTGGAGGATGGGTCGGGTGCCGGGTCGGATCCGGCCGCATTGTCCGGGGTAGGGTTTCGCGAGACGGGTCGCGGCGGCGAGTCGGGTCAAGACCGGGTCGGAACCGGGTAGGGTTTCGCCGGGGTCGGATCCGAGTTGGGCCGTGGATCCGGGTAATCGGGCCGGGCCGGGCGCCCCCAAACGCCCGGCCACGGCGCCGTTTTTCAAAAAAAAAAAAAAAGAAAAAAAAAAAAAGGGCAAAAAATCCGAGTCGGGCCCGCCTCATTCGGACCGGCGGCCGGGTCGGACCCAACCCGCGAATCCGGCCGGGTCGGTTTTTATATTATTTTTATATAAAATAATATTTTTAAATAAATACTAAATAATAAATAATTTCAAAAAATAATTTATTTTCAAAAATATTAAAAAATGTTTTATTTTCAAAAAATCGAAAAAAAATAAAAAATAATTTATTTTCCAAAAACATTAAAAAATATTTTATTTTCTGAAAAATCAAAAAATTCACATTTTCCAAAAAAATCAGAAAAAGCCAAAAAGACTTGTATTTTTCCAAAAATACCAAAAAGGTCCAAAAATCCCTTTTGTGTCTAAAAAAATTTAGAAAAAATGACTCAAAAAATGTTTTTCCTCCCAAAATGCATGGAAAATCCCTCGAGCATCCAAAAAGCCTCAGGGTTTAAACAAGATTAGGTACCGAAAGGGCATTAGTGATTAACTAGTGTAATCAAGTCCCCGATCCTAATTTCTCTGGTTGCGCAGGAGTAAGTATTTCTCCCGATACTTCACTTGGATTTCTAATCGACCCACCCCAAATCGATTAGTGGCGACTCCATTTTAAAAATTGATTTACAGGTTAAAAACTTAAACTATTAAAGTCGTGAATTGGTGGACTTGGGAGAGTCCGGGTATAACTAATTTCAGCCGAGCCATTAGCCTCCTTAGGCGCTCGAACCCGACTGCGGGCGCCGAAAAAAAAGAGGTCGCGACGGCTTGGCGACTCCATTTGGGGACTTTGAGGACTTAGGCCATTTTTGTCTTGTTTAAATTCTTTCTTGACTTGTTTTTGTTTTTTTTTTTTTTTTCTTTTTATGCGGAGTTAGTAGCTTAGAAATTTATTTTAATTTTGCTTAAAATAGATTATCTTGTGATTATAAATTACTATGCATGCTTTACTGTTTTAACACTACACATGGCACACACAACCCGGCCGCCGGACCTGGGCCGCCATAGGATTTCTAGGATGGTGTTAAGAAAGATACGACTTCGAACGCGAGACTGCGATGTAGAGGTTGCCTTTCTTTTCCCCGAATTTCTTAGCCGAGATTAAGGGGGTATGCTGCTAACGCGAGACTGCGATGGGCGGATACCTTTTTAATTTCATCAAGCCTTCTGAGTTAGAAATCGAGCCGCACGTCCCATGCGCATATCTTTGTGCTTGCCATTTTTCTTTAAAAGCAAAGTGATTCCTTTACTTTTACTCAGTCTTTTTATTTGGCCCATGGCAATGTAGGATAAGCTTTTCAGATCTCAGTTTATATGCGATGGGGAAATACGATATCCAGTTCATTCCTGCTCCCAAGGCGGAGCTCTTCAGATGGTGGGGTCAATTAGATCAGTTTGCCCAGGAGCGCGTGAAGACCAAAATCGGTCATCTCCTATCATTGATTCAAATCACTGTTCGTCCTGAAGTCATACAAGCCATGGCACATTTTTGGTGCCCAAAGACAATTACTTTTATATTCGGTAGGTTTGAGCTAACCCCAACCCTGGAAGAATACAGCATCATCACTGGAATGCCTCTTGAGAAAAAGCTTGTCAAGCCATCGATAGGCACCCTCCCATGGCGCGGGTTAGCACGACTTTTAGGAACTGAAATCCATGTCATGAGGCAAATTCTTGAAGACAACCATGATACCTGCTCACTAGAATTTATGAATGCCTGTTTTCAAAATCAGCCTATGACCCAGAAAAGTGAGATTTTCCTCCTGGCTTTTTTCGGGCTTATCATCTTCCCCCGTCAAAGAAATGCCATAACTCCCAAGATGGCATGGATAGTTGATCGATCTTAAGAGGGGGAATTATGTCAACATGATTTTAATCTGAAACATTCTTGTCTTTTAATCGTTTTAAAGACAACTCGGAGAAAATCATGCGAGCCTCTCCTGAAATTTTACAAGTCCGGTTCTTTTCTCACCTAAGCGAATTTCAAGACTTCATGCGATCTTTGAAACAAATGCTTTTGAAAATCCATTACAAAAATTTATGGTTTTAGGACCGTACATTCCCAATCGTAGCATGTTTAAATTGGGTAAGCTTCTTAAGAAACCCGGCTCCCGAGGCATTCCAATGGTGTCTTTGGTTGGTTCCATGAAAAGAGGGCCCGCTTTGCTTACATGCGCACCCGCCCAATTCCGTTGCTCGGTCTCACCGGCGCCATTCCCTACTACCCGTATCGGGTAGCACGACAATATGGAGCCCTTCAGGAGATCCCACCGCCTTTCAAGATGATGGTCCCTCCAGTTCTTTTCAACACAAGCCGTGACTATGAATTCGAAATTTCTACCGCTGAGGAAACCTGGGACAAGTGCCATCGCAAAAGGATTGTGATACCTGAAAGGCTTGAGGGAGAAGAAAAAGCCCACCACGCCTCTGCAGCCTACATCCACAATCATCACATCCCGACAAGGTGGAAGCCATCAGTCCCTCACTCGATCGGCAAGAGCAGCCAGCACGAGCAAGCAGAGCTCATGGTGAGGGATTTGGGAATGGACTGGATACACACCTCGAGCCGGTCCAAGAAAGCAAGCATCTACGCAAGCGCAAGACTCCCCATCGCATATAAATTTGCAATCATGTGTCCCGTAGTGTTAATAGTGTGAAAGTCTTGTCCCATTGTTTAGGGACTTTTGTTTAGTATCTAGTATTTTATTCTGTCATTTCAATTTCAAGTTCTAGATGTCGAAGTCTCGCGGTCTATGAAATCCTCTTTTGATGAATAAAAAAGCGGTTAGACCATTGCCATGGGTCAATTTTTGTTTACTTTCATACTCATTCATTGTTTTCGCAAACGGCGGAGTAATTATGAATCGCCGGCCACCAATAGCTCGTGAATGGCCTCATGCACTAGGGCCCGATCGGAATGATGTACAAAACCGCCTCATTAACATTGAAGACGGCGTAGGACAAATGTCCATTGTCCTTCAACAACTCTCAAGACAAATGGAATCCACTCAAGTCGAACCCAACTCTGTAGTTGCCTTAAGCACCGTCATGACACCTGCAATTTTGCCAGAAAATAGCCAGTACCATAGACAGTTTGAAAGGATCATGAAAAGGTTAAGCCAGTTGCAGGAGCGAGAATCCCCCTCGGACTGTCCAATTACGCCGGCATTGAGATCCCCGAAAAACTCAAAGCACCCGAATGCGAAAGGTATGCCGATACCTCTCGCCCGGAGACCTACTTGCAGCCTACTTGGTCCGAAGAATGATTCAATCGTACCAATCGAGCTTGACCGGCCCTACCTTGCGATGGTATATTGTCGGGAAGATTAGTCCACTTAAAAACTGGAGGGAACTAATTCATGTTTTTCACCAAGAATATAATATCGACATCACCCCTGACATCACCTTGCCCTACGAAGAGCCGATGATCGCGGAGCACGAGGAGTTATTAGTCGCTGAGATAGGAGAGAAGCGTGTCAATGAAGAATTGCATAATAAATGGGCAGTTAAGCAACATCCACATTCTTGGAAAATTTCCCACTAGGAAAGGCAAGGAGCCTTTGTACGAGATCATGGACTCAAAGCCTGTTCAAAAGCAAGGCACAACCGGACAACTCCCCAAGGCGACTCCAAGAGCTAGGGTCCAAAGAATATCAACCCCTATCAACCTGGAAAGTGAATCAGACAGTGAAACTCTAATGTCTGTCACTTCCCTTGACAGAATTGAGTTGGCAAAACAAAGGGCCTTACTCAAAAGGTCCGGGCCCGGGAGGCCGAAAAGAAAGCCTAAGCAGATTAATGCAAAGATCGCAACGAGCCACCGCACCAAAGCTTTGAGCATTCCCAAGAATACAGCTTTGAAGGCCACCATCCTCTAGAGTACAATCCTCGAAGACCTCCCGGCCCTAGAATACAATCCCAAGGACTTCCGGCGTTACTTCAACAATGGCGACGATTCATCGTATAAGCTGTTTCCCTCTCGTCCGGAGATGAAGGCCCGTCGAAGAAGAAGCATACGTCTTTATCCGCTATGATCCTAACGAAGTACTAAGCTTGTCCTCTGACCATGAGGATAGCTTCAATACTTTATCCTCATTCGGAAATTTTGACCAAGAAGAAAGTAATGGGGTAATCTCGGTAGAATCCAACTTCCCGAAACAGAAAAATTCGCCACTACAACGAATATGCAGTGGGAAAACCAGTGGCCTAACCAGGATACATCAAGCCCATCTTACGCTCATAGGATCATGAACCCTGGAGAGATGTGGATACCTGATCTCCGTAAGTATAATGGCACAACTTGTCCCGTGGCCCACTTGCAGTACCTCCATGTTGAAATGAGTCAGTACTATGACCCGATGTCATTCACAACTCAAGCCTTCCAAGAAAGTCTTACGGGGTCTGCATTACAATGGTTCATCACAGCAAATATTTATCTCCTAAAGGATTGGAATGAGCTGACCTCCACATTCTTGCATCGCACCAAAACAGATTGGAACCGAATTGCCTTGTGAAAGTTTAGCTCACTTCATAAGAAGACCAATGGAGGATTTCCAAGCATACGCAGGGAGGTGGAGAGCTTTCATGATGCAAACCCGCTCTCAGCTGGCTGAAGAGGAATTAATAAAGCAGTTCATAGAAGCTTTGTCCTGCAAGCACCGCCGTTGGTCGTATGGGTTACACTTCCGTAGCTTCAACGAGGTAGTCATCGCATGCGAATACTTCGAGTCTACTGAAGGCGAGGAATTCAAGCACGCTTAGCTTCAAGACCAGCACTATCAAAGCACTCCTTTGCACAGGGGTTTTCATGAGTTTTACTTGTTTTTATGTGCTACTGTTGTATTTTCCATTCCAAGTACTCTATTGTACAGTTATGATATTTTAAGAGCATGAGGCGGTACTCCAAACTTGCCCAGTGATGTTATCCAACCATGAAAAGAAAATATCATCCAAGGAGAACACTGAGGGCTGGGCTTCCTCATGCTTTTTCTCCCCCAAAGACGTATTTTGAAAATAAAAAAAATATTTCATCACCCAAAAGCTTTTGATAAGTTTAATCATGTTTATCTTTCTGACTCATTCACTTCATGTCTCAGAAGATCATTCCCATTCCCTTTGACTTAGCGTGACAGGGGACATTTGAAGCAAGCGCATCAGGTGAACTCGCCAAATTCGGAGACACCCCGCCAAGAAAACGGGGGCAAATAAAAAGAATCATCCTACACCAAAAGAGGGTAAGTCTTATTTTCGAATATAATTTGGAAATGATGTCCTCTTTTTCTATTTACTGAGGATACAAAAGATGAAACGTAATAGGTACAGGCATAGAGTTGAGATCGAAGCATCCATGACATGCCTCACTCCCGCCCTTGACTCCATCCTGAGCCAAAGGACTATCTTGTTGCACGACACGCCCAAACAGCTAGATGTTACAATTCCAGCTTTGACAATCCAAGAAGCACAGAAAATGAATTTCTCCTCTCGAATTGGCTACTGTCAACAGGGAGAAAATCTAGTCAGTTGAGGCGATCTCTAACCCCTTATCTCAAATTGTGACTTAGGGCCTAGAAATCTCACTTCGTACTCCCGGACACATGTTCTTCCAAGGAGTAGTTGCCATCACAAGGCTTGAGATTTTGATCTCGATTCCATAGAAGCTTGAGGTACATGACTTTGCTCAATCTTGCTAATGGTCATATAGTCAAAGATAGAAGAAAATTCCACAGAAAGAAGGCGTTGAAGATGAATCAACGACCATCAATCATGCATACAGGGCCACAAATGAGAAGGGCTAATCGAAGGAAGCGTTGGACTGTGTCAAGATAAAAGGGCCAACATCGACATTCAAATATCCCTATGAGTCAACAAATACAAACTTTGGAAAAGAGTAATTTGGTATCGTTTCCAATACTCCCACTATCTGAACCCGCTTTTGACGTATTTTCCCTATTTGACAGGGAGTATCACAACTCGAGACCAAACTCAATGGTTAGGTTTGGCAAATCAATGTTGGCCAAGCTAGTACGTGGAAATGACCCACATCAAATTACCTGGCTTCGTGTAAAAAGACATGTCATCTAGGAGCCAATTCAGAGAATAATTGACCTAACGAAGCAAGGGACATAGGACTTCGTGTCCCCTCTCACTTCAGGTTTACCCCCAATCAGCCGCAAACCAGTGAAGGGTAAAGTTGTATCGCTTCCAGTTATTCGACTACGGAAAGAGTTCATGACTAACACATTCCCTCTTGTTTGTTGCGGGATCACCCGATTGTCAAAAGTAAGAATAATGAATCAATGAGAAGCATGTCTTGTTTAAGATTACGATTTGTCAAAAACAAAGATAACAAATCAATGAGAGGCATGACAAACTCTCCTAAACGAAATGGCGTCCTGAGTAATCGCCAAAGCAAATGACAGAAAATCTTTAGGCCTCAACTTACATTTGATTTTGGCCAGACTAATTGATCTACTTGTACATCTTCTCTTCTACGGGGGCAAAAGCAGAGATGCCCGATCAAATTCTTAATCCTTGGCTGATCATTCATGTGTCATATCCCTAATCAATAGGGACAACCATCGACACCCCTTTGTGAATAACTCTTTTGATGTTCAAAATTTAACAATACTGTTCTATTAACCCTTAAAGCTATCAAGAAGGTCTTTTTAAGCCAAAACCATCCACTTGTTTTGAAAAATTCAAACTCCATCATATTCGAAATGTTGCATGTCGTTTCCAGATGAATTCTGCATGATGATTTTGCCTGTCTAGGTCACTGATTCCACTGAGGATTATTAGAATAGACAGCTAAGTGAAGAATACAAGATTAATTGAGCATTTGGATGAGGCGCATCAGAATGATGAAAGGCAAGCCATATCCTACACACAGTCCCCCATCTATACACTTGTAAGATGAGTGCAGAAGATTCCATGACTGCAGGGTAAAGAGTTCTCTCGCGAATGGTACGATAACCAAAATAGTGAGAGGCATTCCATCGCTCACTTGAGCCCCATACACTGGAGAAGCATCTCTCATACCCCCGTCAAGAACCACCCCACATTGGGGCGGATCGGAGACAAAGCAAAGCATCACAAGGTGAGAAGAGAGATATGAATTCTCTTGCTTGCACTTGCATCAATCTTTGAGTGTCTTTATTGCATATGAACACTCGCGTTAATTTAAGTGCCCTAGAGTCATGAAGAGCAATTCTTTCTTTACGCACTTGTATCCATTGTACAACCCAAGTGAGCCTGTAATTTTACCCTCACATTGAGACAAAGCAGAAGTTATTGCCATAGCCTAAGTGCCGGTTGAAGATGAAGACTCAAGAGTCTAATAACGGTGCTTCGATTAAACTTGCCTAGGCCAGTTCCTCCGACAACAAGAATGAAAAGCATGGCATAAAAAAGCAGTGTACCTGGTAAAAGCAAGGTCAATGCCCATGAATGAAGAACTGGGATAAAAAATAGGGGCATGAAAAAAGCAAAGTGTGTCGGTAAAAGCAAGGCCAATGCCCCCAGTCAAAAATACAGCCAAGAAAAAGTTGATGTTGTGGTCCGTAGAACCTCCATCTGACAAGAAAGATTAGTGACAAATGCCAAAATAGTCACCAACTCTCACCCTCTTACATATAAAGCCGAGTCTACGTCACGTTCCCATTGTAAAAGTCTCTTCAGACTAGGGGCACTTCAATTAACGTAAGATTTCATGTGTCTATAAGCATCGCTCGAAGAAGTACGAGCAAGACTATTCTATCTCTTTTCACAGGATTCTTGACTTGCAAACTTGAAGATGATCGTGCGGCACTTCGATCAGGAGCCTTGACCTCGACGGTCCCATTTGATGAGCCGTTGACCAAGTCTTCATCACGATTTCAACAAAGACTTCTCACATTGGTAAAGCCGTACCATTTGCGAGAATACTCGGACCCCTGTTGACATGATGACAGTGAGATAGTGTGGTCCTTATAAATCCTGCATCAATGGTCAGGATAGCCTTCTCCATGAGAATGAGTGAAAAGTCCTTTCAGACTGAAAGTCCCTCCTCTGGCATGCTCAAGACGTCTACATTCTAAATAAAGGTTGTCTTTCAAAATCTCCCCCAGTGGAACTCAGATGATGCAAAACTGACAAAATTGTCATGCATAAATCACATTTAAACTCATGAATTTACAACACATACAATCATGTGTGCATACGTGCAAATAATGACATACTCTCGGAGATCGAGATATTGCCGGATAAGCATATCCCTATCCCCATTTATCGTCAAGTACCCACCGCTTGCCGGGTACTCCCTCTTATTGACACTCGACCTGTTCGAGTTGTCCCTAGAGTATTGATATTTGCGACTGTTCAGGTATCCCCTTGTTTTTGAGTACCCGCCGTTACTCAGGTGCTCCCTCTGTTGACACTCGACCTGTTCAAGTTGTCTTTAAAGTTTGGATGCTCGTGACTGTCCAAGTATCCTCTTGTCTTTGAGTACCGGCCACCGTTCGGATACTCCCTTTTCCTGACACTTGACCTATTCGAGTTGTCCCCAGAGTGTTGATACTTGCGACTGACAAAGTATCCCTTTATTGTTGAATACCTACTGCTGTCTAGGTATCCCCATTGTCTTTGAGTACCGGCCACCGTTCGGATACTCCCTTTTCCTGACACTCAGCTCGTCCGAGTTGTCCCCAAATAATATAGCAGCTGTTCAAGCATTCCATTGCTTTGCTTGGCACCACCGTCCAGGTATGTTTTCTAGCACTTGGACCAGCCTGAGTGGTCCCAGATCATATCATTAAATGCTTGTGTTCATCCAAAATATTCCAGTACTTTGTACACCTGTGGCTATCCAGGTGTTCTACCCGTTTTAAATGCCCGCGGCAATCCAGGTAAGCCTCAAACCATATTCAAGTTTATAATACCAGGAGGTGAGAGACCTTCATGAATACCCAAGGTACGTCCTCGATATTCCCAAATACCAGGAGGTGAGAGACCTTCATGAATATCCCAGGTACGTCCTCGATATTCCCAATTACCAGGAGGTGAGAGACCTTCATGAATATGCGGGGCACGCCCTCGATATTCCCAATTACCAGGAGGTGAGAGACCTTCATGAATATGCGGGGCACGCCCTCGATATTCCCATTTACCAGAAGGTGAGATACCTTCACGAATATGCGGGGCAATGCCCTCGATATTTCCATTTACCAGGAGGTGAGAGACCTTCACGAATATCTCAGGTACGTCCTCGATATTCCCATTTACCAGGAGGTGAGAGACCTTCACGAATATGCGGGGCATGCCCTCGATATTCCCATTTACCAGGAGGTGAGAGACCTTCACAAATATCTCAGGTACGTCCTCGATATTCCCCAATTACCAGGAGGTGAGAGACCTTAACGAATATCTCAGGCACGTCCTCGATATTCCCATTTACCAGGAAGTGAGAGACCTTCACGAATATGCGAGGCATGCCCTCGATATTCCCATTTACCAGGAGGTGAGAGACCTTCACAAATATCTCAGGTATGTCCTCGATATTCCCAATTACCAGGAGGTGAGAGACCTTCACGAATATCTTAGGTACGTCCTCGATATCCCCAATTACCAGGAGGTGAGAGACCTTCACGAATATCTCAGGAGGTGAGAGACCTTCACGAATATGCGGGGCATGCCCTCGATATTCCCATTTACCAGGAGGTGAGAGACCTTCACGAATATGCGGGGCACGCCCCCGATATTCCAACTACCAGGAGGTGAGAGATCTTCACCAATATCCAAGGTATGTTCTCAATATTTCCAATTATCAAGTACCCCTTCGATACTTGTGAATGCCCAGGTATCCCCTAAGAATTCATACTTGTGATCATCCAAGTACCCCTTCAACGCCTGCAAAGGCCCAAATATCATTCAGGTTAGTACTTGTGAATATCCATGTACTCTTTGATATGCCTGTAAATGTCCAGGTATCTTCCAGAATTGATGCCCTGAGAAAGGTCGGCGCATCCTCCCGAAGAATGGTTCGGGTTCCAACTGGTGTCCTCGACAGAAGTCAGACACCCCCACAAAGCAGATGCTCTGAGAAAGGTCGGCGCATCCCCCGAGAAAGGTCGGGTACCAGCGGTGTCCTCGATACAAATCGGGCACCCACAAACGAGATGCCCCGAGAAAGGTCGGTGCAATCTCCCGTCACGGCGACCGAAGAATGGTTCGGGTCCGAGACAAACCCCTGATTACTCCAACAGGCGACCGAAGAATGGTTTGGGTCCTGGAGGAGCAATCTCCTGTCAAGGCGACCGAAGAAAGGTTCGGGTCCTAGACAGATTATTGATTGTTTTAACAGGCGACCGAAGAATGGTTCGGGTCCTGAAAAAGCAATCTCCCGTCACGGCGACCGAAGAATGGTTCGGGTCCGAGACAAACCACTGATTGCTCTAACAGGCGACCGAAGAATGGTTCGGGTCCTGGAGAAGTAATCCCCAGTCAAGGCGACCGAAGAAAGGTTCGGGTCCGAGACAAACCACTGATTGCTCCAACAGGCGACGGAAGAATGGTTCGGGTCCTGGAAAAGCAATTTCCCGTCAAGGCGACCGAAGAAAGGTTCGGGTCCTAGACAAATCATTGATTGTTTTAACAGGCGATCGAAGAATGGTTTGAGTCCTGGAGAAGCAATTTCCCGTCACGGCGACCGAAGAATGGTTCGGGTCCGAGACAAACCCCGATTACTCAACAACGGGCGACCGAAGAATGGTTCGGGTCCCGGAGGAGCAATCTCTGTCAAGGCGACCGAAGAAAGGTTCGGGTCCTAGACAAATTATTGATTGTTTTAACGGGCGACCGAAGAATGGTTCGGGTCCCGAAAAGCAATCTCCCGTCACGGCGACCGAAGAATGGTTCGGGTCCGAGACAAACCACCGATTGCTCTAACGGGCGACCGAAGAATGGTTCGGGTCCCGGAGAAGTAATCCCGAGTCAAGGCGACCGAAGAAAGGTTCGGGTCCGAGACAAACCACTGATTGCTCCAACAGGCGACGTGGAAGAATGGTTCGGGTCTGGAAAAGCAATTTCCCGTCAAGGCGACCGAAGAAAGGTTCGGGTCCTAGACAAATCATTGATTGTTTTAACGGGCGATCGAAGAATGGTTCGAGTCCGGAGAAGCAATTTCCCGTCACGGCGACCGAAGAATGGTTCGGGTCCGAGACAAACCACCGATTGCTCCAACGCGGCGACCGAAGAATGGTCCGGGTCCTAGAGAAGCAATTTCCCGTCAAGGCGACCGAAGAAAGGTTCGGGTCCTAGACAAATCATTGATTGTTTTAACAGCGACCGAAGAATGGTTCGGGTCTGGAGAAGCAATTTCCGTCGGGCGACCGAAGAATGGTTCGAGTCCTAGAAAAGCAATCTTCTCATATCACTGGTAAGACGAAGCCTTGATACTTGCCAAGCTCGGGGTTTACACCCTATCTCACTCACTCCCGGTAAGTAACTACAGGTATCTTCTTATCTATCTTAGTATATGTAAAGTTATATTACTCTTTTTACATAGGGTAATAAGTTCCAAATAAAATATAATCGCTACGCATATATGGACAAAATTTAGGCATCAGTTTGTCTTTGAATGCAACCTCTGCGAGCTCACCTTCAAAGAGGGGCAGCTGTTGACGCCTAAAATTTCAATTTAATTAATTAGGTTTTATTTTTGTTTTTGTTTTATTCGGATGATAAATAAATGAAAAAACAGAAAAAACAGAAAAGGAAAGAAGTAGCCTCCGCATGGGCCTTCGGCCCATTTCCGCCTTAGCCCGGCCCAAAGCGGGGTCTTCTTCTTCCTCGCGCTGTTGCAGCGCACGCGCAGGGGGCGCGATGCCGGAGCGAGAGAGGAGGAGCAGAACGACGCACGTGGAGCAGGGGGCAGCTGGCGTCGGATGGGACGCCGGTTCGGCCGGTGAAGGCCATGGCAACCGATGGTCGAGCTCCGTCGACCGGCCACCCCTCGGCCTATAAATAGGCCCCCCCGACGACGAGGGGAACCCACGGAGAGAGAGCGAGCCAGGTTGAGTCGCAGCCTTGGATACCCCACTGAGAGACTTCAGGGGGGCCGAGGACTCGCGGCCTCAAATCTGAGCTTTGCCGGAGTAGAGAGGGAGAGAGAGAGAGGCGCGGAGAGAGAAGGAGGGTTCGCGTGGGCCTCGCCGTCGCCGTCTTCGTCCTCGTCGTGCGGTTGCCGAGCAGGTATCGCGCTGTCCCCGTCGCCGTCACCGTTGCCATCCCCCTCTCCATAGTCCAATCCCCTTTGCCGTCACCGCCGTAGTCGTCATCGCCGCTGGACCGCTTCGGTCTCCTCTCCGGCGCCGCGGATTTGCAAACCCTAGGGTTTGCGATTTTCCGGGTCGCAAAGCGGATCCGGACCCGGAAAATCGGGTAGGGTTTGCGGTCCGAGGGGTGGCTGGAGGATGGGTCGGGTGCCCGGGTCGGATCTGGGCCGCTGTCCGGGTAGGGTTTCGCGAGACGGGTCGCGGCGGCGAGTCGGGTCAAGACCCGGGTCGGAACTGGGTAGGGTTTCGCTGGGGGTCGGATCCGAGTTGGACCGTGGATCCAGGGTAATCGGGCCGGGCCGGGCGCCCCCAAACGCCCGGCCACGGCGCCGTTTTTTCAAAAAAAAAAAAAAAAAAAAAAAAAAAAAGAAAAAGGGCAAAAAATCCGAGTCGGGCCCGCCTCATTCGGACCGCTGGCCCGGGTCGGACCCAACCCGCAGATCCGACCCGGCCGTTTTTATATTATTTTTATATAAAATAATATTTTTAAATAAATACTAAATAATAAATAATTTCAAAAAATAATTTATTTTCAAAAATATTAAAAAATGTTTTATTTTCAAAAATCGAAAAAAATAAAAAATAATTTATTTTCCAAAAACATTAAAAAATTTTTTTTTCGAAAAATCAAAAAATTCACATTTTCCAAAAAAATCAGAAAAAGCCAAAAAGACTTGTATTTTTCCAAAAATACCAAAAAGGTCCAAAAATCCCTTTTGTGTCTAAAAAAAAATTAGAAAAAATGACTCAAAAAATGTTTTTCCTCCCAAAATGCATGGAAAATCCCTCGAGCATCCAAAAGCCTCGGGGTTTAAACAAGATTAGGTACCGAAAGGGCATTAGTGATTAACTAGTGTAATCAAGTCCCCGATCCTAATTTCTCTTGGTTGCGCGGAGTAAGTATTTCTCCCGATACTTCACTTGGGTTTCTAATCGACCCACCCCAAATCGATTAGTGGCGACTCCATTTTAAAAATTGATTTACGAGGTTAAAAAACTTGAACTATTAAGTCGTGAATTGGTGGACTTGGGAGAGTCAGGGCATAACTAATTTCAGCCGAGCCATTAGCCTCCTTAGGCGCTCGTACCCGACTGCGGGCGCCGGAAAAAAAGAGGTCGCGACAAATACATCATGGTAACTTATGCTTTTCAAATCTTAAGGATGTGTTTTTCACCATTAAAGTTAATTAAATGGAGTGTGATTCATTAAAATCTAATGAAGATTATGCACAGAGGGATGAAGATTATTTAACTGAATCTAGGATAAACGCTTTTGTTTCCGTGGGTACAACACAAATTCAATTCCCTTTAGGTCTCTTTCTCAAAGGACAAAGACCATATTATCAAGTCAATCGCCGCTCTTATTTTATTATAGTAATCCAGATCCGGAGTCTTAACCTTACTGGATATGGTCCATCCAATTGATACTTAATTGCATATCAGTAAGCATATCATAATGCTCGCGAGTTTATGACAGCTAGAAATTGATGTCAAACAGCTCACAAAACAAGAAGACAAGCACTGCCATTTCGTCTCTTTCTCAAAGGACAAAGATCAAATTATCTAGTCAATGCAGTTCGTACTTAATTGCAGATCAGTAAACATATCATAATGCACGCGAGTTTATGACCCCTAGAGAACGATATCATACAACTTACAAAACAAGAAGAAGAGCACTGACTTTCTGTCTCTTTCCCAAAGGACAAAGATCATATTATCGAGTCCTTCAGATGCTTGGTCTGCTTAGTCTTCTTTCTTCCTAAACAAATGAGAGATTCTCGAGGTTGTCTTGGGGTGGCGGTGGCCCATCTCCATTTCCATGGGATTTTATGCTCACGATGCACATGTACAATGGAAAATCCGACAATTTTTGTACGATGAATTGAATAAGAGAGAATATTCACAGCTGATGTAAACAAGCCTAATGAAGATTCAAATGCATTTCAATTGAGTTGTTTAACATGATTTGGCAATTCATGTTAAATAATTTTCTTTTGTGATGTGCTCTCATATTTCGCACTAACGGCCCCCTATAACACGGGGAAATTGCTGGCTGACCAACTAGTGTAGATTTGGCTCCATCCTGACCACACATGGTAAGGAGGGGATTCCATTATTGATGTGTTTTTTCCCTCTGAAGCATCATGGAATTTATGAGCATGACAGTTCGTAATCATGTGTCCCAACGAAAAAAAAAAAGAAAAGAAAACTTCCTCAACTAAAATTAAATCACTCATAAATGTTTTTTGAGCTAAATTAATTTAATGACAGTTTCTTCTGTTTGATTTGACTATAAATAAATTTAATCAACTGAATTATTCTTCATACAGTTAAGTCGAATTTTCTAGATCCAGCAACAGTGAAATGACAGTGAAATGATAATTTGAAGAAAAAGAAAAAGATGGTCTCATTAAATTTTTATTCTTTATTAAAAAATTGTTTATCATTTATTTATTTTTGTGGCAGGTGGAGAAGTGAGAAATGGTCGGTTTCGGATTGCATCAGCATCTAAATAATCACATCTGTCTTTTGCTTCCAATATAACCACGACCATTTTTCTGGTCACGATGTGTTTTTTTTTTTTTTTTTTAATAATTACCTTTTTGAGAGGATCCCCTTTAAATAAATAAATTTCAACTCATCGAGTTCTAATACTATCAGACCCAAAAAAATTGTAATATTTATTATAAATGATTTAAAGGGAGAGCCAAAACCTTGTGGATTAATGTCATAAATATGGGATTATTTGCATCTAATGATATAGTTAATCGTGCTGGTTTCTTATCCAGTTTTTTTTATTAATAATGGTTGAGTCAAAACCATTCATCATATCTATAATCATTTGTCATCTGGATGTGGGAGATATTTTAGATGCTTTGTCCACATAAAGATATAGATTGTGAATATTGTAGTGATGATGAATACATAATATATCCATAAGGACAACATACACTTAAGGAAAAAGAAAATGGATCGCATTAGAGAGAAAACAAAGGGGAAAAAAATGAAGGTAGATGAGGGTGGAGGTATGTTTGATGTTGAGTTGACAAATCTTGGCATTGTCGATGAAGGTTATTTAAAAAAGGTGGGGGAAAAGGAATATGACGGTGTTGTAGTGATGGCAAGAATGCAAGGCTCGGTGGAATTTGAAGTTGCAGGACATATGGCAATGGTGGATTGAGGGAGAAGAACCGAGCCACCTTCCCCTGAAAGGTCCCTTTTTCAATCTTTTTTCATTTTAAACTCTCTCTCGACTGCATCTTTGGACTCCTTGGAGAACTGTCGCTGAAATCGCGGGGCCCCTGATCTCGGTGATGTCTTCGGTGTGCGGCGTGAAGGCGAAGGCTTGGTTAACAGTGCTTTAGAGTAGCAGATTTCTCCGTCAATAGAGCAGTTCTCTCATTATCGCGTGATTGGCGCTGGCAAAGAAGGATCGAGCAAGCACAGGAAACTTCAAACATTTGGATAAAAAAAAAAGGGGAGAAGAGAGGCACGGGCCGCAAGACTTGAAAGCAACAAATAGTGTCAATTGATGGTGGCGACAACATCTAGAGAGTGATGGAGAAGGATCAACGACGATGGAACTTAAAAAATCTTTGAGAGAGGATTTCTTCGTGAGATCCGTGTTTATGCTCTGTCGTGCTCTGTTTTTGCTGCAATCTCCATCTTGTCACATTAGTCCTTTTTCTTTAGTACACCTCTGGAGAGTCAATTAATTCACTCACTACCGTGGTTTTTAGATCCTTAAATTCTTCTACAGAGGTGACAATAGGACTTTATTCTCTAATAAGTGTCACAAATATTTTTTCTACTACCCTGATATCATCTCCATTAGCCCTTATTTGATTCAATCGTCCTTTTAATCTTCCACATTATTGTTTGAGGGTATCATGATTGTTTATTTCAGTATTTTGAAGAAAGTGAAGTCTCCTGATGCGTGCCTTTGTTGCATCATGGAACTCTTCTTTTAGTATGTTGTCACGTTATATTATGAGTTTAATGCTGTATATGAAAATGATCCAATTGGTATACAAAGCCGATCTGAATAGAGGATGAGATCAGCTTGCTAAACCGAGTTTGTTAGATTAAAGCTCAGCACACTTATCCTATTAGGATCAGAACTCGGATAGTTTGTTGTTGTAATCTTATTCAAGCCGCACATAACTAGACTCCTTATAGGCCCCCAAAAAAATAAATGCCGGTGCTCGTTGGAAGAAAAGAGAAACGTGGATTTGTGTGGGGCTGTCTGTGCCGTTGACTTCGTCAAGCCTTGAAGTGGAGTTCTCTTTTCGTTGGGGCACAAAGGAGATCTGAACATCGGGTGAAGTTTGCGTAGAGAATCCAACATCCAATTGAGGCGTTTTCTTCGTGAAGACGCGAATGTATCAAGTTCTTTGTGATTTGTCTATCGAGCAATTACGTGAGGCTAAACGTTATGTATTTGAGTGTAATTTTGGACAGAAAAACACTTGAGTGTCGTCAGTGATTTTAACTCTATAATTCTCCGATTGATTAGTGGATTATTTATGGCCAGCTCTCCTTGTAGAGAAGTTGCCAATGATCGGATCGAATCACGTAAATCTTTTCTTATTGTTGCTTGTTTAATTTTAGTGATTTGGTTTTCTTGCATTATTTAATTGTACACATTCTTTGGCTTCCGCATTCTTTTAGAACACGTTTTTGTGGTCTGTGCTCCAATCTGAACCTTTTGTTGAATGGCATATATAGCGCTTGCAACTTTTTGTAGTTGCTAGAGCCTGGAAGCTTGTATCACGGAAGTGCATATCCTTTCTCCGCAATGTTGCATAAATCTTGTGCCATAGAAAAAGTAATCATGTTAATGCTCTAGTAAATATAGTTATTTTATCGAAGGCAGGAACGGTAGGGAGATAAGAGTCGGTCATTGTTTTGGTGTCGGTTATTAGGGTGGGTGATTTTAGTAGCGGGTAGACAGAACTCATGTCCAATACCAATCGAACGATACCACTGTTAGTTTTTGGTGTTAAAGAACAAGTGTGTGTGTCTGTGGGATTTACTCGGCAAAGGAACAAAGCAAGGAGCTTTTGGAGCTGCTTGTATTATTAAAATGTTTGGTACCAGGGATTTGTGGAGCTGTAGTTGATCTCGACATGAATGAACGAGCATGAAGCCTTTTTTTATAGTCCTTCCTAATCGACTCTTCTGCTAAGAATCTCTGTCACAAACAGATAAATTTGCTTCATATTTCATGATAGACAGATTTTTAGCCATTACCTCTAACTACTACCTACTAAGCTAGAACCACATACTTTAACTACTTACGATAGATCTAGAAACTTGTAGAGTCTTGGTTTTTCTGGAACAAATTCAACAAAATTTAATCAAGACGAAAATGTTTTAATGGAAGATTTCATTTGCCTAAAACTTGATCATCCATCAGACTACCTATCCAAATTGGACAAAAATGAAGAAGACTGAAACAAGAGAATTGTCGCGACCTTCCCGATGGTGAATGTGAATTACCTAAAGAAGGCTAATGGATTACTAAGTTCGAAGACTTAGCACGGACCCTCCCAAGTCCTACCAACTGCGACTTGATATTAAGAAATTAACCTATTTAAACATGCAATTATACTCAATTTAGAGCCGCCACTAACCAATTAGGGTTGGTTAGAAACCCAAGTAAAGTATGGGAGAATACTTACTTTTGCGAACTAGAGATTCAGTAGGTCCGGGGACATAGTTACGCTAGATTAGTCTAACGCCCTTTTGGTACCTTTTATTTTAATTTCAAAAATATTTTGCAGGCAATGTTGATTAATTTTAACCTAAGCTACTAACATGCAAATGGTGGTCATGCGGGTGCACAATCAATAAAATAACATTCAATAAAAAATGCTAATAAAAATACATGCCCTAAACATGATTTCTAAATGACATGACACCTAATTTTTATTATTATGCAATCTTAATCTAAACTTAATATGCATGAATTTTACTTTAATGATATATGAAATGCAATTTATATGGCATAATTTGAACTATCACCATATGTGTGCAATCTAATTTATATAATCCTAAATATGCATGTGCTGCATGATATGGGATGAATAATATAATAATTCTATATGCATGCTCTTTTATGATTTTTTTTTTTAATGATGATTCATTTTTTAATGCATATATGCAACCTATGCTAAATAATGATGATATGAAATGAGATTAATTATGAATTAACCTATTAACTAACCAAGGAAATGATCTTTTTTTTTTTTTTTTTTTTTAATGACATGCGTTTTTTATTGAAAAGAAAGTAACTTAATGGTGCAATGATCATCTTTTAGCATTTTCCCTTTTATTAAAAAAAACAATTAAACTATAACTCATATGGCATGCATAACATTTTCTGTTTCTCTTTTTGTTTTACTAAATGAAAATTGACTTAATCTAAACACATCTAAGTGTGTTGCTTTAATATGAAATGTGTATGGACCTAAGTACCTAAGTTCTAGATATGACAATATTTTACTAATAAACAAATTCTAATTAAACCTATTATGCAAATTAACTAACATGTACCTAATATTTTTTGGATTTTCTTTATTGAATTTCGAAATTAATAAAGAATAATTAAACTATCTAAAGTGAATAATATTCTAATTTATTTTATGAATCAATTTAACTTAAACTATATCTTATCTTAAAAGCTATATAAAAAAAAATCAAGACATGCCAACATTATTTAAAATTAGCCCTAACAAAAATCACCCATCTAAAAGTATAATCTAAAATTATAATCCTATAAATGCAATTTTAATTTACTAACCCTAAAATACCGTCCTAATTTACTAAACCTAAATGCTCTAATGCAATATTTAGATTTTTATGCACTTTTTGATTTTTTGATTTTGATTTTTTTTTATTTTTTTAATCTTTCCAAGCAAGTAATTATTTTAAAAAGAATGAAGATAAGAATTAAAATAACCGAAAAAATAATCCATTGTCTCACGGATTAAATTAACAATTATTTTAACTCTATAATGATTTAACGATTGAAATGTTATCAAAATTCCTAAAAATTAAAGTAATTAAAAAAATGACCCAACGTCTTACGGGTCAAATTAATAATTACCTTAATTTGGGATAAAACTCCTAATGTCTACAAGGTCTACAAATATTAACATACAATACTACAATTCAAATAATTAAACTTAAAAAAGTTAACATAACATGAAATAAGTAAAAAATAAAAAATAAAAATATACTACCTAATTTCCTTTTCTTTTTTTTTCTTTTGTTTTTTCCTTTCTTCTTTTTCTTCCCAAGCACGGCTTATGCTCGTGTGGCTGGTCACCGGCTCCAGTGAAGGGCGGCAGCTGCAAGGAGGAGCGGCGTCAGTGACCGGCGAGCAGCGGCTGGGTTATGGGTCGCTGCGGTGATGGTGAGCATTGACGTCGGGGCGAGCTCACGGGCAGAGGCGCAGGCGAGCTGCAAATCGCGGGTCACGGGAGCGGGTTCAGGTTCTGGCTCGCGGGTCGCTGGAGGCAAGGCGCAAACGTCGGGTTCTGGTGGTGCTCAGCGACGGCAAGGGGGAAGCATCAACGGCCGCGTCAACGGACTTCGGTGAGCTGCTGGTGTTGCGATCTGCAGCAGCGGGGAGTGTCAGGGCTTCTGTAGAGGGGCTCCGGCGTCGCTGGGTCATTGGCGAGGCTTTGGGTGCAAGTCCGACGTAGCGAGGGGAGAACACGGAACGGCGGACGGCGTCGGGTGCGGGTCCGGTGTCGCAGGGGGGTTGCAGGCGGTCACCGATCTGCTGGTGACGGGCTGCGGTGGCGAGCTGCTGAGACGGAGGTCCGAGCGGCGTGCAGTGGGGTCGCAGGTCACCGGTGTGAGGCGGTGCTGGTGAGGTGACCGGTGCGGCTCGATGGCTTCGCAGCTGCGGGTGGAGGGCGGTGCCGCTGGTGCTTGAGCAGATCTGGGCGGAGGGTCTGAGCGGATCGGGAAGCGGCGCCACCGGCAGAGGAGCGGCGGTCGGCAACTCGGAGGTGACTGATGGCCCGGACGAGCAGATGTGGACGGGGGAAGCTCTGGAGAAGATGAACAGTAGCTTTTTTTTTCCTCTTTTTTTGACCTTTTCTCTCTCTCTTCGTCACTCTCACGTCTTCTCCCTCTGCTCTCTTCCTTTTCACTTTTCACTTCACTTTTTGACTTTTCTCCCCTTTCTCTTCTACATTCCCTGCCCTCTCTCTCTCTCTCTCTCTCTACAGAAGCAAAAGCTTCTCTTGACTTTTCCTTTTTCGTTTTCTTTTTCCCTCTACGAAGAGAAGTCGCCCCCCCTCCTTCAAGGCTTCGCACTCTTTATTTATAGAAAAAGACTTGAGTTTGTTTTTTGCAGATGAAGATTTTCCGATATATTTACACATCCTCACTCAACTTCTCAACAACAAAGTTGCTCCAAAACATTTGGCTGTTGAGTTTTTGAATTCAATTTTTCAAAATTATTTTTTAAAATTTCACTCTAATCAAAGATTATTTTCTATTTCTATTTTTTAAATTAGGTGTCAACAAGAATCATCGTCTGATAATGATATATGAACAGCCAAATGTCCATCGTTCGAAACATAAAGAGAGGGAAATAAGCATGATTGGAAATGGGAGGAAAATCATTCACGATAACAATCAACAACCAATCGAGAGATAATCATCAAGCATCAGCCATTAGGAGAAAACTTAAAAATGGAAAAAAGAAATTATTAACCAGAGGCAACGGGAGGGTTCAAATGTAGCTGAGCACGGAATATACAGTCTGCACTGCAGTGAGCGCGAAGAGGAAGATGGCAGCGACGAGAGACAAAATAGTCCAAGGACTCTTGAAGTAGGTGTGGTTGAGACTAGCCCTCCACTTGTGCCAGCGCCTCTCGCAGTACTCACTGATGTTCTTTTGCACGACATCAAGGCTTTTGTTGGATGCGAGCGGCACTTCCTTGCACAGAGAGTTGATTAGCGTGGCGACCGCCTTGTCGCTTCCAATGCCATTCTGGATGATGCCTTGGGCATGAAGCAGCGTAACATCCTGTTCACTGTTGATGATGTTGTCCATGAAGGTGATGTAGGCTGTGATCTCGTTCCCAGCCTCGATGTACAAGCGCTCGAAAGTCATGAGGTTGAGGAACTCGGACTCGGTGGTGCCAGTCACCTTGATAACGGGGAGCCTCAGGACCCCTCTGGCAAAGGAGATGTCCTTGAGACTGTTGGTCCGGCTCTTCTTGAACTGGATCCCGGTCTCGTTGAGCTCGGTGGCCGATCGGATTATCAGCTCAGTCTCCACAGCAGCCTCAAGCTCCACATGTTCTGGCTCGTACCGGACCTTCGCAGTGTCCGTCAGCTGGCCCTTCCTGAAGACGTCCACGACATGCAGGCATTTGCCCATGCCCATCCTTGTGATGCGCATGCTGGGGGAGCAGAACTTGAGGACGAGCTTGTTGACGTATTCGTCGTCCTGTGTTGTTCCAGTAAAGTCAGAGCATTGGATACAAGATTGTTGTCGCGTCGATACTACTTGCTTAAAAGGAAAAACAGAAGTCTCCCATAGAGGTGATTATTAGAAAAGACTGGCTAAAGATTTACTTCCCTTACAGTGTATCTGTTATCGTTAGTAAGGATTTATAAGTTAGCATAACATTTCTCGTATAATTAGTTAAATAATATTTGGTAAATTTTCCCTTTTCGTTTTCCGTTAAGCAATGCCTTGTGTAAAATTTGTGCCGATGACAATTATAGTCGAGCAATTTGGATCTATTTGATGAAGGAAAAATTAGAGATTTACAAAATCTTTGTTAATTTTTATCATAGCACTCAACCTAAATTATGTTATTTCGTCCACATAGTTTTTTCAGTTGATGCAACATCCGAAGGAGTAGCATTGGAATTCCGCTACACAAGTTTTTAAATATCTCAAGAAAAACCCAGGACAAGAGATTTTGTTACCATTCTCGACTTCATTTCGCTTGGCTGCCTTTATGATTTTGATTGGGCGAGTTGCCCTATCATTCGGCATTCGATGACTTGTTACTTTGTCATGCTCAGTGGTTGTCCAGTGTCTTGGAGAACCAAGAAGCACATCACCGTTTCTTGATATTCTGCTGAAGTTGAATATCATGCTATGGCAACCACCACTCGTGAATTGATTTGGTTACACACTTACTTGCCTCCCTTAGATTATTGTACGACAAATCGATGGGTCTTTATTGCGATAGCCATGCTGCCTCACACATTGCAAAAAACCCGGTATTTCACAATGGAACAACGCATATTGGGATTGATGGCCACTTTGTTCTAGAGAACACAGTCCAGGGCCATTAAAATTGAGCACGTACCCACTAGAATTTAATTGGCAAACATTTTTACCAAGACATTGAGTCAAGATTGGTATACATTTCTCGTTAGTACGTTGGGCATATGTGACCTCCGTGCACCTACTTGAGAGGGAGTATTAGAGAAGATTTGCTAAAAGTTTTCTTTCCTATTTGTTTAATATTTGATATATCAAACATCATTAGTTAGGATTTATTAGTTAGCATAATATTTGATATATTTCTTATAATTAGTTAAGAGATATTTGGTAGATTTTTTCCTTTTTTCTCTTATTGATAGATTTAATAATGAAATTGTTGATTGATCTCGAACCATGCGTCCAACATTTTTGGAGCATTAAATTTGGTGGATTCCACGTGAGGTTGATGTGAGATCACCAAGATGTACTTTTTGGTGAACATAGTACGGCGGTTTGCGTGCATGCAATAACCTCTCTAACAAGGGAGCGAAATCTAAGAAACTAACCATCGTGTAATCGCTCTCGATGGCGACCAGCTCATACAGCACTAGCATCGGCAGCTGATTCTCCAGCATCAGCATGTCTCGTCTTATGTACGGCTTTAAGTATGCCAGCCTGGAGGTGCTGAAGATGGGGTCGTTGGGCGAGTAGCCATGCTTCTCCTCTATCGTGGTTCTCATGATCTCGAGCATGAAGCAACCGTCCATCATCATCAGCTCCAGGAACCGGCCCCCTCCGCCCTCCATCCACTTCGGGTCTAGCGTGTCGTACATCTCCTCAAGGTCCCGCGCCACCTTTCTCAAGGAGCTAAGGAAGCGCTTGAGGGTCTTCCCCGACCGCTCGAGGAAGTGGAGGAGCACGCCGGTGCTTGTGTTCCTGCATTTGGCCGAGGTGGGCCTCACCATAGTGGTAGGGGCCGAAAGAGACAACCTGCGGCTGGTAGACCTTCCAGTTGAGGTTGGTGATGAAGGCGGGGACCCTGTGGATGGACGGATTCTTCCAGTACTGTTGCCTGTAGCGGGCACGCACTTGAGGCTCTTGTCGACGTGGACAATCCACTTGGTCTCGTCCGGGTGCAGTGGGGGTGGCAAGGGTAACATGATTCGGCATGTTTCAGGGGTTCCACAAATTTCTGTTCTGGGACAGAGGAGAGGAGTATTCATGGGGAGAGAGGGGGGCGTGGGGGTGTGGGATTTGGGGGTGCTGTGGGGGTGAGAGAATGGGAAGAGTATATGAAGTTTGGGGTTGTCCAACCTCAATGCTTCAAGTTGAAGTGGTATTACTGGACAGACCATGTATATATAAGTCGCCTTTGGTGCATGCGGTAAAGACAAAACCAGTTTAGGCATGTCCCGTGAAAGCCGGAGGAAATGAATTGCATGCACGTAAAGCACGAGGTTGACGAATCTCACAAGGTGTCTGCCTAATTTAAAAGGCCCGTTGGAATTGAGTACATGTAATGCTAATTGAGGCATAAACTTCGTATATTTGATATTTGTTGTGGCATTTGATAATAATTTGTACCTCCTATGTTTGGGACATGCTGAATTTCTTATTTGAGATGTCATTTTTAGTACTTGATGTCCATCTTTTATATATATATTTCACTTGTGGGGAAAGAATTTCATAATGAGTAAAATGTTCTAGTGATATCCGTGAATGGTTAGCTCATGACAATTATATAACTTATCATATATTTAACTTCAAATGACACATAAGATAAGTTGTAAGCATCTTGTGTGAAATTTAAAAATCAAATTAATTTAAACAAAAAGATATATTAGAACTCAAATCAAAGTTAAGTTTCTATATGAAACTAAATATTAGTGTGGGTTTTATTTTTTTATTTCTTTAGTTTCAAATCACTTAAGCATAATTAATTACGAGAATTTATGAGCTCTTTTAAATGATATCTCGAATAAAGAAAAGGGTTTAAATTTTTTCATGGTTTTAAGATGCAGAAAAGAAATAGAAAGTCTTCCATTCGAGGACGAACAACTAAGAAAGAAAGAGGGATCGAGTTATGTTATTCATGAACGTTGTGGGCTCGTGTGTGATTTAGGTATGAAAAATATTTGAGCTTGTAAGCGATTGTTACTCTATAATTTTTAGCTTAGTCACAAGACTAATATTTGCTTTTGACTCTCCCAATAGAGCAGATATTGATACTCACATTGAACCACATAAATATCTAGTGTTTTCTTTTTTTTTTTGTTTTTTTTTTCTGGTGATTTCGTGTTGATTTGATTGTAAGATTTAGGGCGTGCATGGAAACGTTTCCGGAACACTTACGTATGGATTTTGTTCCGGGAACAAAAAAAAAAAAAACGCGTTTGGTTGCGTTTTGTTTTTTTTTTTGTTTTTTTTTTCCGGGAACAAAATAAGAACAAAAAAAAGAAAAACAAATTGTTGTTTCTTGTTCCAGAAAAAGAAATGAAGAAACGTTTTTCTCTTCTCTCTCTTCTTCTTCTCTTCTTCTTTTCTTCTTCTTTTTCTTCTTTTTTTCTTTCGCCGGTCGCCGGCCTCGGCCATGGCCGGCGACCGGCCGTCGAGGGCCGGCGACGCCGTTGAGGGTCGGCAACCTCGCCGGAGCCTCGCCGGCCCCCGGCGAGGCTCGGCCTCGCTCAAGGGGAGATCTTCGGCTAGGGTTCCGGCGAGGGGCTCCGGAGGATGGTGTGACGGCGGCGCGGCACTAGAGGCTTCGGGATCGGGACGGCATCGAGCCGCGGGCTTCGGGGCGGCGTCGAGCTGCCGGCTTCGGGGCGGCGTCGAGCTGCGGGCTTCGGGGCACAAGTGGTCGGCTCCGACGGCGGGCGGCGAGGCTCGACCTCGCCCGTGCCGGCGATGCCGAGCCTTGCCTTGCCCGGGCGAGCTCGGGCTCGCCCGGATCCGGCGAGGCCGAGCCTCGCCATGGCCGGGCGAGCTCGAGCTTGCCCAGATCCGGCGAGGCCGAGCCTCCGGGGGCCGGCGACGCTTGGCCTCGCCGGATCCGGGCGAGCCCGAGCTCACCCGGCCAAGGCGAGGCCGAGCCACGCCCAACCACAGTGACGCTCGGCCTCGGCGGGGGCCGGCGAGCCTCGCCGTGGCCGGGTGAGGCTGCCGGCCCCCCGCCGGCCGGTCGCCGTTGGTCGGCGACCGGCCGAAAGAAGAAAAAAAGAAATAAAAAGTCCGGAAAAATGGAAAATAAAATTAAAAAATTAAAAATTAAAAGAAACAAAAAAAGAATAAAAATTTACCAAACGTGTTTCTACTCATTTTTTATCCCGGAACAAACGTTACCAAACGCGTTCTTTTGTTCAAAAACCGTTCCCCGGAACAGAAACACTTTTTTTTGTTTCTGTTCCCTGGAACAAAAAAAGAACAGAAACGTTACTATTCGCACCCTTAGCGAGTTTTCGCTTTGATTTACAACAAGCTTCAATTTATAAGTACTTGGATATATTCACAAAAATCTTGTAAAAAATGTTGACTTAATCGAAGTCGACTAACTCAAACCAATCAAATTAATGTGGGAAGAGTGTTTGGGAGGTGCCCAAGTGAGGAGTGCGTCGCTTCTTTGTGCACCAGGTAAAGACAAAAAGTGTTTAGGTGTGTGCCATGAAAAAGGTGGGAATTGAATTGCATGGTTGCCATCCACATATTGAATTGAGTGCATTTAATGTGTTTTTTTGGTATGGACTTCACATATTTGAGGTGATGATAGATGTATAAGTTTTACTTTTGGGATAATCCAAATTTCTCACTTGAGATCTCCTTTTTAATACTCAACGCCCTTCTTCGGTATGTGCATCTCATATGCAAAAATAAATAAAATAATGATATTTCACAAAAATAATTTTCCAATAATATATATATGCTCAGTTAGCTCATGGCAATCATAAAATTTCTCCTAAATTGATTTCTAGTGGTGCACAAGACAAGTTGTACTCATCTTGTGTCAAATTCAAAAGCTTTTATCAGCTTCATATGCAGAAAATTTGATTCTAGCAAAAAGATATATTAAAACTCAAATCAAAATCAAACTAGTATGACGGAGTCAATTTTATAAGTTAAAGTAAATATTCAAGCTATTGGGGAGAGAATCACCATCAAAGGAAGAAATCAAAATGCAAATCGAAACCTCCCTTTTTAATTCCACAACCTTCTTAAATGCCTAAGAAAAGTCAGATTTTTCTTGCCAATTCAAAACTAGAACAAGGAAAACCCCTATAGTAAGAAACTCAAGATGACAAAAAGTGTTTAGGTATGTGCCATGAAAAAGGTGGGAATTGAATTGCATGGTTGCCATCCACATATTGAATTGAGTGCATTTAAGGTGTTTTGGTACGGGCGTTTTACTTTTGGGATAATCCAAATTTCTTACTTGAGATCTCCTTTTTAATACCCAACGCCCTTCTTCCATATGTACATCTCATATAGCAAAAATAAATAAATAAAAATAATATTTCACAAAGAGTGATTTTTCAATTATATATATATATGCTCAATTAACTCATGACAATCAAAGAATTTCTCATAAATCGATTTCTGGTGGTGCACAAGACAAGTTATACTCATCTTGTGTCAAATTCAAAAGCTTTTATTAGCTTCATATGGAGAAAATTCGATTCTAGCAAAAAGATATATTAAAACTCAAATCAAAATCAAACTAGTATGACGGAGTCACTTTTATAAGTTGAAGTAAATATTCGTGCTGTTAGGGAGAGAATCACCATCAAAGGAAGAAATCAAAATGCACATAAAAACCTCCCTTTTTAATTCCACAACATTCTAAAATGTCTAAGAAAAGTCAGATTTTTCTCGCCAATTCAAAACCAGAACAAGCAAAACCCCTATAGTAAGAAACTCAAGATGACAATCCCCCAAAAAGAAAAAGGAAAAAGAAACTCTACAAGGGACAAAAAGAAAACAAATCCAATTCACAATTGGGTAAGGCCATCGTGAGCTTGCAGTGGCTGGTGGTGGGGGCTCTGTGGACATGGCCATTAACACCACCTAATATTTTCTGATACCTAACAAGCCTGTCTTTATATGCTCTTAATTGCCTCAACCGCCCTAGCTATCTTTTATTAAATCTTAAATTGGGTTGGGTCACCTTTCGATTCATTACTAGATTTTTCTATTCAACTTGTTATCTACTTAATGAGAGGGAAGTGGTCCTAGTCCAAATTCTGAAATTAATAAGACTTATTCGGAGATAATGAAGTATGACAACTTTTAAATTTTTCTTGAAAATACTTTTTCTCCATTTTCTTTTCTTCTTTTAATTTTCGCATTTGTTCCAATAAATCACTCTCTCCCCCACATCCGCTGTACTTCTTTATGTTATTTCCTGTCACATTTTATTCCCATATATAAAAAGATCAAAGGAAGTGTGGACTCAAAAGATCACATCGAATTTATGCACAATTCAATATATGACAGAATATCTACATTGAACTCGACTTAGAATGATATGTCTCTCATTCATATGTTACATGTCAATGGCCTGTACTTATAATATCAATGGAATAGAGCTTATGGAGCACTTTGATATAAATGAGAAAACAAATTTTAAAGTGTCCCTAATCGAACATAATTTTCACATATCAAACATTATAATTTCCTTTAATTTCATTCAGAACGATACTGTTTGGAAGGAAATGATTGGATTGGATCAGCGGAAACATTAGAATCGTTGTAGGAATGCTCTGGCGTGTTTTACCATTCCGAGGAGCAGTTCAGTCGCAATCATACAGGAGATGATCGTACCCTTCTATAGCTGGCAGATTATTAAGTCCTTAATTCTAACCACTGAAAATTGACATGTGGGTCATTGCAATACTGAGCACAGGATGAGCTCATCTAATAATTGTTGTCATATGTCATGCTTCCATTTTCTTGGGCTTATGATAGCTGAATGATGTTCCTAACAATGAATAATGAAATTCGAGGTTAGTTTTGGGTTTAGAGGAAGTGACAATCTCATAAATTTTTGAAGACATTCGCTACAAGTGTTGAAAATTCGATGTGACAGGACACTTATGATGAAATTTTTTAAAATGTTTATAACACTCAAGCAATCAATTAAACAGTATGACATTTGAGATAATATTACTAGAAGTCATGACATACAAGTTATAGCACTCAAGTGTACAAAAGTTATGATACTTGTGGGATTCTTATCCCATAAATGAGAAATCAAGTTAAGTTGATAAGGTTTGGGAGAGCCCATTATGTAGCCATCTCATAAGAGAGTTATATGCGACCATCTAGCAATTGGTTAAATAACCCATGATTGATCTCAGGAGCTGCGATAAAGAGTTTCCACGATTTTAGAAGGGCCAAAGAATTTCAAAACAGGTAAAATCTTTTATGCCTATAGTGTTTCTTTTGGAGTTTCAGCATTGACATATCCTTATTTGTATAGATCAACAACGAGATTTATTAAGATATTAAGGGGAGCATCGTACGACGTACATGATAAGGCATTCATGTCATTTCGAAAGGATTAAACGAGCCTGCCCAAACGTGCCTCCTGATTACCTCAATAACCCGAGCCAGTTTTGATTCTTAAAAAGGGTTGGGCTACTAGGGTACACGTTAAACCTCCGAAAACTTTGTAGGCCCGTCAGATGGTCCGCTTTGATATTTTCACTTTTTTCCTTCTGTATCTACCTAACATCAATTACCAAAAATAGTGCTCGAAGAGCTTTAACAAATTCAACTCCCACTGTTTTCCAAAATCATATTACGTAATGACTAATTTAGTCCTTTTACTAATAGAGTTTTTCAATTTCACTTCTCAATTTTTTCGATGCAATTAAGTCCTCTCTAATATGCTTGATTTATACAATCAAACCTTCCAATCATCAACATATGGTGAGCTTTTAAGAAAAAAAGGAATCTTTTCTTTGAAATATACTTGTCCATGCAGATTTAATATCAAAATATCTGTATGTCACCATAAAAATGTTTAAGATCCGATGACATATAAAAAAACTTTTAGAGAGAGAGAGAGAGAGAGAGAGAGAGAGAGAGAGAGAGAGAGAGAGAGAGAGAGAGAGAGAGAGAGAGAGAGAGAGAGAGAGAGAGAGAGAGTATGCCATTAAGAATATTTACAATAAAGGATATAGAGCCATTATATTACTTTTTGGTTGTGGAGGTTAGAATATTATTTGATAGTCTTTCTTTGTGCCAACCACATATGCTTTGTCAATTCTTGAATGTGCTCAAATGGATGTTTGCAAGCCAAGATCCACACCTATAGCCACTTGCACTCATTCTCTCAAATGCGAAATTATTTTCGAATCCCATGTTATATCAAAGTATTGTTAGAACTCTTTAATATCTCACCATCACACATCTAGGTATTTCATATGCAGTCAATTTTATATCTCAATTCATGCATTGGCCTACCGTGACTCATTTTCAAATTGTGAAGCACATTTTGCGCTATGTCAGTGGCACAATAAATTGAGAAATGCGGATCTTGTGCAAGTTAACTATAGAGTTGTATGCCTTTTGTGATGAAGGTTGGGCAAATTGCTACTTGACTTGACGATGGACTACAATATTTTGTACCTATAGTAATTGTATATTATGGAGTGCTAAGAAGCAATGAATGATTGCTCGATTTAGTGCCAATATAGAGTATCGTGCAATTGGTTGACAATAGCTGAGATTGTTTGGATATCTTTCCTTTTAAGAGATTTAGGTATTCATCTCTTAAGTCCATCAATATTATTTTGTGATAATATCAGTACAATTCATATGTTAATTGTTGTGAAAGGTGAGCGATCGAACAATAGTATAGACAAAAGAAGAAAATAAATCGGACACCGGATTTACGTGATTCAGTCGTAAAGACATACGTCCACGGGGAGAGCAGCAACAAATTTCACTATAGATTAAGCGATACAAGGAGATTACACACTCAAATTACTCAAACACTCTCTCGGTGTTTCCCAAGCCCCAATTACACCAAATACAACAATCTTTCTTGAATGTAAATCACGAATAAGCTTTGCCACATGAGAAACACGAAGACCCGCTATCAAGCACCCAATGCCTACGGACGTCTCTCAGAAACAGAGAACACCCACGGCACTCAGAATAAACGGCGCTTCAATATGTGGCTTTGCTCAACACGTACGCAGACTTCGGCGGCGTGTTCCTGCGTAAAGGACTTCGGCGGCATCAAAACCCCAGAAGAAGAAGACCTGCATAATATTTGCTTTTATATGTGTGTGCCCAAGGTCAAACTTTTGACCTTGGGCCCCACCTCCTCCTTAGAGCTTCACGTGTAGGATTCACGGACTCCTTTCTCTCGGTTCTTTCCGTGGAGAAGCTTCA
This sequence comes from Eucalyptus brandiana, assembly GCA_014182725.1. Taxonomy (NCBI): domain Eukaryota; kingdom Viridiplantae; phylum Streptophyta; class Magnoliopsida; order Myrtales; family Myrtaceae; genus Eucalyptus; species Eucalyptus brandiana. The sequence goes on along the minus strand of CM024677.1, from coordinate 21,004,057 downwards.
CGCGGCTTTCCTTTTCTGTTTCATAAAGGATTCTGCAGCAAAGAGGAAACTTTCCTCACCTTTTATTTTATTTTATATTTCTTCTTTTCTAGCGAATTGCTTTTTGTAAATATTCAAACTCGAGACATATTTTAACAATATCCACCTTAGCTCGACGTTTAAGCCAAGTTGTAATCGCTTCGCAAAAATTCAAACTTTGCCGCTACTTTCCCATAGCCCCGATGGGCTCAATTGCCACAGATATTATCCAAGTCCAAGCCTCGCTTAAACTTCGCCATAAACGAGGACCTCATCAGAATATCAACTCCACATGCACCTTTAACTGCTCCGCAAGGATTTTCCGCCATAACCTCCTTAACCGCAAATAAAGCAAAACCATTGTTGCATCCATATATATTAGGAGATCGAATACATACCATGTCAACATCAGCAGTTACAACAACCATTGGCTCTATAGGCTCCACCTCGCTATGAGCACTATCTGTGTCGATTACTTTGCTAGTACTCGTACTCGCTACCTCAGGAGTTTCTGGTTGCAACTTTATCTCAAGTTGAACATCGTTTAAATCCGTATTAATACTGTCACAAACACTCCTAACCAAAAGTATCGAAGACTTGTCAAGGGTAACTTTTCTGCTGTCAACATGTGAATTTATATCCGGGCACCACAATTGATTGCTCCACTCACCTTGTGCATATTCATGAAATATGCACTTTGCCTTCCAATCAAGCTTACCATCACTCACTCGAAAATAACACGGGTAGCCAAACATTCTAATAATAGAATAACCAGCAACATTACCTAACCACACTTCTTTAAGAGTTTGCCTTTTAATAGTAGTTGATGGGGATCTATTCACTAGGTAGCTTACCGTACTTAGCACATTAGTTAGGATTCTTCTAGCAATATCAGCACTAGAGATAATTTTTTAGGCCATCTTTAGTAATATTCTTCTTGTCAATTCTACAAATTGTTGTGATTTATTTGCACTAGTGCGGTGTTTCACTATGCTCTCTTTCATGCGGAATTTATTTGCCAGCTCTGAGTAGCACTCCATACTATTATCAGTCCGCACATGCTTGATCGATTTACCAGTCTCTGTCTCGATCAAAGCTCTTGACTGCGAGATCCTAACACCAGCATCAAACTTGTGCCTTGGCAAAAACACCCAGGTCTTTCTCGAGTAATTAAAAGACTCTCGAACAGATGCATCCGACATCTCCGGGGCGAAACTTGTCATTGTCTCACATTAAAGTTTATACATGCCTCCATGCTTGATTCCTTTCATTATCACCAAGGCACCTCGAACAACCTTCAAAACTCCACCTTTTGAAGAATACCTGCAACCAGCTGAATCTAGAGCACCCAAGGAAATTAAGTTCTTTTTAAAATCTGGAATATGCCTCACTCCAGTCAATGTCCTCACAATATCATCATGCATTTTGATTTTAACATCATAAACACCCACAACATCGCACTCAGCGTTGTTCCCTAATTGGACTTTACCACTATCTGTGCACTGATAAGTGATAAACCAGTTTCTATTTGGTGTGACATAAAAAGAACAACCAGAATCCATAATCCATCCATTAAACGATGAATCATTAGTGATAGACAAGACATAATCGGCATTATCTGCTACAGCTGCAATATTGTCTGCAGAATCAACTATAATTCCCTTACCCTTCTCATTTTTCAACTTAAGGCAATTCTTTCTAAGATGCTCCCTCTTGCCATAGCTCCAACATACAACATTACCAGTCCTAGACTGACCACACCTGTTCATATTAGTACTACTGTTACCCACATGTGTTCTAGATTTTCCTCTATTTTCACCTACTAAAGCAGCAGATACAGATTTGCCAGATTCTCTTTTACGAATGTCCTCGCTCAGAATCAAATCTTGAACCCCATCAAACGTCAAACTTGTTGACCCAGATGAATTACTAATAGCAGTAACAGTAGTATTCCAACTATCAGGCAATGAGGATAATAGAATCAAAGCACGTACCTAATCTTCAAAGTTAATTTCAATTGAACTCAATTGACTAACAATCACATTGAGTTCATTGATATGATCTGCAACTGACGCACCTTCGCTTATCTTCAAATTAAATAGACTTCGCATCAGATAGACCTTATTGATTGCATATGGCTTCTCATACATATCCGACAGGGCTTGCATCAAATCAACAGTGGTCTTCTCCTTCAAGATGTTAAACGTGACGTTACGAGCCAACGTCAGCCGAATAACACTCATAGCTCGTCTATCCAGCAAATCCTAATCAGTTTGCTTTATTGTCTCTAGTTTCTCCCCAGATAAAGGCAAGTGCAGATTTATCTGATAAAAATAATCTTCAATCTGCATCTTCCAGAAACTAAAATTCTTCCCATCAAATTTGTCGATTCTCACTTTTACTTCTTCTGTCACCATCGATTCCCTTCAACTTAGCCAAGCCTGGCTCTGATATCACTAGTTGCGAAAGGCGAGCGATCGAACAATAATATAGACAAAAGAAGAAAATAAATTGGACACCAGATTTACATGGTTCAGTCGTAAAGACCTACGTCCACGGAGAGAGCAGCAACAAATTTCACTATAGATCAAGCAATACAAGGAGATTACACACTCAAGTCACTCAAATACACTCTCGGTGTTTCCCAAGCCCCAATTACACCCAATACACCAATCTTTCTTGGATGTAAATCACGAATAAGCTTTGCCACACGAGAAACACGAAGACTCGCTATCAAGCATCCAACGCCTACGGATGTCTCTCAGAAACAGAGAACACCCAATGCATTTAGATTTACTAATCAAATTATCGAAGGTTGTGGTTGTATTGATACTACTTGCGAAAAAGGGAATTAAATGAAGTTTCGGTGATAGATTTACTAATCAAATTATCGGTTGATTGTGAACCATGCAATCAATGCATTTAGAACATTAGATTCGGTGGATCCATCATAGGGTTCATGTGAAATCACAAAGATGTACTGTTAGGTGCACAAAGTATGACGGTTAGCGTACTTGCAATATATTCTCGTCTTATAACCGACCGAAATCTAAGAAAGTAACCTTCTTTCCATCGCTCTCCACAGCCACCAGCCGATCCAGCACTAGCATCAGAAGCTGATTCTCCAGCATCAGAAGCTGATTCACCAGCATCAGCATATCCTGGTAAATGTCTACCATTATGTGGTTTCTCCCGTGGTCACTGAAGATGGGGTCGTTGGGCGCGTAGTCGTCCACCTCTTTGGTTGAGAACCTCAGGATCTCGAGCATGAAGCAGCCGTCAGTCATCATCAGCTGCAGGAAACGGGATGCTGCGCCCTCGTCGCTGCCTGCCTTCCACTTCGGGTCCAGCGCGTCATAGCTCTCCTCGATGTCCCATGCCACCTCCCTCAGGGACTTGATGAAGTGCTCGATAGGCTTCTTGGACCGCTTGAGGAAGTGTTGGACCGCGCGGTGCTTGTGTTCCTCCATGGGGAGGAGGCGTTTCTTGCGGTGGTGGTAGGGGCCGAAGGAGACAACATGCGGCTGGTAGAGCTCGTGATTGAGAGCCGTCATGCGTGCGGGGACCCTATAGATGGACCGCATCTTCCAGTACCGTTGCTCCTCGTCGTCGGAGGGCATGGACTGGAGGCTCTCGTCAAGTGGGGCAATTGAGTCGGACTCGTCCGGTTCCATAGGAGACATAGTTCCACAAGTTTCACGGGTTCCACTAGTTTCTGCTCTGGAGGGTCTTTTGCTCTTGCTTTTTTCCCCCTCAAGCTGAAAGGAGTGAGAGAAGAGGTGAATTTATGGGGAGAGGGAGAGAATGGAAGAGTGAAGAGGGCTGGGGGATGAAAGTTTGGGTGTGCCCAGGCCCAACTAATGCTTTAAGATGAGTTACGGGACAAGCCATGTGTGTGATTCGCTTCTCCTGCACCAGGATTCGAATTTCATGCACGCAACGCCCGTAATCCCCCGATCGTGTATTAGCCCGTGAATTCGATGAATCTCCCTTCCGTCTCTCTCAATCAAAGGGCTCCTATGGATTGAATACATGTAATGCCAATTTGGACTCCAACTTTACATATTTGACGTGACACTAGATTTAAAATAGTACTTCTTATTTGTTGTAATTTTAATATTATATATATGAGATATTCTAGATCTCTTACTTAAGTCTCAAGTTTAATATTCGATGCACTTTTTGCATGTATACATCGCACATATAAAATAGAAAAAAATGCTGCCACAAATAGTGACATAATAATATTATGTGTGCAGGGTTTGTTCACGACAATCATATAACTTCCTATTAAGTAACTTCAGATGTCATATAAGACTGGTAATAACCATCTTGCGTGAAACTCAAATACTTCCACCTGTTTCATACGAAATCGGCTAGAAGTATTTATTACCTCTAATCAAGAAGAGCTCCAACCTATTATAATTGCTTATGAGCTCCAATCAAGAAGCACTTGGATCCATTATAACTACTATGATTAGTAAACTCTAAATAAAAATATATTGCCGGACCATCACCCGATCAGATTAGTACGTCATTTTGATGAATTGGTTAAGCCCTAATTACGCATATTGATGACCTCATTCCGAGTCCCTTTCGTGCGGGCAACGCATTCAGTTTTAGTCCCAAATAAGCCAACTAGGGGACATTCCTCTCTTGCTCAGAGACTGATTAAAAAAAAGAACTTATTAAAGGCAGTTCACTACTTTTGCTTTGAGAAGAATCCTTATAAAATAAATTCACTAGCATTAGGGCACACGCATCGTGTGCAAGAAGGGGAGGAAAAAAGATAAAATTCAGGAGCATGAGTCGAATGCATGGTGGATTTGTCTATGTTAAGAGTATTTATCACTCATGAGTTGTAATTGTGAGACTATTTAAATGTTGATGAAGAAGTGATTACCTATCTACTGTAATAGATCATGTTCAATGTTACATTGGCCCTATTTGGTTGAAACCAGAAAATAAAACTTAAAAAATAATAAAATATAAAAGTGTGATGCATCCAAAAAATATTTTTCAGTAAATAGTTTTTCTAGGAGAATAACAATATTTTTAGTTATTTGGCTGAAATAGGAAAATGAATTAGAAAATATTTTCAACTGCTTGGTATGGGCCTCCGTGCACTCCTTTTGATATTGTTTTATTTTTATTTTTAATTTTTTTTTTTACTTTTAAAATCGAATTATTAATTACTTTTTATTTTTTGTTTTTCTCTTTTGCCTCTTCTTCGGCCAATCGCTTGCAACAGGCAAGGTTGAGCTCACCAGATTCCAGTGAGCTCAAGCCTCACCAGAGGTCAGCGATGCTCTGTGAGCTCGAGTCTAGTCACATCAGGGCAAGGTCGGGGCCAATTGGTCCGGTGACCAAAATGAGAACCATGATAGCAACGAAGGCGACGATGGTGACAATGAAGGGATGGATGAGGACATCGATGAACAAATGGGCAGGTCAGAGGTGGTTATCACGGAGGAGAAAGAGACCGACTTCTCCCATGCGTATGTCTTCGTGAGGTATATGCGCAACAGGAAAAAACTGCGGCAGGATAATGGCTCCGTTGCCTCCGTCGGATGGCTGTCCTTCTGATATAATGGAATGTAATGTATGCGGTCAGCTCAGGAGGGAGGATGAAGAGGCGGAAGCCGACGGAGATGCGATGTTGTAAGAAGCTCTTCTCCTTATGGACTCACTTCTGGGAATTTTGTTTCTCTTCTAGACCATCCTTTGGCCTTGCACTTCAATCGAATCGGCTGTTAGTCAATACTTAACAGTAGAGGGACCCAGTTGGCTAGCTTGTAGAACTTTGCTTTACAATCCAAACCTCTTGTGGTGAAAGTTGTGGATTGCAAGTACTGAGTTCATAATTTCAGCCATTTGGTAGGAAAAAATTGATCTTGTGATGCCGAATATCATGTGCTCTGTCTGTGACGATGGTGTAGCTGCAATTCTCTAAAGGTAAATTTTCTTTCTTTATTTACTTCTAGATATCATTTGAAATCTAATAAGGTGAAGTTCCGGGAAGATTTATCATGATTTCCTTCATGAATCATTGAGTATGTGTATTGATTAACTGGAATGTTTTGTGGATCCTTTAAGTTAACTAAGTTGCTCGTATTTGTCAGTCCTCAGATTTTGCAGCTCTTTGGCATTAGAAATGGGGGTTGAATCTATTGATAAGAGATCTGATCTGAGGATATGATTTCCCCACCTATGATGTTGGGGGCGAGATGGATGGGGAGAGATCGGTGAGAGCTTTCGGTATTTATCCAAGAGCTTCTTTCTTCAACCACGATTGCCTTCCAAATGCTTGCAGATTTGACTATGTAGACTCTGCTTCTGATGGCAATGCTGATATAATCGTGCGGATGATCCATGATGTCCCTCAGGGGAGGGAGATCTGCCTGAGTTATTTTCCTGTCAACTTGAATTACGCGAATAGGCAGAGGAGGTTGATGGAAGACTACGGGTTCGCCTGTGACTGCGATCGGTGCAAGGTTGAGGCCAATTGGTCTGATGATGAGGACGAGCACGATGCTATTGGCGAAGACGATGGTGGTGACGGTGAAGGGATGGATGAGGATGCCGATAAACAAATGAGCGGGTCAGAGGTGGGCATTGCAGAGGAGAAAGAGACCGACTTCCCCCATGCATATTTCTTCGCCAGGTATATGTGCAACAGGAAAAACCGCGGCGGGACAATGGCTGCTCTGCCTCCGTCTTTGGACGGCGCTCCTTCTGATATAATGGAGTGTAATGTATGTGGTCAGCTCAGGAGGGAGGATGAAGAGGCGGAAGCCGACGGAGAAGAAGATATGGACGAGTGAGCTCCCCCTTTTTGCGATGTTGTAAGAAGCTCTTCTCCTTATGTACTCATCTCTGGGAATTTTGTTTTTCTTTCTGATCCATCCTTTGGCCTTGCTATCCAACCAAGTCAGCTGCTAGTCAATACTTACGGCAGAGAGAGACCTAGTTGGCTAGCTTTACAATCCAATCTTCTTTTGGCGAAGGTTGTGGATTGCGGGTGCTCTGAGTTTCTAATGTTACCCAATTTGAGGAAAAATTGACCTTGCAGGGCCAAACGCCATATGCTCTGTGACTGTGGTCGAGCCACTACTCTCTCGGGGTGAATTTTTCTTTCTTTATTTACATAGAGGACATCGCGTAGAATCTGATAAGTGAAGTTCCGGGAAGTTTTACCATGGGTTCCTTTGTGAAATCAAGTATGCATATCGATAAACTTGCATGTTCTGTGGATCCCTTCAAGTCGACCAAACTGCTCATATTTTCAATCTTCAGATTTTGCAGCTATTTTGGCATTAGGAAGGGTGGAAAGGTGGTTGAACCTATTGATAAAAATTTGATCTGATAGGGGCATGTGATATCTCAACCAAATGATGTTGGGGAGGTGAAAAACTTGCCATATTTGCTTTGATTCGATTGTGCAGCGTGTGGTTTCTTTCCTTAATAACGTGCTGCCAATAACGGACTGAAGGCTGCTCGTGGTTCTTAAGGGACAAGTTTTTTCCTTGAGTCTCTTGGCATCCTTGGGGGCTATGTAGGCTGGTTGTGTTTTGACTTGTGAGCTGGTGAATTTTTCCACCTCTTCGATAACTAGTTTGACAGTCAAAGATACATCCGGTGTATGATGCTGGTGGCTCTAATCCGAGCTCAACATGCCTCATGTCCCTAATCTCACCCATACAAGGAATGGCATTCTACTCGCGTGTCCTGTTTTTGCTTTCTCCATCGTCTCGAGTCTGTATAGAGACTGATTTTGGTCCCAGATATATGTTTCTTAGTATGTTTTTCAACAGCGACGATGGGGTGAGACAGAAGGAGACCCTTTGTCCTCTCGTCTGTCGAAAATGATTCCGAAACAACTACAGGCTTTAAGAGTCGGCATGAGACGATGAAGGGGTTGCCTTGCATAGAATAGGGGTCACTTGATGTGTGCTAATGGTAATGGAATGTCAAGAATAAATATCAAAATCCCTATATTGTGCGGACAGCTCTGTGTGCATTACTGGTGTTATGATTAGACAAAACAGGTAAAGACCGTAATCCAAGTTTAACAATAGCCTTAACATCCATTGAACAAAGTGTGAGTCAACTGCAGATGAGTCATTATGCAGTTTATAGGTCCTAATACACCAAACATGAATACACAGGCATTCCAAATCAATTTGACGATTAAAGTCTGCAAAATTGATATTGCATAACTCAATGTAAAACTAAAAAACTATGGGCATCTCATCCCGTTATGCAATACATCGTACTTATTAATATTACAAAAGTTATTAAAAATTAGCATCGTCGGTAACCAACATTTGTTCTTTTCTTCCCGTGGATGCATATATTTCTAGGGGTCCAATTGAAATTTTGTTCCATATATATATAAATTAGAAGAAAAGAGGGTCTTCTTGGATGCCTAGGAGGGAGAGTAGTGAGAGTGTACAATTGATGCAAGTGGGCTTTTTTTTTTTTTTTTTTAATCTACTCCCCATTTGTTAATTTTATTTTTAATATAGATATTTATTTCTGTCACAATCTGTTTATATGGAGCAACTGCCTTGTTTTGAGGATGCAAGATACCTGTCTTATGCTTGCAAACTTGAGAGAGCTTTGTGGGCCTCAAGCAAGCATCGAAAGCATGGTTTGATCATTTTAGCTTGTTTCTTTTAGCATTTGGTTTCTTTCGCAGCATTGTAGATCCTTCATTGTTTATTCAAAAATCAGATCATGGCATTTAGCTCTACTTTTATTCGTGGATGATATGATTGTCATCAATAATGATCCAAACTTGCCTGATGGATTTATTTCTTCATTGAGTAGTGAATTTACAATGAACGATATAGAGCCATTACATTATTTTTTGGTTGTGGAGGTTAGAATATTTTTTTGATAGTCTTTATTTGTGCCAACCACAATATGCTTTGTCAATTCTTGGGTGTGCTCAAATGGAGGGTTGCAAGCTAGGATCCACGCACATAGCCATGCGCATTCATTCTCTCAAATGCGAAATTATTTTCGGATCCCATGCTATATTAATGTATTGTCAGAGCTTTTTAATCTCACCATCACAAGGTTGGATATTTCATATGCAGTCAATTTTGTATGTCAATTCATGCATTGGTGTACTGTGACTCATTTTCGAATTGTGAAGCACATTTTGTGCTATGTTAGTAGCACAATAGATCGAGAAATGCGAATCTTGTCCAAGTTAACTGTAGAGTTGTAAACATTTTGTGATGTAGATTGAGCAAATTGTTGCTTGACTTGACGATCAACTACGATATTTTGTACCTATAGTAACTGTATATCATGGAGTGCTAAGCAGCAACGAAAGGTTGCTCAATCTAATGCCAATGTAGAAAATCTTGCAATAGCATCAACAATTGTTGAGATTGTTTGGATATCTTTCCTTTTAAGAGATTTAGGTATTCATCTCTCAAATTCACTATTATCATTTTGTGATAATATCAGTGCAATTTGTATGTTGATTAGTCTTGTGTTATATGCAAAAGCTAAACATATCGAATTAGATTATCATTATGTGCGAGAAAAAGTAGCTTGTGGAACTCTTGTGACTAAGTATATTCCGTTTGTGCATCGAATTGTTGATCTCTTCACGAACTATTATTCCAAAAACGCATTTGGAAACTTACTTGCAAATTGAGAATTTGGGATTGTTCCATTCCCAATTTGAGTGGGAGTTAAGATATTGATTTATCAATCAAGAGAGAAGAATATGGAAATGTCAATCAAAATCACAAGCAGATTTCGAATTACTAAAATCAAGGGATCGTCAGCTTTATTATTTATATCATTGTATTGTTTCCTTAAAGAATGTAATGCTTTGTAATATCTTTAATATAGCGGAAATCAATTCAACAAATTATATGCTGAGCTCAACAATCAAACTCCTCTGTTCTTTTAGGATGTTTGAAGCTAGTGGTGATTAGAGATGACTTTAAAGGCCATATTTGTTTTCTCACTTAAATTCATTGCAACTTAACAAATTTAATCAAGAAGAAATGGTACAATGGAATATTTCATTTGCCTAAAACTTGATCATCCTTCACCCTACCCGATTCAAATTGGACAAACATAAAGGAGACTGAAACTAGCGAATCATCATTTGATAATGTTAAGCAAAAATGTCCATTATTCAGAACATTCAAAGAGGGATATGAACATGACTGAAAGCAGGAGGAAAATCGTTCATAACAACAATCAACAAACCGATCAAGAGATGATGATCAAGCATCCGTCAGCAGGAGAAAAACCAAAAAAAGTGGAAAAAAGAGAGTATATTATTGTACTGAGAGGCAAAGGGTTCATTTGTGGTAGCCGAGCACGGAATATAGAGTCTGAATTATGGTGAGCGCAAAGAGGAAGACGGCAGCGATGAGAGACAATGTAACCCAAGGATTCCTGAAGTAGGTGTGGATGAAATTAACCTCCACATGTTCCAGCGGATACTATAGTACTTTTCGACCTTGGTAAGCACGCCATTGATGCTGCTGTCGGAGTCCATAGTTGCACCCTTGGCCAGCAAGTTGAACAGCTTGGCTACTGCCTCATCGCTCTCCAGGTCATTCTGGAGGATACCCTGGGCGCGGAGCAGTGCAACGTCCTGCCCTTTGTCGATGATGTAGTCCATGAAGCAGATGTAGGAAGTGACCTCGTTCCCGGCCCCAACATGGAAGCGCTCAAACGCCATGAGGTTGAGGAAGACGGACTCGATTTTGTCACCCACTACGATCGTGGGGAGCCTCAGGACGCCGCCCTCAAAGGAGATGTCATTGAGGCTCCGGGTCTCGCTATTCTTGAACTGGATCCCGTGCTCGCTGAGCTCAGTGGCTGAGGCCGACCGGATAAGCTTCATACCGTCCTTCATCTCCACGTTGTCCTTGGGCTTCTTCCGCATGTGCTTCCTGAAGACGTCCAGGACGTGCAGGCGCGACCGGATAATCTCCACACTGTACTTCCTCTCCACGTTGTCCTTCTTCTTGGGCTCCTTCAGCTTGTGCTTCCTGTAGACGTCCAGGACGTGCAGGCATTTGCCCATCCCTGTGATGTCCTTGCCGTGGAACCAGCTTTTGAAAATGAGCCTGTTGACAGATTCGTCGTCCTGTGTTGTTCGAGTGAAGTCAGTACGTTGAATCTGAGATTGTGGTTGTACTGATACCACTTGCGTAAAACGGAAAAAAAATGAAGTTTTGGTGATAGATTTACTAATCAAATTATCGGTTGATCATGAACCGGGCAATCAATGCATTTGGAGCATTAGATTCGGTGGATCCATCGTAGGGTTCATGTGAGATCACAAAGATGTACTGTCAGGTGCACATAGTACGGCGGTTTGCGTACTTGCAATATTTTCTCGTCTTACGACCGACCAAATCTAAGAAACTAACCTTCTCGCCATGGCTCTCGACAGCTACCAGCCGATCCAGCACTAGCATCGGAAGCTGATTCTCCAGCATCAGCATATCATGCCGAATGTCTGGCATTATGTAGAGCTCCCCATGTTTGCTGAAGATAGGGTCATTGGGCGCGTAGTCGTGCACCTCGTCGGCTGCGAACCTCAGGATCTCGAGCATGAAGCAGCCGTCAGTTACCATCAGCTCCAGGAACAGGGATGCCGCGCCCTCGCCGCTGCCTGCCTTCCACTTCAGGTCCAGCGCGTTGTAGCTCTCCTCGAGGTCCCACGCCACCTCCCTCAGGGACTCGAAGAAGTGCTCACGGCACTTCCCGGACCGCCTGAGGAAGTGGCGGACCACACGGCACTTGTGTTCCTCCATGGGAAGGAGGTGGTCCTCGCCGTGGTGGTAGGGGCCGAAGTAGACAACTTGCGGCCTGTAGGCCTGGCAGTTGAGGGCGGTGATGCGGGCAGGGACCCTGTAGATGGACCGCGTCTTCCAGTACCGTTGCTCCTCGTCGTCCGAGGGCATGAAGTGGAGGCTCTCTTCAAGTGGGGCAATCGGGTCGGACTCGTCCGGTTCCGCAGGAGACATAGTTCCGCAAGTTTCACAGGTTCCACAAGTTTCTGTTCTGGAGGGTCTTATGTTCTTGTTTTTTTTTTTCCTTAAGCTGAAAGGAGTGAGAGAAGAGGTGAATTCATAGGGAGAATGAAAGAGTGAAGAGGGTTGGGGGATAAAAGTTTGGGGGTGCCCAAGCCCAACTAGTGCTTCAAGTTCAAGATGAATTACGGGACAAGCCATGTACATGTGACTCACTTCTTGTCCATGAGGATTCGAAGTTCGTGCACGCAACGCCCGGAATCCCCCGATCCCGTATTAGCCTTCCAATTCGATGAAAATCTCCTGTGCGTCTCTCTTAATTGAAGGACTCCTATGGATTGAATACATGTAATGCCAATTTGGACACCCGCTTTGCATATTTGACGTGACACTAGAGTTCCATTCATTTCATAAAACATAACCTTTAAAAAAAATATTTTTCGAATTTTTCGATGTTCATTTCACGAAAAATAAATTAATGGTGGAAAACATTTTCTTCCTAGGAAAAAAATTCTTTTAAAAGAGGGAAAAATGTTTTCACGTTTTGAGAAAGGGGAAAACATTTTTCATATATTCTTTCACCTCACTTTCTTTCACCAAATATCTTTTTATTTTATTTTATTATTTTTAATTGAGTTTTAATTAATTCTTTATTCCTTTTATTTTCCTTCTTATTTGACTAGTCTTCGGTTCTGGAGAAGGCCAGTGACTATAGCTTGCCAGATTGGTGATGCCCGAACGTTGTCAGAGTTGGCAAGGCTCGAGCCTTGCAAATTGATAACTCCCGAGCGTCATTGGAGGGTGGCAAGGCCTAAGTCGGCGCTCGTCAATCATTGTTGGCAACTAGCTAAGGAAAAGAAAAGGAAAGAAATGTAGGATAAACAAAATTAAAATTTGAATTTTTAAAAATAAAAAAACCAAAAATAATTTAAAATTCGAATTTTTAATATAAATAAAAATAAAAAAAGAACATAAAAATAATAATCAAAAGAAGTGCATGGAGGAAAATCAAATTAGATACTGAATAGCAGAAAATATTTTCCACTTCAATTTTAGATTTCTACTAAACACCGAAAAATATTATCATTTTCCTTGAAAATGACTTTTAGAAAAATATTTTTCAAAAATATTACATTTTCATTGAAAAGAACGGAGCCTAGATTTAAAATAATAATTACTTTTTGTTGTAATTTTTTTATTATGTATTTTAGATATTCCAAATCTCTTACTTGAGTCTCAAATTTAGTACTTGATGCGCTTTTTTCGTGCATACATCGCATGTAGGAGAAAAAAAATGTTGCCACAAATAGTGATGGAATGATATTATGTGTGCATGGTTAACTCATGATAGGTCGTAACCATCTTGTGTGAAACTCAAATACTTCCCCTTGTTTCATATGAAATTGGCCACAAGCATTTATGAGCTCCAATCAAGAAGAGCTCGAATCCATTAAAATTGCTTATGAGCTCCAATTGAGAAGCTCTCGATCCAATATAACTGCTATAATTAGTGAACTCTAAACACAAATATATTGCAGGACGATGTTAAATCCGAAAGTGACTAATTGCATCACCCGATCAGGTTAATACGTCATTTTGATGAATTGGTTAAGCCCTAATTACGCATATTGATGACCTCATTCCAGGTCCCTTTCGTGCGGGCAACACATTTTAGTCCGAAATAAGCCAACTGGGGGACATTCCTTTCTTGCTCAAAGACTGTTTTAAAAAAAAAATGATTAAATGCAGTTCACTACTTTTGCTTTGAGAAGAATCCTTGTGAAGCTAGGATGAAAAGGATATAAAGTAAATTCATTAGCGTTACGGCACACATATGCGAAGGAGGGTTGGGGGGGGAGTCTATTTTAAATGTTTCTACCACTCTTGAGTTGTAATTGTGAGACCACTTAAATGTCGTTCAAATGAAGAAGTGATTGCCATTAAGTCAATGTCACATTTGCTCCATTTGGCTAAAACGCAAAAATATATATATTTTTAAATAATAAAAATAGTGATTTGTTGACACCTGAAATTCTTGTTGACGTTTTAAACATTCATTTTGCAAGAAAAATATTAAAAGAAAAGAGAGAAAAAGAATAAAGAGCCAAAAAGATTAAAAAAATGAATGAATGAAAACATGAAAAAAAATGAAAAATGAAAAGAAAACAAGAAAAAAATGTAAAGGAAAACGAAAAAAGAAAAAGGGGGGATTTTTTTTTTCTCTCTCTGGACAACCGTTTCTCTCTCTCTCCTGCACTCGCTCGAAAAACTCTTTGGGCTCTCTCTGCTAAACGGCCGAACAGACTCTCTCGATCGGGATCTCTCCAGAAATCTATTCGGTTAAAAGGATTTTGATTGATGAGAACCGACTGACGTGGATCGGCGGAGACGGTGGCGGCAATGGTGATGACAACAACGGTGGTGGATCGCTCTCGAAGATCAGACATTCGCTCATTCAATCGTCTCGAACAATCGCCGGCCAAGGAGTGCAAGGTGCAACACTTGATCCAAAGCTGACCGTCGAGGATTGGTGACATCAGCGACGATGCCCGTGGTTCCATTCACCGGATCTAAGTTGATTCGAAACCGCTCGGTGAGGATCGGTGACAGTTGCGACGACAACGACGCTTGACCGATTTTTCTCTTTGGATCGAGCTCACTTGATTGGTGAGCTTTCTTTTTATCCCTCTCGATCAGTTAGGGTTTCGATTTCCGTTCTCTCTCTCAATCCATTCGGGTCTTGGATTTTGACCTTCCCCTCTCTCGTTCGTTTTCTCTGGTAATCGCTCTCTCAGTTGGATCTGACGCCCTCGTTACGAATCGCGTCCTTTCGGAGCTCGAGATACAGTGGTTCAGGTCCGCGCCGAGTTGGAAGCCTCGGCTCAGCTCTCTGTCTTTGGCTTGATTAGGTGAGGAAGAACAAGTTTATCGAGATTTTCCTGATAAATGTTGTTTGTTCAGGTGCTGTCGTTGTTGTCTTCGTTGTTGATTGATGGATTTAGAGAATCCGTTTAAGCTCTAGTTCGGATTTGGTATTGAGTTGAGTAGATATTTGATTGAGCTGTGTTCTGTGCTGTGTAATCAAGACAAACGATTGTTGTATCGTACAGGAATGGAAATTGGTGTTGGAATCGTTGCTTGTATGCTTAGATTTCTCTATTATATCTCATTTTCCCCTGTCCGTATCACACTGATGTGTCATCGCTGTGTATGTGGTGTGGCCGACGATCGAGTGAGAGCTTGCGTCTTCAAATAGAAATTTACTGACAGTGGTTGACAAGGCTACAATCGTTGACTATAGACTCTCTGCATTTAGTTGTTTTCATTACTTGTGTTTCTTATTTTCTGTCTGCCATTCACATCTTTGTTATTGAACTGTTTCAAGGCCCTGTGTACACAAAGGTGAGACTGTACAGCATCTGAGGTTTGGAATTCTTACAAACAATCTTTTCATATTGAGTTGTGGAAGTAAGAAAATGAGTTTTACTCTTAGTTTGTCTATGAATAGTATTAAAGAGGGCATTAGCCATCAGTGAAGTTGTTAACTACTTAAGAGTGATGGTAGTATTCTTGACTGTTATGCTGCTGTGATTTGTTGTTATCATGTGCGCTTTTAGTGGGTCAAAGGCGGGTCACGTGCATTTGATGTTTGCTGTTCATTGCAAATGCAAATTTGACTTTCCATGACACCCGCCATATATGAATATCAATATGCAATTGCTGCTTATGATTGAAGCATGTGGAAAAGATATTATGTCAGGGATAAATCAAATTTTACTGGAAATCAATCCATGTATGCTGACCATGTTTTGATATCCCATGATTGGGTGTGCATTTGATTCCAACTTGAGGTTAGTTTGGTTATGGATTGATGCCATTTTGATCAAGTAGACTCATACATGCTTGTGAGAAAATATGGCTTCAATTTCATGGCAATTTGTCATCAAACAATCATAATTTGCAGTCTCGTATGCTCTGTTACAATTCTAATTGCATGATGGAAGTTGTGGATTAAATATAGATTAGATTAATTCTGTCTTAGCTTGGTTTTGTTTTGTTGTTTTGCTGCTCTGTTCTTATGTAGATTGTTTTAGCCGATTGATATATCTTTGCTCTTGGAGTTTTTAGAAAAAATATGCATGCTGAATCTGAGAATGTTGTCTTCTTAAAGCTACTTGTGATATGCTGTTTTTTTTCTGTGGCTGACTGTTGTTAGTATTGAAATGGAATAGTCGATGTGTCGCGATTTCGTATGCCTGATATGTCACTTTCTGTTTTGGCTGAAATGAGGTGCTAGATGAGTTTTTTTTTTTTTTTTACCTCGAGCCCTTCTAGACATAAAAAATACACTTCTAGAGTTTCGCTTTGATATGCTGTATGCCCTAAACGGATGTCATTTGGTCACTCAAAAACACCTACAATGTTGATTCTGCAGCAGTTTTAACTTACTGCGATTTTCTGTTTTAACTTACTGCGATTTTCTGTTTTAATTGGAATGAGCTAGTAGATGATGTTATTAGGACTTAATGTCTTCTAGAGATTTGTAATAGACTTCTCAAGCGTTCCATATAATACGCTTGATTTGGCAATCGTTTGCCCTGTCATAAGTTTGTTGCAAAATAGAAGTCAATGTCTTCATGAATTCTGCTCTTCATATCTGAAAGTTTGCTATTCCAGAATGATTTTTGTGTGTTCATCAATTTTTATAAAGTTGTGTGTTCTCAATTTGACAATAAGGTCATATGGCTTGAATGCTTGTCATGTTATACGTTTCACATGTGATTGATAGATGAATGATTTAGGTGTGACATATAATAATGCTGAGACTTTGTGACTTTAGTTACTCTTCTTGAACGTAAAAGATGTAATGCTTTTGATTGTTTTGATATGTGATGGTTGTTTCTTTTATTTGTATACACCTAGTTATTAGTGTCTTAGATTATGTTTAAATTAGGACCCAAAGATAGAGAAGGAGTGAAGGTGATGGAGGTCGATGTCCATTCCGACCGTTGTCATGTACTATTTGTTTTCCCGACATATGTCTCGGGTTCCATGCATTGTATAAAACCCGACGAGTTGCAGGTTTCCTTTCTTTCCCAATTGTTTTCTCTTTTATATTTTTAGAATTACATAATTAGATTTAACTGCTTTTCTTTATTGTTTACTTCATGTCTTGCAATTTTATTTTCATTGTTTGTTTTCCTTTCATTTCTAGGAATAGAATAGAATGAAAGTAATCCACCACGCATGATCATTTAGTATAGAACTGACGATCTTGAAAAATACAAAAAGAAATGCATGAACATGCTAGGAAAAACACAACATACTATTTAGGTACCGAAAGGGCGCTAATAGCAATATTAGCGTAACCCAAGTCCCCGAACCTAGATATCTAGTTACGTAGGAATCGAGGGAACACTCCTGACCCTCGATTGGGTTTTTAGCCGATTCCCAAAATGAGGCTAGTGGCAACTCCTGTATATTCTTAGGTTATTAAACAATTATACCGCACAAATAAACCTGCTATTGCGAGGGGTATGAGCTTGGGAGAGCTCACGATCTCGTGAGGAAACTCGCGTGATCAAAGTACCCCTAAACCCGACCTTGCCCACCTTGGACATTTCGAGGGGCGGCGAGATCGGGTCGTAACAGTGACGTAATGACATTATGTGTGCACGGTTTACTCATGACAGTCATATAACTTTTTTTTAAGTAACTTTAGATGGCACATAAGACAGGTTTCAGACATCTTGTGTGAAACTCAAATGCTTCCACTCATATCAGCCACAAGCATTTGTGAGTTCCAATCGAGAAGCATTTGGATCCATTATAACTGCTATAAACTCTAGGCACAAGTATATTGTAGGATGACGATTAAATCTGAAAGTGATTAATTCCATCACCCGATCAGATTGATACGTCATTTTGATGAATTGGTTAAGCCCTAATTACGCATGTTGATGACCTCCTTCCGTGTCCCTTTCCCACGGGCAGCACATTCAATTTTAGTCCCAAATAAGCCAACTGGGGGACATTCCTTTCTTGCTCAAAGACTGATTAAATAATAGAACTGGTTAAAGGAAGTTCACTACTTTTGCTTTGCGAAGAATCGTGGTGAAGTTGGGATGAAAAAGATATAAAGTAAATTCATTAGCATTAAGGCACACATATCGTGTGCAAGTAGAGGAGAAAAAAAGGGATAAAAGTTAGGTGCATGAGTCCAATGCATTGTGGATTTATCTAGTTTAAGTGTATCTACTACTCATGATTTGTAATTGTGAGACTATTTAAATGTTGTCTAATGAAGAAGTGATTACTTACATACTGTACTCGATCAAGTCAATGTTACATTGGCCCTGTTTGGCTAGAAACCGAGAATGAACTTAAAAAAATAATAAAATAATAAAAAGTGATGAATATCTGGAAATCATTTTTCTAGGAGAATAACAATATTTTCAGCCGCTTAGCTGAAACGTGAAAATAAATTAGAAAAGTTCATCGTTCGGTATGGACCTTCGTGCACTCCTTTTAATAATGTTTTGTTTTTATTTTTATTTTTCATTTTTTCTTTACTTTTTTAAATTGAATTTTTTATTACTTTTTATTTTTTATTTTTCTTTGGCCGATTGCCTGCTACAGGGTTGAGATCGCCAGATTCCAATGAGCCCAAGCCTCACTAGAGGTCATCAAGGCTTGGTGATCTTGGGTCTAGCCAAATTGTCACATGGTTGAGGCCAATTGGTCCAATGACAAGAATGAGCATGATGATATCGGCGAAGAGGACGCGGATGAACAAATGAGATCGACTTCCCCTATGCATATTTCTTCATCAGGTATATGTGCAGCAGGAAAATTGCAGCGGGACAATGGCTCCTTTGCCTCCGTTGGACGACTCTCCTTAAGATATAATGGAGTGTAATGTAAGTGGTCAGCTCAAGAGGGAGGATGAAGAGGCGGGAGCGGATGGAGAAGAGGATAGCGATGAGTGAGATTCCCCTATTTGTGATGTGTAAGAAGCTCTTCTCCTCATGGACTCACTTCCGGGAATTTTGTTTTTCTTTCTTATCCATCCTTCGGCCTTGCTGTCTAACCAAGTCAGTTGTTAGTCAATACTTAACAGCAGAGGGAGACCTCGTTGGCTAGCTTGTAGAACTTTGCTCTATAATCCAATTTTCTTCGGGTGAAAGTTGTGGATTGCGAGTATTTTGAGTTTCTAATGTCACCCATTTTGAAGGAAAAAATTTGAAAGTGCTAGTATGAACACTTATAGGGGGTGAATAGGTGGAAAAATAGATTCTGCAAAATGTAATGAAAACCTTTACTTTTAACCCGAGTCTAAATAACAATAGACTTTTGAAACTGAGTCTGAAGAGCGGCAGATTTTAAGCGAGATCAGACTTTAGTAGTTAAATAGAATTACGAACAAAATAAAGAGATTCAGGGAAGAGATTATGAACACAAGGTTTATAGTGGTTCGGCTTAATCCAAGCCTACGTCCACTCTCCCACGCTAACAACCTTCTTGGCTGGATTTCACTATGCAATCAACAAGAGATTACAATTTTGAGTACAAACACTTAGTAGTATATTACACTATCTCACTAAGTCACTCTTTTGATATTTCTCTCAAGATCATAAACATTTAAGCTCATCAAAGACAAGTGTACGATCGAAGGTCGCTCAGACTTTGGAATTATAAATTTTACGCTCTGTCTCTTACTTGCTCATCGGTCATTCATCTCCTTAAATACTCCTCCACTTTCAAACTAACTGTTGGACAGTATCTCGATGATCGTCTTCCAATCTACCCATTAGATGGATCTATATCTTAAAAATTTGGTAGCCATTGAGTGATAAAAGTAGAATCTCAAATTGATTCCGATCACCCATACAAACAGAATCTTGGTTTCCATAAATAGATCTTCTACGTATAGAAAGTTCTTGTCTTCAAGATATAATTGTCAATCAATTAAATTGAGTCAATCAAATCAATTTTGATGTGGAATCCAAATCAGATCACTAGCCGTTATATGTTTGGAGCTTGTGTTACGTTTTATCGAATCTGGATGTAAAGTCTGAGTGCAATAGTCTTTATAATCTGAGTCTGAGTGCAATATACTTTACAATCTGGGTTTGAACATATTCTGCTTCTGAACAGATTTAGCTTTAAAGTCTGGATATAGTCTAAATAAGTTCAACTTCAGCATAAAGTCTCTCTTCTAGTTCTTTATTCACGTTTAGTCTGGAATTTGTCAGAGTTGGTAGACTTCTGATGTAGAATAGACTTTGACACTAAAGTCTGGCAGTCTTCAGACTTTGACATAGAAGTCTGAAAATCTTCAGAATATACTTTGGACATATGTTACGTTCAGTCTTCTGGCCGTCCTTAGACCTTGACAATATCATTTAAAGGTTCTATCATCTGCATAGTCTATTACTTAACCAATAAATACGTTAATAGCCTTTGATTTATTTTGTCATCTTCAAAACATCATAAATGATTTCCCTAATAAAATTGAGCTTATAAGGTTGAATGCCATGTTCTCTGTGACTATGGGGGAGCTACTATTCTGTGGAGGTGAATTTTCTTTCTTTATCTACAGCGAGGACATCACGTAAAATCTGATGACTGAATTGTAGGGAAGTTTTACCATGAGTTCCTTCTTGAAATCGTGTATGTATATTGATAAACTAGAATGTTCTGTGGATCCCTGAAGTTAACTAAGTTGCTCATGTTTTTCAATCTTCAAAGTGTGCGGCTCTTATGGTGGTTGAATCTATTGATAAGAGATTTGATCTGAGGATATGATTTCCCCACCTATGATGTTGGGAGGTGGAAAAACTTGCCATATATGCTTTGGTTCAATTTGAAGGTTGTTTGTGGATCTCAAGGGACAGGTCTTTTTCTCTCTTCAGAATCCTTGGGGCCATACTAGCCTGGTTGTGTTTGGACTTTTGAGCTGGTGAATTTCCATTGCTTCTTCCATAACTAGTTCGATGGCCAAGGATATGTCTGGTATATGATGCTAGTTTCTCCAATCCGAGTGCAAAGATCCTGCCTCCTGTCCCTAATCTCACCGTATGAGGAAACACCGATTGGCATTCTATTTGTGTGTCTCATTTTCGCGTTTTCATTGTTGCGAGCCTGTGTGGAGATTGAATTTGGTCCCCCATTATATAATTCTCGGTATGTTTCTCAACAGCAAGGATGGGGTGAAACAGAAGGAACCTCGTCCTTCCGTCTGTCAAAAATGACATTGAAATAGCTATAGGCTTCAAGGAGTTAGCATGAGCTAACAAAAGGGTTTGTCTTGCATATTATTTCTTAGAATTTTTGGGTGATATTGCACAATTCGATGTGGAAACTCAAATCTCATCCCTTTACATCGTACTTAATAATAATTATGGGAAATATTAGTAATTAGAACGGTGAGTGTATTCACCACAATTCATATATTGTAAGAACTATATAATGAGACCTTTGATCATATATCACACTAATGGTCAAGGTTATTTACAAAAGAGATGGATATTGAAACTATCAAGCATTAGTAATTTGATTAACGAGTTGCGATTATAGGATATGGCCGTCACATACTTATGGCATTATTGCTTAATCACTTTATTAGAGAAAGATAGAGAGAGTGACAGAGTATTTTGGGCATGTTATATCTATTTCTTTGTAATTGAACGTCAAACCATACAAAAAAAAAAAAAAAAAAAAAGGAGTAACTCCTCAATCAAACTAGCAACTTTTATTCATTTGCTAAAGCAATATTTTTCTTAAGTTTCAATGACACTTGTTTCATTTATCTACAAAATAAGACGAAGGGAAGGTGTTTTTTTCTCCTTGGGGTTGGGGGGGTGTATAGGAAGGAAAGTAGTAGGAGCATAGTGATAGGGCTAGTATGAACACCTAAAAATGGGTGAATAAGTGTGAAGATAATTTTTTGCAAATCTTAGTAAATATAATTTGCCTTTAGAAGATAACAGACTATGAATGAATTTAAAACTTAAACAGTTTAAATAAAGCTACGAATTGAAATAAGGAGTTAAGGGAAGAGAATTAAAACACAAAGTTTATAGTGGTTCGGCTTAGATCAAGCCTATGTCCACTCTCCTACGCTGACAGCCCACTGGCTGGATTTCACTAAGAATCAAAAGAGATTTTACAGTAGTGTGATCTCGACTTCACAGTGAAGAGTCTCTACTGGTCTCTCTTGAAGTCTCACTATTTGTTTCTCTCTTTTGTATACAACTTTGAGCTCAGTAAATGAAATAATAAGGAACTAGGAAGCTTCAGACTTTGAAATTTCTCTTTCACGCACATGCTCAAATAGCTGAAGAGTCCACCTTAAATACTATTTTGTGCCATCATGATTGTTGGCACTTACCAAATGAATTCTTTCAATCAACCTATTGGATAGAATCAATCAATAAGATTTCGAACCGTTTGATGATTGAGATGAAAGCCTGTCAATCCCGTTCGCCCATACAATCAGGATCTTGGTTTCCATAAGTAGAATTTTCCAAGTTTGCTTGCCTTCTAAAAGATTTGATTAATGGAATTGATTCCATTAAGGATAATCAATCATGAGAGTGCTATCCAACTAGAGAATCATCCATAAGCCATACGAATCGAATCCTTAAAGGATTAAATATAATCTCGCATCTAATAAATCTTCATTCTTCAGTGGCTTTCAGTCTGGAAACTGTCAGTGTGAGTAGACTTTGAACCTAAAGTCTGACGGTCTTCAGACTTTGATACTTCAGTCTTGAAGTCTTCAGACTAGACTATGTAAATGTTTTGTCAACTTCAAAACAATAAATGAGTTTTTTCTAACAATCTCCCCATTTTTTTTTTTTATGGTGACAAAACTTTTCTGTAAATTTAAGAACTTTTGACCTGCAAAACAGTTTTGAGATAATACATGATATCTTATAAAAATAAGTTGATCAAGACTTGGATAGTATTGATTCTGCAACCACTGAAAACATGTTAATCTTGAAATGAAAATAATTATCCAATCATAATCAGTATTACCAAGATGAGTCACTCCAAACGTCATAAAGCAGGTTCAATAGTCAAACACAGTCAAACAATCAATCAATCCAAAAGTCCAACAGTACCAAAAGTAAATAAAAATCAAAATCAAACACATTAAATCTGCACATTCTCCCCCATTTTGTCAACGGCAAAAAGTGGAGGATAAAAAAGTTTGATAAAATCATGGCTGTTCGGGGACACAAACGAGTTAGAAATCCCCCACAGACGGAATTGTCTCCTCAAGCTTTCTCATGGTCTCTTTTAGCTTCTCAATATCTTCACTCTTTGCACTCTCTTGAACTTAAAGCTTAAGGGTTTGTATCTGCTCATGTAGAGAATCTGAAGTGGACATCAAGGCTTGGTGGAGATTCTTGATCTCAAACTCCATTTCATATTGCTAACCCTTTAACTCCGGAAGGAGCTCTAGTAGTCTTTGAAAATCTACAATAGTTTCTGTTGGTGCACTAGGTCCAGCCAAATTAATTCCATAAGAGTTGAGATGAGAGGGAACATCAGCAATTCGATCTCCAAGACTTGGAGAGAATGCTTCAACATCAGCTTCAGGAAATTGAGAGGCATAGATATCCTCTAGATTGGCAGGAGAATGACTAACATCATCACTGGTAAAAACAGGTGAAGAAGAAGTACCTAATTTCTTAGCAACTCCCCCTGTCTCTGTAGCTATAGGTGGAGAAGAAAAATCATCTTCTTATTCTTTCTCAGCTTCAGCTCCCAGATGATGTTCTTTTTCTCTTGTATCTCCTGCAGTTTCACTCCTAGTCTTCTCAGAATCCTCTAACAAGGACACTACAAATGTTGGTTCAAAAGAGTCATCTTGATCCTGTTGGAGAAATCTTTCCAGAGTATTTTGAAGCTGACAAAACGTTTCTATCAGTCTAAGTCTGGATTTTCGGAGACCGAAGATTAAAGTCTCAAGACTTTATGATCTCAAGACTCAAGACTCAAGACTTAAGACTCAAGACTCAAGACTCAAGACTATTCTAACTGACAGTCTTTCTATTCCAGTGGTGAAGGAAATCTAGGGCCGAAGTATATGGTTGAGGATTCGATCCTATCCTCTGGAAAAGATCCCTTGGTTGGATAAACATCTCGGATTCTTTGCCTGTTCTTATCTAGATCGATTGAAGATCCGATGGTCGACGAAGTATTCTTGGAATGTTCTATTCTTGGAAACTAAGATCCTGATTGTATGGGTGAACAGGATTGATGGGCTATCGCCATGTTCCTTAAATAGCTCGAATGATCTTCGTGATTGATTCCGTCCAACGGGTAGATTGGAGGAATTCCTTTGGTAAGTGCCAACGCTATGATGGCATAAAGGAGTATAAAAGGAAGACGTTCAAGTTGTTTTACAGAGTGTGATCGATAGAGAAATTTCAGAGTCTGAAGACCCTTGATTATTAGTCGATATTGTTTGAACGAAATTGTATACACAGAGAGTGTTCGTTCTTAGTGATACCTTGAGAGAGTGTGGTAGATCATCTACACCAAGAAGTCAAGGAAGATCATCACTGTAACATCTCTTTGTTCATAGTGGAATCTAGCCAATAGGCTGTCAGTGCAGAAGAGTGGACGTAGGCTTGAATCAAGCCGAACCACTATAAACCGCGTGTCCAATTCTCTCTTTCCTTTACTCAGTCTTACGATTATTTTTTTAATTGCTGCAAATCGTTCATCTATCTAAGTAGTGTGTGATTATCAAAAGAAAAATCTTTTATACCTATTCACCCCCCTCTAGGTAATCGTACTAGCTATATCAATTGGTATCAGAGCCTGTGTTCTTACTTTATTTGAAGTGTTTTACTTCAGAGTAAAAGATCCATGGCTAGTATGCTAGCACCAGGGCTGGTGGAAGGGCAAAGCAATACCAGACCACCCTACTTCGATGGAAATGATTACAACATCTGGAAAAACAAGATGAAAGCTTTCCTACCGTCAAAAGATCCTCTGGAATGGGACATTGTGGAAAGAGGGATCACTCCTACTGTTGCATCAGTATCTGAAAGAGGGAAAGAAACTGTTGAGACCTGCGGAATATCTCAAGAAGAGATAAACAAGAGACAATCACTCGATGCAAAAGCAATTTATTCTTTATATTGTGCTTTGTCACCAACTGAATATAATGAATATCTTCTTGTGTCACAAAGCAAAAGAAGTCCGGGATAGATAACATATCACCTATGAAGGGACAAACCGAGTGAAGGAGACCAGAATTAATATTCTCCTTGGTCAATACGAAGCCTTCAAAATGAAACCAGGAGAATCTATAACTGACATGTTTAGCCGTTTTACAGATATTGTCAATGGTCTTGAGAATCAAGGACAGAAAATTACTGATCCTATGAAGGTGAACAAGTTGTTGCGTGGACTCTCCAAGGATTGGAATCATATAAAGACTTCAATACGAGAGACGCAAAGAATTATGCCATTATCTGTAGATGAGCGAATTAATGAAGACGAAGATTTAAGGGGTAAGAAATCCATTGCATTAAAATCTAATGATGATTCTGATGATACAGATTCTGAAGAAGATCTGGATGATGAGGAGCCTGCTCTTATGATAAGAAGATTCAGAAAGCTGAATAGAAAAGGAAGAAGGTTTAACTCAAGAAAACAAAGTTTTGAAAAAAGCAAACCAAGTTTGTTGATGAGGAACCAAACAAAGATGTAGTACGCTTCGAATGTAAGAAAAAGGGACACATCGGACCCAACTGCGTCCTCTTCTAAAGAAGAAGAGAGGAAAAACCGAAAAGTCTCGAAAAGCTCTCAAAGCAGAAACCTGGAGCGATACAGAGTGTGAAGAAAGTGATGAGGAATATGCCAATCTGTGTCTAATGGCACAATCAGACTCAGACAGACTCAGACTTTGGATTAGATTCATACAGTGAATTTGAGGTAAGTGATTTTAAAATTCCTGACAAAGTCTCCAAATATATTGATGAATTATGTTTTAGTCTTAAGACTTCTCTCAAAAAGATTTCCGAACTGAAAAAGGAAAACTCAGCTCTAAAACAAAAGGAAAATATTTTAGAAGAAAGAGTGAAAAGTCTAGACTTGAATGTTTCTACTCTTAAAGAGAATGAAGATAAACTTTCAAAAGAAAATGCTTTCTTAAAAACTGACTTATCAAATATTTCAAAGAAATTTTCAATAGGGTCTGAAAAACTTGAGAAAGTCCTTTTAGTTCAAAGACCTTACTTCAATAAGTATGGTTTAGGTATGACAGCAGAAACAATCCCTTTGATTGATTTTCCGAAAGTAAAAGAAAGAATTAAGAAAAGACCATCGAGAGAGGCTTACAAAAATCATTTCAAGAAAGTTTTTGTAAAGTCTGTAGGTCGAAATGCTCTAAGGTGTTCAAAGTGTAACGGTTAAGATCACTTTGAAAAAGAGTGTCCTATGGTTTGGAAGCCTGTTAAAAAGGTATGGCCTAGTAATGATTATCCTACTAACACCAAAGGACCCAAGAAAATTTGGGTACCAAAGAAAGCTTGAGACTCTCTTTTGAATACAGGTCTCTGTCAAAAAGAAGGTAAAGTGGTATCTTGACAGCGGATGCTCAAGACACATGACGGGAGACTCAAATTGCTTTATAAAGTTTGTTCAAGTAAATGGTGGAAAAGTTTCATTTGGTGGAAACAGCAAATGAAGCATTGTGGGATTTGGAACTGTGAAAATTGGAAATCTCACGATAAGCAATGTTTCTCTAGTGGAAGGACTCAACTATAATCTTCTCAGCATTAGCCAACTGTGTGATACTGGGTTCAAGATCTCTTTTCAAGAAGGCATATGTTCTGGAATAAGTAAAGACTCAACTCAGTCTTTCATAGGTCAAAGGCATGGAAATATCTACCTCCTTGATGTAAGATCAAATGAAACACAATGCCTAATCTCAATTCAAGATGAAGCGGTCTTATGGCATAGAAAGCTTGGCCATGTCAACATGAAGCAATTAGCCAAAATCTCATCAAAGAAGCTTGTTCAAGGTCTACCAAAATTGCCATATCAAAAGTCTGACTCATGCACACCATGTATTCTGGGAAAACATGTAAGAAATTCATTTAAGCCTATAAGTCATGTCTCTACTAATCATGTACTACAGCTGTTGCATATGGATCTCTTCGGACCAACAAGAACCCAGAGCATTGGAGGTAAGAAATATTGTCTAGTAATTGTGGATGATTACTCTCGTTTTACCTGGGTATATTTTCTTGCAAGTAAGTCAAAAACCTTTTCGTACTTTGAAAAGTTTGCTAAAAAGATTCAAAATGAAAAATGATGTGCTATTTCAAGTATAAGAACAGATCATGGAAGTGAATTTGAAAATCAAGACTTTACAAAATTTTGTGATAAATCTGGTTTTAATCATGTGTTTTCCTCTCTATATACTCCAGAACAAAATGGAGTTGTGGAAAGAAAGAATAGATCTCTTCAAGAAATGGCTAGAACACTTTTAATTGAAAGTAAAATTTCTTCTCGATTTTGGGCTGAAGCCGTTTCAACAGCATGTTACATCATCAATAGAGTCTTTCTAAGACCTATTTTAGAGAAAACCCCCTATGAATTGTACAAAGGTAAGAAGTCTATTGTTTCATATTTTCATGTGTTTGGTTGCAAATGCTTTATTTTGAAAAATGCAAATGATCGAGTTGGTAAGTTTGAAGAAAGATCAGATGAAGGCATCTTTCTTGGATATTCTACTACAAGCAAGGCCTACAGAGTCTTTAACAAGAAAAGCCAATCGGTGGAGGAATCAATGAATGTCAAAATCCAAGACTCAACGCAAGTTGAATCCAGTCAGACTCAATATGAAGAGTCTGAACCTACTCCAGATCTTTCAAGGCTTACAACTCAAGAAGCATCTCAGTCTCTAGAAGTCCAACATCAAGATGCACATGAAGATTCAAATAAAGAAAGAGATCATCAACCAGGAAAATCAACCAGTAACTGGAAGCACAAATCCAGTCATCCCAAAGATCTCATTATCGGCGAAATCAATGAAGGAATCCGCACCGAGATCAAAAAGACGTGAAGAATCTAGTGCGTGGCTCTAATCTCGAAATTGAACCAAAAAGCATAGAAGAAGCTTTATCCGATGAAAGCTGGATTGAAGCTATGCAAGAAGAACTCGGGCAGTTCAACATCAATGATGTCTGGGAATTGACATCTAAACCAAAAGGTAAAACTGTTATTGGAGCCAAATGGGTATTCAGGAACAAGATGAACGAGGATGGAAAAGTAGTACGAAACAAAGCAAGACTCGTGGCCAAAGGATATACACAAGAGGAAGGAATAGACTATGACGAGACTTACGCACCAATAGCAAGGTTAGAAGCTATTCGTCTATTACTTGCGTTTGCTTGCTATAAAAATTTCAGGTTATTCCAAATGGACGTCAAAAGTGCGTTCCTAAATGGATTCATCCATGAGGAAGTTTATGTGGAACAACCACCTGGATTTGAAGACCCAAAGAAGCCAGATTCAGTCTTTAGACTGAAAAAGGCCTTGTATGGTTTAAAGCAAGCACCTCGAGCTTGGTATGATAGACTAAGTAAGTTTCTAATGCAGAATGGTTTTGTCAAAGGTAAAGTAGATACTACTTTATTTATCAAAAAGGAAAACAAAAGCTTTTTACTTGTTCAAATATATGTAGACGATATTATATTTGGATCCCCTAATGAAAGTCTATGCAAGAAATTTTCTAAGTCTATGCAGGATGAGTTTGAAATGAGTATGATGGGAGAATTAACATTCTTTCTTGGACTCCAAGTGAAGCAAATGAAGGAATGAACTTTTATTCATCAAGAAAAGTATGCAAATGATCTTGTCAAAAGATTTGGATTGGAAAAGTGCAAAAAGACCGACATACCAATGTCATGTTCTCAGAAGATAGACAAGGATGAAGAAGGGAAGAAAGTAGATCAAAAGCTATACAGGAGCATGATTGGTTCACTTCTTTATCTTACTGCTTCTAGACCTGATATTTTGTTGAGTGTTTGTGTCTGTGCTAGGTTTCAATCAGATCCTAGAGAATCACATCTCAGTGCCGTGAAATGTATTATCAAATACATTGCCTCATCTTCAAGCATCGGTCTTTGGTATCAAAAGAAGGGAGACTTTAATCTTCTAGGATACTCAGATGCAGATTTAGCCGGTTGCAGAGTCGATAGAAAGAGCACTTCTGGAACTTGTCAGTTGCTTGGAAATAGAACATTATCTTGGTTTTTAAGGAAACAAAGTACCGTGGCTCTCTCAACGACAGAAGCAGAGTATGTAGCTCTTGGAAGCTGCTGTTCGCAAATTCTATGGATCAAACAACAGCTACAAGACTTTGGCATTGAAGACTCATGCACAGAAATCAGATGTGACAACACCAGCGCGATTAATCTCACCAAAAATCCAATTCTTCATTCAAGAGCAAAGCATATTGAGATTCGACACCACTTCATTAGAGATCATATTCAAAACGGAGAAATCTCGATTCAATTTGTTGATTCAAAGAGTCAACTAGCGGATATTTTCACAAAGCCTTTGGAGAAAAATCAATTCGACGCTATCCGTTCAAGACTCAACATTTTGAAGCTTGAAGAAGTTAAAGTCTAAAGACTCACCAATCCTTAGACTCTAATCTCTCAGTCTCTAGATCTTCAGACTCAGACGTTCATGGCTATAGACTGTAAGTATCCATTTTATCTGGACTCGAAAAGGTACGATTTCTTGTTCAGTTATAATCTGTGTGAAAATCAAAAACTTGTCTTTTCAAAAAGATTAATTTTGGTAGTTATTGATTTTAAAAAATAGTGCTCGTACTCTTTCCTTGTGCCGATTGAACTTCCCTTTTCAAAACTGAGTTATATATATACAGTTTTTTTTTTCCAATCGTCAAAACCCTAAAAAGCACTCTCCTCCCGATCCTGTTTCAATTTCTTGTTCATCATTGAGAAAGTGGTCATTTTTCCCTGGGAAAGTAAGCGAAGGAATCTCTCAATCGACAAAGAAGAATGTCTTCTTCGAGGAAATCATCGAGAATAGCAATCAGGGGACCACAAAGAATGGAGAAGGGATCGACTCACTTCGATCTTACTGAGGAGGAAGACTTATCAAGTCAGCGACAAAGTCCAATTCGCTCTCATCCACGTCATTCAACGCCTCCTACCCCACACGGTGAAAGTCAACATCTTGAAGAAGAGATAATCGAGGAAGCCGACCCAGTAAGAGTCCAAAAACCCTCATTTATCTATAAGCTTTATCTTGCGTTGAAAAGCACCGGTACACCAATGAAATACATAGACGATTTCCTTAAGGAGAAGAACTATGGGAATGAATATCTTTTTCTGCGGAGAATGGAGGAGTTAGGAATTGCTCCGAAAGGAAAAGCAGAGGATGCACTTGCGAATATTCCAAGTGATCCTCGTGTACCTGGACAAAATTTAATTGAAGGGAACGATGATGACAGAATGTTCCTTGAGTTTCAACCGAGAATGGGTGTGGCAGCGAAGGTGAAAGGAAATCGGATGGATTTGTTCAAATCCAAGGATCGGGAGAATGTGTATGTCAAACTGTTGAAAAGAGGGGTGATAAACCCTAGAAGTGTCGATTTTGACTTTCTAGACGCCATCAACATGAACTTGAGAGAGAAGTTGAACTTCCTTCAACTTGAGAAATTTTGCTCTGACACTACGGACGGGTACGCACATTTGACCGCTTATTTCTATTCAAATCTCAGCTTTTTGGATGCGAATATAATTTCATTCAGTGTATGAGACAAAGTCTACGTGGTAGATATGAATATGTTGGCAGACATAGTTGGAGTTGAACGAGGGCGTTATCTACCAATCAAAGTCTCACCCGCTCGTACTACTCTGGATCTTGTCAAGGATAGGGACACAGAGAAGAGAGTTACCTATTCCAGGATGAATGCCATCAACATTGTGCTTCATAAGATTGTAATCAACTGTCTCAGACCGAAGTTTACGTCAAAGACTTCCGTGTCTTATTCTGAAGCAAAGTTGATGTACGCAATCAACTCAGGACGGAAGTTCTCTCTCCCACACATGATTCTTTTCCATATGTACAGAGCAATGTCAAAAGACAAGGGACAATTGCCTTATCCTGGTCTGGTGACCAAGATCTTTAGACACATGAATATTGAACCGCCTCATACACTTTGTGTTCGACCATGCGATAAGATGGTGGTAGGTTTGAAGATGTTAACGAAGATGCGTCTACAAGATCTTTCCAAGGCAATGGAGAAATTCAGAGTGAAGTCTCCAGTTCCGTCTGCTTCAAAGAGAAAAGGAAAAGAAGTCATTGGAGCCCCATCGAAAAAGAAGAAAAGGACTCTCATCTTAGAGGATGAAGATGAAGAGGATGAAGATCCCACTATCATTGCTTTAACAAGAACCGGACGTTCGTGCCTCAACCAACGGAACTTCGGAAGAAACGAGAGAGAAGAAGAGGAGCAAGCCAAGATCGAGAAGAAGAAAAAGCAGAGAGAGAAGGAGAAAGAAGGTGAAAAGGAGAGAGAAGGAGAGAAAGAAAAGTACGCCGAACTGAGAAAAGGGAGATCAAGCGCATGATCATCACTCTTCCCCTTGTGATGTCCTAGAGACAGGGGGAGTTGGCGAGCAAGAAAGGTCTTCACCACATGCTGCCAATAGTGAAAGTCCAAGACAATCTCCAACAGACCCAGAAGAAGTTCAGGTTTCTCAATTGCCTGAAGAAGGACACGATACGTCGACCCCAAATCTGCAAGATTACACAGAAGCTCCAACGTCTGCATTCACTCCATCTGAAAAAGCTCATGCAAGTACACAGACGGATAACTTAGCAGATTTTCGTCGTATTGTTGATATCCTTATGGAAATGCGGGGACAGATATATGCTCTAAACTGTGAGATTCAAACCATCAAGAATGCTGGCCAAGCGTCTTCGGTTACCCTGGAGGACAAAATGAAAGACCTCGCTCTACAACTTCAAGCCAATGCAAAAGGAGAGGAGGTAGCTCAACTAAGGGAAGACTTGAAAAGGCTAGAAGGCTTAGTCCAGTCTATGGGAGATTTCCAAATCGTTCGCATTCCCAAGCAGACCTGATCACTTTCTCACCTTTTTCATGATGACAAAAAGGGGGAGAACCAATTTGAACCATCAACATCAACTTTCAACATCTTTTAAACTTTGAATTTGTGGTTATAGTTTGTGGTTATGTTTTTTTTGAGTTTGACTTGAGTGAACTTGGGTGTGGATTTAAATGCTTGACTGGTTGCATTCATATCAAGTGTTGTTTTATGGTATTACTCATGAAAGACTAACCAATTTGCTGTGGATGCAGAATCTGGTTGTTTTATTAATCTTTATGAGCTTGCCATATTGCTTGAGAAATGTTTTTGCAGGTCAAAGTTGTTCAAATCTACAAGGAAGTTTTGTCACCATCAAAAAGGGAGAGATTGTTGGAGAAATCTTTCCAGAGTATTTTGAAGCTGACAAAACGTTTCTATCGCCTAAGTCTGGATTTTCGAGACCGAAGATTAAAGTCTCAAGACTTTATGATCTCAAGACTCAAGACTCAAGACTCAAGACTCAAGACTATTTCTCACCGATGTCTTTCTATTCCAAAGTGGTGAAGGAAATCCAGGGCCGAAGTATATGGTTGAGGATTCGATCCTATCCTCTGGAAAAGATCCCTTGGTTGGATAAACATCTCGGATTCTTTGTCTGTTCTTATCTAGATCGATTGAAGATCCGATGGTCGACGAAGTATTCTTGGAATGTTCTATTCTTGGAAACTAAGATCCTGATGGGCGAACAGGATTGATGGGCTATCGCCATGTTCCTTAAATAGCTCGAATGATCTTCGTGATTGATTCCGTCCAACGGGTAGATTGGAGGAATTCCTTTGGTAAGTGCCAACGGCTATGATGGCATAAAGGAGTATAAAAGGAAGACGTTCAAGTTGTTTTACAGAGTGTGATCGATAGAGAAATTCCAGAGTCTGAAGACCCTTGATTATTAGTCGATATTGTTTGAACGAAATTGTATACACAGAGAGTGTTCGTTCTTAGTGATACCTTGAGAGAGTGTGGTAGATCATCTACACCAAGAAGTCAAGGAAGATCATCACTATAACATCTCTTTGTTCATAGTGGAATCCAGCCAATAGGCTGTCAGTGCAGAAGAGTGGACGTAGGCTTGAATCAAGCCGAACCACTATAAACCGCGTGTCCAATTCTCTCTTTCCTTTACTCAGTCTTACGATTATTTTTTTAATTGCTGCAAATCGTTCATCTATCTAAGTAGTGTGTGATTATCAAAAGAAAAATCTTTTATACCTATTCACCCCCCTCTAGGTAATCGTACTAGCTATATCAGATCCTCTTCTGCTTTTGCTTTTGCTTCTCTTCCTTCTTCTTCTTTTTCTTCTCTTCTTTCATTAGTTTCTTCTCTTCCTTCTCTGTCATTTGACTGCTCAAAACTAACAAAACTATAAAGATTTTTCAAGGCAAATGCAGAAATAGTGAGATCATCCTTATACTTTTCGTCCTGCAAGATAAGGGTTCTTCTCTTCTTCATAGGTGCACTCATAGGCTCATTGCCTTTTCTTTTCAGGGCGACAGAGTCTTGTTTTGCTTTGTTGGGGGACTTCTCCTTGAAGCGCTCTAAATCTTTGTTCAGTTCCTTTAGTCTCATCTTTGATACCATTTTCAATCCTATCACCATAGGAGTAATGGTTCTAACATAGAGAGATGCTGGAAACTGAATATGAAAGTGTCGAAACAATTGAGTGACTAGAGTAGACTAAGGAAGTTGTCCATTTTCTTTCGCAACAGTCCTGTACATGTGCATCGGGATTTTGTGTGGCATTGAGAACTTCATCCCATTACTGATGGTGAACATTAGTTTTGCTTCAGAACGAGAGATTCTGTTTTGGAGGTCGACTTGGGTCGGATGCAATTGATCACAACCTTGTGCAACAAGATGTTTGAGGCAAACATTTTGGAATAGGTAATGCTGCCTTCAGCAAGTCTGTCCCGAACAAGTGACATTATTGCATGACCAAAAGACACATTTATTTGTTGGAAACTACCTCTTTCCACACCAATAATATCCGCTAGTGTGTCCATATCCACCACAAAATCTTTATCCCTCACAGTAAAACGAAATCTATTCTTGTCAAGAAATGACGGATTCAAATAGAAATAAGCAGTTAATTCAAGGTATGTATCAGAGGTCTCAAAGCAAAATCTTTCAAATTGAAGGAGAGCAAACTTCTCCCTCAAGCTCACCTTCAAAGAATCTAATAAATCAAAATCCGCAGATCGATAGTTCATCACCCCTCTTTTCAGCAACTTCGAGTAAGTGTTTTTGTGCTCATTAGAACGAAACAAAACCGTTCCTTCAACATGCACATTTGTAGCAATGCCCATCCTAGGCTAAAAATTCGCGTAAAGTTTCTCATCATCTTCTTTCATCTCAGGCTGACTAAAAGCACTAAACCGGTGATCAACAGGAAAATTAGCAAACGTTCTGTCTATCATTCCTTTAGGCGCAATGCCTAATCTTTCCATTGTTCTAAAAAATAGAGTCTCATTTCAATATCCTCGTTCTCGTAGAAATTCGCCAATAAAGATCATCACAGAACCACCTTGCTTCAACTGATTGTAAAGTTTAAAAATAGACTCAGGTTTTGATGCTCTTATGGGTTCAACATTTTCCATGATCGCCTCTTCCGTTAGTTGGCGCGGAGGATTTTGAGTGGCACACTGTGGAGAATGCTGTTGAGAATGTTGCTATTGTTGTTGCTAAGGCGAAACTTCTTCATCGGCCAAGTCAAAATGAGTAGGACCCTTTGGCATACTTCGTGGTCCCTTGCTTGCGATCTAAGAAGACTTTCTTTGGAAAGACATTTTCACAGTCGAGGAGGATTCAACAAACACATTCGTATGAAAAAGATGAAAACTTGTAGAGTAGGTTTGATAGTGAAAATGAGAGAGAGTAGAAGTGAAAGAGTAGAGAGACTATATTCTAGGGTTTGGTAAAAATAGCTCGAAGGAAATACGAAGATATATAAAGAAGATGAATGGTCACAAATAAAAGGAAATGAACCATCACAAAGGGAATTACCCTTTTTCAAAATAATTGAATAAAAAATGCATTTTTCAAAAATAAAAACTACCAAAGATTCAAAATTCAAAAATAATTTCCATAAAAAAATAGACGAGGTAAATAATGATTTGTACCTTTTTATTCCAAAAATAAAATACTTGGATTTGAGATTTTCTTTTACTGAAATAGAGTCTGGAAAGTCTAAGTCTGACCAACTCCAGACTTTAACTGGTAAGAGATAAAATGTTCAGTCTAATGCGAATAGACTCGAATAGATTTTTCTCTAGAGACTTTGTAAATATATCTGTCAACTGATTCTTCGAGTCAATGAACTTAATCATAATCTTCCTATTTTGAACATGATCTCTTATGAAATAGTGTCGAATATCTATATAATTTGCTCTTGAATGAAAAATTGGGTTCTTCATAAGATTAATAGCACTGGTATTGTCGCATTTGATCTCAGTACACGATTCTTCAATTCCAAAGTCTCTTAACTATTGTCTGATTCACAAGATTTGAGAACAACAGTTCCCAAGAGCCACACATTCTACTTCTGCAGTTGATAGAGTCACAATACTCTACTTCCTTGAGAACAAAGATAGCAATATGTTGCCCAGCAATTGACAAGTACCTGAAGTACTCTTTCTATCAACTTTACAATATGCTAAATCTGCGTCTAAATATCCAATAAGAGTGAAGTCTCCTTATTTAGGATATTACAGACCTAGTTTTGGAGTAGTTGCAACATATTTGATGATACGTTTTACAACACTTAAATGAGATTCTTTGGGATTTGATTGGAATTTACCACAAATGCAAACACTAAATAAAATGTCAGGTCTAGATACAGTAAGATAAAGAAGTGAACCAATAATACTCTTGTAAAGCTTCTGATCTACATTATTTCCATCTTCATCTTTATCCAGATTCGAAGAACTTGACATTAGTGTCTCTGTCTTTTTGCAATTTTCTAGTTTGAATTTCTTGATGAGATATTTTGCATACTTCTCTTGGTGAATAAAAATACCTTTCTCCAATTGTCTAACTTACAATGCTAGAAAGAAGGTTAACTCATCCATCATACTCATCTCGAATTCATCCTACATACTTTTAGAGAATTTCTTACAAAAATTTTAATTAGTTGATCCAAAAATAATATCATCAACATAAATTTGAACCAATAAAAAGTATTTATCCTTTCTTTTTATGAACAAGGTAATATATATATTTCCTTTAATAAAACCATTTTGGGTTAGGAATTTACTTAACCTTTCATACCAAGCTCAAGATGCTTGCTTTAGTCCATACAGGGCATTTTTCAGTCTATAGACTGAGTCTAGCTTTTTTGGATCTTCAAATCCAGGTGCCTGTTCCACATAGACATCTTCTTGAATAAATTCATTGAGGAATGCACTTTTTACATCCATTTGAAATAACTTGAAATTTATATAGTAAGCAAAATCAAGTAATAATCTAATTGCATCTAACCTCGCTATTGGTGCATAGGTCTCATTATAGTTTATCCCTTTTTCTTGCGTATATCTTTTGACCACGAGTCTTGCTTTGTTCTTCATCACTTTTCCTTTCTCGTCCATCTTCCTGAAAACCCATTTAGTCCCGATAATAGACTTACCTTTAGGTTTAGGTGTTAGCTCCCAAACATCATTGATGTTGAACTGTCTGAACTCTTCTTGCATAGCTTCAATTCAGCTTTCATCAAATAGGGCTTCTTCTATACTTTTGGGTTTTATCTCAAAACAAGTGTAAAAACACTAGACTCTTCTTGCCTTTTGGATCTGGTACAATCTCCTTTATCAATGTTGCCAATAATGAGTTCTTTTGGATGACTTGACTTATGCTTCAAGTTTGTGACATCAAGATTTTCGGGTTTTAATTTCGACTGGATAAATAGGGCCGTTTTCATTCAGTTGAAGCCAGAGATTATGAAATTGGGATGCAAGTACGCCATAGTGGTAAGGAAAAATACCAATTTGATTGATGAGGTGTTGAATGAATTAATGGGGGTCAATTTGATTTAATTCAAGTGGGATTAAGATTTAATTGGAAGAGAATTAAGTGGAATTGAAGAAATTGTTGCACAAGTTTTAGGCCCCGGCGGAAAATGAAATTGGACCTATTGAAGATAGTTGTGGGGGATTTGAATTTTAGTGGAAGATGACATCACCCTATGTCATGGTGGTTGGCCAAAATGAAGAAGAATTTGACAAGTGGAGGGAGGAGATTGATCCAACTTCTTCTTCAACCTTTGGAAGAGAGAGAAAGAGGAGGAGGGAGAGCTTCGGCCGGACCAAGCCAGCCGCACGCCCGACCGCCCACCCTCCGCTGCCCGCCGCCGCCCGGCTCGCGTCGCCGCCGGAGCCCGTCACCGTCGCCGCCACGCGCGACCGCTCGACGCCCGCGCTCGCACGCATGCGCCTCGCCACTCCGCTCGGCTCGGCTCCGCTTCGCCCGCGCCCGGCCCGTCCACTGCGTCGTCCCTGGCCGCCCCCCGCCGCCGAAGGGTCGCCGGAACCGCCGCCTTGCCCGCCCGAGCTGCCGACGCCCTTCTCCGCCATTCCTCCGCCCGAATCGTCGCCGGATAGCTCTCCTCCGCCCGTGAACAGCAGCCAAGGAAAATGGGTATTTCAGCGGGTGTTTGGCCCGTTTTGGCCGCCTTCCCGAGCCCGGATGCTCGCCTCGCTTTGAGGAAAGTTGTTCTCCTCGGCGTCCCCATCGTTTTGGTCCGCTCGGCTCGCTAATCCGGTGAGTTTAGCTCACTAAATCTTGACTAGACGGTTAATTATGCTCTAAGTGTGCTTAGTTTAAGTTAAGCAAGTTTATGTGAATATCTTAGTTTATTTAATTGTGATTTGGATTAAAATGTTTGTTTAATTTAAAGTGTGTTTAATTAAAAGCTAAGAGAGTTCATTTAATAATAAATCTTGATGGGACATAATAGGGTTTTATTTTTGAATTATTTAATTATTTCGAAATTCTGGAATTTATAATATTATATTATATTCCGAAATTATTAAATATTATTATTAAAAAAAAAACGGAAAAATTATTTTTGACCCCGATTGCTCAGAATTTCGTGCCGATCGCTGCTATGCGTTCGGATTTTGAAATTGATGGTTGGATATTATAAATTGGGTGTGGATGACGAAAATATAGATATTATTATTTAATTAATTTTCGGAATAAATTTAATTATTTATTAAAATTCGAAAATTTCGTCGGGACCCTAAATTCTCATAATTTCGTGCCGGTCGCTGCTGTGTATTTAGAATTTGAATTTGATGATTGATTGTGGCAAATTGAGTGTGATTGCGATAGATAGGGATTCTTTATAAAATCCAAATGTTGAAATTGATGGGAGATTGGCCGTGATTGACCACCTATTAGAGGTCGCGCCCAGTGGGGCCGTGATTTGCCACCTATTAGAGGTCGCGCCCAGTGGGGCCGTGATATGCCACCTATTAGAGGTCGCGCCCAGTGGGGCCGTGAATTGCCACCTGATAAAGGTCGCGCCTAGAGAGGCCATGAATTGCCACCTGATAAAGGTCGCGCCGAGTGGGGCCGTGATGCCACTGATTCTAATTTTTCCAAGTGGGGCCGTGATGCCACTGATTCTAATTTTGCCGAGTGGGGCCGTGATTAAGAGTATTGATTGATTTGCTGAATTGACATGTAATCGGCCAAGTCGATTGATCGCTGAGACGATCCAAGTGGTTGAATTGTTCTGATGATGTGATTGTGCCAGAGTTGTTTGGTTATTATAATTGTTCGTAGTTTAATTATATAAATTGTGTTAACCTGCAGATGAAGGCTAATGCGAGGTAAGTCTTCTGTGTGATATGGCTAGGCCACCTGGGGCGTATTTTCTTTCTAATAGGGGTTTAGGGGGTTGAACTTGCTGAGACATTGTCTCATCCTGGTTGTGGGATTAAAATTTCAGGTCCCTGGTGGATGGAGCAACCAGATAGCTTTGGTTGGCCTTGAGGAGTTCCAGAGGTGAAGTCATAAGATTGGAGAACATGTCAGACTTGTAGGTCGTAGGACAATTCCTTTTTAAGAGCCGGTCTTTTGTAGACTTTTGGCTGTAGGGTTTTGTTTGTAATTCTGTTGAATTATGAAAGTGATATGTTGTGGTTTTGCTTCCTGCTTTTCTATCCCGTATTTAATTGTTAGGGGTTTTATAATACGTTCCGCTTGCGCAATATTAAATGAATGGGGTCGGCGACACTACCTGGGAATGTCGCATTTGAATGACCATGGTGGGATGTTGGCGCGCTCGAGGTTCGCGGTGTGACATCCCAGTTTAAGTGGTATCAGAGCATGGTCTATGTATGGAGTGATAAGGTGCGATAAGTCATGGGATAGTTAGTAGGAAAGGCTTTTAATATACTGATGCATGTGGTTGATAGCTGATTGGTAGCTTGTTTGTGGGGTCACTCAAATTTCAACTTGATGTTGGAATCGGAAAACAGGTGTCTATAAAGAGCCTGTAGGATGAGTGGCCAGGAGTGGAGAACTCCTTGGAGGAGATCGATATGACCTGTATCTCGGGGTAGGATGCTGACAAGAGTTGGTACCCGAGGTAGAGCGTAGGCTTAGACCAGCGCGAGTGTGAGAGTACCGCTGCAAGTCGGTACTGAGAGTGTTGCAGCACCGAATGATCCTAGGTTTGTCGGGATTGTTCAGGCGCTAGTGTTCCTTGGAAGCTCGTTGGGTTAGTAAGCTCAGGATCGAGCCGCCATTGTTGCTATTGTTTCTACCGCTGCCAGTGTTGTGACCGCTGTTGTTGTTGCGCCTGTTGAGGCCTAATATGGAGTTGTGATCGAGGATCAAGCCGCTGTATCTAAGTCAAGGTTCAGTTTAGTCAGAGATGGAAATCGATTGGGGAGAAAGGCTGATGCCAGAAGAAAGGTGCCCTGTTTCACCCAATCGGAGAAGTAGAATTGGAAAGTCAGTGCTCAACTCAATCAATGTGTGTCGTGTCTGTAAGAAAAGACAAGGATCTGTTCCGTGCTGTAAGAGAGACAAGACTTGTTACAAGGGTCGCCAGTACAGTTATTTGATCAAAGATTGTCCGTATAGACAGATAGAATCACAGCTGTTTCTGTCACCGCCGTTGATAAGACAGAATAGAATAAGCATGCTTCAGGACATTTAGTGGGGTACTTGGAATGGACCTCAGTGCAAGGATGGGTGCATGATGTCACTTGATGGGAGGTAGATGACTCTCTGATTGTGTGCCGAGCTTGTGGAAAGGAGGCTCGAGTCAGCCCAGTGTCAAAGTAAAAAAAGGAAAACATGCTTTGAATGTGGCCAACATGGCCGTCAGGTTAAGAACTGTCCGTGTAAGTTCAGGAGAGTGTAAGCACTGTTACTGCAGATAGAACGCCACTAGGATGGCGAAAGGAATAATAATGGATTGACTATGCATTAATCAATGGAAGAATGTTTTGAGGTATTTTATCAGAGTAGCACAACAGGATTTTGAGTGAAGGTTGTGAAGTTTCCGTTGTGGTAATAAAGTAATGTAAATATGAATCTCTGACTATAGTAGTACTTGAAGGGGTTTGCTTAAGTATGACTTGGAAGTCATTTATAAAAAGATTTGGCTCAAGGAGCTTTTTGTTGTTTTGAATCATGGTATTGATATAATTCAGTTTATTCAGTTAGCGTGTGAAAGTTTTGAATTACTGATAGTCGAAGAGGAACTTCGATCCTTGTTATGGTCATTGAAGATGACTTGGTTCTGGTTATTGGTTATCGAATATACATGGCAGCTATAATGGATGCGTCAATTGAGGAGCCAAAAATGGAGATCATAATCGTGGTACATAAGTTTTCTAAGGTATTCTTTGAAGATCTGTTAGGTTTGCTATCAGAAAGAGAAATGGAGTTCGTGATGAAATTAGTACCCGGAACAGAGCCAGTCCCTAAGGCTCCTTACCGGATGGTGTTACCTGAGTTAAAGGAACTGAAGGCGCAAATGCAGGAATTGTTGAATAGGGGATTCACACGTTCCAGTGCATCACCTTAGGGATCACCCGTTCTATTTGTGAAGAAGAAAGTTGGTCCGTTATGTTTGTACATTGATATTCTTCAAGACCGACTGGAGGTCAGGGTATCATCAATTGAGAATCAGGAAGAAAGACATACTGAAGTTAGCATCTCGCACTTGATACGGCAGTTATGAGTTCACTGTAATGCTGAGTGGTTTGATGGACACCATAGATATTTGTTTGGGTCTAATGAGCAGAATGTTTAAGGGTACTGGAATTAGCTGTGATCAGTTTCATTGAAATTATCCTGGTGTGTCCAAAGAGTGCTGAGGAGCACGAGAGACATTTTGGAATGGTACTTCAGACCTTGAGTGATTTTGGATTTTACAATAAGCTTAGCAGATGCGAGTTCTGGATGACTCGTATTGCGTTCTTAGGTCACGTGATTTCAGGCGAAGAAATCTCCGTAGACCTCATCCAAGATCGAAGCAATGAATAGTTGGCCGATATTGACTATAGTGACAGAGATCATAAGTTTTTCTAGGTCGTAGCAGAGTGTTACAGACGGTTTGTAGAAAGGTTTTCAGTGTTAGCATCGCCATTGACGAGACTTCTGAAGAAGAAAGAAAAGTTTGTGTGGTCAGGTAAGTGCGTGTGTAGTTTCCGAGAGCTTAGCGAAGCGACCATTCCATCTGGTCCTGAAAGTTTGAGATCTATAGTGATGCGTCGTTTAAAGGATTGGGTTATGTGTTGATTTAGCAGGATAGAGTTGTTGCATATGTGTCCCGTCAGTTGAGACCTCGGGAGTTGAATATGAGACAGCGTCGCTGGATGGAACTTATTAAGGATGATAACTATGATATTTCGTATCACTCTGGAAAGGTGAGCAAAGTCGCAGATGCACTAAGTCGAGAGTCCTTAGTTGCACAGTTGGTACTCAAGGATTGGATCCTATTTGAGAAAGTTCGAAATTCGGTTTTCAAATCTAAGGTAGGCCACTTTTTGAATCTTATGACTACCCTCAGAATTGAGCCGAGAGTACAGATCAGAATCAAATCGCTTCAGTGGACAGATTCAGAAATTCAAAAGATTCTATAAGAGAATACAGATGAGAGAGAGATTGATTTTCAGATTTCCAAAGGCAGAATGCTAAGGTTCTGAGGACGATTGTATGTAATTGTCGATACAAAGATTTAAGAAGAGATCTTATGGGAAGTTCATCATAGCAATTTTAGAGTCGTCTAGACAGTGCGAAGATGAGTCAGAATCTACATCATCGAGATTGGTAGATCGGTATGAAGATAGATATCGTTGAACAAGTTACAAGTATCAGAGATGTCAGTAAGTGGAAGTTCAGTGATGTAAACCAGGAGGACTTTTACCATCACCTGAGAGTCCTAAGTGAGAATGAAATTATATCACAAAGGAACATTGTGACGAGCCTACTAAGGATTCAAGGGATTACTGATACCATTTGAGAATAGTAGTCGATCGATAGATGGAGTTGGTCCATTTGGGTACAGTACGAATAGATCTTGTTTTGAGTGTGTGACATCCTGATTTTCAGACTCTGATTTCGATTGGTTAAATTGGGCATTTCATCGACACGATTATAGTGTTTTTCTCTGAGTTGGCCATTTACGAGATAACTAGACTAGTTGGGTGAGTTATTAAGGACTTTAAGGCAAATAGACTTGAGAATTCGACCAGGAATCGACTTCTCGACCGTCCTCATCTTTAGAGATCATTATGGCACAGTTAAAAATCGAATTAAGATCAGAGATAGGTCGATTCGACTGAGATGAATGACCGATCGTGGGTGACTCCACTAAATTGTAAAACTCTCGTCGATTGATACTAATTTGATTTTACTGTCGTTTTAGTACCCTGTGTCCGTATTTGAATCATCGAGATTTTCACGACAATCGAGAATCGCCAATGTGTCGAGTGGGTTCATTGTGGCTCGAAGAAAATCGACCACGAGTCAATTATCCTAAAAGCTCGAAAACTACCCAAGAGCCTAGGTCACACTAAAAGCGTGTCGAGTGAAATTAACCGCCAATCTAAGTTCGATTTCAGAAATTGAAGATTCTATCTTGTCACGAAGTGGGTACACCGAAATGTGTGTATATTATATAAATCATCTGCATGGAGTGCCGGGGATGAATTGTATTTCAAATCTAGATATGATGTTCCAAGTTGGCAGAGCTTTTAGATGGTTCTTTCTTAAGCAGTGCATAACAGAGGATGTAGAATTTCAATTGCTGAGATGAGGTCAGGGAAAGAAAGATCATAGGCCGGGTCGACAAAGAGTCGGTGATTGCAGTTGCCGTGATTAGTGTCAGAGTTATATCAAATCTTGACTAGAGGTTCCCAGTTTCAACAGATCAGTTAGATAGTTTCTTTTAATCAGTGCAGAGCAGAGTGTACCGGATTTCAGTAAGTAGAGATGAGATCAGAGATCAGAAAATCGCAGGTCCAGAGTTAATTCAGAAATCAGTGATTCAGTCGCAGTTGGCAGAGACAGTCTTGAGACCGCTCAGAATCACCAGTTTAGCTTCGCAGATTTTGTGTTGAAGACCTTTAGAA
Source organism: Eucalyptus brandiana (assembly GCA_014182725.1). Lineage (NCBI taxonomy): Eukaryota > Viridiplantae > Streptophyta > Magnoliopsida > Myrtales > Myrtaceae > Eucalyptus > Eucalyptus brandiana. Next base: position 20,960,238 of record CM024677.1, on the reverse strand, counting down.
TTTTAAGTGGGCAAGTGTTTAGTATTTTGGATCCAAAGTGGTTTGGGCAAGATAGTAGTGATCTGGCAACATTAGTATAGACGGAGCAATATGAGAAAGAGGAGAGGATATTAGACGACTGTACTCCCACCTTATTGTTAAGAATTGGTGAAGGTTTAAATTTCGAGGACGAAATTTTTATAAGAGGGGAAGAGTTGTGACATCAAGATTTTCGGGTTTTAATTTCGACTGGATAAATAGGGCCGTTTTCATTCAGTTGAAGCCAGAGATTATGAAATTGGGATGCAAGTACGCCATAGTGGTAAGGAAAAATACCAATTTGATTGATGAGGTGTTGAATGAATTAATGGGGATCAATTTGATTTAATTCAAGTGGGATTAAGATTTAATTGGAAGAGAATTAAGTGGAATCGAAGAAATTGTTGCACAAGTTTTAGGCCCCGGCGGAAAATGAAATTGGACCTATTGAAGATAGTTGTGGGGGATTTGAATTTTAGTGGAAGATGACATCACCCTATGTCATGGTGGTTGGCCAAAATGAAGAAGAATTTGACAAGTGGAGGGAGGAGATTGATCCAACTTCTTCTTCAACCTTTGGAAAGAGAGAGAAAGAGGAGGAGGGAGAGCTTCGGCCGGACCAAGCCAGCCGCACACCCGACCGCCCACCCTCCGCCTGCCCGCTCGCCGCCATGCGCGACCGCGTGACGCCCCACGCTCGCACGCGTGCGCCTCGCCACTCCGCTCGGCTCGGCTCCGCTTCGCCCACGCCAGCCCGTCACCTGCGTCGTCCAGCTGCTGCCGCCGCCGCCGAAGGGTCGCCAGAACCGCCGCCTTGCCCGCCCGAGCTGCCGACGCCCTTCTCCGCCGTTCCTCTGCCCGAATCATTGCCGGATAGCTCTCCTCCGCCCGTGAACAACAGCCAAGGAAAATGGGTATTTCAGCGGGTGTTTGGCCCGTTTTGGCCGCCTTCCCGAGCCCGGATGCTCGGCCCGCTTTGAGGAAAGTTGTTCTCCTTGGCGTCCCTGTCATTTTGGTCCGCTCGGCTCGCTAATCCGGTGAGTTTAGCTCACTAAATCTTGATTAGACGGTTAATTACGCTCTAAGTGTGCTTAGTTTAAGTTAAGCAAGTTTAGGTGAATATCTTAGTTTATTTAATTGTGATTTGGATTAAAATGTTTGTTTAATTTAAAGTGTGTTTAATTAAAAGCTAAGAGAGTTCATTTAATAATAAATCTTGATGGGACATAATAGGGTTTTATTTTTGAATTATTTAATTGTTTCGAAATTCTGCAATTTATAATATTATATTATATTCCGAAATTATTAAAATATTATTATTATAAAAAAACGGAAAAATTATTTTTGACCCCGATTGCTCAGAATTTCGTGCCGATCGCTGCTATGCGTTCGAATTTTGAAATTGATGGTTGGATATTATAAATTGGGTGTGGATGACGAAAATATGGATATTATTATTTAATTAATTTTCGGAATAAATTTAATTATTTATTAAAATTCGAAAATTTCGTCGGGACCCTAAATTCTCAGAATTTTGTGCCGGTCGCTACTGTGTATTTAGAATTTGAATTTGATGATTGATTGTGGCAAATTGAGTGTGATTGCGATAGATAGGGATTCTTTATAAAATCCAAGTGTTGAAATTGATGGGAGATTGGCCGTGATTGACCACCTATTAGAGGTCGCGCCCAGTGGGGCCGTGATTTACCACCTATTAGAAGTCGCGCCCAGTGGGGCCGTGATATGCCACCTATTAGAGGTCGCGCCCAGTGGGGCCGTGATATGCCATCTATTAGAGGTCGCGCCCAGTGGGGCCGTGAATTGCCACCTGATAAAGGTCGCGCCCAGAGAGGCCGTGAATTGCCACTTGATAAAGGTCGCGCCGAGTGGGGCCGTGATGCCACTGATTCTAATTTTGCCAAGTGGGGCCATGACGCCACTGATTCTAATTTTGCCGAGTGGGGCCGTGATGCCACTGATTCTAATTTTGCCGAGTGGGGCCGTGATTAAGAGTATTGATTGATTTGCTGAATTGACATGTAATCGGCCAAGTCGATTGATCGCCGAGACGATCCAAGTGGTTGAATTGTTCGATGATGTGATTGTGCGAGTTGTTTGGTTATTATAATTGTTCGTAGTTGAATTATATAAATTGTGTTAACCTGCAGATGAAGGCTAATGCGAGGTAAGTCTTCTGTGTGATGTGGCTAGGCCACCTGTGGCGTATTTTCTTTCTAATAAGTGTTTAGGAGGTTGAACTTGCTGAGACATCGTCTCATCCCGGTTGTGGGATTAAAATTTCAGGTCCCTGGTGGACGGAGCGACCAGATAGCTTTGGTTGGCCTTAAGGAGTTCCAGAGGTGAAGTCATAAGATTGGAGAACATGTCAGACTTGTAGGTCGTAGGACAATTCCTTTTCAAGAGCCGGTCTTTTGTAGACTTTTGGCAGTAGGGTTTTGTTTGTAATTCTGTTGAATTATGAAAGTGATATGTTGTGGTTTTGCTTCCTGTTTTTCTATCCCGTATTTAATTGTCAGGGGTTTTATAATACGTTCCGCTTGCGCAATATTAAATGAATGGGGTCGGCGACACTACTTGGGAATGTCGCATTTGAATGACCATGGTGGGATGTTGGCGCGCTCGAGGTTCGGGGCGTGACAAAGTTGCTGGTTGGTTTAAGAATCTACCAATCCTCTACTTCAATTGAATCTTCTAGTTATGTTTGTTGCTAATCTTCAGAAGTCTGAACCACTATAAGGGAGGTAGACTTTATAAAGTCTAGAACAAGTTTAGATTCTTCAAGTTGAGTTTGATCTAGTTGATTCTGCAAAGAGTCTTGAAACTTGACGTTCATAGATTCTTCCACAGATTGAGTTTTCTTGTTGAATACTCTGTATGCTTTGCTCGTAGTTAAGTAATCAAGAAAATTCATTCGTCTGATTTTTCTTCAAACTTTCCAGTTCGATCATTTGTTTTTTTTAAGACAAAACATTTATATCCAAAAACATGAAAGTAAGAAACATTTGGCTTTTTCCCTTTATACACTTCATAAGGAGTTTTCTCTAGAATAGACCTTAAGAACACTTTGTTTATGACATAGCAAGCTGTAGAAATTGCTTCAGCCCAAAATCGAGAGGATATATTGCTTTCAATTAAAAAGGTTCTTGCCATCTCCTGCAAAGATAGATTCTTCCTTTCCACAACCCCATTTTGCTATGGATTGTATGGAGAAGAGAAGACATGCTGGAAACTAAATTCATCACAGAACTCTATAAAGTTTTGATTTTCAAATTCACTTCCATGGTCTATCCGTATACTTGAAATAGCATATCCTTTTTTCGTTTTGAACCTTCTTGGCAAACTTTGAGAAGTAAGAAAATGCTTCAAACTTATTTGCCAGGAAGTAAACCCAAGTGAAGCGAGAGTAATCATCAACAATTGCTAGGCAGTACTTCTTTCCACCAATATTATGAGTTCTAGTTGGTCCAAAGAGGTTCCTATGCAAAAGTTGCAAAACTCGATTATTATAAACTTGATTTATAGATTTAAAAGAACTTCTAACCTATTTTCCTAAAACACATGGAGTGCATAACTCAGATTTTTTATAAGCAAGGCTAGGGAGTTCTTGAACAAATTTCTCGGATGAAATCTTAGTAATCTACTTCATGTTGACATGACCAAGCTTTTGATGCCAAAGATTTGCTTTTTCTTGAATGGATATAAGACACCGAGAACTTTCTAGTTTTATATCCAGAAGATAAATGTTCCCATGTCTTCGCCTAGTAAAAGATTGAGAGAAGTCTTTACTTATTCTCGAACAAATGCCTTCTTGGAAATTAATCATGAATTATGTATCACAAAGTTGACTTATGTTGAGTAAATTTATAATCCAAACCTTCTACCAATGAGACATTTTTGATAGTCAGCCTTTCAATTTTCACAGTTCCACATCTAATAATTCTTCATTTGTTGTTCTCACAAAAAAAAAAAAAAAGAAAACTTTTCCACAATTGATTTGAATATGTTTTATAAAGTAACTTGAATCTCCTGTCATGTGTCTTGAGCAGCTACTATCCAAATACCATTTGATTTTCTTCTTGATAGTAACTTGTTATCAAAAAGGAAACTCAAGCTTTCTTTAGTACCGATATTTTCTTGGGTTCAGGAGAGTTAGTACTAAAAATAGTCTTAGCCCAATCCTTCTTAATAGGTGTTGACACCTAAATTTTGGTGATCTAGTCATTTATTTATTGTATAGAAAATTACGGATTAATTGTATCCTTGAAAAAATATTAATAGCATATAGATGTATGTGCATTTATTTTTAATTTACATGTTTTGCATTTATTTATTGGACCGGTGACAAGTGAACTTGAATTAATTGTTCAGAGCTTTAATTTGATAAAGTTCTGGACTAAGCCACGAAGCAGTTAGGTTGGTTGGCCCAAACCCGTGTTTTTTTTAATTGAAAATTATCTCATGAAAAAATGGAAATTTTGAATTTTTTTTTGGATAGGGCAAATGGGTAAAAAATATTGTGATTTGTCTTTCCAAGATTTGGATTTAAAAAAAAATTCCATTGTAATCTTGGATCCTTATTAATATGTGACAAAATTGGTGAAAAATATTGTGGATGTTGATTCGATGGAGAAATTTAAGTCCATTACCTTCCCCTTATAAAAGGCCCGTACATGTGAGAAGGTTGGGGGGGCTTCTTTGAAAAAAAAAAACACAAAAAGTGAAAAGTGAAAAAGTACATAGGAGAGGGTGACGTGAGAGAGAGAGAGGAAAGAAGACCCTTCGCTGGTTCTTCTTCCCCCTTCGACGCCTGCACTTGCCGGGGGTTTGCTGTTGGCAAGCCAGCACCGGCGGCTGAGCCGACGACTTTCAAACAGCACCGGAGCTTCGCCTCACCGTGCGACCACCGCCTTCCACCGCACTCGTATAGTTGCTCCGCTGTTGCCCCTGTTTTGACGCGATTTGCCCAACCCAGCGTCCAACAGCTTCGCTGTGCCTCCATCTCCGATCTCCTGCACCGACGCTGCCCGGAGCCTCTGCCGGACCCGATTTCGCCTCCTGCGACGGCCAGCTCTGCATCTGCTCCGCCAACCTGCGCTCGCGACTGCCGCTGCCCACTGCACCCGACGACCGCGCCGGACGCCGCGACCCACCTTGACCGCAACCTCCGGCCCACCGAAGCTTTGCCGTGGTCGGACCTGAGTCAGATCTTCCCACCGCCTGCACCGTGCCGGCTCTGAGCTTTCTCCGACGACCACTGCTGCTACTCCCGTGACGCCCCTGCATCGTGCGCGGCCCCCTGTTCACTCGACGTTCTGCCGCCCTAGCCCCGCCAGCTGCTGCCCCTTCTGAGCTGATCCGCCCTGCTCGCTGCCGGTTTCTCCTCGCCGGAGCTCCCTTGCCGGACTGACGACCCGAGCCGGAGACCCACTACCTCCGGTGACTGACGGCGGCAAGGCCACACGAGCTGCCAAGCTGTGAAAAGAAAAGGGAAAAACAAAGGAAAATCAGAAAAAAAGAAAAAAGAAAATCAATTAGGTAGTTTTTATTTATTTATTTATTGTTTATTGTTTATTTGATTTTCCTTTATAGCTTTTCTTTTAGTGAAATTGTTCCTTTATATGTGATTGAGATTCCAATATAAAATAGCCCCTCAGATTAGGGATTAATAGTATGATTTTCGTCTTTCGAAATCCGACTTATAATTCATTGCAAAAATTGACAATCCGATTTTAAACGCCCGAGATTTGATTCACAATTTAATTTTAAAAAATTGGCCAACCCAATCTCTTGAGTGAGATATGGTTCACCAATTTTTGAATATCAATTATTTGATTTCTTTGTGATGTTGGTTGAGTTAATTTTATTTTCATAAAAGAAAAAATAAAAAAAATTGAATTAGGATTAGGTTTGTTCTTTTTATTATCTTGCATGTTTAGAATATGGATTTTATTTTGATTTATGAAAAATAAAATAAAAAAAGGTAAGTGCATTCATTTAGGATGTTATTATTATTATTATTATTATTATTATTATTATTATTATTATTTGAATTGCATATTTAATTATGTGTTAGTTTTAATTTCGAATTTCATAAGGAAAAAGAAAAAGAAAATATAATTAGGGCATTCTTTGCATGTTATGGCATTTTAGAATAAATTGCATGTTTTATTTTAAGTTTAGATTGATTTTTGCATCTTAGGTTAGAGCTTGTTAGGTTAAGATAATATCTTAGTTTAAATTAGGATTTAGTCTGACATGATCCTTAATATAAGCTGGATAGAATTTTAATATAGATAGTTATGTTTTGCATTTTCCTTAATTTCGAATTTCATGAAAAAATTAAATTTGTCTTAGGATAAACTAGTTGCAATTTCTAGGATAGATTGCATTTTTTTAGAATAGAAAATTCATGTGCATGTCATATAGAATTAGGCCCATGAAATGTATGTCATTTTAGTGATTGTTATTAGGTTCATTTAATTAGAAATTGCTTGTCATTAAAATTAGGTTATTTTGGCTAATTTAGATTGCATATTTAATTATTGCATGTTCATTAAGAAATCATTAGTTTTTTTTTTTTTAGCTCATTCATATAGTTTAGGACATTTTGACATGCCATATTATTTCATATTAGATTAGAAGCATTGCATTGCATATGGACTATATTCTCATTAAAAAATGAAAGCAAAATTTGAGTGATTGCTTGTTAATTAGAAATCATATCTAGGATTGCTTATGTGAATTCTGATTTAATACTGCAGATGCTTTCGTTGCTATGAGGTAAGTCCTGCATTTTTTTATTTACTTTCTTGAGTATTAAATTGGTGGTTTGCACATTCGCATAATCATCTTACATGTCAAGGAAGTGAATTAAAATTAATTCAAGCTGCCTACAAAACATTTTTTCGAAATAAAAAGAGATTGGTACCGAAATGGCACTAGAATAGTCCCCGTACTCAAAATCTTTGGTTTGTAGAAGTGAAATATTATTTTACTTATGTGTCTAATCCACCCACTGTAAATTGATTAGTGACGACTCCCTTTTGAATGCTAGATATTTGAATTTAAGTCACGAGTTGGTATGGGCTTGGGAGAACCCGAGTGATTATCATTATGTGCGAGAAAAAATGGTGCATTTGGAAATTTACGTTGTAAATTGAGAATTTGGGATTGTCCCATTCCCAATTTGAGGGGGAGTTAAGGCATTGATTTATCAATCAATAAAGAAGAAGAAAATGGAAATGTCAATCAAAATCACAAGTAGATTCTCGAATATAATAAAATCAAGGGATTGACAGTTTTATTATTTACATTATTGTATTGTTTTCTTATAAAGTGTAATGCTTTGTGATATCTTTAATATAGTAGAAGTCATTTCAACATGAGATCAACAGTCAAACACCTTTATTCTTTGAGGATGTTTAAAGCAAATGGTGATTAGAGATGTCTTTGAAGGCCATATTTGTTGTCCCCCTTAAATTCACTGCAACTTCACAAATTTAATCAAGAATAAATGGTGCGATGGAAGATTTCATTTGCCTAAAACTTGATCATCCTTCACCCTACCCGATTCAAATTGGACAAACATGAAGGAGACTGAAACAAGAGAATCATCATTTGACAATGTTAAGTAAAAATGTCCATTATTCAAAACATTTAAAGAGGGATATGAACATGACTGAAAACAGGAGGAAGATCATTCATAACAACATTCGACAAACCGATCACGAGATGATGATCAAGCATCCGTCACCAGGAGAAAAACCAAAAAAAGTGTAAAAAAGAGAGTATTATTGTACTGAGAGGCGAAGGGTTCATTTACGGAAGCCGAGCACGGAATATACAGTCTGAATTATGGTGAGCGCAAAGACGAAGATGGCAGCGGTGAGAGACAATGCAACCCAAGGATTCCTGAAGTAGTCGTGGATGAAAATAGCCTTCCACATGTTCCGGTTATTCTTGTAGTACTTGTTGACCTTGTTGAGCACGTCAAAGAGGCCGCCCCTGCTGTTGAACACCGCAGCATTGCCCAGCAAATTGAACGTATGGGCTACTGCTTCATCGCTTTCCAGGAAATGCACGATGATGCCCTGGGCGCGGAGCAGTTTGACGTCCTGTTCTTTGGTGATTATGCGGCCCAGGCAGTAGATGTAGGCCGTGACCTCGTTCCCAGCCCTGACATGGAGGCGCTCGAACGCCATGATGTTGAGGATGCAGGACATGGTGATCTCCTCCATTTGGATGCTGGGGAGTATCAGGACGCCGCCTGCGAAGGAAATGTCCTTGACGCTGTCGGTCTTGTTCATCTTGAACCGGATCCCATGCTCGTTGAGCTCGGTGGCCGAAGCCAATTGGATATTCATCAGAATTTTCTGCAAGTCCTCCTCGTCCTTCTTCTTGTGGTCCATCAGCATGCACTTCCTGAAGAAGTTGAGGATGAGCCTGTTGACGGATTTGCCCCCCTGTGTTGTTGAAGTAAAGTCAGTACATTGAATCCGAGATTGTGGTTGGATCGATACAACATGAGTAAAAGGGGGAAGAAATAAAGTTTCCTATGGCAGTGATAGATTTAATCATCAAATTGTCGGTTGATCTGGAACCGTGCATCCAGTGCATTTGGAGCATTAGATTCGGTGGATCCTTCGTAGGGTGAGATGACCAAGATGTACTGTTAGGTGCCTATAGTACGGTGGCTAGCATACTTGCAATAACATCTTCCGACAGAGTGAAATCTAAGAAAGTAACCTCCTCCTCGTCCTTCTTGCGCTTCATCAGCATGTTGTTCCTGAAAAAGTCCAGGATGTGCAGGTATTTGCCCATCATTGGGATGGCCTTGCCGGGGCAAAAAAACTTGAGGAGCGTGCTGACCAATTGGTCGTCCTGTGTTTGTTGGAGTGAAGTCAGCACACTGAATCTGAGATTGTGGTCGTAATGATACTACTTGCGAAAAAGGGAAAAAAATGAAGTTTCAGTGACAGATTTACTAATCAAATTATTGGTTGATTGTGATTTGTGCAATCAATGCATTTGGAGCATTAGATTCGGTGGATCCATCGTAGGGTTCATGTGATATCACAAAGATGTACTGTTAGGTGCACATAGTGTAGCGGTTTGTGTACTTGCAATATTTTCTCATCTTACGACCGACTGAAATCTAAGAAAGTAACCTTCTTGCCGTCGCTCTCCACAGCCACCAGCCGCTCCAGCACTAGCATCGGAAGCTGATTCTCCAGCATCAGCATATCCTTCCAAATGTCTTCCAGCATGTAGAAAAACCCGTGGTCGCTGAAGATGGGGTCGTTCGACACGTAGTCGTACACCTGGTTGGTTCGGAACCTCAGGATCTCAAGCATGAAGCAGCCGTCGGTTATCATCAGCTCCAGGAACAGGCGTGCCGCGCCCTCGCCGCTGCCTGCCTTCCACTTCGGGTCCAGCGCGTCGTAGCTCTCCTCGAGGTCCCCCGCCACCTCCCTCAGGGACTCGAAGAAGCACTCCATAGGCTTCTTGGACCGCTTAAGGAAGTGGCGGACCGCGCGGTGCTTGTGTTTCTCCATGGGGAGGAGGTGGGCCTCGCCGTGGTGGTAGGGGCCGAAGGAGACAACTTGCGGCTGGTAGGCCTCGCGGTTGTGGTCGGTGATGTGAGCAGGGACCCTGTAGATGGACCGCATCTGCCAGTACCCTTGCTCCTCGTCGTCCGAGGGCATGAATTGGAGGATCTCTTCAAGTGGGGCAATCGAGTCGGACTCGTCCGGCTCCGCAGGAGACATACTTCCGCAAGTTTCACAGGTTCCACAAGTTTCTGTTCTGGAGGGTCTTATGTTCTTGTTTTTTTTGTTTTCTTAAGCTGAAAGGAGTGAGAGAAGAGGTGAATTCATAGGGAGAATGGAAGAGTAAAGAGGGTTGGGGGATAAAAGTTTGGGGGTGCCCAAGCCCAACTAGTGCTTCAAGTTCAAGATGAGTTACGGGACCAGCCATGTACATGTGACTCACTTCTTGTGCATGAGGATTCGAAGTTCGTGCACGCAACGCCCGGAATCCCCCGATCGCGGATTAGCCTTCAAATTCGATGAATCTCCTGTGTGTCTCTCTTAATTGAAGGGTTCCTATGGATTGAATACATGTAATGCCAATTTGGACACCGACTTTGCATATTTGACGTGACACTAGAGTTCCGTTCATTTCATTAAAAAAAATAAAATTTTAAAAAATATTTTCCGAATTTTCCAATGTTTATTTCACGGAAAATAAATTAATGGTGAAAAACATTTTCTTCCTAGGAAAGAAAGTCTTCTAAAAGAGGGAAAAATGTTGTCACGTTTTGAGAAAGTTTTGAGAAAGGGGAAAACATTTTTCATATATTCTTTCACCTCACTTTCTTTCACCAAATATCTTTTTATTTTATTTTATTTTTTTAATTGAGTTTTAATTAATTCTTTACTCCTTTTATTTTCCTTCTTCTTTGACTAGTCTCTGGTTCTGGAGGAGGCTAGTGACTATAGCTTGCTAGATTGATGACACCCGAGCGTCGCTAGAGTTGGCAAGGCTCGAGCCTCGCAAATCGACAACTCCCGAGCATCATTGGAGGGTGGCAAGGCCTACAAAGCAGCACTCGTCGATCGTTATTGGCAACCGGCTAAGGAAAAGAAAAGGAAAGAAAAAAAAAAAAAAAGAAAAGGAAAGAAATGTAGGATAAAAAAATTAAAATTTGAATTTTTAAAAATAAAATAAAAAACAAATAATGTAAAATTCGAATTTTTAAAATAAATAAAAATAAAAAAGAACATAAAAATAAAAAAGAACATAAAAATAATAATAAACATAAAAATAATAATCAAAAGAAGTGCATGGAGGAAAATCAAATTAGATACCGAATAGCGAGAAAATATTTTCCACTTCAATTTTAGATTTCTACTAAACACTGAAAAATATTATCATTTTCCTTGAAAATGACTTTTAGAAAAATATTTTTAAAAAATATTACATTTTCATTGAAAAGAACGGAGCCTAGATTTAAAATAATAATTATTTTTTGTTGTAATTTTTTTTATTATGTATTTGAGATATTCCAAATCTCTTGAGTCTCAAATTTAGTACTTGATGCACTTTTTTCGTGCATACATCGCATGTAGGAGAAAAAAAATGTTGCCACAAATAGTGATGGAATGATATTATGTGTGCATGGTTAGCTCATGACAGGTCGTAACCATCTTGTGTGAAACTCAAATACTTCCCCTTGTTTCATATGAAATTGGCCACAAGCATTTATGAGCTCCAATCAAGAAGAGCTCGAATCCATTATAATTGCTTATGAGCTCCAATTGAGAAGCTCTCGGATCCAATATAACTGCTATAATTAGTGAACTCTAAATGCAAATATATTGCAGGACGATGATTAAATCCGAAAGCGACTAATTGCATCACCCGATCAGATTAATACGTCATTTTGATGAATTGGTTAAGCCCTAATTACGCATATTGATGACCTCATTCCGGGTCCCTTTCGCGCGGGCAACACATTTTAGTCCTAAATAAGCCAACTAGGGGACATTCCCTTCTTGCTTAAAGACCGTTTAAAAAAAAAAAATGATTAAAGGCAGTTCACTACTTTTGCTTTGAGAAGAATCCTTGTGAAGCTAGGATGAAAAGGATATAAAGTAAATTCATTAGCGTTAGGGCACACATATCGTGTGTACGAAGGAGAGGGGGGAGTCTATGTTAAATGTATCTACCACTCTTGAGTTGTAATCGTGAGACCACTTAGATGTCATTCAAATGAAGAAGTGATTGCCTACTTGCTGTACTAGATTAAGTCAATGTCACATTTGCTCCATTTGGCTAAAATCCAAAAATAATGTTTTTAAATTATAGAAATAGCGACGTAATGACATTATGTGTGCACGGTTTACTCATGACAATCATATAATTTTTTTTAATTAACTTTAGATAGCACATAAGACGGGTTTTAGACATCTTGTGTGAAACTCAAATGCTTCCACTCATATCAGCCACAAGCATTTGTGAGTTCCAATCGACAAGCATTTGGATCCATTATAATTGCTATAATCAGTAAACTCTAGGCACAAATATATTGCAAGATGACGATTAAATCCAAAAGTGATTAATTCCATCACCCGATCAGATTGATACGTCAATTTGATGAATTGGTTAAGCCCTAATTACACATATTGATGACCTCCTTCCGTGTCCCTTTCCCACGGGCAGCAGATTCAATGTTAGTCCCAAATAAGCCAACTGGGGACATTCCTTTCTTGCTCAAAGACTGATTAAAAAACAAAACTGGTTAAAGGCAGTTCACTTCTTTTGCTTTGCGAAGAATCGTGGTGAAGTTGGGATGAAAAAGATATAAAGTAAATTCATTAGCTTTAAGGCACACATATCGTGTGCAAGTAGGGGAGAAAAAAAGGGATAAAATTTAGGTGCATGAGTCCAATGCATTGTGGATTTATCTAGTTTAAATGTATCTACTACTCATGATTTGTAATTGTGAGACTATTTAAATGTTGTCTGATGAAGAAGTGATTACCTAATTACCATACTACATAAGACAGGTTTTAGACATCTTGTGTGAAACTCAAATGCTTCCACTTATATCAGCCACAAGCATTTGTGAGTTCCAATCAAGAAGCATTTGGATCCATTATAACTGCTATAATCAGTAAACTCTAGGCACAAATATATTGCAGGATGATGATTAAATCCAAAAGTGATTAATTCCATCACCCGATTAGATTGATACGGCATTTTGATGAATTGGTTAAGCCCTAATTACGCATACTGATGACCTCCTTCCGTGTCCCTTTCCCACAGGCAGCACATTCAATGTTACTCCCAAATAAGCCAACTGGGGGACATTCCTTTCTTGCTCAAAGACTAATTAAAAAACAGAACTGGTTAAAGACAGTTCACTACTTTTGCTTTGTGAAGAATCGTGGTGAAGTTGGGATGAAAAAGATATAAAGTAAATTCATTAGCATTATGGCACACATATCGTGTGCAAGTAGGGGAGAAAAAAAAAGGGATAAAATTTAGGTGTATGAGTCCAATGCATTGTGGATTTATCTAGTTTAAGTGTATCTACTACTCATGATTTGTAATTGTGAGACTATTTAAATGTTGTTTGATGAAGAAGTGATTACCTAATTACCGTACTACATAAGACAGGTTTTAGACATCTTGTGTGAAACTCAAATGCTTCCACTCATATCAGCCACAAGCATTTGTGAGTTCCAATCAAGAAGCATTTGGATCCATTATAACTGCTATAATTAGTAAACTCTAGGCACAAATATATTGCAAGATGATGATTAAATCCGAAAGTGATTAATTCCATCACCCGATTAGATTGATACGTCATTTTGATGAGTTGGTTAAGCCCTAATTACGCATATTGATGACCTCCTTCTATGTCCCTTTCCCACGGGCAGCACATTAAATGTTAGTCTCAAATAAGCCAACTGGGGGACATTCCTTTCTTGCTCAAAGACTGATTAAAAAATAGAACTGGTTAAAGACAGTTCACTACTTTTGCTTTGCGAAGAATCGTGGTGAAGTTGGGATGAAAAAGATATAAAGTAAATTCATTAGCATTAGGGCACACATATCGTGTGCAAGTAGGGGAGAAAAAAAAAAGGGATAAAATTTAGGTGTATGAGTCCAATGCATTGTGGATTTATCTAGTTTAAGTGTATCTACTACTCATGATTTGTAATTGTGAGACTATTTAAATGTTGTTTGATGAAGAAGTGATTACCTAATTACCGTACTACATAAGACAGGTTTTAGACATCTTGTGTGAAACTCAAATGCTTCCACTCATATCAGCCACAAGCATTTGTGAGTTCCAATCAAGAAGCATTTGGATCCATTATAACTGCTATAATTAGTAAACTCTAGGCACAAACATATTGTAGGATGACGATTAAATCCGAAAGTGATTAATTCCATCACCCAATCAGATTGATATGTCATTTTGATGAATTGGGTTAAGCCCTAATTACGCATACTAATGACCTCCTTTCGTGTCCCTTTCCCACAGGCAGCACATTCAATGTTAGTCCCAAATAAGCCAACTGGGGGACATTCCTTTCTTGCTCAAAGACTAATTAAAAAACAAAACTGGTTAAAGACAGTTCACTACTTTTGCTTTGCGAAGAATCGTGGTGAAGTTGGGATGAAAAAGATATAAAGTAAATTCATTAGCATTAGGGCACACATATTGTGTGCAAGTAGGGGAGGAAAAAAAAGGTATAAAATTTAGGTGCATGAGTCCAATGCATTGTGGATTTATCTAGTTTAAGTGTATCTACTACTCATGATTTGTAATTGTGAGACTATTTAAATGTTGTCTGATGAAGAAGTGATTACCTACTTACCGTACTACATAAGATGGGTTTTAGACATCTTGTGAGAAACTCAAATGCTTCCACTCATATCAGCCACAAGCATTTGTGAGTTCCAATCAAGAAGCATTTGGATCCATTATAACTGCTATAATCAGTAAACTCTAGGCACAAATATATTGCAAGATGACGATTAAATCCGAAAGTGATTAATTCCATCACCCGATCAGATTGATACGTCATTTTGATGAATTGGTTATGCACTAATTACGCATATTGATGACCTCCTTCCGTGTCCCTTTCCCACAGGCAGCACATTCAATGTTAGTCTCAAATAAGCCAACTGGGGGACATTCCTTTCTTGCTCAAAGACTGATTAAAAAACAGAATTGGTTAAAGACAATTCACTACTTTTGCTTTGCGAAGAATCGTGGTGAAGTTGGGATGAAAAAGATATAAAGTAAATTCATTAGCATTAGGGCACACATATCGTGTGCAAGTAGGGGAGAAAAAAAAGGGATAAAATTTAGGTGTATGAGTCCAATGCATTGTGGATTTATCTAGTTTAAGTGTATCTACTACTCATGATTTGTAATTGTGAGACTATTTAAATGTTGTCTGATGAAGAAGTGATTATTTACTTACTGTACTTGATCAAGTCAATGTTACATTGGCCCTGTTTGGCTAGAAACTGAAAATAAACTTAAAAAATAATAAAATAATAAAAAGTGATGAATCTCCAAAAATTATTTTTCTAAGAGAATAACAATATTTTCAGCCGCTTAGTTGAAACGCGAAAATAAATTAGAAAATTTCATTGTTTGTATGGACCTCCATGCACTCCTTTTAATAATGTTTTGTTTTTATTTTTATTTTTCATTTTTTCTTTACTTTTTTAAATTGAATTTTTAATTACTTTTTACTTTTCTTTTTCTTTTTGCTTTTTCTTTGGCCGATTGCCTGCTACAGGGTTGAGATCGCCAGATTCCAATGAGCTCAAGCCTCACTAGAGGTCATCGAGGCTCGGTGATCTTGGGTCTAGCCAAATCGTCACATAGTCGAGGCCAATTAATTCAATGACAAGAATGAGCATGATGATATCGGCGAAGAGGGCGATGGTGACGAAGAAGGGATGGATGAGGACGCGGATGAACAAATGAGATCGACTTCCCCTATGCATATTTCTTCGTTAGGTATATGTGCAGCAGGAAAAACTGCAGGGGGACAATGGCTCCTTTGCCTCCGTTGGATGGCTCTCCTTAAATATAATGGAGTGTAATGTAAGTGGTCAGCTCAAGAGGGAGGATGAAGAGGCGGGAGCGGACGGAGAAAAGGATAGTGATGAGTGAGATTCCCCTATTCGTGATGTGTACGAAGCTCTTCTCCTCATGGACTCACTTCCGGGAATATTGTTTTTCTTTTTGATCCATCCTTTGGTCTTGCTGTCTAACTGTTGACACCTATTTTTAGCAAATCTAGGAAAATAAGGAAAATAAAAATTGCATTTTTTGGACAAATAAAAAGAAAAAAATGAAATTGGGGAAAATTGATTTGATTGAAGTATGCAAGGAAATTTGAAATTCTGATGAGCATTTAGATTTTGATAAATGCAGAAACAATTAAAAATCAGATGAACAAAGGGCAAGAATTTTTATAAAACGAAATAAATCAGAGCAAAATCGAGTTGATTGCGAAATCTCGCTTTGATTTGCAGCCTTGATTTAATGTGACGGAAGATGGAAACTCAGAAAATACCATACAAAGTGGCCGTTTGGAATCACTATAAAAGAGAGCTACCTTTTCGTGACTAAGGGGAGCGAATTCAGAAAAATTTTCAGAGCAAAGAAAATCGAGAGAAAAATTCCTGAGAAAAAAATAAGGGGCTTTGGTCGAGGAATATTAAAAAAAAATTAGGAGAATTCGTTCTCGGGGAAGGAGCAACACAAAAGAAAACGCTTCGGAGAAGGGAAAAGTCAAAAAGTCAAAAAAAGAAAAGAGAGAAAGAGAGAAAAGACGTGAGGGCAGAGAGTGCAGAGAGTGCAGCGAGCGAGAGAGAAAGAAGTGACGAGAGAAGACAGAAGAGAGAGAGAGAGAGAGAGAGAGAGAGAGAGAGAGAGAAAAAAGGGAGAAAAGCAAAAAGTGGGGGTCGTCTCCTTCGGTTGGGCTTTTGCCCTTCGCTGCTGGTCACGCCGTTTGGCAACAGGCCGCCCGCCTCCGTCCACCGCCGGCGAGCTCTGAAGCCACAACAGCCCTCAGTGACGCCCGCGCCTGACCTCCGCCGCTGACCCGCAGCACCGCCACCGCGCCTCACTTGTAGCCCGCACCCAATGCAACTCGCTGCATCCGACGCCCCAGCCCCTGTTCAACCTTCCGCCCGGTGACTGACGTTTGTACCTCCGCTCATCACTCTGCCTCTACAGCAGCAATCTCCGCCTATCCCCGACGCCTGCCAGCCTCTGCTCGACGATCGCACCATAGCTGCTGCCTTCTGTCCTTCGAGCGACACCTACGCCACAGCCGCGAGTGTCACCGTCTCTGCCCGCTGCGCTCCGCCTGTCGCCGACACCGCCACAATCTGCAACCCGCGAGCGCCTCCGCCACCGTCGCTCCTGCAGCCTGTGACCCGCGACCTGCTCCTCGCCTGCGCTTCCGCCCAACGGCCCGCACCGCCTGTGTCGCCGCGTCAGCACCTCCGCCCGAGCGCCACCAAGCCGACGACCGCTCGAGCCTCACGCCGCCCCCGAAGACGGCGGAGTCCCGATTTGTACGCGATCCACCTCTGCAAATCGCCCTCCGCCGGTCTTTGCCTCGACATTCGCCCCGCTCCGCGCACCAAAGACCGCGAGTATCATTTGTGCAGCAACTTACGACCCGCAACGCCCGCGAGCCCTCTCGCTGCAGCAAGCCCCTCTTTCTTTAGGTGGTTTAGCTTTTTTTTATTTATTTTGTTCTCTTTTATCTCATTTTAGTTTATCTATTTAAGTTGTAATATTTGATGTTAATATTTGTGAATTTACTATGCATTATCTATAGGAATTTTGTCCGAAATTAATATAATTATTAATTTGATCCAAGAAACATCAGATCATTTTTCTAATTATTTTTAAATTTTTGGGCATTTTGGTAGAATCTTAATTGTTAAATTATAACAATTATTTAATTTGGTCCGTAAGATTTCGGACCAGATTTTTTAATTATTCTAAGTTGTTGTGATGATTATGGTTAGAATAATTGTTAATTTAACTCGTGAGACGTCAGGTTATTTTTTCAATTATTTTGATCATTTATTTAGTGATTATATTAATTGTTTAGATTTAACCCTTGTTTAACAATTATTCAACTAAAAAAAAAAGCTAAAAGAAACTAAAAAATCAAAAATCAAAATATTCAAAAAAATGTGCATAAGAATCTAGGACATTAAGGTTTAATATAATAGACACGTAGGTTTAATTAATCAAATTTTTAGGATTATATTTCTAGGATTGCATTTTTAGATAATATTTTTAGGACTGCATTTTTAGATATTTTAAAAAGGTTAGGATTAGACTTAAATAGCCTTTTTAGAGTCTTAATTAGCACATTTTCATATTCTCACCCTCTTTTTAAAATAAAAAAAATTAAAATAGTTTTCTAAGATAGGATAGGGTTTAAGTCAAACTTAATAAATTAGAAAATTATCCCTTTTTAGATAGCTTAATTAGGGTTTTTATTAGTTTTGAATTTCAATAAAAAAATACAAAAATACTAGGTGCATGTTAACTAGTTTGCATAATAGGCCAATTTAATTAAAATTTGCATATTAATAGGATTAAGTCATTTAGTTTAAAAATGCATTTTTATAAAGAATTCTAGTTTTTAAGAAAACCCAAAAAAATGACTGCTTGCTTTGAGTGATGCAATTTATTATTTTTATTTGAATTTTTTAATAATGGATGAGCACCCGTGTGGTCACCATTTGTGTGATAGTAATTTAGGTTAAAATAAATCATCTGCTTGCAAAAATATTTTGAAAAATGAAAAGAAATGGTACTAAAAGGGCATTAGAAAATTTTAGTGTAACCAAGTCCCCGTACCCTTAGTCTCTGGTTCGTAGGAGTAAAATAAATCTCCCTTTATTTTACTTAGGTGTCTAATCGACCTACCATAAACCGATTAGTGGCGACTCCTAGTTAATAATCTTTTGCATGTTAAATGTTTAAACCTTAAGTCGCGAATTGGTATGGGCTTGAGAAAGCCCGAGCTAAGTTTAAAGACTTAGCAGTCCATTAACCTAGTTTTAGGTGGCGCACCCGAAAAATAGGTCGCGACAGCTTGGCGACTCCGTTGGAGACTTGTGTTAAAACACTTAGTGGACTTAGGCCAATTTTTCTTTTCTTTCAAAATAAAAAAATTGTTTTGTTTGGCAGCAAGGACACCAGGTACGTCCCTAACATTTCTAAGGTGCTAAATGTTTTTGTAGATGGGAGGTATAAGGGGAGTAGTCTATGCTAACATTTGTCTTGCAGGTTGGAGTGTGGGATTAATGATTTATTTTTCCATGATTAGAAGTGTTGTTTGCATTTAAACTATTGTGCATGTCTTATTGTTTTTAGCACTACACTATTGCACACAACCCGTGGCCGGACTCGGGCGTGATAGGATTTCTAGGATGGTGTTGAGAAGGATACTTCCTCCAAAGCGAGAGGCGCTATGTAGAGGTTGACCTTCTCTTCCTCGAAAGTCTTTTCATGGTGTCGAATGTGTTTGTCCATATCCGCGAGACTGCGTGACTATTGGACATTCCATTCGACTGAGCCGGAGTTAGGGGGACCTGACACGTTAATGCGAGACCGCAACGGTCGATCATCCTCTTAGCTCCACTTTGTTAAGCCATTTAGATAGAAATCGAGCCTCATATTTCATGCGTGTGTCTATGTGCTTGTCATTCCTTCCGGTGAAAGTAAGTTGTCTAAATTCTTACTTCGCAATTTACTTACTTTATTGTAATTTTGTCGGTCCATGACAATAGGTTTCGTCGCGTCTTGTTTTATATGCTATGGGGAGGACCGACGTACAATTCATTTCCACTCCCAAAAAAGAGCTCAAGATGTGGCTGGATCAGTTAGATCAAGAGGGCCAGAGGTATGTGAAGACTAGGATTGCCCGACTTCTCCCACTATTGGAGATCAACATTCACTCTAATGTGATACAAGCACTCCCTCATTTCTGGTGTCCACAAACTTCCACATTCATATTTGGTGAGTACGAATTGACTCCAACACTAGAAGAATATAGTGTTGCCATTGGAATGCCCCTAGAAAAGGAGCTTGTTAGACCACCTATCAGTATAGATTCTATTTCTGAATTATCATGGTTTTTAGAAACCGAAGCCAAAAGAGTAAAGAAAGTTGTTAAAGCTAATTGTTTTGCATGCCCATTTTCATTTTTGGAAAAATGTTTTGCAAATCAATCAATGATTTCAAAAGCTAGGATCTTCATGTTAGCATTTTTTTGGGCTAATTGTTTTTCCTTATCGAAGAAATGCCATTAATCCTTCAATTTCATGGGTGGTTAATCGTGTTTGTGACGGCTTAAATTATGTCAATATTGTTTTAGCTGAAACATTTTTGTCATTAAATCGTTTCAAACAAAATGAAGAAAAGACCATGCGTGCCCTCCCTGAACTTTTACAAATATGGTTTTTCTCCCACATAAGAGGATTTGGGCACCTCATGAAACAATTTAAGATTGATGATTTTAGGCACCCCATACAAAAATTTGCGGTCTTAGAACGTTTTTCCCCAAATAAACAGTATGCCCATTGGATTAATTTTTTGAAAAATCCTAATCCTAAGGCATTCCTATGACATACTAAATGGTTCCGAGTTGAGGAAGCTCGATGAGCCAATCCCGTTGTTGGGCCTTTCTGGTGCGACTTCTTATTACCGATATAGGGTGGCCTGCCAGTACAAAGCTCTTCAGGAAGTTCCTCCACCACTCAAGATAGAGATGTTCCAAGTTCGTTTTGTTCGAACAAACTATAACTACTTCAACGAGATCCAGATGATCATTGCCGCATGGAATGAATGCCACCCAGAGAAGATTCTGGTACCCAAAAGACTGAAAGGGGAAGAGGAACTACACCATGCATCGGCATTCTACATTCAACAATACCGGATTCTTGCGGCCTTACGTCCAGTGGTGCCAGATGTGACTGAGAAGCACACTCAACGAGCACAAATTGAGCATCTTAAGCGGAAAGTGGAAATGATTGAAGCTGAAAATAAGAAGCTTCGCAAGGCGTTGAAATCCCGAAAGCATATAAAATGAGATGTTTTAAATTTTGATTCTTAGTTCGATGTCTAGGGAGTTTGATTTTGATTTTCAATTTAATGTTTTTAGTTCAATGTTTAGGGACTTGAATTTCAATTCTTAGTTCATTGTTTGGTTTAATGTTTTTAGTGAAAATTGGGCGATTAGACCGTTGTCATGGGCCATTTTCTATCCTATCATTGGTTCTTACATTACCTCTTTTTCACTTTAGGTAATAACGGATCTTCCGCGCTCTCCCATTATTACACGATCAAAGGCTAAAATGGCCGACCAAAGTGAGATGCGCGACCGCATGTCCTCCGTGGAAGATCAACTCAAACAGTTGGCCGCTTCCCTGCAGCTTGTAACAGCTCAACTTCAATCCCTCCAAGTGAACCCGATTCCTCCACCCGTTGTCCCCGAGATAATAGTCCCGAGGCAAGCAAATAGGGCCCAAATGAGTGATGACGAAATGCCCGAACTGGAAGACGACATGGTTCTCAAGACAAATCAAGATGAGCGCGT
Organism: Eucalyptus brandiana; assembly: GCA_014182725.1. NCBI lineage: Eukaryota > Viridiplantae > Streptophyta > Magnoliopsida > Myrtales > Myrtaceae > Eucalyptus > Eucalyptus brandiana. The sequence continues at coordinate 20,939,023 of CM024677.1, read as the reverse complement.
TGCAAAGCTGGAAGAGAAAGTAAAACAGCTGCAGGAGTCTCAAAGCTCACTCCCGTTTGACCTCTCGGTCTATGAGAAGGTTAAGATGCCAAGCAAGTTTAAAATGCCGGAATTCGAGAAGTATGACTGGACATCTTGTCCAAAGTCTCATTTGCAGATGTACCACGTCCGTGTGGCACAGCATGTCAAAAATGAGCCTCTTATGATCCAATCATTTCATGAAAGTTTAACCAGGCCCGCTCTGAATTGGTATGTGATGAAGAATGTGAACCTCCTTGACACCTGGAACGAAGTGGCAGACGCATTCCTCAAACAGTACAAGTTCAACATGGACATCGCGCCTTCCCGAGAAGACCTGGAGCGGATGGAAAAGAAAAGGAGTGAGTCATTTAAAGAATATGCTGTGAGATGGAGAAACTTGGCAGCTCAAATTACTCCTGAGCCTACCAACAAGGAGTTGATGAAGTTGTTCGTGAAGACCCTTCCATTTGAGTTCCGTAATCGAATGGCCAGTACATATGTCGAGAGCTTCAATCAGCTTATTCCTGTGGGAGAACAGATCGAGATGGGGATAGGGGAAGGATGGTTTTCTGAGCCATCTACTAAAAGGTTCTTCGCCAAGAAAGATAAGGAAGTTGTTGAAGATGTGAATGTGACCTATAGCCCAGAAGATACTAATTGCACCCCGACTATCCAAATGAATCAAAGGCAACAACAAATTGTTGGTCGTCAATCATTTGTCCAAGCATATAATACAAGGCAATTCTCTTCTCTCCCTGGATCTCCATCTCAAGTGTTAGCGATTCTCTGAAAGAAAGGTTTGCTTTCTAGTGAACCGAAGTGTCCTAACCGCGAAAGCAATCGAGGTTACGACCCGATGAAGAAATGTGACTACCATAGCGGTGAACTGGGGCATTCAACTGATGAATGTTTCACCCTCAAGTACAAGATCCAAAACCTCTTGGACACGAAGGCTTTTTCGTTTCAAACTGCTCAACCGAACGTCCAAAAAAACCCGTTACCGGAGCATGAGGGTACGGTGAATGCTATCTTGGAACATGACGCCGGTCAAATCAAGAGCTTGAAGGTACATATGATGGACACACTGGGGCAGCCGAATGATGGATGGAGTGGCCTTGGCAAGCCGACACCCCAGGAGATGGAAAACCCATATGATGTGTCGGAAGGGGTTACAAACTTATTCGACGACCTCATCATAGGAGCTGTTGATGAAGGACCCCCTGAAGAGATGGGCCTTGGCCCACAAGAGTAACTTTTTTTACTGCTTTTGCATATTCTCCTGCGTGGGGATTTCTATTATTTTCTGAGAGATGTTTTCAGTGATTAACTGTGGCATTTTTCCATTCAATAAATGTAATTGATTGATGAATTTCAATGAAATTACAAATTTTAATTTGAGGGCATGATGAGGTATACCAAACCAGCCCGGTGATGATATCCAACCAATAAAAGAAAAGAAAATTCAAGGAGAATTCTGAGGCCTGGGCTTCATCATGCTTTCTCATGTCACAATGTTTAAAAAAAACAAATGCTTTTCCAAATGCTTTTCAAAAAGAATTTCAAAAAAATAAGACTTGATTTACTCTGTTTGTCTTTTTGACCCATCCACTTTTTGTTTCAGAGACAGTCTTGTAACATGTGAAGGTGTGGAAATGGTCCAATCCAATTCCGGAGCCTTGGAGCAAGTTCGCTCCAAATTACAGTGGCCCGTATGTGGTAAAAAAAGATACTTCCTTAATGCGCCTTGATCTTGGTAGAAATGCATGGTCATGAGTGTTCTACTCCAGTTAATTCTGATGTTGTCAAGAAGTATTATCTGTGATAGAATTTGTCATGTCATGTTTTGAACTGCAAGCATTTCTACGATGAGTAAATTACTTCAATGAGTTGAATCGTTGCAAATTTTGCATATTTTCCCTGATGAATTATGTGAGATGAATTGAATGTGTCAAATGAGGTACTTTAGAATGACGAAAGGCAAAGCCTTGTTCCATACAGTGTTTCATACACTAACCCTTAGTGAGTTGTGTGAAAAATTCCATGCCCGCAAGAAAGAGGGCTATCTCGCAAAGGGTACGTCAACCAAGGTGATGAGAGGCATTCTTTTCTCTATCCCAAACACTACAGGTGATCCATTGCTCAACCCGTTTGAGCCCCATACACTTATGGAGATTTTTTTTTTTTTTAAATTATCCCTGTCAAGAATCATCCCACATTGGGACAATTTGAAAGTAATGGTAGGAATCTTCTTGCTCCCACTCGCATCAATCTTCGAATATTGCTTTTGCAGTGTGACTCGTACTGTAATTTGAAGTGCCTTAAGATGATGAAGAGCAGTTTTTTCTTTATCCTATACACTTCTATCCATTGCATAACCCACTTGAGCCTATGAACTTATTTCATATTAAACCCAGTTGGTGATCATCCCCCACACTAGGGCAAGGCAAAAAGAACCATTCAAGTAACATGGCTTAGAATGCTGTAAAGGATGGTTGTGCAAGTTCAAAAAGAAAAGAAAAAAAAAGTACAAAAAAATGGGGCATGAAAAAGCAGTGTGCCTAGTAAAAGCAAGGCCAATGCCAAGGAAAGAAAAAAAAAATCAAACTCTTGATATAGTAAGTTGTATCCCCAGCAAGGTGATACCAAAAACCTCTCAAATGTTGTTGTAATCAATGGAATTGCGATAAAAATTCTTCAACAGTGGAGAAAGAAAGTGGTGGAAATGTCAAGATGATCACCAACTTTAACCCCCTTAAACACTTTTTGAGCCTAATGATCCTTTCATTTCTCAACCCATGAACCAAGCCTATGTTACATCCCTTACAAAGTCTCTTCTGATTATGGCACTTGAATTAACCTAGGGGTTCACATGTTTTAAGCATCGCTCGAAGAAGTGCGAGCAAGATCATTCCTTTCTCATTTTGTAGTATCCTTGACTTGTAAACCCCGAGAGGATTACAGAATATCACTCTTTCTTTCAAAAGCCTTGACTCAAAAAGTCTCTTTTGTTAAATCATTGACTAGGCCCACATTACGGTCCTTGTTCAAGACCTCTTAGATTGGTGAGATCGTACCACTTGCGAGATTGTTCAGACCCTTGTTTGGCATGACGATGGTGAGATAGAGTGATTGACAAAATCCTGCATCAAAGGTCAAGATGAAATGGCCATTTTAATGAGAATGAGAGAAAAAAGTCCTTTCAGACCAAAGGATCCCTCATTTGACACATTCATGACACTCATGTGTTCAGAATGGGAATTAAGTGATGCGAGATTAATGGAAATCATCATGAACCTCCATTATATTGATGCATGTTTATGATTACAAATGCATGTTGCCTCTCCTACAACCATGTTTTGCAGGAGACGTATCCCCGAAGATCGGAGATGTTACCAGGTAAGTATATCTCTATCCATACCTTGAATATTTGTCATTGCATAGGTATTCCCTTTTAAGCATACCGACACTCAATTGAGTTGTCCCCCAAAGATTTTTCCTCCAAATTCAATCTGATTAAGGCGACCGAAGAATGGTTCGGGTCCTAGCCAAGCAAAACCTCAGTTCAGACGACCGTAGAATGGTACGGGTCCTAAAAACAAATCCCCGCTTAGGCGATCGTAGAATGGTACGGGTCCTAGACAACCTCAGTTCAGGCGACCGTAGAATGGTACGGGTCCTGAAAAATCATTTTTTCGTCAAGGCGACCGTAGAATGGTACGGGTCCTAGATAACCTCAATTCAAGCGACCGTAGAATGGTACGGGTCCTGAAAAATCATTTTTTCGTCAAGGCGATCGTAGAATGGTACGGGTCTTAGACAACCTCAGTTCAGGCGACCGTAAAATGGTACGGGTCCTGAAAAATCATTTTTTCGTCAAGGCAACCGTAGAATGGTACGGGTCCTAGACACAACCAAACAATGCTATACTAGGTGACCGTAGAATGGTACGGGTCCTGGGAAAGCAGTCACTTTGTTAAGTCATGTTACTATTTTGGGCGACCGTAGAATGGTACGGGTCCTGGACATGTAACACCAATCTATCTTGAGTTACTCTACCATCCCCAAAGGTAAGTAATTCAAGGTAAGTTCTTTTATCATTTGCATTAACATTTCCATGCATTATATAAATTTCATTTCCAAATGGGATTCATTTTTTTCAAAAAAAAAAAACAAAAAACAAAAAACAAAAAGAGTCACTCAATACATCTGCATGATTAACATTTAGGTCTCAACTTGTCTTTGAAGGCAACCTCTACGAGCTCACCTTCAAAGGGGGGCGGCTGTTGACACCTATTTTTAGCAAATCTAGGAAAATAAGGAAAATAAAAATTGCATTTTTGGACAAATAAAAAGAAAAAAATGAAATTGGGGAAAATTGATTTGATTGAAGTATGCAAGGAAATTTGAAATTCTGATGAGCATTCAGATTTTGATAAATGCAGAAACAATTAAAAATCAGGTGAATAAATGGCAAGAATTTTTATAAAACGGAATAAATCGGAGCAAAATCGAGTTGATTGCGAAATCTCGCTTTGATTTGCAGCCTTGATTTAATGCGACGGAAGATGGAAACTCGGAAAATACCATACAAAGTGGCCGTTTGGAATCACTATAAAAGAGAGCTACATTTTTCGTGACTAAGGGGAGCGAATTCAACAAAAATTTCAGATCAAAGAAAAATCGAGAGAAAAATTCCTGAGAAAAAAAAAAGGGGCTTTGGTTGAGGAATATTCAAAAAAAATTAGGAGAATTCGTTCTCGGGGAAGGAGCAACACAAAAGAAAACGCTTCGGAGATGGGAAAAGTCAAAAAGTCAAAAAACGAAAAGAGAGAAAGAGAGAAAAGACGTGAGGGCAGAGAGTGCAGCGAGAGAGAGAGAAAGAAGTGACGAGAGAAGACAGAGAGAGAGAGAGAGAGAGAGAGAGAGAGAGAGAGAGAGAGAGAGAGAAAAACAAAAGGGAGAAAAGCAAAAAGTGGGGGTCGTCTCCTTCGGTTGGGCTTTTGCCCTTCGCTGCTGGTCACTCCGTCTAGCAACAGGCCGCCCGCCTCCGTCCACCACCGGCGAGCTCTGAAGCCACAACAGCCCTCAGCGACGCCCGCGCCTGACCTCCGATGCTGACCCGCAGCACCGCCACCGTGCCTCGCCTACAGCCCACACCCAACGCAACTCGCTGCATCCGACGCCCCAGCCCCTGTTCATCCTTTCGCTCGGTGACCGACGTTTGTACCTCCGCTCATCACTCGCTCTCGCAGCAAAGCAATCTCCGCCGTCCGTCCCCGACGCGCCCGCCTCGCTCGACGACCGCACCACGCCGCGCGCCCTCGTCCTCCGAGCGACACCTGCGCCACAGCCGCGAGTGTCACCATCTCTGCCCGCTGCGCTCCGCCTGTCACCGACGCCGCTACAATCTGCAACCCGCGAGCACCTCCGCCACCGTCGCTCCTGCAGCCTGTGACCCGCGACCTGCTCCTCGCCTGCGCTTCCACCCAACGACCCGCTCCGCCTATGTCGCCGCGTCGGCACCTCCGCCCGAGCGCCACTAAGCCGACGATCGCTCGAGCCTCATGCCGCGCCCGAAGACAAGCGGAGTCCCGATTCGTACGCGATCCACCCTCGCAAATCGCCCTCCGCCGGTCTCGCCTTGAAATCCGCCCCGCTCGGCGCACCCAAAGACACCCGCGAGTATCGCGTGCAACAACTTGCGACCCGCAACGCCCGCAAGCCCTCTCGTTGCAGCAAGCCCCTCTTTCTTTAGGTGGTTTAGCTTTTTCTTTTATTTATTTTGTTCTATTTTATCTCATTTTAGTTTATCTATTTAAGTTGTAATATTTGATGTTAATATTTGTGAATTTACTATGCATTATCTATAGGGATTTTGTCCGAAATTAATATAATTATTAATTTGATCCAAGAGACATCGGATCATTTTTCTAATTATTTTTTAATTTTTGGGCCTTTTGGTAGAATCTTAATTGTTAAATTATAACAATTATTTAATTTGGTCCGTAAGACTTCGGACCAGATTTTTTAATTATTCTAAGTTGTTGTGATGATTATGGTTAGAATAATTGTTAATTTAACCTGTGAAACGTCAGGTTATTTTTTCAATTATTTTGATCATTTATTTAGTGATTATATTAATTGTTTAGATTTAACCCTTGTTTAACAATTATTCAACTAAAAAAAAGCTAAAAGAAACTAAAAAATCAAAAATCAAAATATTCAAAAAATTTGCATAAGCATCTAGGACATTAAGGTTTAATATAATAGACACGTAGGTTTAATTAATCAAATTTTTAGGATTATATTTCTAGGATTGCATTTTTAGATAATATTTTTAGGACTGCATTTTTAGATATTTTAAAAAAGGTTAGGATTAGACTTAAATAGCCTTTTTAGAGTCTTAATTAGCACATTTTCATATTCTCACCCTCTTTTTAAAATAAAAAAAATTAAAATAGTTTTCTAAGATAGGATAGGGTTTAAGTCAAATTTAATAAATTAGAAAATTATCCCTTTTAGATAGCTTAATTAGGGTTTTTATTAGTTTCGAATTTCAATAAAAAAATACAAAAATACTAGGTGCATGTTAACTAGTTTGCATAATAGGCCCATTTAATTAGAATTTGCATATTAATAGGATTAAGTCATTTAGTTTAAAAATGCATTTTTATAAAGAATTCTAGTTTTTAAGAAAACCCAAAAAAAGTGATTGCTTGCTTTGAGTGATGCAATTTATTATTTTTATTTGAATTTTTTAATAATGGATGAGCACCCGTGTGGTCACCATTTGCATGATAGTAGTTTAGGTTAAAATAAATCATCTGCTTGCAAAAATATTTTGAAAAATTAAAAGAAATGGTACCGAAAGGGCATTAGAAAATTCTAGTGTAATTAAGTCTCCGTACCCTTAGTCTCTGGTTCGTAGGAGTAAAATAAATCTCCATTTATTTTACTTAGGTGTCTAATCGACCTACCATAAACCGATTAGTGGTGACTCCTAGTTAATAATCTTTTGCATGTTAAATGTTTAAACCTTAAGTCGCGAATTGGTATGGGCTTGGGAAAGCCCGAGCTAAGTTTAAAGACTTAGTAGTCCATTAACCTAGTTTTAGGTGGCACACCCGAAAAATAGGTCGCGACACTAACCAAGTCAGCTGCTAGTGAATACTTAATAGCAGAGGGAGACCTAGTTGGCTAGCTTGTAGAACTTTGCTTTACAATCCAATCTTCTTTGGGCAAAAGTTGTGGATTGCGAGTATTCTGAGTTTCCGACGTCACTTATTTTGAAGGAAAAAATTGAGCTTGTAAGGCTGAACGCCATGTTCTCTGTGACTATGGGGGAGCTACTATTTTGTGGAGGTGAATTTTCTTTCTTTATCTACAGCGAGGACATCACGTAAAATCTGATGACTGAATTGCAGGGAAGTTTTGCCATGGGTTCCTTCTTGAAATCGTGCATGTGTATTGATAAACGAGAATGTTCTGTGGATCCTTGAAGTTAACTAAGTTGCTCATGTTTTTCAATCTTCAGAGTGTGCAGCTCTTTGACATTAGAAATGGTGGTTGAATCTATTGATAAGAGATTTGATCTGAGGATATGATTTCCCCACCTATGATGTTGGGAGGTGGAAAACTTTCCATATATGCTTTGATTCAATTTGAAGGTTGTTTGTGGATCTCAAGGGACAGGTCTTTTTCTCTTTTTAGAATCCTTGGGGCCATACTAGCTTGGTTGTGTTTTGACTTTTGAGCTGGTGAATTTCTATTGCTTCTTCCATAACTAGTTCGATGGCCAAGGATGCGTCCAGTATATGATGCTAGTTTCTCCAATCCGAGCGCAAAGATCCTGCCTACTGTCCCTAATCTCACCCGTATGAGGAAACATCGATTGGCATTCTATTTGCGTGTCTCGTTTTCGCGTTTTCATCGTTGCGAGCCTGTGTGGAGATTGAATTTGGTCCCCAATTATATAATTCTCGGTATATTTCTCAACAGACGATGGGGTGAGATAGTAGGAACCTCGTCCTTCCGTCTGTCAAAAATGACATTGAAACAGCTACAGGCTTCAAGGAGTTAGCATGAGCTAACAAAAGGGTTTGTCTTGCAAATTATTTCTTAGAATTTTTGGGTGATATTGCACAACTCGATGTGGAAACTCAAATCTCATTACTTTATATAATACATTGTACTTAATAATAATTATGGGAATTATTAGTAGTTTTTTTGGACGGAAATTATGGGAATTATTAGTAATTAGAACAGTGAGTGTATTCACCGCAATTCATATATTGTAAGAACTATATAATGAGACCTTTGATTATATATCACACTAATAGTCAGGTTATTTACAAAAGAGATGGATATCGAAACTATCAAGCATCAATAATTTGATTAACAAGTCGCAATTATAGGATATGGCCGTCACATACTTATGGCATTATTGCTTAATCACTTTATTAGAGAGAGATGGAGAGAGTAAAAGAGTATTTTGGGTATGTTATATCTATTTCTTTGTAATTGAATGTCAAACCATACAAAAAAATAGGAGTAACTCCTCAATCAAACTAGCAACTTTTATTCATTTGCTAAAGCAATATTTTTCTTAAGTTTCTTATGACGAACGGAAGGTATTTTTTTAATCCACCACCCACTTGTTGCTTTTATTTATTTATTTTTAAAAATGTTCTTAAATTATTATAGAATATAATGCACCTAATTAACTTTTTCCTTCTTTTTGAGATCAAAGACAAACTTTTCCTCTTCATTTTATCACTTTGTGTTTTTTTTTTTTCCTAAATTCCATTTTTCTTAAGTTCATTTGAAGTTTAGAGCAAAAGTAAATTTCAACATATAAAAACAAAATTCCACTTTAATCCAATCAATTTGTATGTGATATATTCAATTTAGTCAACCGATTTTTTATCATCACTTAATTTTTTTTTTTTTTGAAATTTACACGTCAAAGTAAATTAAGTAATGCAAGTGGCCGCTACAGTTATGGTGTAGGCATGCTTAACAAGATTATCCCAATTATGCCAATTAAATGAAAGAATGAGTTCTTGCTTTATGCATATGTTTGACCATTAGAGAATTAATACACTAACCAGTTGACATCAAATTATTTTGTTTTGCTATTTTATTTATCACTTTTCTACGTGCTATCCTCTCTAAATTATTATTTTAGTTTTTCGACATTATTAGCACTCTCTAAAATCTCAATTTATCTAAGTATATATATATTTTGCAATACAATTTATACATACACGCATATGTATATAGCCAAACTTTATCAAAATTGGAGATTCTTTCTTAGAATAAATCATAACCCACAACTCGTGCTCCAAATTTTGAGAAATTCTTCTAGAATCAAGATGAATATAATTTTAAGTAAATTAGATGATTTGGAAGGGCAATCCTCACAAAATCGAGCATTTGACTCAATTTTAGCCATACCTTTTCAAAACGGGATGTTCTTTGTTTGGAATAAACTTTGACCCGTGCTACATATTTGGTAATAACTCTTAAAATCATAATAATCCAATTATAAGTAAATTAAATGATCTAAAAGCTCTAAAACTTACGAGATCAAGCATTTAACCTCAATTGTTGCTAAACTTCGTTAAGATTGGAAGTTATGCCTTAAGAATATATTAGATTTGTCAAAATGGCTTATAAACCAATTTCTTAACCCATATTTGATAGTTTGAGCTGTTATATGAGTTTGTTAAAGGGAAAAGACCAAAAAAAAAAAAAAAAAAATCTCAAATTGTGCCCAAATAACATGTTTACCTTGAACTTTTTTTGTGATATACAAAATCTTAAACTATGTTCATTGTGAAATATTTATCCTAAATTTTTTTTCTCATGACATAGAAAAACCCTAAACTTTTACTTATGTGATAGTTATCTTCAGTCAAAATTTCATTAGATGACTTTTTAGCCAAAGTAATGTCATTGTTATTTCACTTAAACCGCATGGACACCTGTTAAAATTATTTGTTTTCGGGCGTCCATGTGTGCAGTTTTCACCGTTTTTGTTGAACTTTGATGGAGAATAATCATATTAAACATGCAACTTTGTTTGAACTATCTGAGCTATGTCCAAACTATTGTTCCACGTGACATAGCTCTAGACCAATGTCAGGAGGACTGTCTTCAGGTGCATGCATCCTGGCTAGCACAACAAAAATTTAGAGTAAATGTGCCATACTTGGCATAATTTAAGGTTTTTGGTGGTTTTTACCCTTTGTTAAATTTAGAAAGTAGGTTATAAATGAGTTTAGAAGAGCAAAACCCAATAAAATATGGGTCCCTAAATGAATTCACATATTACTCAAATCCAATCTATCTCTACGACTTTTTCTTTCCTCACTCGATCTCGCTCTTTCACTTAAGTTGAACAATATCATTCATCTTTCTCACTCTCTCGATCTCTGCAATCTCAAATTGAATACCATGTCCAACCAAGCCAAATCCTCCCACGCACAATCCCCAGTTCTCTCTCTCTCTCTGCGCGTGTCTGAAGCGATAGAGAAATGGGGGCTGGTCGAGAGACGTTGATTTTGCTGGACCGCGTGATGCAGCCGAAGAAGCTCAACACCGCCCTCTTCCCCATCCGCTACAACAATGGAGGGAGGAGCGTCGGAGCCGGTCGCTCAGGTGGCGAAGGAAAGATGGGGGTTCCGTGCATGGGCTTACGCGGAATAAATTGTTAGACGCTGAGGACCACACCAGGGACATTCGACGCTTCATTAATCTTCCCGATGGCTCCCTTAGGTAAGTTTGGTTCGAGTTGGGAGTTGGGATTCTAAGTGTCTTCAGAGATTGCTTTGGTTGGGGTGTTTTGGAGGTATTGGGATCGAAATTCTCGTAATTCGTTCAGTTTGCTTTCGAGCCGTTCGAAGAAATGCCGGTCAGGGACTTTTCTCGTAGATATGATGGATTAGATGGCCTCAGAGCGTGAGAGTAGAGCTTGTGAAGTATGTTCCAAAATACTGAAAGTCCATGGGCTGTTCAGTCAGTTGTGTTGGATTGCCAAGTGCTTCTGGCCCGCTTGAATGGTGTTACGCTGGCCCATTGCCCTAGAAATGCAAATCCAGTTGCGGATTGGGTGGTGAATGCCCATCCAGGGGACTCCCTTGTCTCGAATTGGATGATTACTTCCACCACTCTCCATGGTCTTTATTATGTTTTGATGTCGAATTTTCATGTGTCTCAAACTCCAGTTATTAATGAAGGTCATCATCATTTTGACCAAAAAATAAAAATAAAAAATGCTGTGTCCCATAAGAGAATCCAATGGTGAGATTGCCAGTGTGTGTACGTATGCGATGATTATAATCGGGGTCCTCATGAAATTTATATTTTGAAGATTAATCAGAATCATTAGCTACAATTGTCATTATATAATTTTTTTATTGCGTGGGCTTTATTTGTTCTGATTTCAAGAAGAAAAATACCAAAATGCATTGAAAATCAGAAAGAGCAAAGCAAAAATAATATTTACCAAAAAAAATATATGGAAATAAAAGCGATTGAGACACTATATTCATTGTAATATGGATTTTAATAGAATTTTAATGAGTGGTACGGTTTTTCATATGCTAGATTAAATATGAGTATGTTTAAGTAATATGAGTTGGGTCTAATATGAGTTGGGTACGGTTATGAGTCATTAAATTTGTATTGCATATAAATTGGTCGAAATAAGTTAAATGAGTCAATTCTTTACTGGGTATGAATATTATCGAGTTGACCCAACCCCGCTCATTTGACGACTGTAGAATACATATACACACATATATCATGATATAACCCTTATGTCAATTAATAAAAACATAACCTCAAAATTACCTTTATGTATGTCGAAATTTCCTTTTTCACATTGCTATGTCGTCATTATATTTATGTTATCACTTAAAACTATGCATGAATGAAATGTCCTAATGGAAAATCGAAATGGGCGATGTCTAGGCAAAGCTCTGTATCCAAGGAAACCCATAGGGATCTTGCATCGAACCCCATACACGACGATAGTCATCCAGGGATTAAAAATCTAATCATTTCGTATCAAACTACTGTCATTTTATGATAACAAAAAAGTGAAAGAGGACGGACTCGGATACAATTAGATTTGACGTGTCGCTCCAAAGTGGAACGACTTCCTCCGTGAGCTTCAGATTTTAGAAGCGTCCGTTGAGCACTCTATTTGAGGAAACCATAAAAGCCGAGAATTTCAGTAGTATAAAGTTACAATTATTTCTGTCATGCCCCAAACTCTCGAGTGCACGAGCATCCCTCAACAATCGATTAACTGTGACGTCTCAAGATTCGTCGCAAATCCATTTTTTTTTTTTTTATATTTTGATTAAACGCAGGCGGAATGTACACAATAACTCCTAGTCAATCAACAAAAAGGGATAGTGTAGTTGTTACAATAAATATTTCCAAAACATTTCTTCTATTTATATAAACTTGTTAATACCAGGAAATTTCATATTTACAAACTATTATAAAAAAAAATCAGCAAGGGTCCAGATTAACCTAAACTTCACTAATACCAGACCAATCCTTTGTCTTTAAAGGGATCCCGAACCCGTGATGGTTCTCCAAACTACAGGCCTAAAAATACTTAAATAACAACCGGGTGAGATATAAATCTCACCGAGTTAATCTTCTAAACCTCGAGTAGGACACTAATTTGCCTCGGAGGCAGTCTAAACATGCAACATCATACAATCTTACCTCGTCTTGGCATATCCCTACATATTAGTACATCCCATATGCTAATATTAATGCAACCGGAATAATCAATAACTAAAACACATAACTCTTATGCACCAAGCATCCACACTAGTCCCAATTACAAGGTAAAACTTGTCTTGGCCCATCCCATACCGTGCCTCATAGTTTTATCCTATCATCAGGCACAATGCATCGCAATCATTCACACATGTTCAAATTATTACGATCCCTTGGGCTATAGCCAACACATGAGTTTGCAGTCTTTTTGACATAACCAGGCATTGTCTTGCCCCATCGATCACAGCATCATTTAGAACCCCTGCCTAGATGGCATTTCATAAGGAGCATTAGTTCGGCCTCAACCGCGACTCGGCATCTGGACCCTTGTCGGACATCCGATAAACATCGAGCATTGTCCCCAAATTCCTATTGGGTGACATGTTCAATTAAGTGACTACTCAAGCATGCCAACACTCAAGCCAATTTTATCTGCCATCAATTAACCTTATGCAAAAGAGTTTGCGCTTAAATAACAAACCTCAAAAAATCTTTGCACTTAAAATTCCAGTAAAATAAATCGCATGTGGTTACGTATTTAAATAAACCCACCAAACTTTTCACTTTTTCATTTTAAAACCCCATTGCCCCATTTAACAAGTAAAACACAATGTTCAAACAAGAGACCTTACAGTTTGCTCTTTTTCTTATCAATAAAACAATCTTTGAAAAATAGCATTTAAAATACATGATTTGGGCAATCAAGCATCATGGCATTATAAGCTTAGACAATCAAAATTATGCATAATTTCATCCAATAAATCAAATATAAAATTCTAATTATTGACTAATCCATTATTAATTTGCAATAATAACAATTAATTAAGCTAATTTTAATTAATTAAACTACTATGATTAATTAAGTTAATTGCACCTAATTAGACTAACAACTATTAATTAAATTAATTGTGATTGATTAAGACTAATCATCATTAATTAATATAACTTCAATTAATTAAACTAACTATGATAATTAAATTAACCACGGTTACTTTAAACTAATCGTCCTTAATTAAGACTAATCTCCATTAGCCTTAATTTAATCCATACTTAACCATAATTAACTAACACTAACTGTCATTAACCATAATATAAACTTACTCCTAAACACAATTAACACTTTAATAAAGGATTATGAGTTAACTCACAGTTTTCCGACGACGGCAAGCTCGCAGCGACAGCAGCATGACATTGTCAAGGATGAGGCATCCCTGGCTTGAATGGGGACTTGAATGGCTTGGCAAAGCCACTTGAGTCTCATGGCCTCTTGGCTTTGGGAGGGGCGGTGATGGCAACGGCTTGAGGTGAGGATGGCGGATGGTGGATGACAGATGACAAGCAATGGCGGCGCAAGCGAGGATGAGGGTGACTCGAGCAACGGCGGCACGGGTGGCTTGGCAAACTTGGACCCATGGCTTGGGCTAAGGGGCAGCTTGACAAGGCTTGGCTTGGGTGGTGGCTTGTGGCAGTGAGGAGTGGTGTGAGTGGTGGTGACTAGTGGTGGAGATGGCGGTGAAAACTGGTGGTGAATGGTGGTGAAAATGGCGGTGATGAGGGGGTGGGATGATGGATAAAAGGGAAATGAAGAAAGGGAAGGGCATGAGGAGGAAGGAAAGAAGAAGGGGAAGAAGAATGAAGGGGGAGACAAAGTGGAGTGAGGTCAGCAGAAGGAGGGGGCTGGACGCAAGAGAGAGAGATGATTTTTCCAAGATTTTTCTTCAAAATCCCATCATTTTCTTCACCAACTCTTTCTAAAAGCCCTCTTGACCTAGCATTGTGTCCTCTTAATATCTTTTTGCTTTCCTTTTTCTTTAAAGCCAATATTTTGGCCAAAATTCACAACTTTGCCACTAGGTCCAATTCCCTTTTCGATTTTACAAATTTTTGTTCGATAATTACTTTTTTTGAAAATTTTGAACTTGCCGATAATTTGTAGATAAATGAGGTGATGCCTAATAAATCAATCTTGAAACCTTTGAAAGTTTGATACTCGAAATTGAAAAAAATTTCGTAATTAAAATCGATCAAATGCGACTTTAGTACAACCTAAACTATCAAGTGGCTTTTAGGGATTTTCGCACGGTTGACCCGTGGTCGATAATTTTCGATTCATGTTTGTGCCTCTTTGTATCGTGAATGACCCTCGGTTGTCATGTAATCGAGAGAGTTTAATTATGTAGCATGTGTACACGATCAATAGAAAATTGACTTGTCATCGTTTGATGCGAATATCGTAATCGTGCGGAACCACCCGTGAACCGACTATGTACTTCTGTCGAATCGATTTATATCCATTTGCTAATTGACTTATAACAGCGAAGTATTGACTCTTGTCGATCCTATGGTCGAGCGGTCGATCCCTAATTGAATTCTCTGATTTTTCGCATTTTAACCCGTTATGGCCTTACCCAATAAATTAGTTAACTCATGAGTGATTAGTTTAGAGTAAATTAACTATCAATACATTAATGAAATAACCATTTCATATATTTTGAACGAGGCTAAATTTCGAGATATTTCAACTTTTCCTTTCATACAAAAATTTTGTCCACGAAATTTGAGCTATTACAACTCTTACTCAAAAAGGTGGGGCTGTTGACGCATCATCATCTCTTCACTTTCCACGTTGCTTCCTTCGTTCAGTGGTGTTGCTAGACCACATTGACTAAGGAAATTGTCTTATTACATAGCATTTGCTCTTTTCGATCCATTATTTGCACTGTCTTTTCACATACGACATATTGACTTCCACGTTTATTTCCTCAAAATTCAGCACGTGAGTCAGATCAGGTTCATACTTCCTCAGCATCGACACATGAAAAGCGGCATGCACTTAAGCAAGTCTTGACAACAACGTGAGATGATAGGCTAGAGTCCCAATCCGCTCTAAAGTCTTGAAGAGGCCAACATACCTTGGACTCAGCTTTCCCTTCTTGCCAAAGTGTGAAATACCTCGCATTGGTGACACTTTGAAGAATACGTGCTTGCCTACTTGAAACTCCAAAGGCCTACGTCATTTATCTACATAGCTCTTTCGACGGTTCTGTGTAGTCTTAAGCCTTTCTCAAATGATTTTGACGGCGTCTACTAATTGTTGAACTAACTCGGGATCCATGATCTTTCGTTCTCCAATTTCATCCCAACAAATAGGCATTTTGCAAGCCCTGCCATACATCATTTCAAATGGTACTATCTTGATGCTCTGCTGATAGTTGTTGTTTTAGGCGAACTCAACCAAATGAAGTTATCCCTCCCAGCTTCCCTTAAAATCCAATATAGAAGCTCGCGGCATATTCTCGAGCATTTGAATAGTCCTTTCAAAATAAGCATCCGTCTGTGAATGATAGGCCGTGCTGTATTTGCAACTTCGTCCCCAAGCCAGTTTGCAGACTTTTCTAAAAACCTATTGTAAACTTAGGGTCTTGATCTAACGTGATCGTTACTGGCATTCCATGAAGGCAAACTATTTATCGCACGTACAATTCAGCATATCTATCCAATGCAAAGTCCTTTCGTATGGTGATGAAGTGTGCAAATTTTGTCAACTTGTCAACCACGATTCAAGTGGAATCTTTACCCCACTGACTCCTTGGTAGTCTTATCACGAAATCCATTGTAATATGTTCACATTTCCACTTGGGAATCTCGAGAGATTGCAAAAGTCCACCAAACTTGCAATGTTGTGCCTTCACTTATTGACACATCAAGCATTTGACAACATACTTGGTGATATTTGCCTCCATAACATCTTTGTGCAGCCCGAATGAATGATATAACTGCTATGATAGGCTTCTGACAAAATTTCTTCCTTAAGCTCCGCATCATTGAGCATGCATAATCGTCCATGAAATTTTAATATTCCGTCCTCAGTTACTTGGAAATCGACCTTCCTCTTTTCTGCATCTCCTTGTAGAATTTTTTGGATTTCAGGGTCTGTGGACTGTAATGTCTTAATCTTCACCTGCACTTCCAGTTCAATTTTGAGAGTAGTCATGAGACTTGAAAGGTGGCTCACCTTGAACTTGAAATCTGAATGTCAAACTCCTTCGAGCAAAATCTACTCTTGAACCATCATTTGCACAATTGATGACTTTTGACTCAACGCATCTGCGACCTTATTGGCCTTTTTAGGGTGATACAAGATGTCATAGTCATAATTCTTTAGAAGTTCCATCCAATGATGCTGCCTCATATTCAGTTCCTTTTGAGAAAACAAATACTTCGGGCTTTGACGGTCCTTAAAGATTTGCAACATTTCTCTACACAAGTAATGCCTCAAAATCTTCAATGCAAAGATGATCACTGCTAGTTTCAAATCATGCATCGGATAATTCAATTCATGAGGCCTTAATTGACGGGAAGCGTACGCAACTAGTTCCTCATGTTGCATCAAAACACAACCAAATCCTTTATATGACGCATCATTGTAAACCTCATATTCTCTAGGACTAGACGGAATCATCAACTCAGGTGCGGCAGTCAGCTTATGCTGAAGCCCTTGAAACTACGCTCGCACTTATTCGTCTATTTGAACTTTTCTTCCTACTTCAACAATTGCGTTAGAGGCATGGCTATCGTAGAGGATATTTCCACAAACTGTCTACAATAGTTCACCAATCCAAAGAAACTTCAAACCCAAGTCATTGTAGTTAGTCTCGACCAACTCATAGTAGCTTCAATCTTGGTCGGGTCCATAAAAATCCCTTTGCCAAAAATCACGTGACCTAAGAAAGCTATGCAAGTTAGCCAAAACTCACACTTACTGAACTTAGCAGACATCTCGTGTTCTTGTAGGGTCTATAGTACCGTCCTCAAGTGTTGTTCATGCTCCTCTGGACTCTTCGAGTATACGAAAGTATCATCGATGAACACAATCACGGATTGGTCCAAGTACTCCTTGAACACCCGGTTCATCAAATCCATTAAATCAACTAGGGTATTGGTTAATCTAAATAGCATCACAGTGAACTCATAGTGACCATAATGTGTACAAAATGTCGTCTTTGGTATATCATCCTTGTTAATCCTCAATTGATGGTAACCCATCCATAGATCGATCTTGGAAAATACCGAAACTCCATATAGCTGGTCAAATGAGTCATCTATTTTTGGTAATGGATACTTGTTATTGATCGTCATTTGATTGAGTTGTCGATAGTCAATGCAAAGACGCAATGAACCATCTTTCTTCCTTACGAACAAAACTGACGCTCTCCAAAGTGATGCACTAGGGCAAATGAATCCCTTGTCTACTAACTCCTACATCTGTACCTTTAATTCATTCAATTCCAACAACGCCATACGGTAATGAGCCTTAAAAATTGGCTCCATCTCAAGAGCCAACTCAATGACGAACTTTATCTCCCTTACTCAAGGTAATCCAAGCAATTCCTCAGGAAAGATATCAGAAAATTTTTGCACCACGATGATATCTTCCATCCTTGGCTCCTTAACTGACGTGTCAACTACGATCGCCAAATAACCCTGACAACCCACATCCAACAACCAGGTCACCTCAAGCGACGAAATTAAAATAATTAAAGGTCCTCATTGATTCTCAACAAATTCGAAACTACCACCCACTTACGAGTTAAACTGAATCACTTTATGATAACAATCCAGTATGTGAAAGCTAGTACGAGCACCTAAGGGGGGTGAATAGGTATAAAAACAAATTTCCCCGAGTGAAGTGTGCAACTCAAATCAGCAATAGATTATGATAAGGAAATTAGACTCTTGTAAACAAATTGAGTTACGATCAAAGTAAAAGAGCGTAGGGAAGAGAATAAGAATACAGGGTTTATAGTGGTTCGGCTTTAATCCAAGCCTACGTCCACTCTTCCGCATTGACAGCCCACCGGCTGGATTTTACTATGAAACAAAAGAGTTGTTACAATAAAGCCCTTCCTTGATTCCACAGTGTAGAAACTCTGCTACACTTCTTCAAGGTCTCTCAAAGATATAGACTCTCTTTTGTGTACAAGATTTCACTCAACAATTTAATTGACTAAGAACAATGAGCTTCAGACTTTGGAATTCTTCTATCGTGCACGCACTCGAACAACTAGAATGTCTTCCTTATATACTACTTCATGCCATCACACCCGTTGGCACTTACCAAAGGAATTCTTCCAATCTACCTGTTGGACAGAATCAATTTCGAGTTATTTAAGGAATATGACGATAGCCCACCAATCCTGCTCGCCCATACAATCAGGATCTAGGTTTCCATAAGTAGAACCTTCCAAGTATACTTCGCCAATCAACGGATCCAAAATCCCTGAATCAATCTCAATTTGAATAATGGATTCCGACATGCTATATCCAGCCAAGAGATCTTCTTTAGTCGACAGAATCAAATCCTTAATGAAATACTCCGTTTTGGATAAGCCTTCTTCGACGGTCTAGAAACTGTCAATGAGGATAGATTTTGAGTCTTGAGTTTGGCAGTCCGAAGGTCTTCAGACTTTGATGGAAGAGTCTGCAAGTCTTCAGACTAGACTGATGGAAACGTTTTGTCAACTTCAACACACTCAAGGAAGTTTTCTCCAACAATCTCCCCATTTTTGATGGTGACAAAACTTTCCTACAGATTTGGATAACTTTGACCAGCAAAACATTACTTAAGCAAACATGGATATCTTACAAAAGATAAATGGCTTAATAAAGATAACATTAAAATCGGCATCCACAGAAAGTAGGTTAATTCTGTAAATGAGCAACGCCATAAGATATCAATAGTGCTTAAGATAAATAAACGTTTAAAAGGTCAAATCCAAATCCAGTCCAAATCCAAATAGCCAAACACAAAACTCAAGTCAATCAAACATAATCGTCACAAAAGTCAAGAGTTCAAAGTTCAAAGTCAAATCTGCACCACATCTCTCCCCCTTTTTGTCATCATTAAAAAGGTAGAGATGAAAAAAGAATGGAATTAAGATTGCTTGGGAACACGAACAAGCTGGAAATCTCACATTGACTAGACAATCCCTTCCAGCTTTTTCAAATTGTGCCACATCTTCACCCTTAGTGTTTGCTTGAACTTGAAGAGTAAGGGCACGGATTTGATCATGCAAAGAAACTGAAGAGGCTTGTCCTACATTTTGAAAGTTCTGAATTTCGTATCTCAGAGCATAAATTTGGCCTCGCATCTCCAGAAGAACATCAAGCACTCTACAAAAGTCTGCTGAATTATTAGTCTGAGTACTAGCTTCTGCACGATCAGACGGTGTATTGGCAGATGATGGCAAGTCAGCATAGTCACGCAGATTGGGCGATGAAACATCATGTCCCTCCTTAGGAAATTAAGAGGCATAGATGTCCTTTGGATCTGTTGGAGAGCGACTTACTCCTTCACTAGTGGCAGGAAATGAGGACGTACCCCTTTTCTCAAGATCTCCCCCTTGTTTCCATGCCTTCAGGTGGAGAAAAATATTCCTCATGCTCTGCTTCTACTTGTTCTCCTCTGCCCTCTTCTTCTTCTTCCTCAATCCTTTCCTCCTCTGCTTCTTTCTCCAATTCTTTTATCTCTCCAGTCCTCTGTTCTGTCTCATCCTTGTCTTGTTCCTATCTCTCCGTTGTCTCTGGAACAGAACGACTCAAGTTCTTCAATGCCATCGCAGAAATGGTGATATCATCCTCCTCCTCTTCATCTTCCAAGATGAGTGCTCTTCTTTTCTTCGATGGAGCAACCATGGGCTCCTTCCTTTTCCACTTTGAAGCCGAAGAGAATGGATGAGTCTTGACAGGGATTTTCACCTTAAATTTCTCCTAAGCCTTGTTGAGTTCCTTCAAACGCATTTTAGAGACCATTCTTGGTCCCACCACCATTTGATCGCATGTTCGAACACAAAGAATCCGGGAAGGCTGAACGTTCAAATGTCTGAATAACTTGGTCACAAGTGTTGAGTAAGGAAGTTGACCCTTATCCTTCACCATTGTTCTGTACATGTGGAACATAATAGTGTGTGGAAGAGAGAACTTTTTGCCAGCATTAATGGCATACATCAGCTTTGCCTTCGAGTTTGAAACATCGGTCTTTGAAGTTGATTTTGGTTTGAGGCAGTTAATCACTATCTTATGAAGTAAAATGTTGGATGCATTCATCCTCAAATAGGAAATCTTTCCTTCCGTTGTTCTATCCTGAACAAGCTCTATCGTTGCACGAGCAATAGACACACTGATAGGTTGATATCTCCCTCTTTCAACCCCAATCACATCAGCCAATATATTCATGTCAAGCACATAATTCTGATCTCGAACACTGAAAGAGAATCTATTCGCATTCAAGAAACTGAGATTCGAATAGAAATAAGTAGTAAGTTCAGCATGAGCCTCTGTCGTTTCAAAACAAAACTATCGAGTTGAAGAAGATTGAATTTTTCTCACAGATTGACATTCAGAGAGTCAAGAAAATCAAAGTCCACACTTCTAGGGTTTATCACACCACGCTTTAGCAACTTAGAGTACAGTTGCTTGTGTTTCTCCGAGCGAAACAAGTCTGTCCTTTTGCTTCGGATTTTTGCCACAACACCCATTTTAGGTTTAGATTGACTGTACATCCTATCATCATCATTTCCATCAGGTTGACTTAGCCCTCCAACACATGGATAGCTTGGGATATTTGCCAATGCTTCTTCCGCCGACCCCGCAGGGGCAATTCCCAATCGTTCCATTGTGCACAAAAAGAAAGTTTCATTTCTATACCATTTGTTTTTCAGAAATTCATCAATATAGTTCAACGGAGTACCACTCCTCTTCAAAGCAAGATAAAGCTTATAAGTAAAAGCGGGCTTATGAGTTCTTACGTGTTCCGCATCTTTGATGATTTCTTCCTCTTCTCAATGTGCAACATCCTGAGGTCTAGATGGAGGAGATGGACGCTGCTGAGAATATTGTGGGCTCTATTGTTGTCTAGGAGATTCTTCTTCCTCGGTGAGATCAAAATGCGTAGGCCCCTCATGCATTTGCTGTGGTCCCCTGTTCGCAATCCTTGAAGACTTTCTTTGAGACGACATCTTTCACAGTCTTTGAGAGATTCCAAGCTTATTTCCCAAGAAAGATGAAAAATTTTTTAGGATTAAATAAGAGAAGAAGACAGAAATGGAAGATCTATGCTCTTTTAGGGTTTTTGTGAGTAAAAAGAAGAAGAACCAACAGTATATAAGATAGTCGAAGTGAGGCATATGGAACGCCGTAAAAAGGAAATATAAAAATGCATTTTAAAATTAACTGCTTTTTCAAAAATTAGATAACTATCATTTATAAAATAACTTCTTTTTTGAAAAGGAATGATTGCAATAATCACGAAAACTGGGAAATAACATCAATCAAATTCGGATAGATGATCGTACATTTTCAAGATTTGATCGAGAGATAAGTTTCTAAAATAGAAATAACTTACGTCGTAGATCTTGATTGTCCGAGTCCGAGTGTCTTTAGACTTTCGGCTTAGGAGTCAATTCCCAGATATCATTGATGCTGAATTGCCTGATTTCTTCTTGCATAGCTTCAATCCAGCTTTCATCAGTTAAAACTTCTTCTATGCTTTTGGGTTCTATTTCAGAAATAAGAGCCACAGTACTAGACTCTTCACGCCTTTTGAATCTTGTGCGAATTCCTTCATTAAATCACCAATAATGAGATATTTGGGATGACTGAACTTATACTTCTAGTTGCTGGTTGATTTGTGAGATTGTTGATATTTTTCCTCATTTGAATCTTCATTGATCATTTGTTGCTTGTCTTCTGAAGTTTGAGCTGCTTCTAGAGATTTAAACTTTGTAGAGTCTGGAGCAGGTTCAGATTCTTCAAGATGAGTGTGAATTAACCGATTTTGCATAAAGTCTTGAAATTTGGCATTCATCGATTCCTTCACAGATTGAGTCTTTTTGTTATAAACTATGTAAGCTTTGCTTGTGATAGAATATCAAAGAAAAATACCTTCATCTGATTTTTCTTCAAACTTACCAACTCGATCATTTGCATTTTTCAATATAAAACGTTTACATCCAAACACATGAAAATATGAAACAATGAGCTTTTTTCCTTTAAATAACTCATAGGGAGTTTTCTCCAGAATATGCCTTAAAAAGATTCTATTAATAATATAACACGCTGTAGAAACTGCTGCAGCCCAAAAACAAGAAGAGATGTTACTTTCAATTAAAAGAGTTCTAGCCATTTCTTGAAGCGACCTATTCTTTCTTTCCATGGCTCCATTTTGCTCTAGAGTATATGGTGAAGAGAACACATGTTGAAAACCAGATTCATCACAGAATTTTGTAAAGTCTTGATTTTCAAATTCACCTCCATGGTCTATCCGTATACTTGAAATAACATACCCTTTCTCATTTTGGACCTTTTTAGCAAATTTTATAAAATAAGAAAATGTTTCAAACTTACTTGCTATGAAATATATCCAAGTAAATCGTGAATAATCATCCATAATTACTAAATAGTATTTCTTACCTCCAATGCTCTGAGTTCTAATTGGTCCGAAGAGATCCATATGCAAAAGCTGCAGTACACGATTAATGGATACTTGATTTATTGGTTTGAATGAGTTTCTTACCTGTTTTCCCAACACGCATGGTGTGCATAGATCAGACTTTTGGTATGTCAGATTGGGTAGTCCACAAACAAGCTTCTTTGCTGAGATTTTGGCTATTTGCTTCATGTTGATGTGCTCAAGTTTTCTGTGCCATAAGTTTGCTTCTTCTTGAATTGAGATTAGACATTGAGTTTCATCTGGTTTGATATCCAAGAAGTAGATATTCCCATGTCTTCGACTTGTGAAAGACTGAGAGGAGTCTTTACTAGTTCCTGAACATATTCCTTCTTGAAAGTTGATTTTGAAACTGGTGTCACAAAGCTGACTGATACTCAGCAAATTATAGTTGAGTCATTCTACTAAGGAAACATTACTGATCGTGATGCTTCCAATCTTTACAATTTTGTATCCCACAATTTTTCATTTGTTGTTTCCTCCAAAAGAAACTTTTCCACCATTAACTTGTACAAGCTTTATGAAGCAATTTGAATCTCCTGTCATATGTTTTGAGCATCCACTATCCAAGTACCATTTAACCTTTTTATTGATAGTGACATGCATTTAGAAAAGAGACTCAAGCTTTCTTTGGTACCCATATTTTCTTGGGTCCATTGGTGTTAGTGTAATATACGGTCTTTGCCCATACCTTCTTAACATGTTTCTAAACCATAGGACATTATTTCTCAAAATGATCTGAGCTATTACACTTAGAATATTTAAGAGCACTGCGACCTACTAGTTTTACAAAAACTTTTTGGAAATGATTTTTGTAAGAATCTCTTGTAGGTCTTTACTTAATTCTTTCATTTACTTTAGGAAAATCAATTAGAGGAATGGTTTCAGCAGTCATTCCTAAACCCGATTTGTTGAAGTAAGGTCTTTGTGCTGAAAGAATTTTTTTCAAATTTCTCAAATCATATAGAAAATCTTTTAGAAATACTTGAGATATCATTTTTCAATAATGCATTTTCTTTTGAAAGATTGTCTGCATTTTCTTTCAAAGTAGTAATACTTTTGTCTAAACTTTTGACCTTTTCTTTCCAAATATTTTCCTGTTGTTTCAGTGCAGAATTTTCTCTTTTAAGTTTGGAAATCCTTTTGAGAGAAGTTTTGAGACTAAGACACAATTCATCAATGTATCTAGAGACTTTAGTGGGGATTTTGAAATTACTCACTTCGATTTCACTGTCTGAATCTGAGTCTGTCTCGGAGTCTGAATTTGAGTCTGATTGTGCCATGAGACAAATATTGACATAATCATCATCACTTTCCTCACATTCTGTATCACTCCAAGTTTCTGCTTTAAGTGTCTTTCGATATTTCTCAGATTTTCCTTTCTTTTTCCTCAGAATGGGACAATTGAGTCTGATGTATCCATTTTTCTTACATTCAAAGTAGACTACATCTTTACCGAATTCATCATCCTCAATTGACTTAGTCTTTTGCTTTTGAAAATTTTGTTTCTTTGGATTGAATCTTCTCCCATTTCTGTTTAGTTTTTTGAATCTTCTTATCATGAGAGCAAGCTCTTCATCATCCATATCGTCTTCAAAATCTGTGACATCAGGATCATCATTAGATTTTAATGCAATGAATTTCTTACCTTTAGGATCTTCATCTTCGTTGATTTGCTCCACTTCATAAGATTGAAAAGTCCTAACCAATTCGTTAACAGAGAGTGGCATGATTCTTTATGTCTCCCTTATTAAGGTCTTTATGTGATTCCAATCTTTGGGCAGTCCACGCAGTGGCTTGTTTACCTTCATGGGTCCAGAAATTGGTTGACCTTGATATTCAAGACCATTCACGATTTCTGTAAAATGACTAAACATGTCAGTGATAGATTCTCTTGATTTCATTTTGAATGTTTCGTATTGACCGAGTAGAATGTTGATTCTGGTTTCTTTCACTCGATTAGTTCCTTCATAGGTGATGTGTAATCTATCCCAGACTTCTTTAGCTGTTTCACAAGAAGATATTATGTTATATTCAGTAGGAGATAATGCACAATATAAAGAATAAATTGCTTTTGCATCAAGAGCTTGTCTCTTGGTTATCTCTTCTTGAGTCATTTCACTAGACTCAATGGCTTATTTTCCTCTTTCTGAGACTGGTGTAGCTTTAGAAATGATTCCTTTGTCTACCACATCCCATTCTAGAGGATCCTTTGATTTTAGGAATGCCTTCATCTTATTTTTCTATATGTTGTATTCCTTTCTATCAGAATAAGGCGGTCTAGTATTACTTTGCCCTTCAACCAGTCCTGGAGCCAACATACTAGCTATGGATCTTTAACTCTAAAGTAAAACACTTCAACTTAAGTGAGTACACATGCTCTGATACCAATTGTGAAAGCTAGTATGAGCACCTAGAATGGGGTGAATAGGTGTAAAAACAAATTTTCCCGAGTGAAGTGTGCAACTCAAATCAGCAATAGATTATGAAAAGGAAATTAGACTCTTGTAAACAAATCGAGCTATGATCAAAGTAAAAGAGCGTAAGGAAGAGAATAAGAACATAGGGTTTATAGTAGTTCGGCTTTAATCCAAGCCTACGTCCACTCTTCCGCACTAACAGCCCACCGGCTAGATTTCACTATGAAACAAAAGAGTTGTTACAATAAAGCTCTTCCTTGATTCCACAGTGTAGAGACTCTGCTACACTTCTTCAAGGTCTCTTAAAGATATAGACTCTCTTTTGCGTATAAGATTTTGCTCAACAATTTAATTAACTAAGAATAAGGAGCTTCAAACTTTGGAATTCTTCTATCGCGCACACACTCGAACAACTGGAATGTCTTCCTTATATACTACTTCATGCCATCACACCCGTTGGCACTTACCAAAGGAATTCTTTCAATCTACCTGTTGGATAGAATCAATTATGAATATTTCGAGCTATTTAAGGAATATGACGATAGCCCACCAATCCCACTCGCTCATACAATCAGGATCTAGGTTTCCATAAGTAAAACCTTCCAAGTATACTTCACCAATCAACGGATCCAAAATCCCTAAATCAATCTCAATTTGAATAATGGATTCCGACATGTTATATCCAGCCAAGAGATCTTCTTTAGTCAACAGAATCAAATCCTTAACGAAATACTCAGTTTCGGATAAGCCTTCTTCGACAGTCTAGAAACTGTCAATGATGATAGACTTTGAGTCTTGAGTCTGGCAGTCCGAAGGTCTTTAGACTTTGATGGAAGAGTCTGCAAGTCTTTAGACTAGACTAATGGAAATGTTTTGTCAACTTCAAAACACTCAAGGAAGTTTTCTCCAACACATCGTAGCTTATTGCTTGGTGAGCCAATCCATACCAATAATCATATCAAAATCAAATATCGTCAGCATAATTAAATCTATTCTTTCCTCTCGATCACCAATCACTAACTTGCAACTAGAACACCCTACTACAGACAATACTTTATTCTTTAATGAAGCAGATATACTAATGACCTTTTCCAACTGTTTCGGGCTTAACCCCACTAATTTAACGAACTGCTCAGTAATAAATGAATGTGTGGCTCTAGGATCAAATAATGCATAAGCAGCATAGTCATTCAACTAGATCGTACATGTAACTATGTTCTAGGAGTTCTTCGCCTCCCTTCTAGTGACAGCATACACCCTTCCTTACACTGGAGGCCTGTTTAGAATGCCTTGCTACTGCCTTATATATGGTAGTGGCACCTGCAGTCTCGTGGGCCTACGTGGGCAGTTCTTCATTTGGTGGCCATGCTTGCTACATCCATAGGGAGCTCCTACTCTGGCAGGACACAGGGCTGATCCATGTTTCCTTCCATAGAAACGGCAAACACCATTTGTGTTGGGCGCAGGCTTCTCAATTCCACGCTTTCAGTTGAGAAGGATGGGATAATTTCCTCTAGTTATTAGCCTCTTCCCAAACCGATTATAATCTCTATTGGGAACAAACCGTGACTCATAGGTAACTGCCCGTTTGTTCAGGTTCCTCTCAATCAATTAGACCCTCTCATACAGTTGTCATAATTTTTAAGATTTAGAGGCACTGGTGGGTCCTTAATCTTCGGCTTCAAGCCGTCTTTGAACCTCCTTACTCTGTCCACCGGGTCCTCGATCAACCTCGATGCATACTTGGACAACTCAGCGAACTTCGCCTCATATTGATCCATATTTATCTGGTTTTGGCGGAGGCACTGGAACTCAGCCATTTTCTACTCTCGCGCACAGTCCAAGAAGTACTTTCCATAGAAAGCCTCAACAAAGCCATCCCACTCCAAGACCATACCTTGAGGAAACACCCTTCCTTTCATGGCTTTCCACTACGTACTTGCATTAACCTATAACTTATACATAGCCAAGGTCACCTTATCCTCCTTAGAGCACCTTAGCAATGCAAAAGCTTTCTCCAATTCTCGGACCCAGAGAGTTGCAGCCTCAGAATCACTAGCTTCGGTGAACTTCGGTGGCTTTAATTAAGAACTGTTCCACCAACTTGTGCATTGACCGATCATCATTCCCAATTCTAGGTGGGACTTCAGCAGATGCAGTCGCAGCAGCAGCAGTAGCATTGGCGGCAACAGTGGTAGCAGCAACAGCAATAGCAACTTGATTTTGAGTTTGCTACCCAACCACATTCCCCAAGGTCTCTAGAGCTTATAGGATCCTGTCAACCCTAGGATTAGCTAGTGCCTTCCCTCCAGCACCAGCCCATCTTGGTGCCATTCCTCTGGCACCAGCTCGAGTCGGTGCCTTCCCTTTGGCACTAGTCAAAGTCAACTTTCTAGCTCTAGCAACAGTGAAATGATAATTTGGAGAGAAATAGAAAGATGTTCTCTTTTTATTTATCTCAAGTATCCGCTCAACCATCCATCAAGAGAGTTTATATGCATCAAGAAAACAGTACTTTGCAAACATGTTGAGGAAGCCTTGAAGAGGAAATTTACAAGTAAGTGCGTGTAGAGTGAGTGCAATAACGAAAAATGGAATGTTTATTAGAATCTCCTCCGTCTTGCTCTCAATGTAATAATGAATGGCTTTTTGCTTAAATAAAAAGACGAGTGGAGCCATCACTTCTTTGTTTGACCAAGATTTAGTGGCTGGGGAAACCCTCCGATTTCAGCTTCCCAATGTGCATTATTGATGTCAAGGGTATGACGGCCGTGTATAAACCCTAACATCTAAACATACTGTTTTCCCGATCGTCATTTTTTATTCCTTCCAAAGAAAAGAGGAAAAGAAAAAGTTTCCTTTAATTACACAGGCCAATGCATGTACGTTTCCTTTCCTCACTCAACGGTATTTCAATATAAAACTAGTTTATGAAATCGAGTTGTAAATCATGTGATACATCTTTCTTAAGTATTTTGACATGACTCCATAGCTCAAGTAGTTAGTTAAAGTTTGT
Source organism: Eucalyptus brandiana (assembly GCA_014182725.1). Lineage (NCBI taxonomy): Eukaryota > Viridiplantae > Streptophyta > Magnoliopsida > Myrtales > Myrtaceae > Eucalyptus > Eucalyptus brandiana. Next base: position 20,910,255 of record CM024677.1, on the reverse strand, counting down.
TGCATCATTTCTTCTATAAAATTGGCGTGTTTGTTGTTCAATTTTGTAAAACGGTGCTTATATTTATATCATATTGGATCCTTCTCCTCTGTTGACCCAATAACTCCTTAAAAGCTTTATATATGCAATACTATTCACACACCTCTAAGCAAAACCCTATTTAGAAAAGACCAAGTTACTCCTCCTCACAAACTCATTTAGCATCTTGCTTAGGGTTTGGGTGGTTTGACTTTTAGTTGGACTTGAACATTTTGTGCGGTCATCATTGAATTTGTGTATTGCACTGGATAACTAATAAGAAGTTCTAAATCTATATTGACATGTTTCCATTAGTCACTAGTATGTCTGGAACGACTTTTTTTTACTTTCTTTTTTGCCTGACTTAGATAATTACAGTTTAAGCATTTTAACTTCTTTTTAAATCTTAAGCTCCTGAAAGTACTCAAATGCCAGCACGTAGACTGACATATATTTTTTCGTAAGTTTTTGAAATTTAAACAATATTCTAAATTATGGCAGAAAAATAAAGAAAACTTTTTACCTTCTTAAAGCCAAACAAACATGCACGGCTTTGAAACTGAGTTGATACATATTCAAACGAAGTATGTTATAGTTCAACTATTTGTGACATGCTCATGAGTTCACGTTAGGGCAGTAAGTTTCATGTTTGTATGTATTTTGTAGGAGAGTTAGCCGTTGATTTTGATTTATGCTTATCAACATCAGACATTAGGACTTCAAGATTATAAAAGATTGATAAATATTTATATGACATTGGTAATTGCAGATATGCATTAGTAGATACCATTCAAATGATTTTGGTAACTATCCAAAAGTTTGGCAAATTTCATTAATACGATGATAATCTTTGAAATGTGCAAATTTAGATAGCTGGTAAGGTCTCAAGTAATACTGACTAATATACGTCATGGTAACTTATACTTTTCAAATCTTAAGGATGTGTTTTTCACCATTGAAGTTAATCAAATGGAGTGTGATTCATTAAAATCTAATGAAGATTATGCACAGAGGGATGAAGATTATTTAACTGAATCTAGGATAAACGCTTTTGTTTCCGTGGGTACAACACAAATTCAATTCCCTTTAGATCTCTTTCTCAAAGGACAAACACCATATTATCAAGTCAATCGCCCCTCTTATTTTATTATAGTAATCCAGATCCGGAGTCTTAACCTTACTGGATATGGTCCATCCAATTGATACTTAATTGCATATCAGTAAGCATATCATAATTCTCGCGAGTTTATGACAGCTAGAAATTGATGTCACCCAGCTCACAAAACAAGAAGACAAGCACTGCCATTTCGTCTCTTTCTCAAAGGACAAAGATCAAATTATCCAGTCAATGCAATTCGTACTTAATTGCAGATCAGTAAACATATCATAATGGAAAAATTATGCAAGGTTCTCGCGAAATGTTCGAGTTTTCTCTCGCGTAGTGTTCGAGTTTTTCGTCTTGTCTCCATTTCCCTTTGCTTTTCCCTTGAACTCCGCCTTTCCTTTGAACAGCGGGTGTTCATCGTCATCTTCTTCCTAATCGCTTCTCATCCTATTTCCTTCTTTTGCATGTGCAATCCCTTCCCTTTCCTTCCACCATCTCGTGTCCTCTCGGGTCCTCGGGTCCGATGTATACTCCAACACCTTCGATATATCGTACTTCCTTCTTTGCATGTTGACGATCTGAAACATGCAACCCCGGCAAATTACAGTTTCAATCATTGGTAACCCAGATTATACATAGTAGTGTGCTTCGGTTCTTCTTACCATGGATGAACGGGATGATACCTCCGAATAGCTTCTCTTTGCGTCGCCGGGTCGTTTATGCTCGGAACAGGATTTGGAGGTTTGGGATAATGTCCCTGCTTCAGCCAAACTGCAGGATTGTCGCCTAATCTTGGTGGGTAACATTTTCACTAACCCTTCTGTGAATTTATCAGCATTTCATGTTGCGATGAAGAAAGCCTGGAGAGTGGATCATATTGAGATCACTTCAGTAGATACAGGGTTGTACATAATTAAATTTCACACTGAGAGTGAAAAAAGACGCACTTTGGATGGTAGTCCTTGGTTGTTTTCAGGACAGTTGGTTAACCTACGACCATGGCAACCTAACACTCCTTTACAACACTATGACTTTGGAAAGTGTCTGTTTTGGGTGCATGTTATTGGCTTACCTCTGGAATGGACTTCTCCTCCTATCTTGCGCAAAGCTGTATCTCAGATAGGTAAGGTTCAGGATGTGAAAACTGATATTTCTGCAAGGATTAGAATTGAATTAGATTTAAAAGAACCCTTGAAAACAGGGAAACTCATCTGTATTGACGGCAAGACCCTATGGCTCGATTTCCGTTATGAGAGATTGTCCCATTACTGCTACTCTTGTGGAAGGCTGGGTCATTATGCAGCATCATGCCCGGAATATCCTTATGACGAAGCACAATTCGATGGTCGGGACACGATGACCTATGGACCCTGGCTCAGAGCTGAACTTAAACAATTTAGCCCCTATTGGGATGCTTTTTACCACCCTAAAGTCCCAGTTGAGCAAATGGAAGAAACGGTACCTGAAACTCCTCCTCCAATTCAGCCTGTCCTCCCTGCTCTCCCTCCAATTCCTATAACAGTGGAAGAGACATCGCCTTCAGTTATACATCAGGGGAATTCCAGTCTCTGGAATGTTACTACTTCCACTGCTACCACAACGGACTTAGTACCAGCAGCAGTTAAGATGAAAAATCCTCAGATCCCTCCTATGGATAAGCATCAACAGAAGAAAATTAAGAGTCCTCGACCCATGCCTCTTGGAGGGTCTAGCAAAAAACCTAAAAGATACTCGCCCTATGTTGTTAAACTCACCTCATCCGCAGATTTTGATGAGTCTCTCCTTCTGGATGCCCCTGTTTTGGAGGCAGCTATCCCTGATCTTCGGGCTTTGGCGGCTGGCCCTAAACAGCCACCGGGTTACCAATGAAACTCCTCAGTTGGAATTGTCAGGGATTGGGCAATCCCCTGACAATTCAAGCTTTGAAGGCTATGATAGCCTATGATAAGCCCGATATAGTGTTTCTAATGGAAACGAAGAATGATCAACTTTTTGTTAATCGGTTACAGCACAAGTTTAAATTTACTCACTCTTTTGTGAAGGAACCCGAGGGCCTCAAGGGTGGTCTCGCTCTGTTTTGGAATGACAGTTTTGATGTTACTCTAGTACATACAGATTCTCTCTTTCTGGATTTCATTGCTTGTGATCATAGGACATCAGCCTCCACTCATATTACTTGCTTGCACACCCCTCCGACTTATCAACTCCGTCAGGATTTCTGGGATACCATACGAATCCTCCATGCTGCAACTCATTTACCATGGCTATGTCTTGGTGACTTCAATGATTTTCTTTCTCCATGGGAGAAGATGGGCCAGAGACCTGCATCCACTTCTCGTATGACATCCTTTCGTAATATGATTAATGATTGTGAGTTAATAGAACTACAAAGTAAAGGCTGTGAATTTACCTGGTCCAATAACCGAGAAGGAGATGCTCTGGTAAAGGAGAAGCTCGATCGGGTGTTTTGTTCACTTTGGAATGGCTGACATCTCATCCTTCTGCAGAAGTTTTTGCACTACCTCCTGTTGGCTCCGATCACTGTCCCCTGTTGTTGACATCTCGTTCAGTATCTGTCAAATGTGTAAAAAATTTTCACTACGAAGCCTTTTGGAATCAAGATAAAGAGTGTCATCACATAGTAAAACAGGCATGGGAAAGCAGTTGTACCTCCTTGTTATCCAAATTACAGCCGTTGCCACCAGTTGGCCGATTGGAGCGGGGGCCGATTCACCAATGGTCATCAACGCATCTCACACTTACAATCTCAACTGCAGACCATTATCAATAGAACAACATATCAGGAAGGAGATAAGGACCAGGCTAATGCTCTTAGATGTGAAATTCAGAAAGTATGGATTCAAGAGGAACAATTCTGGGCTATGCGGTCTCGTATTCAATGGTTAAAATGGGGAGATCAGAATTCTAAGTTTTTTCATGCATACACTATGCAAAGAAGGCAACGCAATCGAATTACTATGCTCTTAGATTCTCACCATCAGTGGATCAGAGATCCGGATCAGTTAAAAGATCTTGCGCAGGGTTTCTTCTCTCAGCTTTACCGATCTCAGGGCTACAGAAATTGCCGCCCTTTCTTAGAACAGTGCCCTTCGGTAGTAACACCTGATATGAATGCATACTTGCAGAGTAGAGTAACAGAGGAGGAGATCTACCTCGCCACTTGCCAGTTAGGAGCTTCGAAGTCTCCGGGCCCTGATGGTCTCCCTGGCCTTTTCTACCGGCATCACTGGAATGTTATCAAAGAGACAGTTATTCAAACAGTTCATGACTTTTTCGATACAGGTATTATGCCAACAAGACTAAACAGAACGATCATAGCCCTCATTCCTAAAGTTCAGCATCCAGAGAGCATTGAGCAGTTCCGTCCTATAAGTCTTTGTAATTTTGCTTACAAGATCATTTCAAAAATTCTGGCCAACAGACTCAAACCATGGCTATCCAATTTAATTTCCACAGAGCAAGCAAAGCATTTATTAGCAAATGCATGGATACAGGACAACATTATGGTGGTTCAAGAAGTCATGCATCAATTCAAAGTGAGAGCATGCAAGAAACGTTTCAACCTTATTTTAAAAACAGAGATATGCAAAAAGCCTATGATAGGGTTGAATGGGACTTTTTGGAAGCATACTTGAAGCATTTGGGTTTCAATGACATTTGGGTTACTCGTGTTATGGCTTGTGTTACAACGGTCTCCTTTAGTATTCGGTTTAATGGTGAACAACTTCCTTATTTCCAGCCTACTAGAGGGCTACGCCAAGGTGATCCCCTCTCTCCATATCTTTTTATTTTACTTGCCAATGCCTTATCTGCTACTCTTACTCAAGCTGTGGAAATCGGTCATATTAAGGGGATTCAATTTAATAGAGACTGTCCAAGGTTATCTCACTTATTTTTCGCTGATGATTCAGTTTTTTTCCTTCGAGCCACTATTCCTGAATGCCAAAATCTTGCCAATCTACTCCATCAATATTGTTATGCCACAGGCCAGATCATTAATAGAAATAAATCCGGTGTGTTCTTTAGCAAATATTGTCCTCTTTCTTTACAACATAATCTAGCACAAGAACTACGGGTTCCCATTCTCAGTAAATATGGAAAATACCCGGGCATTCCATCCGATTGGGGTCGTTCCAAGAGGGAGATGTTTTCCTGGATCCTGGCAAGAATTAATACCAAGTTAGCAAGTTGGCAGGATAAATTTCTATCGAAAAGTGGCAAGGAAATATTATTGAAATCAGTAATACAGGCCTTACCGCAGTATGCCATGTCTATCTTCAAGCTTCCGCTGTCTCTCTGTAGATTGATCAAAAAGAAGATCTCAACATTCTGGTGGAGTAAACAAAACAGTCATTCAGGCATCCACTGGAAAAACTGGTCAGAATTAAAGCTTTCTAAAGATTCAGGGGGAATGGGCTTCAGAGATTTAATCAATTTCAACACAAAGCAATGCTTGGCAAGCAAGCATGGCGTCTTTTTCAGCATCCTCAAGCAATCTGGAGTAAGCTCTTTAAAGGTTTATACTTTCGATTTTCATCTTTTCAGACTGCTTCCCCAGGACATCGTCCTTCTTGGGGATGGCAGAGTTTATTAAAAGGTCGTGATGCAATTGCTCCTAAATTACGTTGGCTAGTAGGGGACGGTTCGCAGATACACATTCGAGAGGATAATTGGTTACCACAAGGCAGAATAGGAGGCTTACTAGGGGTTGGCGAACCAACACTTGTTGCTGATCTAATTGATTCCCAGTGTTCTGAATGGAAGTCCTCCTCTGTTACTGAATTCTTCGATGTCCCAATTAGTTCAGCAATCCTAAATACACCAATCAATCCGTCTCTCCATCATGATCAGCTGGTTTGGACAGAGACTCCTTCTGGTACCTACACAGTAAAGAGTTGTCATCATTATCTATCTTTACAATCTCAGAAACCAATTTCTAAGCCCTCTCCCTCTTATTCTAACCCACCTCTGTTATGGAAGAACATTTGGAAGATGCATACAGCGCCTAAGATTAAAGTCTTTCTATGGTCAGCTTGCCAAAACGCCCTTGCTACAAAACTCAATCTCTTTCAGCGACATATCATCCCTCATCCCAACTGTTCTTTATGCAACAATTCTGAGCCAGAATCACTCGAACACATGTTCTTTTTCTGCCCTTGGACTACTGCTATTTGGAATCATGAAGACATTCGGGTCAGTATTTCACCAACCTCGGTTAGTCGATTCGATGCAGGTAGTTGATGAATCTCCCTCCCACAAGCGTCTCCAAATCTTGAAGCGATCGCTCATATCCTGTGGGAGATCTGGCGACACCGCAATAATGCTGTGTTTCGTCAGATACCGATGGATCCTCTCCTTGTGGTCTCTGATGCTCTATCTCAAAGTACTATCTTCAAGGTTCTCCAACCCCTGCCAAAGACGATTCAGAACGCCCACGCAAGTTTAAATCAGCGATGGAACCCACCGGCAGAGGGTATTATCAAGTGCAATATTGATGGGGCTTTTCGCCCGATTCAAACAAAGGTTCGTCGCTTGCATTTACAGAGATAGCAAAGGTCTTTTGAAGGATGTACTCACCGAGATCGTCATCCGGACGGCTTTCCAAGCCGAGATCTATGCCCTTATCTCTCGCTCTTCAACGGATAATCCATAAAGGAATTCACCTTCAGAAATTTGAGATCGAATCGATTGCTTGCGGCTAGTGGAGATCATCCAAACGAATCATCGCCCGCCGTGGAAGGAACAGCACCTATTCGCGATTCTCCGTGATCTTCTTCAGCAATGCCCTAATCTTTCGCTTCGACACATCCGGCGAGAAGCTAACCTAGCAGCTGACTAGGCTGCTAAAGCCCACAGAGACCAAGGCCCACCCGCAAACTGGCTTCTCTTCCCTCCCCCTATTTTCCTTTCTATTATCTCTACGGACGCTTCGGCGATAGCTTGTATGACTCTTTAATATAATATAAGTTATCTTTCGACCAAAAAAAAAAACATATCATAATGCACGCGAGTTTATGACCCCTAGAGAACGATATCATACAACTTACAAAACAAGAAGAAGAGCACTGACTTTCTGTCTCTTTCCCAAAGGACAAAGATCATATTATCGAGTCCTTCAGATGCTTGGGCTGCTTAGTCTTCTTTCTTCCTAAACAAATGAGAGATTCTCGAGGTTGTCTGGGTGTGGCGGTGGCCCATCTCCATTTCCATGGGATTTTATGCTCACGATGCACATGTACAATGGAAAATCCGACAATTTTTGTACGAGGAATTGAATAAGAGAGAATATTCACAGCTGATGTAAACAAGCCTAATAAAGATTCAAATGCATTTCAATTGAGTTGTTTAACATGATTTGGCAATTCATGTTAAATAATTTTCTTTTGTAATGTGCTCTCATATTTCGCACTAACGGCCCCCTATAACACGGGGAAATTGCTGGCTGACCAACTAGTGTAGATTCGGCTCCATCCTGACCACACATGGTAAGGAGGGGATTCCATTATTGATGTGCTTTTTCCCTCTAAAGCATCATGGAGTTTATGAGAATGACAGTTTGTAATCATGTGTCCCAACGGAAAAAAAAAATTTGAAAACTTCCTCAACTAAAATTAAATCACTCATAAATAATTTTTGAGCTAAATTAATTTAATGACAGTTTCTTCTGTTTGATTTGACTATCAATAAATTTAATCAACTGAATTATTCTTCATACAGTTAAGTGGAATTTTCTAGATCCAGCAACAGTGAAATGATAATTTGAAGAAAAAGAAAAAGATGGTCTCATTAAATTTTTATTCTTTATTAAATTTTTATTATTACTTATTTATTTTTGTGGCAGGTGGAGAAGTGAGAAATGGTCGGTTTCGGATTGCATCAGCATCTAAACAATCACATCTGTCATTTGCTTCCAATATAACCACGACCATTTTTCTGGTCACGATGTGTTTTTTTTTTTTTTTAATAATTACCTTTTTGAGAGGATCCCCTTTAAGTAAATAAATTTCAACTCATCGAGTTCTAATATTATCAGACCCAAAAAAAAAAATTGTAATATTGATTATAAATGATTTAAAGTGAGAGCCAAAACCTTATGGATTAATGACATAAATATGGGATTCTTTGCATCTAATGATATAGTTAATCGTGCTGGTTTCTTATCCAGTTTTTTTTTTTTTAAATTAATAATGGTTGAGTCCAAACCATTCATCATATCTATAATCATGTCTCATCTGGATGTGGGAGATATTTTAGATGCTTTGTCCCACATAAAGATATAGATTGTGAATATTGTAGTGATGATGAATACATAATATATCCATAAGGACAACATACACTTAAGGAAAAAGAAAATGGATCCCATTAGAGAGAAAACAAAGGGGAAAAAAATGAAGGTAGATTAGGATGGAGGTATGTTTGATGTTGAATTGACAAATCTTGGCATTGTCGATGAAGGTTATTTAAAAAAGGTGGGGGAAAAGGAATAAGACGGTGTTGTAGTGATGACAAGAATGCAAGGCTCGGTGAAATTTGAAGTTGCAGGACATATGGCAATGGTGGATTGAGGGAGAAGAACCGAGCCACCTTCCCCTGAAAGGTCCCTTTTTCAATCTTTTTTCATTTTAACCTCTCTCACGACTGCATCTTTGGACTCCTTGGAGAACTGTCGTTGAAATCGCGGGGCCCCTGATCTCGGTGATGTCTTCGGTGTGCGGCGTGAAGGCGAAGGCTTGGTTAACAGTGCTTTAGAGTAGCAGATTTCTCCGTCAATAGAGCAGTTCTCTCATTATCCATGTTATATTCGGACATCTACTGAATAATAGACATCACAATACAAATCCAATTAATATCTTATCCGATCATTGTCTTATTTGACAAAAAAAATCCCCAACGACCAAAGACAGCTTTATAGCACGCGATCATAGGCATATGAGCTGTTGAGCCCTTCTTTTAGTCATGGTCAGGGTCAAATGTTCTTCGAGGAAAGGAAGATCAAAAGCCTTTTTGTTGAGCCCTTTTGTTGTAAATGCTGAAGGATAAAACCCATCTTGGACGAGCCCAGAAGGCTCATTTTAGGATTTTGGGTTTATACTCGTAAACAAGCAAAATATATAAATTAGCCCAGTACATAATTCTGTGTCATTAAGTCAACCCCTTTAGATCTTAATCTTATAGGAGTAATCGAGTGCACAACCATATCGAGGGGTCCACGTTAATTCTGTGGCCCGCCTTGCCTAGAGCCCGACTAAAGAGGGAGGAGAATAAAATAGTTCCATACACGGAGGGAAAAAGAAAAGAATCACATCACGCAAGAGTAAGGACCGCAGAAATTTATGTAAGTACTTTGTTATGTTCAAGAATCATAACAGGGTCGTCCGTGTTTTTATACTTTGTTTGCCCATGGCATAAACCCCACAGATTTCCTGGAATCTATTGCGAGAGAGCAATTGCATAAAATTAAATTTTGGAAGCATAAAAATATTAAAAATGTCAAAAGTTTTATACAACGCTTAGTTCAACATTAAAAGTTTTTGCTGGCTCACTTAAATACCAAATTAAAGAAAAATGATACCTTAAATGCCTCTAGTTAGAAATTCTGTGGCCTTTCTTAATTATATTTTAATGCCTAAGTGGCTTTTCCATTAAAAAACAGAGTCCACGTGGACCATGAGGTGACCTTTAATCACAAAATGACCCTAGGCAATTTCCTCTCTCTCTCTCTCTCTCGTTCTCTTTGCCCTCTCTCTCTCTCTCTCTCATTCAATCTTTGTTTGACCATTTTGAAGCAGATGTTGCGGTTTGAAGGGTAGCCTTGTTCTTGAGTACCTTAGGTTGGAAATATGGCATGGTTTGAAGCAAAACATCACGCGTGATTGGCGCTGGCAAAGAAGGATCGAGCAAGCACAGGAAACTTCGAACATTTGGATAAAAAAAAAGGGGAGAAGAGAGGCACGGGCCGCAAGACTTGGAAGCAACAAATAGTGTCAATTGATGGTGGCGACAACATCTAGAGAGTGATGGAGAAGGATCAACGACGATGGAACTTAAAAAATCTTTGAGAGAGGATTTCTTCGTGAGATCCGTGTTTATGCTCTGTTGTGCTCTGTTTTTGCTGCAATCTCCATCTTGTTACATTAGTCCTTTTTTTTCAGTACACCTCTGGAGAGTCAATTAATTCACTCACTACTGTGGTTTTTAGATCCTTAATTCTTCTACAGAGGTGACAATAGGACTTTATTCTCTAATAAGTGTCACAAATATTTTTTCTACTACCCTGATATCATCTCCATCAGCCCTTATTTGATTCAATCGTCCTTTTAATCTTCCACATTATTGTTTGAGGGTATCATGATTGTTTATTTCAGCATTTTGAAGAAAGTGAAGTCTCCTGATGCGTGCCTTTGTTGCATCATGGAACTCTTCTTTTAGTATGTCGTCACATTATGAAAATGAACCAATTAGTATACAAAGCCGATCTGAATAGAGGATGAGATCAGCTTGCTAAACCGAATTTGTTAGATTAAAGCTCAGCACACTTATCCTATTAGGATCAGAACTCGGGTAGTTTGTTGTTGTAATCTTATTCAAGCCGCACATAACTAGACTCCTTATAGGCCCCCAAAAAAATAAATGCCGGTGCTCGTTGGAAGAGGAGAGGAACGTGGATTTGTGTGGGGCTGTCTGTGCCGTTGACTTCTTCAAGCCTAGAAGTGGAGATCTCTTTTCGTTGGGGCACAATGGAGATCTGAACATCGGGTGAAGTTTGCGTAGAGAATCCAACATCCAATTGAGGCGTTTTCTTCGTGAAGACGCGAATGTATCAAGTTCTTTGTGATTTGTCTATCGAGCAATTACGTGAGGCTAAACGTTATGTATTTGAGTGTAATTTTGGACAGAAAAACACTTGAGTGTCGTGAGTGATTTTAACTCTATATTTCTCCAATTGATTAGTGGATTATTTATGGCTAGCTCTCCCTATTGAGAAACTACCGATGGTCGAATCGAATCACGTAAATCTTTCCTTATTGTTCCTTGTTTAATTTTAGTGATTTGGTTTTCTTGCATTATTTAATTGTACACATTCTTTGGCTTCCGCATTCTTTTAGAACACGTTTTTGTGGTCTGTGCCCCAATCTGAACTTTTTGTTGGATGGCATATATAGCGCTAGCAACTTTTTGTAGTTGCTCTGCTGGAGCCCGGAAGCTTGTATCACGGAAGTGCATATCCTTTCTCCGCAATGTTGCATAAATCTTGTGCCATAAAAAAAAGTAGTCATGTTAATGCTCTAGTAAATATAGTTATTTTATCGAAGGCAGGAGCGGTAGGGAGATAAGAGTCGGTCATTGTTTTGGTGTCGGTTATTAGGGTGGGTGATTTTAGTAGCGGGTAGACAGAACTCATGTCCAATACCAATCGAACGATACCACTGTTAGTTTTTGGTGTTAAAGAACAAGTGTGTGTGTGTCTGTGGGATTTACTCGGCAAAGGAACAAAGCAAGGAGCTTTTGGAGCTGCTTGTATTATTAAAATGTTTGGTACCAGGGATTTGTGGAGCTGTAGTTGATCTCGACATGAATGAACGAGCATGAAGCCTTTTTTTATAGTCCTTCCTAATCGACTCTTCTGCTAAGAATCTCTGTCACAAACAGATAAATTTGCTTCACATTTCATGATGGACAGATTTTTAGCCATTACTTCTAACTACTACCTACTAAGCTAGAACCACATACTTTAACTACTTACGATAGATCTAGAAACTTGTAGAGTCTTGGTTTTTCTGGAACAAATTCAACAAAATTTAATCAAGACGAAAATGTTTTAATGGAAGATTTCATTTGCCTAAAACTTGATCATCCGTCAGACTACCTATCCAAATTGGACAAAAATGAAGAAGACTGAAACAAGAGAATCATCGTCTGATAATGATATATGAACAGCCAAATGTCCATCGTTCGAAACATATAGAGAGGGAAATAAGCACGACTGGAAATAGGAGGAAAATCATTCACGACAACAATCAACAACCAATCGAGAGATAATCATCAAGCATCAGCCATTAGGAGAAAAACTTAAAAATGGAAAAAAGAAATTATTAGGCAACGGGAGGGTTCAATTGTAGCTGAGCACGGAATATACTGTCTGCACTGCAGTGAGCGCGAAGAGGAAGATGGCGGCGATGAGAGACAAAATAGTCCAAGGACTCTTGAAGTAGGTATGGTTGAGATTAGCCCTCCACTTGTGCCAGCGCTTCGCGCAGTACTTACTGATGTTCTTTTGCACAACATCAAGGCTTTTGTTGGATGTGAGCGGCACTTCCTTGCACAGAGAGTTGATTAGCTTGGCGACTGCCTCGTCACTTCCAACGCCATTCTGGATGATGCCTTGGGCATGAAGCAGCGCAACATCCTGTTCACTGTTGATGATGTTGTCCATGAAGGTGATGTAGGCTGTGATCTCGTTCCCAGCCTCGATGTGCAAGCGCTCGAAAGTCATGAGGTTGAGGAACACGGACTCGGTGGTGTCAGTCACCTTGATAACGGGGAGCCTCAGGACCCCTCTGGCAAAGGAGATGTCCTTGAGACTGTTGGTCCGGCTCTTCTTGAACTGGATCCCGGTCTCGTTGAGCTCGGTGGCCGATCGGATTATCTGCTCAGTCTCCACAGCAGCCTCAAGCTCCACATGTTCTGGCTCGTACCGGACCTTCGCAGTGTCCGTCAGCTGGCCCTTCCTGAAGACGTCCACGACATGCAGGCATTTGCCCATGCCCATCCTTGTGATGCGCATGCTGGGGAGCAGAACTTGAGGACGAGCTTGTTGACGTATTCGTCGTCCTGTGTTGTTCCAGTAAAGTCAGAGCATTGGATACAAGATTGTTGTCGCGTCGATACTGCTTGCTTCAAAGGAAAAACAGAAGTCTCCCATAGAGGTGATTATTAGAAAAGATTGGCTAAAGATTTACTTTCCTTACAGTGTATCTGTTATCGTCAGTAAGGATTCATAAGTTAGCATAACATTTCTCGTATAATTAGTTAAGTAATATTTGGTAAATTTTCCCTTTTCCTTCCGTTAAGCAATGCCTTGTGTAAAATTTGTGCCGACGATAATTATAGTCAAGCAATTTGGATCTATTTGATGAAGGAAAAATTAGAGATTTACAAAATCTTCGTTAATTTTTATCATAGCACTCGACCTAAATTATGTTATTTCGTCCACATAGTTTTTTCAGTTGATGCAACATCCAAAGGAGTACATTGGAATTCCGCTACACAAGTTTTTAAACATCTCAAGAAAAACCCAGGACAAGAGATTTTGTTACCATTCTCGACTTCATTTCGCTTGGCTGCCTTTAGTGATTTTGATTGGGTGAGTTGCCCGATCACTCGGCATTCGATGACTTGTTACTTTGTCATGCTCAGTGGTTGTCCAGTGCTTGGAGAACCAAGAAGCACATCACCGTTTCTTGATATTCTGCTGAAGTTGAATATCATGCTATGGCAACTACCACTAGTGAATTGATTTGGTTACACACTTACTTGCCTCCCTTAAATTATTGTACGACAAACCGATGGGTCTTTATTGTGATAGCCATGCTGCCTCACACATTGCAGCAAACCCGGTATTTCACAATTGAACAATGCATATTGGGATTGATGGCCACTTTGTTCTAGAGAACGCAGTCCAGGGCCATTAAAATTGAGCACGTACCCACTAGACTTTAATTGGCAAACATTTTTACCAAGACATTGAATCAAGATTGGTATACATTTCTCGTTAGCACATGGGGCATTCGTGACCTCCATGCACCTACTTGAGAGGGAGTATTAGAGAAGATTTGCTAAAAGTTTTCTTTCCTATTTGTTTAATATTTGACATATCAAACATCATTAGTTAGGATTTATTAGTTAGCGCAATATTTGATATATTTTTTATAATTAGTTAAGAGACATTTGGTAGATTTTTCCCTTTTCCTTTTTTCTCTTTTTGATAGATTTAATAATGAAATTGTTGATTGATCTCGAACCATGTATCCAACATTTTTGGAGCATTAAATTTGGTGGATTCTACGTGAGGTTGATGTGAGATCACCAAGATGTACTATAAGGTGAACATAGTACGGCGGTTTGCGGGCATGCAATAACCTCTCTGACAAGGGAGCGAAATCTAAGTAACTAACCATCGTGTAATCGCTCTCGATGGCGACCAGCTCATACAGCACTAGCATCGGCAGCTGATTCTCCAGTATCAGCATGTCTCGTCTTATGTACGGCTTTAAGTATGCCAGCCTGGAGGTGCTGAAGATGGGGTCGTTGGGCGAGTAGCCATGCTTCTCCTCTATCGTGGTTCTCATGATCTCGAGCATGAAGCAACCGTCCATCATCATCAGCTCCAGGAACCGGCCCCCTCCGCCCTCCATCCACTTCGGGTCTAGCGTGTCGTACATCTCCTCAAGGTCCCGCGCCACCTTTCTCAAGGAGCTAAGGAAGCGCTTGAGGGTCTTCCCCGACCGCTCGAGGAAGTGGAGGAGCACGCGGTGCTTGTGTTCCTGCATTTGGCCGAGGTGGACCTCACCATAGTGGTAGGGGCCGAAAGAGACAACCTGCGGCTGGTAGGCCTTCCAGTTGAGGTTGGTGATGAAGGCGGGGACCCTGTAGATGGACGGACTCTTCCAGTACTGTTGCCTGTCGGCGGGCACGCACTTGAGGCTCTTGTCGACGTGGACAATCCACTTGGTCTCGTCCGGGTGCAGTGGGGGTGGCAAGGGTAACATGATTCGGCATGTTTCAGGGGTTCCACAAGTTTCTGTTCTGGGACAGAGGAGAGGAGTATTCATGAGGAGAAAAGGAGGGAGGGGGGGGTGAGAGAATGGGAAGAGTGTATGAAGTTTGGGGTTGTCCAACCTCAATGCTTCAAGTTGAAGTGGTATTACTGGACAGACCATGTATATATAAGTCGCCTTTGGTGCATGCGGTAAAGACAAAACCTGTCACGCCCCGAACCCCGAGCGCGTGCCCATCCTTATCTGGTCGATAATAATTTGCGACTTCTCAGGATGAGTCGCCGACCCTTTCCATTTTATTGCACATGCGGATGCGAAAAGAAATCCCCTGACAGTAATCATTTCGGGATAGAAAAGCAGGACAATAGATTCACAAACAAACATGCTTTTATATTTACACTGAGTCATGTACACAGGTCTATTGCCAAAGAGTACAAAAGACTGGCCTTCCAAAAAGAAGCGGTCTTAACTAACCTACGCTTCCGATCACCTCCTCTCAGCTCCAGGTCCTCCACTCGACGACCCTGAAAATGTTGTCCCACAACGAGGTGAGATATCATCTCAGCGAGTCTAAGCTCTAAACTCCAATTAGAAGGGAAATATGCCCAAAAGTGTCCTAATCACATAAGCACACAATCAAGGAGACTTACCTCGTCTCAGATCCACCCTGAAGGTCAGTATAATTCAAATACTCAATTAAACAATTCAATTCAAATTTACCATCAATCAGTCGATTCATTCGACTCCATGCCATCAATGTCAACCATATATTATGTCGATTCGAACATTGCTCGCCTAAGCTGAAATAGATATACTCATATATCATTGCTTCCCAAAGCTAATATCTAAAATTTGCTCACCGAAGCTGCTAGATCAAATAGTGCTCACTGAAACTGCTAAATAACAAGTGCTCGCCGAAGCTGATGTCTAAAGTGCTCACCGAAGCTGCTAAAGCATTATTGCTTGCCATTGCTCACCGAAGCTGCTAGAGATCTATAATGACGTTAACGCTCCCCGAAGCTGTTATAGATCCATATTGCTCACCTAAGCGATTTGGTACTCAAATACCACTTTCGGTGTCAACACTGACGACACCGGCATTTTCCAATTAAAATACCAATATATCACAATTATCACTCAATTCAACAATACATCATTCAATTGCAGAAACTAAACACATCACTGCAATCAGCTCGAAATTCTATCGAGCGGCTCTCCCGGTATAATTTCCGGAAAAATAATTAATAATTAAATAATTACCGAAATTAATTAAATAAGTCAATTTAAATTCTAACAATACTAACCTAGGCCAGAATCATTAAATTAATAACCAATACGGACTCGGAAAAATTCCCGAACCCTTCTAGATAAATAGTACAATTTATTTAGGCCTTAGCTAAACCATGCTAACCACCTAACATGCTCAATTAAATAATTACATTTCTAATTTAATCTAACTAACAACCTAATTCCTAATAAAATAAATCTAAACACCCCTTAAACGTCATTAGCCTACTAAGCGAGTTTAGAGTATAAACTCACTGCAGGTTAATTGCAGAAACCGGTTCACTGCGACGGCACGCAACGCGACAACGGCCGAAAATCGAACTTTCGGCGGCGTCAATGGACTTGGCCAGAGGCCTAAAACGGGCAACAAATCTCGGCCCAAAGTGAGATTTGTTAATGACTTGGACTGGGCTTGATCTGGACTTGGGCTGCTTTGCGGGCCTCAAAATCGCGGGCTGACCTCGCGGGCTTGGACTGCTGAAAAGGACAACTTGCTGGGCTTCAAAGTTGGACTGGAGTGCTGGAGTTTTGGGCCCAGCTAAACTGAAAATCGCTGGGCTTGATGGACTGAAGACAAGCCCAGCTGTTGGGCCACAAGACTTGCGTGGACTGCTGCTGAAAGCTGGGCCGTTGATGTGGGCTGAGCTTCGGTGAAGCTGGGCTAGAAGAGAGGAGATCGTTGGAGCTGGGCTACGAAATTCGCTGGATGGAGCTGCACGAAGAGGAAGCAGCTTTGTGGACGGTGATGCCGCTTCGCTGATGGGGTGCTGCGAACGAAGGAGAAGATCGTGGCTTCGCTGGCAGCTTCAGTTGGCGAGATGGAGATGCTGAGTCGGTGGTAGAAGACAAACGACCATGGAGCGGCAGGGTTTTGTCGCTGGCTTCGTGAGGACGAGACGAAGATGCTGGTTTTGCTAGAGCGTGGGAGTCTTCGGGGCAAAATCACGGCTTCGCTGGTGATGTCTCGGACGTTGGCCGCGTGGAAGAGAATCAGCTTCGGTGGACTCCACTGGATGCACGAAGAAGTGAAGATGGCAGGTGCATGAGTCAACAAAAGGATTTTCTGTGGGTGTTGTTGACCAGCGTGGGGCTTCGATCGTGGGGAAATGATCGGGGGGAGAGGGTGAGTGGATGAGGGTTGCTTCGGTTTAAAAAAAGAAAAATGGAGATGCAGAGGAAATGGAAGCGAAGCCAGAAATTCACGCGAAGGAGATGGGCGGCGGATGGGCGTGCAATGGAAGCTTTGAAGAAGAGAAGACAAAGTCAATAAAGATGATCCAAAGCCTTCAAAGTGCTCGAAAACTTTGCAGGCCCATCAGATGGTCCGCTTTGATATTTTCACTTTTTTCCTTTTGTATCTACATAACATCAATTACCAAAAAAAAAGTGCTCGAAGAGCTTTAAAAAATTCAACTCCCACTGTTTTCCAAAATCATATTACGTAATGACTAATTTAGTCTTTTATAGAGTTTTTCAATTCCGCTTCTCAATTTTTTCGATGCAATTAAGTCCTCTACTATCCTTGATTTATACAATCAAACCTTTCAATCATCAACATATGGTGAGCTTTTAAGAAAAAAAAAAAAGGAATCTTTTCTTTGAAATATACTTGTCCATGCAGATTTGATATCAAAATATCTGTATGTCACCATAAAAATGTTTAAGATCCGATGACATATAAAAAAACTTTGAGAGAGAGAGAGAGAGAGAGAGAGAGAGAGAGAGAGAGAGAGAGAATATGCCATTAAGAAATTCCTACATCAATTAATGATATGTAGGAAAATATGTGAAAAATTCCAATTGGATTAAAAAATGTTGTAGTGCTCGGAACATTCAAAATATATTTTCCGTTATCGTGGTTTTAGGAAAATGATTCAATTAAGAAAAAATTAATAAACATTTGTGCACAGTTGATTATATATAATGGCTATGAAACATGTATCACCGTAATAATTATTGTTGGAGATTCATACACTCCAAGATTACGTATTGTTAAAGTGGCAAGTTAGAAATCTACTGAGTTGAGTTTCTCCCTGCATTTGGTAACTTTCACGAAAAGTTTCAGTGGATTCAAAATATTTTTTCTGACTAGTCTTTATAATGGACACTGATTTCCTTATTTATGTACTGAAATACTAAATGTCTTAGTAACCCATTGCAATGTCTACTTTGGAATCATATCATTGAGCCATTTGTCTCTTTCTAATTTGAACAACTCTTGCTCAATTTCAACCTAGTGTTTTTAACCCAATGTTATCATTGCTTTTAACCTTAGTTAAACATTTTTATCCCTTCGTAACTCATGTAAGTCTTCAAAGTACATCCTCTCTTGAATGTATGAAGCCTTTAGGAATAACTTAGCTTCAAAAGAATCCCAACTTGTTCTTGCTTAGAGAAAAAGATCATCCGTCACTCTTCTCTTCTATTATCACTTTCAAATCTTTTGAGTAAAAAAAAAATTCTATACTTGTGTTATCGTTGCTTCAAAATTCATCTTTCAAAATTCATCTTTCAAGAGTTCACAAGGTGAATTCTTGGGCTTTATTCTCTTCTATTAAACTAGTTTTGTTAAAAGATTGAGAACTGTTAATCTTTTTTTTGTTTTTGTTTATTTTACCTTGAAGGTGATTAAGGCTTTGAGTTGTCCAAGTCTTTGTTCAAGGTAAGTGAAACTCTAACGCTTAAGTTAGGTCGATATATTTATTACTTTTGATTTAGTCGTTTGATGATTGTTAATGGAGTTCTAATGTTAATCCCGAGTGCGATCAGGCTTCGATAAAGAGATATTGAAATATTATGTTTACTTGACATAAATTGATAACTATTTTCGGCATAGAAATTGTGTGATCGACTCCCCAAAATCCTTGATTTTATTTTGGGTGAGATAAGTGTAAACATTTGGAATTTGGACTTGAAAAAATATTCATGAGATTTTAATTTTGATTAAGTGTCAACTGACAAGTCATTTTTACCAGTTTTGGTCATTCAATTGATTTCTGAGCAAATTTTCAATTTTGAAAGTCATTGGTTTTTGATAAATCACCGTTCTTGACCAATTGTCAGTTCTCTTACTAATTCACCAATTCTAGTGTTTTTGCCGATTTTGATAATCCAATCAACTTTCTAGGTAAATCGATTTCCTGATCAACTCACTGATTGTTAAGTAACTAATCTATTATCCAAGTTATCCATTTCTATGTGTCAAACTTCAAGCAGTCGATTTAGAAGAAGTTGACTTCCGACCAAGGTTGCCCCTTTTCAAATTGTCGATTTCAACCAAAACTGTCTACTTCTAAGGTTGTCAAATTGTGGATTAAGACATCAATTTCAAAGTTGTTGGTCCTTAAGTGTTCATTTCGAGTTTTCGATTTGCAAGTATCGATTTTTAAGTTACTGATCACGTACTTATTGCTTCAGATTAAATGATGATGGCTTAGCAAGAAAAAGAATGAGGATACGTGTATTGAAGTGCATATAATTAGTTGTTAATGATTAATTGGATGAGAAATGACAAATTATTCATATGCATGTGGTAATTGTTATGTTATAATGATTTGTATGTCACTGATGCCGTGTGATAAAGAACTTTGTATTGGCCCACTCGCCACAAAATGAATTCTCTTGTATGAGTATTTGTATGAGACTTTGGAGTTAGCTAGATATTCTACTATTTGAGATGGTTCTACAAGGTTGAGAGGATATGAAGTCCTATGATGACATGGCTTGTATAACCTTTGGTATGATGTTAAGAAATGTCAATCATCACGCGCATGTACGGTTGTATATTTATTATCATCAATATAGCAGACACCCTTTATGGATGGGCTAAGAGGTGTGTCAAATGGGTATGTATGATTTCATCCCCCTTGAGTTAATGGTGATGATGAAATGACAATCATTATGCAAATGTACAGTTGTGTATTTATCACCGTTGATATGGAAGGCACCTTTGATGGATGGGCTAAGAGGTGTGGCAAATGGGTATGTATGATTTCATCCTCTATGAAATGGGTCCTAGCTAGTGACAAGTAGGAGTTAGAAACTCACTTTTATATATATATATATACACACAGTACCTATGCATCATGAAATAATATGCCATTTGTTTGTAGTTGAGTGAATAACCTTATGCAATGTTTTTAATGGTTTCCATGAGCATATTATGATGGAAAGATAGTGCGTTTACTTCTACATTAGTCATACATGGTTATTTTGTACTTATCTTAAACTCACATTGTTTGTCGGTACCAAGTTGAGTGGTAAGATAATTTTTTAATTTAGACTTAAGGATTTTATTTACTGAGCTTTAACTCACCCCTTTATTTTTACAAACATTTTAGATGGACTTCTCATTGCCACTACTTTTTGGAGCTCTCACGTATTTTGATTATGGATATCAAGATGTGCTTGTACTTGAATCATTTGAATTTCGTTATCCCAGACTTAGTTCAAATAATTCAGTTAGGCTTAAAACCGGGAAAATTATCCAAAAAGTCCTAAACCTATTGCACTTTTGCCAATTCAGTCCTAAACCTTTTAACTTTGCCAATTGAGTCCTAAACCTTTTCACTTTTTGCCGATTAAGTCCATCCGACCAATTTTGGCCGAAAAATGCTGACGTGGAGCCGGCGGTGCCATGTAGGACTGCCGGCGCGCGTGAACAATTTTTAATAATATTTTAATTTTTTTAATTTTTTTAAAAAAAATTTTGAATTTTTTTTATTTGAATTTTTATATTTTCTGTTTTTTTTCCTTTTTTTTTTTTTTTTTGGCTTTTTCCTTGGCTTTTGTTGTCTTCTTCAAGTGGGGGCTTCAAGCGACGCCTGCATCTCCACCACACAGCAATCTGTCGCAGCCTCCCTCCTTCCGGCAAGCTCCGAACGCCGTCACCGCTGCATCCCCCGAGCCTCACCGACGCTCAGCGTCTGCGACCTGCGGCTGTCCGCTGCTGCTCCTCCGCCCATCGCTGGTCGCCGTGTCGCCCACCGCCCGCCACCAGCGACGTCTGCAGCTCCACAGTTGCGCCTCAGCCCGCTCACCACCGCGCCAGCAGCTCACCAACAGCCCGTTCGAGCGCATCGCCACCGCTGCCCACCACGCCAGCAGCACCTCCGAGCTAGCACCACTGCGTTCCGCTGCTGCCGACGTCCCCTCCGCCACCATCGCTGCCGTCGCCCAGATCCGAGCCGACCCCGATGCTCACAGCCCGCGCGTGCACCACCGCCCGACGCCGCGAGCACCCGTCATCGCGCCCCAACTCATTCGTCGCAGCACCACCGTCCCTGCTGTTGCCGCGCCCCTGCTCCCGCGCCTCTGCCCGTGTCCCACCCTGGCGTCAAGTCCCAGCCCTACGAGCCATATTTAGAGCCCTGGCGATCTTGTTGCAGCTGTAATGTGCCTCCGAGTCCGAGCTGTCATTCCCCGACGCGAGCCACATCCATACGGCTTGTTAAGCCATCCGCGGAATCCTGGCAATAACGGCGAGCTGCTGTCCAAGCTCGAGCCTGACCATTCTAAACTGAGAGGGCCACCGGAAAAGGCCAAGGAAAAGCCAAAAAGAAAAAAAAAAAAAAAAAAAAGAAAAAAAAAGGGAAAAATATAAAAATAAAAATAAAAATAAATTCAAAAAAATTCAAATTTTTGTTTTTAAAAATATTAAAATATTATTAAAAATTGTCCACGTCAGCTCCAGCAATCCTACGTGGCACCGCCGGCGTCTACGTCAGCATTTTCCGGCCAAAATTGGCCGGATGGACTTAATCGGTAAAAAGTGAAAAGGTTTAGGACTCAATTGGCAAAGTTAAAAGGTTTAGGACTGAATTGGCAAAAGTGCAGTAGGTTTAGGACTTTTTGGACAATTTTCCCCTTAAAACCCCCTTGCTTTTAGTCCATTAACTCCAATGCAGTATTATTTGGGCTTAATTAAAATGCTTCTAATATCTATATGCAATTTAAGTGATATTTTTGTTTTGAAGTGGTGTCGATCCCTAATTTTTTTATGTAATGAACATCAAATTAGGTCATCAAAATTTAGGTATCAACGACGAGCAACTGTTCAAACCCTTTAACTTAGGAAAGCTGCCCTAACTGGAGGGATATTCTCAACGTTCTTTAAACATAATTAGCAGTTTGCTGTCAGCTTATTTCGATCTAGGATTCTATAATGGCGGTCTAGAACATTGAATATCTTTAGCACTTTTTATTTCAGGAAGGATGTTAGAAGTTTCAAAATATTTTTTTCTGTCATGAAAGTATGTTCTCTGTGTTAATGATTGATTGCTTGATGAACGGAAAATATATAGATGACTCTGAAATTTGAAGCCGATTGGGGGAAGAGAAATGTCTTTGAAGGCCATCTTTGTTGTTCACTTAAATTCGCTGCAACTCGTTAAAATTTTAATCAAGAATTGGTGCGTTGGAAGATTCCATTTGCCTAAAACTTGATCATCCTTCACACGATTGGACAAAAATGAAGAAGTTTGAAACAAGAGAATTATAATATGATAATGATAAATAATCAGCCAAATGTCCATCATTCGGTATATTTTAAAGTTGGAAATGAACGTGACTGGAAAGGGAAAATTATTGTACAGAGAGGCAAAGAGTGGGTTCTGAGCACGAAATATATGGTCTGAATTATAGCGAGTCCGCAGAGGAAGATGGCGGCCATGAAAGACCATAAAGCCCGAGGACCTCTGAAGTAGGTCTCGATGAAATTAGCCCTCCACTTGTTCCAGGGCTTATTGCAGTACTCGTTGACCTTATTGCAGACGGCGATGAGACTGTTTTTGGGTTCAATTGCTGTGTACTTGGCCAGCAAGTGGAACAGCTCCATGGTTTCCTTGTCGTCCCCCAGGACAGTCAGGACCATGCCCAAGTTGAAAAAGTGCGACGTCACACTCATTGTCGATGATGTAGTCCATGAAGTAGATGTAGGACGTGACCTCGTTCCTGGTCCTGACGTGGAAGCGCTCAAATGCAATGAAGTTGAGGAACATGGACTCAGTTGCTTCTTCCACCACGATCTCGGCGAGGCTCAGGACACCGCCAGCAAAGGAGATGTCCATGAGGCTGCCGGTCTTGCTCTTCTCGAACCGGATCCCATGCTTGATGAGCTCAGTGGCCGACCAGACTAACAGAAGGCCCTCGCACCCCACCTTGTTGAGCTTCGGCTTCTCATGGAGAAGTAGGCTCTTCCTGACAACGTCCAGGACATGCAGGCATTTGCCTTTATTTGCGGTGTCCTTGCTAGCGGAGCAGTAATTGAGGATGAGCTTGCTGATGTATTCGTCATCCTGAGTTGTTGGCGTGAAGTCACTGCGTTTGAATGTGAGATTGTTATCGTATAGGTAGTACTTGAGTAAAAGGAAAAAGAAGAAATTTCCGATAATAGTAATCAAATTCTCGGTTGATCTTGAACCATGCATCCGACAGGATTGGAGCAAGATGTGAGGTCCATTTGTCATCAACAAGATGTACTGTTAGGTGAACATGACAGCAAAATCTAAAAGACTAACCTTCTTGCCATCATTCTCGATGGCAACTAGCCGATCCAGCACTAGCACTGCAGCTGGTTCTCCAGCATCAGCATGTCTGGCCATATGTATGGCATGATGTAAAGCATCCTGCGGGTGTGAAATATGGGGTCATCCGGCTCATAGTCATCCTCCTCCTGTGTCGTGGTCCTCAGGATCTCAAGCATGAGGCAGCCATCAGGGATCATCAGCTTCAGGAACCAGTCCCCTATGCCCTCTCGGCCGACCTCCTTCTACTCCAGGTCCAGTACGTAGTAGCTCTCCCCGTGGTCCCGCGCCACTTGCCTCAGGGACTCGAGGAAGGGATTGAGAGGCTTCTCAGACCGTCTGAGGAATTAGAGAAGTGTGTGGCGGTGCGGAGGTGGATCTTGCCGTGGTGGGAGGGGCCGAAGGAGACAGCCTGCGGGTTGAAGACATTGCGGTTGTGGTCGGGGACGGAGGTCGAGACCTGGTAGATGGACTGCTTCTTCCAGTACCGTCGCTCGTCGGTAGGCATGCACTTGAGGCTCTCGTTGACTTCGACGATCCAGTTGGTCTAGTACGGGTCCCGCTGTGGCATGGTTCCGCAAGTTCCTATTTTCTAGTGGCTTGTGTTCTATTCTTTTAAGCTGAAAGGAGTAAGAGAAATGGTGGGAATATGGAGAGACATGGAGAGAGAGAGATGGGAAGAGTGAAGAGGGTTGGGGGATAAAGTTTTGTGCCAGAGGATTCGAATTGCGTGTACGCAACGCACGTAATTCTCCGATCGTGTGTATGGATTGAATACATGCAATGCCAATTTGGGTACGGACTTTGCATATTTGACGTGACAATAGATTTAGAATAGTACAGTTTTTTTGTTATATTTGATAATCTTTTTTCGTCATATATTCGAGATATTCCCGATTTCTTACTTAAGTCTTATATTTAGTATTCGATACACTTCTTTCATGCATACATTGTATGTAGGAAAAAGAAGAAGAAATTACCACAAATAGTGACGCTACGATGTTATATGTGCACGATTAGCTCATGACAATCATATAACTTCTCGCTATGGCACACAAGACGGGTACCATCTTGTGTGAAACTCAAATACTTCCACTTGGTTTCAAGCATTTATAAGCTCCAATCGAAAAGAGCTCGAATCCATTATGAGCTCCAATAGAGAAGCACTTGGATCCATAATAACTGCTATAATTAGTAAACTCTAAACACAAATATATTGCGAGACAAAGATTTAATTCGAAAGTGACTAATTCCATCACTCAGTCAGATTAATACATCACTTTGATGAATTGGTTACGATATTGATTTCCTCATTGCGGGTCCCTTTTGTCAGGGCAACACATTCAGTTTTAGTAAGCCAACTGGAGGACATTCCCTTCTTGCTCAAAGATCGATTAACAAAAGAATAATAACTGATCAAAAGCAGTTCACTACCTTTTCTCAGAGAAGTATTCTTGTGAAGCTGGGGTGGTATAAGATAAAAACTAAATTCATTAGCGTTAGGGAACACATATCGTGTGTAAGAAGAGGGAAAATGATACAACTTAGGAGAATGACTCATGAGTTGTAAATGTGAGACTAATTAAATGTTGTCCAAATGAAGAAGTGGTTACCTACTTATTGTACTAGGTTAGGTCAATGTTATATTAAAATAAATGTAATTTTACAAGCCTATCATGTGTTATAAATGACTTTGTCCCCCACATTGTTCGTGGAGATTTTAGTACATATGAGATTTTTGGTTGTTGGCGCTATGTCAAGACGGTGTTCCCCCAAAAGAAGCAGAAGGATCTTAAGTGAGGTGTACCTTCGTGCGTTTCACCTTAAAAGCAAAGATTAGCCCCTAACGATTAGTATCGGCTCTCTAAGAAAGAGGAACAATTATGTGCTAATCGACAAAAAGAATTTCATCCTCTGATACTAAAGACTCCTGTCAAACTCTTGGTAAGGAACTTCCGACTAGATCAGGCCAAATTGACAAGTGGTTTATCCACCACTCAGATATACTTGATCATGAGCTGGTGACCGAACGGGCCTAAGAGATTGGAAAAGGCTAGCATAACCGTCCTTTGCAAAGTGACGGTCTCACGGTCAAAGGGAAGCCATAAACATATTTCGAGGAAAACGGGAGACTTCCTCAACCCGTTCCAATTTTTGACCGTACGTTTCCTATTTTTCTTTTCTCCTTTTACTTTTAAGTTTCTTTTTTACAAGCTCAATTGAGAGAAAAAAATCACAAGAGGACCCATGGAATCAATTTTTTTGAATATGAAGAAATAAAAAATAAAATAGCTATTGCAATATGAATAATTACAAGCATCATATTATCATCACTTACTAAAGAGAAATTGTCGATGTCATTATATAGATCTATTAAATTTAAAAGATAAACAAAAAAAAACATCATATTCCATGGTGTCGTGACACTTTCATCACTATCATCTTCGTTTGCATTGTTCATCTCGTCTTCATCACTACCATTATTTTCATTAGTGAAGTTACTTTTAATATGAAGTCCATCCATTTGAATGAAATTAGAAGAAAAACTTAAGCATTATATGTTTAAAATATATAGACACAAAGTAAAATTTGACGACAATGAATACCTCTTGCTTTCTTACAATTAGTAAGTACAATGAATACCTCTTGCTTTATCCATAGTTACGACTTTTTAGATTACAAAATCATACAATAATCGAGAGTTCAAATTATACAAGATAATTACATGCCTATTTTTTATTTATTACGTTATTTTATTTTTTTGGGAACTATAATCTTATTCTTTGGCCAGAGAATAATATCCACTATTTTAAAAGTAGCAACCGAGTTCTTCGTATATTTTTTATTGTTTAAATATTATTACTTTGATTTGTTTCTTTAATGATTCGAGATAATTGGAATCTCGTTTGAATATCTCCTCAACAAATTTGATCATGACCTACTTTGGAAAATGTATTTTTATATAATAAAAAATGGGAAATCTGTTGAGTAATTCTCCAATTTTGAAGATGGAAACTGTGTGGCTGAGGTATGGCCGCTCCTATTCAAAACTAACGGCATGGTTATCTCAGCATTTTCCCTATTTTTATTATATGATAATCATAACTATGGATAAAGGTTCATTAATTCTGCTTCTTGATTGCAAGAAAGTAAGAGATATTCATTGTCGTTCAATTTTAGTTTGTATCTATATATTTTAGACATATAATGCTTAAATTTTTCTTCTAATTTTGTTCAGATGGATAGAGTTCGAATTAAAGGTAACTCCACTAATGAAAATAATGGTAGTGACGAAGATGAGATGAACAATGCAAACGAAGATGATAGTGATGAAAATGTCACGACATCATGGAACATGAAGTTTTTTTTGTTCATCTTTTAAATTTAATAGATCTATATAACGACATTAACAATTTCTCTTTAGTAAGTGATAATAATATGTTGCTTGTAATTATTCATATTGTGGTAGCTATTTTATTATTTTATTTCTTCATATTCAAAAAAATAATAATTCCGTGGGTCTTCTTGTGATTTTGTCTCTTAATTGAGCTTGTAAAAAGGAAACTTAAAAGTAAAAAAGAGAAAAGATAAATAGGAAACATACGGTCAAAAATTGGAACCGGTTGAAGAAGTCTCCCGGTTTCCTCGAAATACGTTTATGGCTTCCCTTTGACCTGAGACCGTCACTTTGCAAAGGACCGTTATGCTAGCCTTTTCCCTGAGAGATTTGCCCATCCTCCGAGTGGATTTGCCTAAAAATGTCCTTTCCTAGAACCGTTTCTGTAAAGCAAATAGAATTATAATAGTTAATCATGGGAAATATGTATGTGGATGTGACGTGGGACCCCCATGACCAAATGTTGCAAGTGATCCAATCCATATGGACTTCGCTCCGAAAGAAAAAAAAAAATCTCCTGCAGCGAGGCATGTTCAAAAGCTTCTAGGCCCAAAGATACACGCATGTGTATAAGCGGTGGAGAATTTTTATATGGGGAATTTTCACGATTTTAGATGGGCCAAAAAATTTCAAAGGGCGGGTATGGCAGAAAGAGAACGACGTCTCCGATGTGTATTTCTTCATCAGTTCAATGTGCACCAGCAAAACAGTGGCGGGACAATGGAGCGTAATGTATGTGGTCGGCTCAGACATGCGGATATAGAGGCGGAAGCCAGTGAAGTAGAGGATATGGACGAGTGAGCTCCCCCATCTTTGATCATGTACGAAGCTCTTCTATTCATAGACTCACTTCCAGGAATTTGTTTTTTATTTTCTAATCCATCCTTGTGCCTTGCTCTCCAGCAAGTTAGCTGTTAGTGGATACGTGACAGTAGAAGGACCTAGTAG
The DNA here is from genome assembly GCA_014182725.1 of Eucalyptus brandiana. Lineage (NCBI taxonomy): Eukaryota > Viridiplantae > Streptophyta > Magnoliopsida > Myrtales > Myrtaceae > Eucalyptus > Eucalyptus brandiana. Next base: position 20,882,178 of record CM024677.1, on the reverse strand, counting down.
GCTAATTTGCAGAACTGTGTTTCACAATTCAATCTTGTTGCGGTGAAAGTTGTGGATTGCGAGTATTCTGAGATTCTGATTTCACCCATTCGAGGGAAATAATTGAGCTTGTATTGCCGAATGCCCTGTTCTCTGTGACTATAAGGGAGCTGCCATTCTGTGAAGGTGAATTTCCTCTTTTTATCGACATTTAAGACATCGGGTAGAATCTGATAGATGAACTACTGGAAAGATTTAACATGAGTTCCTTCGTGAAATCAAATATGTGTATCGATAAAGTTGAATGTTCTGTGGATCGTTGAAGTTAACCAAGTTGCTCACATTTTTCAATCTTCAGATTTTGCAGCTCTTTGGCTTTAGAGAAGGTGGTTGATTTCCCAACCAAACCATGCTGGGAGGTGGAAAAATGTGCCATATGCGCTCACTACAATTGTGCGGCATGCACAGTTTTTAACTGTCATAAAGTGTTGCTAAAAGGTCGTTATTACATTAGGTGGGGAATGGGCATTCTCCACGCTATTACATTACAACCTTATTCCGTTACCGCAACCAAACGGACTGTTAGTGATTTGAATCTGCAATATTTTTTGCCTTATAAGTAAGCACTTTGCGATCATCAACGTTAAAGCTTTCCTGAAACTAATGGTGGGCCTAAGTATCTCACAGGCAAATATACCCTGCTTAAAGGAGGTAGAATGCAACATTTCTTCCCAAGTCTGGCTTTAAAAATACTCAGTTTATGCAGGATTTGAATTCTCCTTACACATGGCATAAAAATTTGTCACACGAGCAAGACATAACATAAAGATTTGCCAAATATACTAAAAGTGGGCTCCATTTGAGCACATGATGATCAATGAATGGAGTAAGTGTGACTCTCGTGAAGATCCAGCTCCACCCAATATTTTCTTGTACTAAATAGATATATGTCATTTTGATTACCTTAATCACTCTAGCCAGCTACTATTAAATCTTAAATTGGGTTGACCCTCCTTTGGTTCCGTAATCAAATTTTCCCCTTCGACCTATATCTCCTTCCTATCTACTTCCTAGCGAGAGTGAAGAGGTTCTAGTCAAGATTCCAACATTTTTAAGACATTTTTGGTGATAAGAAGTATGATAGCTTTTGAACTTTTCTCAGAGCAACTTTTCCTCTATTTTCTTTTCTTTTTAATTTTCCCTTTTCTTTTGACAAAAATCTCTTTCTCTCTCTCCTCCACTATACTTCTTTATGCTCTTCTCCCTAACTTTCTGTTCCCATATACAAAAAGGTTGAAGGAAGTGTGAACTCAAAAGATCACATCGAAATCATGCAAAATTCAAAGCATAATAGAGTATATGCATTGAACTCGACTTAGAATGATTTGTCTCCCATTCATGTTTTACATTACAATGTCCTCTATTTATTATATCGATGAAATAGAGCTTATGGACCACTCTCATTGAATTGAGAAAAACATACTTTCAAAATGCTTCTAGTTAATTGAACAAAATTTTTGCATGTCAAACATTATTGATAAAAAAAATTATATATTCCTTTAAATTTCATTCGGAATAATATTATTTCATAGACAATAATTAAATCAAATCAACGGAAATGTTGTAATCACTCCTCTAGGAAGGATCTAATAGGTTTCACCGTTTGAGGAGTAGTTCAGTCGCCATCACACAGGGGATGTCGTACCCTTCTGTAGCTAGCAGATTACAAAGTTCTTGATTCCCTAACATGTATGTTAATTTTTCCAATAGCTGAAAATTGAGATGATCATTTACCTTAAACAAATGGAGTAAATAACCATGTATGACAAATTTATGAGTAAATGCACTATCTTCTTATACTCCTACTTTTGTCATACATGATATTTTGTGCTTGTCTCTCACGTAATTTGTCGGTACCAAATTAAGTAGTAAGATAATCTTTTGCCTAAAATTTAGAGATTTCATTTACTGAGTTTTGACTCATCCATTTATTTTTAAATACATGTAAGATGGACCTTCCATTGTCGTTGCTTTTTGTAGATCCTATGTACTTTGATTGTGAATATCAAAATATGCTTGTTGTCATAGGCTTAGTTAACATAATTCAATTAAGCTCAAAACCCCCCTTGCTTTAGTACATTAATGCAATATTATACGGGCTTAATTAAAATGCTCTTATACTTATATGAAATTGAATTAATATATATTTTTTTGGGGTTGGGTCGATCCCTAATTTTCTCTGTACAATAAATGTTTAATTGGGTCAGCAAGAGTTAATTACCAATAACAAGCAATTGTTCAAACCCTTCAAACTGGATAACCTGCTCAAATTGGAGACATAATCTTAACATTCCACAGACATAATTAACAATTTTGTTTTGGTTGGATAATTAATAGCTTGTTGTTAGCTTATTTTGATGTAGGATTCTATAATGGCGATTTGGAACCGTTATATCTTTGCTCTTTCTATCTTGGGAAGGATGTTGGAAGTTTAAAAATATTTCTTTCTCAGTATAAAAGTGTGTTTGTTCTTTGTGTTAATGATTGAGTGCTTGACAACCGGAAAATATATAGATGACCTTGAAATTTGAAGCTGATGGGGAAGAGAAATGACTTTGATGGCCAAATTTGTTGTTCACTTAAATTCGTTGAAACCTGCTAAAATTTTAATCAAGAAGAAAATGGTGCAATGGAAGATTTCATTTGCCTAAAACTAGACCATCCTTCACATAATTGGACTGCTGGCATTAGTGGTGTCACTGGTGTGTTCCAATGTGTACACGTATGGTCTAGTTGATGCAGAGGAATGGACAAAGATAGGTCATAAACAAAGTTTAGGGGACAATGTAATTTTTTTTATTATGTATTTGAGATATTCCAGATCTCTTACTTGAGTCTCAAATTTAGTACTTGATGCGCTGTTTTCGTGCATACATCGCATGTAGGAGAAAAAAAAATGTCGCCACAAATAGTGATGGAATGATATTATGTGTGCATGGTTAGCTCATGACAGGTTGTAACCATCTTGTGTGAAACTCAAATACTTCCCCTTATTTCATCCCCCTTGTTTCATATGAAATTGGCCACAAGCATTTATGAGCTCCAATCGAGAAGAGCTCGAATCCATTATAATTGCTTATGATCTCCAATTGAGAAGCTCTCGGATCCAATATAACTACTATAATTAGTGAATTCTAAACACAAATATATTGCAGAACGATGATTAAATCCGAAAGCAACTAATTGCATCACCTGATCAGATTAATACGTCATTTTGATGAATTGGTTAAGCCCTAATTACGCATATTGATGACCTCATTCCGGGTCCCTTTCGCGCAGGCAACACATTTTTAGTCCCAAATAAGCCAATTGGGGGACATTCCTTTCTTGCTCAAAGACCGTTTAAAAAAAAAATGATTAAAGGTAGTTCACTACTTTTGCTTTGAGAAGAATCCTTGTGAAGCTGGGATGAAAAGGATATAAAGTAAATTCATTAGCATTAGGGCACACATATCGTGTGTAAGAAGGAGGGGGGAGGTTGCATTGTGGATTTGACTATAGGTGGCACATAAGATGGGTTTTACACATCTTGTGTGAAACTCAAATGCTTCCACTCATATCAGCCACAAGCATTTGTGAGTTGCAATCGAGAAGCATTTGGATCCATTATAATTTATAACTGCTATAATCAGTAAACTAGGCACAAATATATTGCAGGACGACAATTAAATCCGAAAGTTATTAATTCCATCACCCGATCAGATTGATACGTCATTTGGATGAATTGGTTAAGCCCTAATTACACAGATTGATGACCTCCTTCCGTATCCCTTTCCCAAGGGCAGCACATTCAATTTTAGTCCCAAATAAGCCAACTGGGGGACATTCCTTTCTTGCTCAAAGACTGATTAAAAAACAGAACTGGTTAAAGGCAGTTCACTACTTTTGCTTTGCGAAGAATCATGGTGAAGTTGGGATGAAAAAGATATAAAGTAAATTCATTAGCATTAGGGCACACATATCGTGTGCAAGTAGGGAGAAGAAAAAGGGATAAAATTTAGGTGCATGAGTCCAACGCATTGTGGATTTATCTAGTTTAAGTGTATCTACTACTCATGATTTGTAATTGTGAGACTATTTAAATGTTGTCTGATGAAGAAGTGATTACCTACTTACTGTACTTGATCAAGTCAATGTTACATTTGTTGGAGAAATCTTTCCAGAATATTTTGAAGCTGACAAAATGTTTCTATCAGTCTAAGTCTGGATATTCGGAGACCGACAGTTTAAAGTCTGAAGACTTTATGATCAATCAAGACTCAAGACTCAAGACTCAAGACTCAAGACTCAAGACTATCCTCACCGCGAGTTTTCCAATCCAAAGTGACGAAGGAAATCCAGAACCAAAGTATATGGTTGAGGATTTGATCCTACCCTCGGAGAAGATCCCTTGGTTGGATAAATATTTGGATTCTTTTTGTTCTTATCTAGATCGATTGAAGATCCGATGGTCGACGAAATATTCTTGGAATGTTCTATTCTTGGAAACCAAGATCCCGATTGTATGGGCGAACAGATTGATGGGCTATCGCCGGAGTTCCTTAAATAGCTTGAATGATCTTCGTGATTGATTCCGTCCAACGGGTAGATTGGAGGAATTCCTTTGGTAAGTGCCAACGGCTATGGTGGCATAAAGGAGTATAAAAGGAAGACGTTCTAGTTGTTTTGGAGATGGTGATCGATAGAAAAATTCCAGAGTCTGAAGAACCTTGATTATTAGTCGATACTATTTGAGCGAAATTGTATACAGAGAGTGTTTATACTTAGTGATACCTTGAGCGAGTGTGGTAGATCATCTACACCTAGAAGTCAAGGAAGATCATCGCTGTAACATCTCTTTGTTCATAGTGGAATCCAGCCAATAGGCTGTCAGTGCAGAAGAGTGGACGTAGGCTTGAATCAAGCCGAACCACTATAAACCGCGTGTTCAATTCTCTCTTCTCTTTACTTAGTCTTGCGATTAATTATTAATTGCTGCAAATCCTTCAATTATCTAAGTATTGTGTAATTATCAAGAAAAATCTTTTATACCTATTCACCCCCCCTCTAGGTACTCGTACTAGCTATATCAATTGGTATCAGAGCTCGCGTTCTTACTTTATTTGAAGTGTTTTATTTCAGAGTAAAAGATCCATGGCTAGTATGCTAGCACCAGGGCTGGTGGAAGGGCAAAGCAATACCAGACCACCCTACTTTGATGGAAAGGATTACAACATCTGGAAGAACAAGATGAAAGCTTTCCTACGGTCAAAGGATCCTCTAGAATGGGACGTTGTGGAAAGAGGAATCACTCCTACTGCTGCATCAGTGTCTGAAAGAGGGAAAGAAACTGTTGAGACTAGCGGAATGTCTCAAGAAGAGATAAATAAGAGACAAGCACTCGATGCAAAAGCAATTTACTCTTTATATTGTGCTTTGTCACCAACTGAATATAACAGAATATCTTCTTGTGTTACAGCAAAATAAGTCTGGGATAGATTACATATCACCTATGAAGGGACAGACCGAGTGAAGGAGACCAGAATTAACATTCTCTTTGGTCAATATGAAGCCTTCAAAATGAAACCAGGAGAATCTATAACTGATATGTTTAGTCGTTTTACAGATATTGTCAATGGTCTTGAGAATCAAGGACAAAAAATTTCTGATCCCATGAAGGTGAACAAGTTGCTGCGTGGACTCTCCAAGGATTGGAATCATATAAAGACTTCAATAAGAGAGACGCAAAGAATTATGCCATTATCTGTAGACGAGCTGATTGGAACTCTTCAGTCTTACGAAGTGGAACGAATTAATGAAGACGAAGATCCGAGAGGTAAGAAATCCATTGCATTAAAATCTAATGATGATTCTGATGATACAGATTCTGAAGAAGATCTGGACGATGAAGAGCTTGCTCTTATGATAAGAAGATTCAGAAAGCTTAATAGAAAAGGAAGAAGGTTCAACTCAAAAAAACAAAGTTTTCAAAAACAGCAAACCAAGTTTGTTGATAATGAGGAACCAAATAAAGATGTAGTCGTTTCGAATGTAAGAAAAATGGACACATCGACCCTAACCGTCCTCTTCGAAGAAGAAGAGAGGAAAAGCTGAAAAGTCTCGAAAAGCTCTCAAAGCCGAAACCCGGAGCGATACGAGTGTGAAGAAAGTGATGAGGAATATGCCAACCCGTGTCGATGGCACAATCGAGACTCGACTGGATCGATTCGAGACGGTGAATTTGAGGTGAGTGATTTTAAAATTCCTATCAAAGTCTCTAAATACATTGATGAACTATGTTTTAGTCTTAAGACTTCTCTCAAAAAAATTTCCGAACTAAAAAAGGAAAATTCAGCTCTAAAACAAAAGGAAAACATTTTAGAAGAAAGAGTGAAAAGTTTAGACTTGAATGTTTCTACTCTTAAAGAAAATGAAGATAAACTTTCAAAAGAAAATGCTTTCTTAAAAATTGACTTATCAAATATTTCAAAGAAATTTTTAATAGGGTCTGAAAAACTTGAGAAAGTTCTTTCAGTTCAAAGACCTTACTTCAATAAGTCTGGTTTAGGTATGACAACAGAAACAATCCCTTTGATTGATTTTCCGAAAGTAAAAGAAAGAATTAAGAAAAGACCGTCGAGAGAGGCTTACAAAAATCATTTTAAGAAAGTTTTTGTAAAGTCTGTAGGTCGAAATGCTCTAAGGTGTTCAAAGTGTAACAGTCAAGATCACTTTGAAAAAGAGTGTTCTATGGTTTGGAAGCCTGTTAAAAATGTATGGCCTAATAATGCTTATCATACTAACACCAAAGGACCCAAGAAAATTTGGGTACCAAAGAAAGCTTGAGAATCTCTTTTGAATGCAGGTCTCTGTCAAAAAGAAGGTAAAGTGGTATCTTGACAGCGGATGCTCAAGACACATGACAGGAGACTCAAATTGCTTCATAAAGTTTATTCAAGTAAATGGTGGAAAAGTTTCATTTGGTGGAAATAACAAAGGAAGCATTGTGGGATTTGGAACTCGTGAAAATTGGAAATCTCACAATAAGCAATGTCTCTCTAGTGGATGGACTCAACTACAATCTTCTCAAAGATTAGCCAATTGTGTGATCGGTTTCAAGATCTCCTTTCAAGAAGGCATATGTTCGGAATTAGTAAAGACTCGACTCGTCTTTCATGGGTCGAAGGCATGGAAATATCTACCTCCTTGATGTAAGACCAAATGAAACACAATGCCTAATCTCAATTCAAGATGAAGCGGTCTTATGGCACGAAAGCTTGGCCATGTCAACATGAAGCAATTAGCCAAAATCTCATCAAAGAAGCTTGTTCAAGGTCTACCTAAATTGCCATACCAAAAGTCTCGATTCATGCACACCATGCATTCGGGAAAGCAGGTAAGAAATTCATTTAAGCCAATAAATCATGTCTCTACTAATCATGAACTACGATTTGCTGCATATGGATCTCTTCGGACCAACAAGAACCCGAGCATTGGAGGTAAGAAATATTGTCTAGTAATTGTGGACGATTACTCTCGCTTTACTCGGGTATATTTTCTTGCAAGTAAGTCAGAAACCTTTTCGTACTTTGAGAAGTTTGCTAAAAAGGTTCAAAATGAAAAAGGATGTGCTATTTCAAGTATAAGAACAGATCATGGAAGTGAATTTGAAAATCAAGATTTTACAAAGTTTTGTGATAAATCTGGTTTTAATCATATGTTTTCCTCTCCATATACTCAAGAGCAAAATGGAGTTGTGGAAAGAAAGAATAGATCTCTTCAAGAAATGGCTAGAACTCTTTTAATTGAAAGTAAAATTTCTTCACGATTTTGGGCTGAAGTGTTTCAACAAAGATGCTATATCATCAATAGAGTCTTCCTAAGACCTATTTTAGAAAAAACCCCTATGAATTGTTCAAAGGTAAGAAGCCTATTGTTTCATACTTTCATGTGTTCGGTTGCAAATGCTTTATTTTGAAAAATGCAAATGATCGAGTTGGTAAGTTTGAAGAAAGATCGATGAAGGCATCTTCCTTGGATATTCTACATCAAGCAAGGCCTACGAGTCTATAACAAGAAAAGCCAATCGGTGGAGGAATCAATGAATGTCAAATTCCAAGACTCAATGCAAGATGAATCCAAAGTCGGACTCGGTATGAAGAGTCTAAACTCGCTCCGCACCTTTCAAGGCTTACAACTCAAGAAGCATCTCAGACTCTGGAAGTCCAACATCAAAATGCTCATGAAGATTCAAATAAAGAAAGAGATCATCAACAAGGCAAATCAACCAGTAACTAGAAGCATAAGTCTAGTCATCCCAAAGATCTCATTATCGGTGAAATCAATGAAGGAATCCGCACCAGATCAAAAAGGCATGAAGAATCTAGTGCTGTGGCTCTAATTTCTGAAATTGAACCAAAAAGCATAGAAGAAGCTTTATCTGATGAAAGCTGGATCGAAGTTATGCAAGAAGAACTCAGACAGTTCAACATCAATAATGTCTGGGAATTGACATCTAAACCAAAAGGTAAAACTGTTATTGGAGCCAAATGGGTATTCAGGAACAAGATGAATGAGGATGGAAAAGTCGTACGGAACAAAGCAAGACTCGTGGCCAAAGGATATACGCAAGAAGAAGGAATAGACTATGACGAGACTTACGCACCAGTAGCAAGGTTAGAAGCTATTTGACTATTACTTGCGTTTGCTTGCTATAAAAATTTCAGGTTATTCCAAATGGACGTCAAAAGTGCGTTCCTAAATGGATTCATCCATGAGGAAATTTATGTAGAACAACCACCTGGATTTGAAGACCCAAGGAAGCCAGACTCAGTCTTCAGACTGAAAAAGGCCTTGTATGGTTTAAAGCAAGCACCTCGAGCTTGGTACGACAGACTAAGTAAGTTCCTAATGCAGAATGGTTTTGTCAAAGGTAAAGTAGATACTACTTTATTTATCAAAAAGGAAAACAAAAGCTTTTTATTAGTTCAAATATATGTGGACGATATTATTTTTGGATCTCCTAATGAAAGTCTATGCAAGAAATTTTCTAAGTCTATGCAGGATGAGTTTGAAATGAGTATGATGGGAGAGTTAACATTCTTCCTTGGACTCCAAGTGAAACAAATGAAGGAAGGAACTTTCATTCATCAAGAAAAGTATGCAAATGATCTTGTCAAAAGGTTTGACTGGAAAATGCAAAAAGACCGACATACCAATGTCATGTTCTTTGAAGATAGACAAGGATGAAGAAGGGAAGAAAGTAGATCAAAAGCGTACGGGGAGCATGATCGGTTCACTTCTTTATCTTACCTCTTCTAGACCTGATATTTTGTTGAGTGTTTGCATCTGTGCTAGGTTTCAATTAGATCCTAGAGAATCACATCTCAGTGCCGTGAAACGTATTATCAAATACATTGCCTCATCTTCAAGCATCGGTCTTTGGTATCCAAAGAGGGGAGACTTTAATCTTCTAGGATACTCGACGCAGATCGCCGGTTGCGAGTCGATAGAAAGAGCACTTCCGGAACTTGTCAATTGCTTGGAAATAGGACAAAAGTATCTTGGTTTTCAAGGAAACAAAGTACCGTGGCTCTCTCAACGATAGAAGCGAGTATGTAGCTCTTGAAGAAGCTGCTGTTCGCAAATTCTATGGATAAAACAACAGCTACAAGACTTTGGCATTGAAGACTCATGCACGAAATCGATGTGACAACACCGCGCGATCAATCTCACCAAAAATCCAATCCTTCATTCAAGAGCAAAGCATATTGAGATTCGACATCACTTCATTAGAGATCATATTCAAAATGGAGAAATCTCGATTCAATTTGTTGATTCAAAGAGTCAACTAGCGGATATTTTTACAAAGCCTTTGGAGAAAAATTAATTCGACGTTATCCGATCAAGACTCAACATTTTGAAGCTTGAAGAAGTTAAAGTCTAGAGACTCACCAATCCTTAGACTCTAATCTCTCAGACTCTAAATCCTCAGACTCAGATATTCATGGCTATAGACTGTAAGTTGCTATTTTATCCGGACTCGAAAAGGTACGATTTTTCGTTCAGTTATAATCCGTGTGAAAATCGAAAACTTGTCTTTTCAAAAGGATTAATTTTGGCAGTTATTGATTTTAAAAAGAAGTGTTCGTACACTTTCCTTATGCCGATTGCACTTCCCTTTTCAAAACTGAGTTATATATATATATACAGCTTTTTTTTTTTTTTTCTCAATCTTCAAAACCCTAAAAGGCACTCTTCTCCCGAACCTGTTTCTACTTCTTGTTCATCTTCGAGAAAGTGGTCATTTCTCTTGGGAAAGCAAGTGAAGGAATCTTTCAAACGACAAAGAAGAATGTCTTCTTCGAGGAAATCATCAAGAATTGCAAGCAGGGGACCACAAAGAATGGAGAAGGGACCGACACACTTCGATCTCACCGAGGAGGAAGACTTATCAAGTCGCCGACAAAGTCCGATTCGCTCTCATCCACGTCATTCATCGCCTTCTACCCCACAAAGTGCAAGTCAACATCTGGAGGAAGAGATAATCGAGGATGCCGACCCAGTAAGAGTCCAAAAATCCTCCTTTATCTATAAGCTTTATCTTGCGTTGAAAAGCACCGGTACACCATTGAACTATATAGACGATTTCCTTAAGGACAAGAACTATGGGAATGAGTATCTTTTTTCGCGGAAAATGGAGGAATTAGGAGTTGCTCCGAAAGGAAAAGCGAGAGGATGCACTTGCGAACATTCCAAGTGATCCTCGTGTACCAGACAAAATTTGATTGAAGGGAACGATGATGACAGAATGTTCCTTGAATTTCAACCGAGAATGGGTGTGGCAGCGAAGGTGAAAGGAAATCGGATGGATTTGTTCAAATCCAAGGATCAGGAGAATGTGTATTTCAGACTGTTGAAAAGAGGGGTGATAAACCCTAGAAGTGTCGATTTTGACTTCCTGGACGCCATCAACATGAACTTAAGAGAGAAGTTGAATTTGCTTTAACTTGAGAAATTTTGCTCTGACACTACGGACGGTTACGCACATCTGACCGCTTATTTCTATTCAAATCTCAGCTTTTTGGATGCGAATAGAATTTCATTCAGTGTACGAAACCAAGTCTATGTGGTAGATGTGGATATGGTGGCGGACATAGTTGGAGTTGAACGAGGACGTTATCATCCAATCAAAGTCTCACTGCTCGTACTACTCTTGAACTTGTCAAAGATAGGACACGAGAGAAGAGAATTACCTATTCCAGGATGAATGCCATCAACATTGTGCTTCATAAGATTGTGATCAACTGTCTCAGACCGAAGTCTACATCAAAGACTTCCGTGTCTTATTCTGAAGCAAAGTTGATGTACGCGATCAACTCAGGACGTAAGTTCTCTCTCCCGCACACTATTATCTTCCACATGTACAGAGCAATGTCGAAAGACAAGGGACAATTGCCTTATCCTGGTCTGGTGACCAAGATCTTCAGACACATGAATATTGAACCGCCTCATACACTTTGTGTTCGACCGTGCGATAAGATGGTGGTAGGTTTGAAGATGTTAATAAAGATGCGTCTGCAAGAACTTTCCAAGGCAATGGAGAAATTCAGAGTGAAGTCTCCAGTTCCGTCTGCTTCAAAGAGAAAAGGAAAGGAGGTCATTGGAGCCCCATCGAAAAAGAAGAAAAGAACTCTCATCTTAGAGGATGAAGATGAAGAGGATGAAGATCCCATTATCTGTGCTTTAACAAGAACCATATGTTCTGTGCCTCAACCGATAGAACTTCAGAAGAAACAGAGAGAAGAAGAGGAGCAAGCCAAGATCAGAGAAGAAGAAGAGCAGAGAGAGAAAGAGAAAGAAGCTGGAGAACAAAGAGAAGGAGAGAAAGAAAAGTCTGCAGCTGAATCTGGAGAAAAGGGAAATCAAGATTCAGAAGAGCATGATCATCACTCTTCCCCTTTTGATGTCCTAGAGACAGGGGGAGTTGGCGAGCAAGATAGATCCACACCTCATGCCGCCGATAGTGAAGGTCCAAGACAATCTCCAGTAGACCCAAAAGAAGTTTAGGTTTCTCAATTGCCTGAAGAAGGACACGATACGTCGACTCCAAATCTGCAAAATTATACAGAAGCTCCATCGTTTGCATTTACTCCATCTGAGAAAGCTCATGCAAGTACACAGACGGACAACTCAGCAGATTTTCGTCGTATTCTTGATATCCTTATGGAAATGCGAGGACAGATATATGCTCTAGACTGTGAGATTCAAACCATCAAGAATGCTGGACAAGCGTCTTCGATTACCCTGGAGGACAAAATGAAAGACCTCGCTCTACAACTTCAAGCCAATGCTAAAGGAGAGGAGGTAGCTCAACTCAGGGAAGACTTAAAGAGGCTAGAAGGCATAGTCCAGTTTATGGGAGAATTCCGGATCGTTCGCATTTCCAAGCGGCATTCGATTCCTTTCTCACCTTTTTCATGATGACAAAAATGGGGAGAACCAATTTGAACCAACAACTTTCAACATCTTTTAAACTTTGAATTTGTGGTTATGTTTTTTTTTTTTGTTATGTTTTTGAGTTTGACTTGAGTGAACTTGGGTGTGAATTTGACTGAATTAGCTGTGGATTTACATGCTTGACTGGTTGCATTCATATCAAGTGTTGTTTTATGGTATTACTCATGAAAGACTAACCAATTTTTTGTGGATGCAGAGTCTGGTTGTTTTATTAATCTTTATGAGTTAGCCATATTGCTTGAGAAATGTTTTTGCAGGTCAAAGTTGTTCAAATTTACAAGAAAGTTTTGTCACCATCAAAAAGGGGGAGATTGTTGGAGAAATCTTTCCAGAATATTTTGAAGCTGACAAAACGTTTCTATCAATCTAAGTCTGGATATTCGGAGACCGACAGTTTAAAGTCTGAAGACTTTATGATCACCAGAATCAAGACTCAAGACTCAAGACTCAAGACTCAAGACTCAAGACTATCCTCACTGATAGTCTTTCCAATCCAGTGACGAAGAAAATCCATAACCAAAGTATATGGTTGAGGATTTGATCCTACCCTCTGGAGAAGATCCCTTGGTTGGATAAATATTTCGGATTCTTTTTGTTCTTATCTAGATCGATTGAAGATCCGATGGTCGACGAAATATTCTTGGATTGTTCTATTCTTGGAAACCAAGATCCTGATTGTATGGGCGAACAGGATTGATGGGCTATCGCTAGGTTCCTTAAATAGCTTGAATGATCTTCGTGATTGATTTCGTCCAACGGGTAGATTGGAGGAATTCCTTTGGTAAGTGCCAATGGCTATGGTGGCATAAAGGAGTATAAAAGGAAGACGTTCTAGTTGTTTTAGAGAGGGTGATCGATAGAAAAATTCCAGAGTCCGAAGAACCTTGATTATTAGTCGATATCTTGTTTGAGCGAAATTGTATATAGAGTGTTTATACTTAGTGATACCTTGAGCGAGTGTGGTAGATCATCTACACCTAGAAGTCAAGGAAGATCATCACTGTAACATCTCTTTGTTCATAGTGGAATCCAGCCAATAGGCTGTCAGTGCAGAAGAGTGGACGTAGGCTTGAATCAAGCTGAACCACTATAAACCGCGTGTTCAATTCTCTCTTCCCTTTACTTAGTCTTGCGATTAATTATTAATTGCTGCAAATCCTTCAACTATCTAAGTATTGTGTAATTATCAAGAAAAATCTTTTATACCTATTCACCCCCCTCTAGGTACTCGTACTAGCTATATCAACATTGGCCTGTCGCGACCCGATCTCGCCGCCCCTCGAAATGTATCCAAGGTGGGAAAGGTCGGGTTTAGGGGTACTTGATCTTAAGATCACGAGCTCTCCCAAGCTCGTACCCCGCGTGACAGCGGATTTATTTATATGATCTAGGTATTTAACAACCTAAAAAATAGACCGGAGTCGCCACTAGCCATTTTTGGGGGTCGGCTAGAAACCCAATCGAGGGTCGGGAGTGTTCCCTCGATTCCTACGCAACCAGATATCTAGGTTCGGGGACTTGGGTTACGCTAATATTGCTATTAGCGCCCTTTCGGTACCTAAACAGTATGTTGTGTTTTTCCTAACATGTCAATGCATTTCTTTTTACATTTTCAGGATCGTCAATTCTATACTAAATGATCATGCGTGGTGGATTACTTTCATTCTATTCTATTTCTAAAAATGAAAAGAAAACAATCAATGAAATTGAAATTGCAAGACATGAAGTAAACAATCAAGAAAAGCAGTAAATCTATCATGCAAACCTAAAAGAAAGTATAAAAGAGAAATATATGGATAAAAGAGAGAAAAACCCACAACTCGTCGGGTTTTATACAACAAATGGAGCCCGAGACATATGTCGGGAAAATGGGTATTACATGAAAATGGTCAGAATGGACATCGACCTCCACCATCTTCATGCCTTCTCCATCTTCAAGGTCCTAATCTAAACCTAATCTAAGAAATTTATGACTAGGTGCATACAAGTGGAAGAAACAATCATCACAACTAAGATCAAAGCAATTGGGTTAGAACCCATGTATGATTAGCTCTAAGAAAAAGGCATAGAAATCAAGCACTTTATAAAGAGCAACTTTCATGAATGGAATTTCTTGAGGCGTATCAAGTTCAAGTAAAGTCAAATTCATGGCCGAAAAGCAACAATCGCTAAAGCATGTAAATCAATCATAAGCAAATCGGAGAATGATGCATGATAACTGATTTGTTAAGCCACCTAATCAATGCATGAAAATCATGAAATTTGAACATGACGTAGGGTCAAATGTGAAGAAAAAGTTTGATTTAGACATTTAACCCTATATCCATGTGCAAAAGGCCACACAAATCCACTAACATTGACATGTGACTTGTCATTAGGAGTAAAATGCATGACAATTTAAATTGTTGCATGTCAACTTGAATTCTAAAATTACTTGACCTTAAAAATTCTCAAATTTTAGCATGTAATGGATATGGATATTATGGACAGCTTTCATTGAGAATTTATCCTCAAGATCATTATGTATAAGATCATACAAAATTGGTAGACAGTCAGATTCATAGAGACAAGACAGCACTGCAGGTCAAGACAAATTCAGGCTTCAAAACTTGATCTATAAAAGAAGAAAAGCAGGGCAAACAATGGGCAAATTGGACAAACTAGGCATCGTTAGAAAGCTCAAGGTGTCCTTTACGAATTCCTATTAGGTGACAATTGCAAATTAGGTCTTTTTCTAGCTCAAACAAAGCCATTTGTATAAGTGGTCAGATCAGATCATAACAAGCAGAACACATTAGCAGAGCTCTTTGCAAGAAGCATCAGGCAGGGCAAATGATGGCCAAATCCCACATATAATATGTCTATGGAAAGCTTGAGAAGTCTATTACAAATCTCTAGAAGATATTAAGTCCTAATAACATCACCTACCAGCTCATTTCAAGTGATTTACACAGAAGGTCATCCGAAACAGAGAGCAAGTCAGAACACCAAAATTTTCCAGAAAACTGGTACTAAATGCCGAGCTATTTTCAGGTAGTAAACGACATCGGATCAAAACGTTCTATGGGTCGATGGAAAGATAATCAAACCATCTTCAACCTCCATGAAGATTCCGAACACAGAAAACCACAACAAACAGCTCATATTAAGTCATTTGCACAGAAGGTCATTCAGAACAAATATTTGGCAGATTCTGGACCAGACTTCGGACAGACAAAAACCATATTAAATGAAGTCCGATTAGGGCATTCTATAGCTCATTGAAAAGATAATCGAACCATTTTCAACTTCCATGAAGACTTCGAACGCAGAAAACCACAAAAACCAACTCGTATCAGTTGAAACAGAAAAAGGTCAGATCAGCAAAAGAAATAGAAAATCAGCAAGTAATGCAGGTCACTGAGGAGCGGAATAAAGACATAATGAGTTTCCCAAATGTCTGCAATCACTGATGAAAACTTGAGCAGGACTAATTTGATTTTAATCTAGAACATGTTGTTTTATTTACCTTTCTTTATCAAAACAGGACGTAACAAAACATGTTCAGACGACAAACAAATAGGCACGAAGATCCATATGACTCTCCTCGATCATGGCAAAACTTATTTCATCAATGATTCAGTTTCAGACATGAATCAATTACATCTACCGATCAACGGTCAAAAGACATTCGAAAGCCAATTCTGATCTAACTTGAGCATTTCATCGAGCAGAAAGTAGGCATCTCGGCCATGAGTCCAAAATGCAACAGCCAAATAGGAAAGCACAACCAAACTATCACAACAACAATATTACAGGCTCAGATTACCCAATGAACTTCGATAGTAGGTAAGTTTCTCATAAAAGAAATCGAAACCTCAGTCACTTTTCAACCCAATGAACATCCGGATATGGAAGATGAATTTATGTTCAACGTACCTTGAATGAAGCGGCGAAGGATCGTAAGTTGTCACTACCGTCGACGCTGTCTGAACTCTAAACTCCAAACTCCTCGATCGGTCGTTCGAGCAAGTCAAATCCGGCGCACAAGACAGAGCCGAGAGAAAATGTGCGAGGTCAGAGAGAGAACGGGAGAGAGAACCGGATCCTAAAAACTTAATCATATCAAGAGAGAAAGAGAGGGGAAGAGCTCACCGATCCGGTGAGTCCAATCCGAAGAGAAGATTGGTTAAGCGTCGTTGTCGTCGATGCCACTGCCACCGTCTTCGCCGATGACGACGCGATTGGGCAAACCAGAGAGAATCAGAGAAAGAGAGTCCGAGAGAAGAAACTCCAATCAATCTCAAAGATCTGGCCTCCAATCTTCGATCCCTTGCCAATGGAGGAAAAACCCTAGCCAATCGAACCGTAGAGAGAGAGAACACTCGATCGAGAGAGTCCCTCCCGGAGAGAGTTTCCTTGGAGGAGAGAGAGCAAAAACCCCTCCCAAGGCTTCCTTGATTGCGTGTTATATCTATGGCGATCACCCAGCGGCAACGACGGAGAGCGGGGCGACGGTGACGGAGATGAAGTCGCCGGTCAGGCCGTAGGTAAGCGAGAAGCTACCGGAAAAACTCCTTCGACAACCGCCTCCGTGAAACAGGAAAAAACCGTCCCCGAGCATCCTCTGAGGAGAGAGAGCGAGAGATCCCCGAAGAGAGAGCGAGAGCCTTCTAAAAACAAAAAACCCCCCTTTTACGATCGTCCATGGCCTCCCTTTATATTTTTTTTATATTTTTCATTTTTCTCTCCTTTTCTCTCTTTTTTCCGTTTTCCTTATTGATTGTTTTTTTTCTTTCTTTCTTTCTTTTTCATTTCATTTGTTTTCTTTGTTTTCTTTTTTCTCTTTTTTTCTTTTTTTTTCTTTCATTGATTCCTTTACTTCTTTTTTTTCTTTCTCTCTATTTTTCTTTTTATTTTCATCATTTTTTTATTTTTTTTGGCTCTTTATTTTTTATATTTTTGCAAAATGGATGATTAAAATGTCGACGGAAATTTCGGGTGTCAACATGGCCCCGTTTGGCTAGAAATCGAAAATAAACTTAAAAATAATAAAATAATAAAAAGTGATGAATCTCCAGAAATTATTTTTCTAGGACAATAACAATATTTTCAGCCGCTTAGCTAAAACTTGAAAATAAATTAGAAAATTTCATCGTTCGGTATGGACCTTTGTGCACTCCTTTTAATAATGTTTTGTTTTTATTTTTATTTTTCATTTTTTCTTTACTTTTTTAAATTGAATTTTTAATTACTTTTTATTTTTTCTTTTTATTTTTGCTTTTTCTTTGGCCGATTGCCTGCTACAGGGTTGAGATCGCCAGATTCCAATGAGCTCAAGCCTCACTAGAGGTCATCGAGCCTCGGTGAGCTTGGGTCTAGCCAAATCGTCACATGGTCGAGGCCAATTGGTCCAATGACAAGAATGAGCATGATGATACCGGCGAAGAGGACGATGGTGACGAAGAAGGGATGGATGAGGACGCGGATGAACAAATGAGATCGACTTCCCCTATGCATATTTCTTCGTCAGGTATATGTGCAGCAGGAAAAATTGCAGCGTGACAATGGCTCCTTTGCCTCCGTCGGACGGCTCTCCTTCTGATATAATGGAGTGTAATGTATGTGGTCAGCTCAGGAGGGAGGATGAAGAGGCGGGAGCCGACGGAGAAGAGGATAGCGATGAGTGAGGTCCCCCTATTTGTAATGTGTAAGAAGCTCTTTTCCTCATGGACTCACTTCCGGGAATTTTGTTTTTCTTTCTGATCCATCCTTTGGCCTTGCTGTCTAACCAAGTCAGCTGCTAGTCAATACTTAACAGCAGAGGGAGACCTAGTTGGCTAGCTTGTAGAACTTTGCTTTACAATCCAATCTTCTTTGGGCGAAAGTTGTGGATTGCAAGTATTCTGAGTTTCTAATGTCACCCGTTTTGAAGGAAAAAATTGAGCTTGTAAGGCTGAACGCCATGTTCTCTGTGACTATGGGGGAGCTACTATTCTGTGGAGGTGAATTTTCTTTCTTTATCACAGCGAGGACATCACGTAAAATCTGATGACTGAATTGCAGGGAAGTTTTACGATAAGTTCCTTCTTGAAATCGTGTATGTGTATTGATAAACTGGAATGTTCTGTGGATCCTTGAAGTTAACTAAGTTGCTCCTGTTTTTCAATCTTCAGAGTGTGCAGCTCTTTGACATTAGAAACGGTGGTTGAATCTATTGATAAGAGATTTGATCTGAGGACATGATTTCCCCACCTATGATGTTGGGAGGTGGAAAGACTTGCCATATATGCTTTGATTCAATTTGAAGGCTGTTTGTGGATCTTAAGGGACAGGTCTTTTTCTTTCTTTAGAATCCTTGGGGCCATACTAGCCTGGTTGTGTTTAGACTTATGAGCTGATAAATTTCCATTGCTTCTTCCATAACTAGTTTGACGGCCAAGGATACGTCCGGTGCATGATGCTAGTTTCTCCAATCCGAGCTCAACGATCCCGCCTCATATCCCTAATCTCACTTGTATGAGGAAACATTGATTGGCATTCTATTTGCGTGTCTCGTTCTCGTGTTTTCATTGTCGTGAGCCTGTGTAGAGACTGATTTTGGTCCCGGTAATATGTTTCTCGGCATGTTTGTCGACGGCAAGATGACGGGGTGAGACAGAAGGTACCTCGTCCTTCCGTCTGTCAAAAATGATACTGAAACGGCTACAGGCTTCAAGGAGCCAGCATAAGCTAAAAAAAGGGGCTGTCTCCCATATTATATCTTCTCAAATTTATTGCATAACTCGACGTGGAAACTCAGATCTCATCCCTTTATGTAACCTCGTACTTAATGATTATTATAGGAATTATTAGTAATTTTTTTGGTCGGATGAATTATTTAGTAATTGGAATGGTGAGTATATTAAATGCAATTCATATATTGTAAGTGTTATATAATGAGACCTTTGATTATATATCACACTAATATTCGGGTTATTTAAAATACAGATGGATATAGAAACTATCAATCATCGGTAATTAGATTAATGAGTCTCAATTATAGGGTATGGGCATTGCATATTTATGGCGTTATCACTTAATTACTTTATTAAAAAGAGATAGAGCAAAAGAGTATTTTGGGAATGTTATCTATATTTCTGTGTGATTAAACGTCAAACCATACAAAGGAATAGAAGTAACTCCGTTAATCAAACTAGCAACTTTTATTTATTTGCTAAAGCGATACTTTTCTTAGGTTTCAATGAAGTTTTGTTTCATATATCTATAAAATAAGATGAAAGGAGGGTGGCTTTTGTTTTTTTGGATGTATAGGAGTATAGAATTGAAGCAAATGGGCTTCGATCTTTCTAATCCACTAGCCATTTGTTGCTTTTATTCTTAAATTATCATAGAAGATGATGCACCTAATTAACTTTCTCCTTTTCCCTGAGATCAAAGACAAACCTTTTCCTTTTCATTTTATCACTTTGTTTTTTGTTTTATTGTTTTTTCCTAAATTCCATTTTTCTTAGGTTAATTTGAAGTTTGACGCATAAGTAAGTTTCAACATATAAAAACAAAATTCCACTGTATTTCAATCAATTTGTATCTGAAATATTCAGTTTAGTCAACCTATTTTTCATCATTACTTATTATTTTTATTTTTTTTACATTTACTTATCAAAGTAAATTAAGTACTGCAAGTGGTCGCTACACTTATGGTGTAGGTATGCTTAACAAGATTATCCCAATTATGCCAATTAAATGAAAGAACGATTTCTTCCTATATGTATATGTTTTGACCATTAGAAAGTTAATACACTAACCAATTGACATCATATTATTTTGTTTTGCTATCTTTATTCATCACTTTTCTATGTGCTATCCTCTTTAAATAATTATTTGAGTATTTCAACATTACTAGCACTCTCTATATATCTCAATTTATCTAAGTAGTTTTTTCTCGAAATAAAGTTTATATACAACGCATAAAACTTTCTCAGAATTGGAGATTCTTTCTTTAGAATAAATCATGACCCACAACTTGTCCTCCAAATTTTGAGAAATTCTTCTAGAATCAAGATGAATCTAAATTTACGTAAATAGATGATCTAAAAGCACTAATCCTCACAAAATCAAGCATCTGACTCAGTTTTAGCCAAACTTTTTTCAAAATGGATGTTCTTTCTTTAGAATAAACTATGACCCACAACTTGTGCTAAAAAAATTGTTAAATACTTTTAAAATCAAAAGAATCTAATTATAACTAAAATAAATTATCTAAAAGCGCTAAATCTCACGAGATCAAACATTTAACCTCAATTGTTCCTAAACTTTGTTAGGATTGGATGTTATGCCTTAAGAATATATTAGATTTGTCAAAAAGGGTTATAGATCCATTTCCTAAATCACATTTGATAGGTTGAGCTATTATATGAGCTTGTTAAAGGGAAAAAGTCACAGAAAATCTCAAACTTAGTTTAGCATGATATAATTACCCTAATTTTTTTGACATAAAAAAACCTTAAATTATGCATACTGTGACATATTTATCATGAATTTTTTCTTGTAAAATGAAAAATATCTCAAATTTGAACCTATGTGACCCATTTACTTTTCATTTGCGTTCCATTAGATGACTTTTTAGTTAAAATAATGGTGTTTTTATTTCATTTTAGTCGTGTGGGTGCTTGTCGACACTATTTCCTTATTGATGTCCACGTAAGCAAATTTTTAACTGTTCTCATTGACAAGATTTTGATGGGGGTAAATATATCACACAAGTACAATGTTATGATTTTTATATTACAAAGAAAAAATTAGAGTAAATATGTTAGAGCAGACATAGTTTAAGATTTTTGGTAGTTTTTTCCTTTGTTAAATTTAGAAAGTGAGTTATAAATGGTTTAGAATAGCAAAATCCAATATGAGTGTGGAATGGATTCAGAATTTACCAAAATCCAAGCCACCTCTATGATTCTCTCTAGCCCTCGTTCAATCTTGTTCACTCACTTTACACACTTACTTGAGTTGAACAATATCGTTCGTCTTTCTGACTGTCTATCTCTGCACTCTCATATTGAAGGCCATGTCCAACCAAGCTGGATCCTCCCACGCCCAATCCCCAATTGTTTCTCTTCGCGCGTTTCCGAAGCGATAGAGAAATGGGGGCTGGTCGGGAGGCATTGATTTTGCTGGACCGCGTGATGCAGCTGAAGAAGCTCAACATCGCCGTCGTCTCCATCCGCAACAACGATGGAGTCAGGCTCGGAGGGAGGAGTGTCGGCGTCGGTCGCTCGGGTGGTGAAGGAAAGGTGGGGCTTCGGTGGATGGGCTTACGCGAAATGAATTGCTAGACGCTTAGGACCACACCGGGGACATTGGACGCTTCATTAATTGTCCCGATGGCTCCTCTAGGTAAGTTTGGTTCCTGTTGGGATTCTGATGGTCTTCGGAGATTGCTTTGATTGGGGTGTTTTGGAGGTGTTGAGATTGAAATTCTTGTGATTCGTTCAGTTTGCCCTCGAGTTGTTTGAAGAAATGCCAGTCGGGATTTTCTTGTAGAAATGGTGGATTAGATGGCTTGAGAGGGTATGTTCCAAAAGAGAACCCAATTGTGAGATTGCCACTCTGTGTACGTATGCGATGACCATAATCGGGGTACTCAAGAAATTTATGTTTTGAAGAATAATCAAAATCATTAGCTACAATCGAAATTATATTTATTTTGATTGTGTAGGCATTATTTTTTTCTAATTTAAACAAAATATTGAAATGCAAAGAAAATTAGAAAGAGCAATGCTAATATAAGGAAGAATATGAATCGGATCGAGTACAAGTAATGATCGTTAAATTTATGTTGCATGTAAATATGTCGACATTGGTTAAATAGGTGATTTTGGTTAGAACATTATCGACCGACCCACCTTTTTGATGGCTTTACAATCCATGTACACATATGCCTATTTAAAACCTTTTTGTCAACTAATAGAAAGATACTCCAAATACCTTTACGTAGGTCGAAATTACCTTTTTCAATGGTGCCAAATCATCATTATATTTATGTTATAACTTAAACATATGCAAGAACGAAATGTGCCAATGAAAAATCGAAATGGCTGATGTCTTGGCAAAGCTCTGAATCCAAGCAAACGACACTGGGACCTTTGGAGTGTTAAAAGTTGGCATAAAGGAACATTTAAGTGCCAAAAGTTATGAAAGTGACACTTAAGTGCCAAAATCAAAGCAAAATTGATCATTTAAGTGCTAATTCGGCAAACTTGCTGACGCGGTGGTGATTTTCCAGCGAAGCAAGTACAAAACAATGTCGTTTTGGTACTGATGTGTAAAAAATTAATTAAATTTATTTAAAACTAAATTTATTTAAAACATTTAAATATAAATTAAAAAAATTAAAAAAATTAAAAAAATTAAAAAAAATTTTGAAAAAAAGGAAGGAGGTGGCTGAGGGTTGAGCCCTCGCTGCCTCCCTCTCTTTTTTTTTTTTTTTTTAAATATTTTAAAATATTTTTATATTTGTATTTGTATTTTTAAATATTTTAAATAAATTTAGTTTTAAATTTAATTTATTTTACTATGTCAACACCAAAACGACATCGTTTTTGTATTATTTAGTCACGTCAGCATGTAAAACGACACCGTTTTGCACTTACTTTGTTGGA
Organism: Eucalyptus brandiana; assembly: GCA_014182725.1. Lineage (NCBI taxonomy): Eukaryota > Viridiplantae > Streptophyta > Magnoliopsida > Myrtales > Myrtaceae > Eucalyptus > Eucalyptus brandiana. Next base: position 20,858,998 of record CM024677.1, on the reverse strand, counting down.
AATTGTGCACAGGATTAGCATTTAAGTGATTTATTTTACTCTGATTTTAGCATTTAAGTGTCACTTTTATAACTTTTGACATTTAAATGTCCATTTGTGCTAACTTTTGACATTTGAAGCGATGTTTTACCCCAAGCAAACCCATAAGGATCTTGCATCAAACCCCACACCCGACGACAATCACCCAAGCATTAAAAATCTAATCCTTTCGTACTGAACTATCGTAAATTTATGGCACTCATTACGATAACCGATAAAAGGAAAAAGGTCGACTGACTCGTGCACAATTAATTTGTCACGTCGTTCCAAAGTGGAACCGACATCCTCCGTGTTGAGCGCTCGATCTAAGGAAAACCATAAAAGCCTACAAGAACATGAACAGTTCAAGTTCAAAATTTCGATCCATGCATGCAAATCCTAAACCGGAGCATTTTCACACGCTCGGGAATATGCGACTTTCGGTGGACTTAGGCGTGCTACTTCTTTATTGGCGTGGATAGGGTAGAACGCGTGGACTATTCATGTCCTTGACCGCTGCAAATGTCTATGCCCATTTTCCCTCCGGGGCTTCTACTGGAGGCGTCCTGAGAATAATATTATATGTTTGCTTCGCCTCCCATTTCCCTATTTCAACTACCAAACATTACAATTATCATTTGTCCGACAATGTCGCGAAATTGATAACTCTTCTAATGGTGGCCGAACTCAATCGGAATTTGGAAGACAATGGGAAGCTTGATACCCAGCTATTGCTGCTCCTCCGGAAGGACACTCCCGACCGCTGAATATTCATTAAAGCAACTAATCCCATCTTTTCAAAATGTGGTTCATTTGCACTTCATACGGAAAATATGAGTTTTGTTCATTAAGGCCAGAGAACCGCAGTTTTAACCTAGTTTCGGGGTTTTTCCGGCAGTGAATCTCGTTTGTTCCTTTTATATCGGGAAGGATGTTGGGAGTTTCGAAAAATTTCTTATTTAGGCATAAAAGTATGTTTATTCTTTGATGGTAATTGATGGATTTATTAGATGGGCTTAAGGCCCATCCGCTCAAGTTGGGCCCAAAAGGGCCCGGCCCACGGGAATAAGGCCCGTGGAGGGGGAAGGTATAAAAGGGAGGAGAGAGAGAGAGAAGACAACGTTTTTTTGCAATTCAATGTACGCTTCCTCTCTCCCGCGCATTCTCTCCCTCCAAGAACGCTTACGGCGTCCCGTCTTCCTTTCAAGGCAAATTGGCATCATCGGATCAGAATTTCTTCCTCTTCTTCAGCGTTGGTGTTTAATCGTGGCTAACAAGGTACGCTCGAATCCGTGGTGTGCTTTACGATCGGTGATGCGTGTTTTCCCGGGCTTCGTCTTCCGCATTGATTTAGGGGTTCGATTCGGTGTCGAATCCGGTTTTCGGGGATCCGTTATTCCCAACATTGGTATAAGAGCCCTAGTTCACGTTTTCCCGATCAATTTGATGTTTTTGATTGAATTTTCGCGAAGAAATTCTCGGCCGTACGGATCGGGGCAAAAATCCCGACACCCGAGCGCTGTTCGGCCATTTTTCTGAGTTTTCGTAAGTCGAAAACGAATTCTGAAGGTATTGGGTGAAAGGCGACGTCGAGACGAGTCCGGGGACAGGTCGTACACCGCCGGGAGACGCCGCACGCGCCCACACGCGCGGTCGGAAGGCGCTGCGCGTGGGCGCGACGCGCCCGGAGGCGCTGGCTTCGTTAGCGCGTGTGCCACACGTGCCGGTCGGCGAACCAGCACGTGCGCGCTGAGAGTGCTAGTATGAACAAAATAAAGGAGTTAGGGAAGAGAATAAAAACACAGAAATTATAGTGGTTCGGCTTAATCCAAGCCTACGTCCACTCTCCCACGCTAATGACCTTCTTGGCTGGATTCCACTATGCAATCAACAAGAGATTACAACTTCGAGTGCAAACACTTAGTAGTAGATCACACTATCTCACTAAGTCACTCTTTTGGTATTTCTCTCACGATCACAAACGTTTAAGCTCTCCAAAGACAAGTTGATGATCGAAGGTCGCTCAGACTTTGGAATTATAAATTCTACGCTCCGTCTCTTACTTGCTCATCGGTCCATGATCTCCTTAAATACTCCTCCACTTCCAAACTAGCCGTTGGACAGCATCCCGGAGAATCGTCTTCCAATATACCCATTGGACAGCTACGTATCTAGAAGATTTGGTAGCCGTTGAGTGACAAAGGTAAAATCCCAAATTGATTCCGATCGCCCATACAAACGAAATCTTGGTTTCCATAAGTAAAGCTTCTTCGTATAGAAAGTTCTTGTCTTCAATCAAATCAATCTTGATGTGGAATCCAAACCGGATCACTAGCCGTTGTATGATTGGGCTTGAGTTATGATTCATCGTAATCCTGGATGTAAAGTCCGAGTCATAGACTTTACAATCCGGGTCTTTAGACTTTAAGTCTTGAGTCGACGGTCTTGGACTTTGAGTCTTGAGTCGACGAGTCTTGAGACTTTGACACGAAGTCTGGAAATCTTGAGAATATACTTCGGACATGTGTTACGTTCGATCTTCCTACTGTCTTGAGACTTTGACAATATCCTTTACATGTTCTATTATCCGCATGGTCTATTACTTAACCATTAAACATGTTAGTAGCCTTTGATTTATTTTGTCATCTTCAAAACATCATAAGGGATTTCTCTAACACGCGCCGCCGCCGGCGAACCGGCACGCGCCGGTCCGCGGACCGACGCGTGCTGACATCACGAGATGACGTCATCGTGACGTCATCCAACGATCGGCAACCGTTCGGATGACGTCACCGATGACGTCATCGACGACGACGTTTCGCCGGGCGGTAACCGGCCGACGACCCGACCCGATCGGCGACCCGACCCGACCCGCGGACGCAGGCACGCGCGTGGCACGTGCCGACGCGTCGCGTGACGTGGCCCCGCACGCGCGAAGCACGTGCGGTCGGTCCGCGCGAGCGGTCCGTCCGGCCGACCGGCCGGCCGGTCCGTCCGACCGGTTCGACCGTCGCGACCGGTCCGACCCGCGCGCCCGTTGACCGTTGACCCGTTGACCCGTTGACCGTTGACTGACCGTGACCGTTGATTGACCGTTGACTGACCGTTGACTGACCGTTGACCGTTGACTGACCGTTGACCGTTGACCCGAAAAAAAAAAAAAAAAAAAAAAAAAAGGAATTTTGTTTCTTTTTCAGTCATGCCTATGTGGGTTATAAGTAATCCATTTTTTATTCTGCATTTGTTGCATGAATTTTGGAAAATTATGTATTTTCCCTTATGTTTATTATGGATTATAAGTGATCCAATTTTAGTTCTGCATTTGTTGCAGGAACTATAATGAGTTTTGCACAGATACCGCAAGCCCGAGAAGGGACGAGGGAAATGCAAGACTTAAAAGGCTGATGTCGGATTTAGCTAATTATCAGTGGCATGACGGTGATTTAGTATCACATGTGATCAAGGTCAATCAGATGATACAGGAAATCATCTGGAATGGTTATCTTATGCCGGACTTTGAGAATGTGCCGGCTTTGATAAACACTCTTCCACCTGAATGGCAAGCAGTGTTTGATCGGCTATGGGAGGTCAACGTGGTCCCGGATTATAGGAAGCTAGTGGAAGCTTTTGTAAGAGAGTACTATAGGATTGAGTTGGCCAAAACTTCAACCCTTAGATTGAGCGCCACATGGCGCCGAGTGAATGCGCCTTGGTGGCGACATGAAAACTCTCCAAAAGTTTTTCCGTGGTTGGCAAATGTGCCTTGTTTTCTCGAGATGTTTTGAATGACGATTAGAATGGACATTCCCTATTTATCCCTTGGATTAATTTGAGATGTTTTTTGATGTCAATATCTCTTTCCATGTTGATATTTTTTCCCCGTATATATATTGCTTAGTGTAATGTATAGTTGTATTATGTGAAAGCATTGTTATTTTATTAGATATTAGATTTTATTTGCTTTTGTTATTCTTTGGTTCTTTGTGGGTAATTAGCTGTGGGTAGTTTTAGAAGCTTTTGTAGCTTCATAGAATTGATTTTGCATATGACAATCATATTAATGATAGTTTTGAGTTAGGATTTTTTGGAGGATGATTGGAAACATAGTGACCTTTTGATTCTGAAGCCTTACTTGAAATTATTTATTAATATGATGGGTCTATGCAAATAGGGATGCATAAATTATAGGCATTAATTATTCGTGCATGGATGTCGATGTGTTCGAACGATGGTTCAAAGAACTAAGAACGTGATTGCGATATGAACGGTAACAATTGTGAAATATTGAATAAGAAGATTCAATATGTGCTGGAAAAGCAAGAAGCACTAGAAGCTCTTGACCATGTTATGGAAGATCTTAAGGATGCCATGCGCCACCTTGAGCTAGTAAAGGACCGCCTAACGGCATTTGAGCCGAAAACGGATATTTGCAATGCTTTGGTTCTAGCTCGAAAGGGCTTTGTGCTCTAAGCGCAAATGTATTGATTCGTTCAATATGTGGGAATGCAAAGGACCAAGTCCTTATTGCAAGAAATCAAGAGTTAACCAATACAAGAGAGGAAAACGTCCTCAAGTGAAGAAAATGTCAAGGGTGAGGTGTTACAATTGTGACAAGAAATGTCACTATGCTTGCAAGCTGTTGTGAGTCAAAAAAAAAAAAAAAAAAAAAAAAGGTCAACACCTCTTGTACATTTGAGAACTTTACTTATGTGTCAAGTTCAATATTATTGGCTGAATCCAATCCTTTGTGGACTGTAGATTCAGAAACGACAGACCATAGAGGGAAGGATAGAGAATCCTTCGTGGAATTTCGACGAGTACCAACTGGAACTGAGTGGATCCATATGGGAAACAACTCTAGAGCTGATGTAAAGGAATTGGCACCGGCCAATTGAACATGAGTGGTGGACGCACCTTTGATGTTCTATATGCTTTGGAGATTCGTTGAAATTTAGTGTCTGTCTTAGCGTTGGTTAAGCTTGGTTTTGGTATGAACTTCCATAATAAAGGTGTAGATTTGTGTTTAGATACAAACTACTATGGTTGTGGTCACTTTTGAATGGTTTTATTGTACTAAATATTGACTGTGATGATGTCAATATGTTATTCCCTTGTTTCACGTCTTCTACCTTATATGATAATGATGTGAATATGGTGACATGCTAGACTTGGTCATATGGGCCAACAATATATGAATAGACTAGCCAAAGAGGGCTTGTTGGGCAATATTGAAAAAGTCGATTTGTCCATAAGTGAGCATTGCCTAGTAGGGAAAATAACAATGAAACCATTTAGAAAAAGATAAAAGAGCTGAATTTCCTCTGCATTTAATCCATTTGGACGTCTGTGGTTCAATGAATGTGAGAGGAAGGCAAGGGGCTGTTTATTTCATCACTTTTTTATAGATGATTATACTGAGTCGGATATGTCTATTTGATTTCTCATGAATCGAAGCATAAGTTGTTTGAAGGTTTATGAACCTGGCAGAAAATCAATTAGACAAGAAAATAAAGGTATTTAGATCCGATTGAGGTTGAGAATTTTTATCTGATAAGTTCAGAAAATTATGTGATGAAAAATGAATGAAAGACAGTTGTCTATTCCGTATACTCCTCAACAAAATGGTGTTGTGGAAAGAAGAAACAGAACCCTACTGGAAATGGTTAGGTCCATGATGGCGCATGCTAACTTACCTATCACTCTTTGGAGTGATGCGTTGTTAATCTCGCCAATATACTTAACCGGATGCCTTCCAAATCAATTATTTCCACTTCATATGAGTTATGGACGGTTAGAAAACCGGACTTAAGTTTTCTTAAGCCATGGGGTTGTGCTGCCTATATTCATGAGTCCTCTCACAAGTTTGGGAAATTGGGTCCCAAAGGAAATAAGAGTATTTTCATGAGATACCTGCGAACACTCGAAATGGTATGTGTTCATAGGTGAGCGGGAAAGTGGGAGTATAACGAATTTGAATCACGAGATGTCACATTCTTAGTGGATGAATTTCCTAAGAAGGGCGAAATAAGGGAAGATTGTTCCCTATTTGAAATCTTGGATCAAGATAATGATGTCAGTAGAGTTCGTCCAAGTGGGAGAAATATGAGATGTGATGAATTGAATTCAACTCATTCTCAATTGCAACCACGATGTGACAATATCATCATTACCTAATCCAAGTGGGAGCATGATGGGGAATGATGTGCTAAGTGAACAATCTCCCATACGGTGAACAAGTCGCCAAAGTATTCCCCGTCAATGTTTTGACATTGAAAGGGAAGCTTTTATGGTTGCTCCACAAGATGAGGATGAGCCAAGAAATATTAATAAGGCTCTAAATTGCCCTAATAAGGAAAAATGGATTCATGCAATGAAAGAGGAAATGGAGTCAGTGAAGTCAAACCATGTTTGGGAACTGGTTGATTTTCCAAAAGGACGCAGAGCTATTGGGAACAACTAGGTTCTCAAAATAAAGCGAAAGGCTGATGGCTCGATAGAAAGGCATAAGGCTCGCCTTGTGGCGAAGGGGTATAATCAACAGGAAGAAATTGATTATGAAGAATATGGGTGAGGCTGCATACATTCTTGAAGTTAAGATTTCAAGAGATCGTTCGAAGAGATCGTTGTCTCTTTCGCAAGAAACCTATATAAATAAGGTTCTTGAACGATTTCGTATGCAAGACTCGTAAACCCATAGACACTCCTATTGCAAAAGGTGAAGGATTGAGCCAGAGGCGTGTCTAGGGACTCCACAAGAGAAGGAATAAAGGAAACATGTTCCTTATGCTAGTGCTTGTTGGAAGCTTGATATACACTATGATGTGTACAAGACTCGGCATATGTTTTGCGGTTGGAATGGTGAGTAGATACCAATCCAATCCAGTCCAAGACAATGGAAAGCCGTTAAGAGAATACCGAGGTATCTAAAGGGGACTGCTGATTATACGATGAGTTATAAAGGAAAGGATCTGCGACTCTAAGGCTATCCTGATTCTGATTGGGGAGGAGATTTAAATGAAAGGAAATCTACTTCTGGGTTTGTTTTTCTTACCGAATAATGGCACCATATGTTGGAGCTGTAAGAAACAAATGTGTATAGCCTTGTCCACGATGGAAATTGAGTTCGTGGCATTATCAGCAGTAGTATAAGAAGATGTTTGGCTTTAGAGATTTTTTGGATTGTTTAGGTGTTATTGGAAGTCTGCAGATTTGTTATTTGTTAAGCGTGATAGCCAAGCAGCGAAAGCGTACACCAAAGATCCAAAATATCATGGCAAGACCAAACATATAGATACCAAGTATAATTTTGTAAAGGATATGGTTGCACGAAAGGACGTGAACTTAGAGTACATACTACGCATAGAATGGTAGCAGATCCTATGAAAAAGCCAATACCCGAGAGATGTGTTTTGTGGCCATATGAAATCTCTAGGGTTGCGTAGAGGCTAATGTACTTGAATATTGTAATTTCCCTAAGTGTTCACATTTGATGAATTCGTGTTTTCATCATTAATGCTTATGAATTTTTGTTTGATCTTTATGCATCTTAATGCTCGGTGCATTATTTTAAGTTGAGAAGTATGTCGGACAGATATAAGATTAGCCCACTCACACGGGTAATCGCCTCGTTTCTTGTGTGATAAATAGAGATGAGACTGTTTTTAAGCTTATTATCTAGGTGATAATCGAGAGCTCAAGCTTAAAACACGTATGTCGCCTTAAGCGAGTGTTAAGATGAGGACATAATACTTACTATGTCCGAAAGTAAAATACCCCACATATTTTACCTTATCCGTCTAAGATGCCAGATGTGAGTTCTGATGAATTTTGTGAATGAGTAGATACGTGAACTCAAGTTAGACATTGGGTATGTCTGAACTATCATCTGTACGGTATTGAAGGTGTAGACATACGCTCTATGGGAAAGGAGTTAATACCGTAATACGTATTTCATACTACGTATGCATGAGACGACCAATAAGAGTGGCAAAAAGTTTGATCTCAACTTTTATGACGTGTGAGACTCTTGAGGAAAAGAGTTCCTCAATTTTTTAGTCCCCTCATGACTCTTACTTATTCTCAAGATTTCTATTTAGTGTTTGCTATCTTAGGATGTTGCCAATGGTCATGAGTGATTCGATCTAATGGGGCATTTCTAGAAAAGCAGTGGGACTGAAATTGAGAGTTTGAAGGAAAGAGGAAGATCGATTTTGGAGAATCACATTGTAGTTTTGTATTCACCGGTTAACCAATTATGACTGTCTTTGTGATAATCATAATTGTGAATACAATATATATATATCATTGTTTTAAAAGAGATCAAGAGAGATATAAATGTGATCGATCGATCTAGGTACGCATACTAAATCTACTCGGGATGTGATGCCCATTATGAGCTGCTATATATTCCTAACGAGATGTATGGCAATGAGCTCTCAAAGTATCTTTGGTCGCACGGATTATTCACCGGTATGAATGTTGAAGAGAGGAAAAGAGGATTCTGTTCGGCCCACCATGTTAAGCGAGAGTCTATGCTGGATTTTTCTCTGATGGGATGAGTAAGGCCTGTCCGCCCATGTTGGTTTTGCACCACCATGTGCGAGTGGGAGATGATGGATTTATTAGATGGGCTTAAGGCCCATCCGCTCAAGTTGGGCCCAAAAGGGCCCGGCCCACGGGAATAAGGCCCGTGGAGGGGGAAGGTATAAAAGGGAGGAGAGAGAGAGAGAAGACAACGTTTTTTTGCAATTCAACGTACGCTTCCTCTCTCCCGCGCATTCTCTCCCTCCAAGAACGCTTACGGCGTCCCGTCTTCCTTTCAAGGCAAATTGGCATCATCGGATTAGAATTTCTTCCTCTTCTTCAGCGTTGGTGTTTAATCTGTGGCTAACAAGGTACGCTCGAATCCGTGGTGTGCTTTACGATCGGTGATGCGTGTTTTCCCGGGCTTCGTCTTCCGCATTGATTTAGGGGTTCGATTCGGTGTCGAATCCGGTTTTCGGGGATCCGTTATTCCCAACAGTAATGATTGATTGCTTGGCGACTGGAAAACATATTTGACTATTGAAGCCGATGGGGACTAGATGACTTTTTTTTTTTTTTTTGGTCAATTACTAGGAGCGTGTTTGGTAACGTTTCTGTTCTTTTTTTGTTCCTGGGAACAGAAACAAAAAAAAGTGTTTCTATTCCGGGGAACAATTTTTGAACAAAAGAATGTGTTTGGTAACGTTTGGTCCGGGAATAAAAAATGAACGAGAAACACGTTTGGTAAATTTTATTCTTTTTTTGTTTCTTTTAATTTTTTAAACATTTTTATTTTATTTTTCATGTTTTCCTTTCTTTTTTATTTTTTCTTTTTTCGGCCGGTCACCGGCCTCCGGCGACCGGCCGACGGGGCCAGCAGCCTCGCCCAGCCACGGCGAGGCTTGCCGGCCCTCGGCGAGGCCGAGCCTCGCCGTGGTTGGGCGAGGCTCGGCCTCGCCTTGGCGGGCGAGCTTGGGCTCGGCCGGTCGGGCGAGGCCGAGCGTCGCCGGCCCCGGCGAGGCCGAGCCTCGCCATGGCCGGGCGAGCTCGAGCTCGCCAGATCCGGCGAGGCCGAGCCTCGCCGAGGGCGGCGACGCTCGGCCTCGCCGGATCCGGGCGAGCCCGAGCTCGCCCGGCCCAAGGCGAGGCTCGGCCTCGCCCGCGCCGGCGACGCCGAGCCTCGCCGGGGGGCGGCGACGCTCGGCCTCGCCGGATCTAGGCGAGGCCGAGCCTCGACGGCCGGTCGCCGGCCATGGCCGAGGCGGCGACCGGCGAAAGAAAAAAAAGAAGAAAAAAAGAAGAAAAGAAGAAGAAGAGAAGAAGAAGAGAGAGAAGAAACATTTCTTCGTTTTTTTTTTCTGGAGCAAGAAACAACAATTTTTTGTTTCTTTTTTTGTTCTTATTTCGTTCAGAAACAAAAAAAAAAAAAAAACAAAACGCAACCAAACGCGTTTCGTTTTTTTTTTTTTTTGTTCCCGGGAACACTTTCCGTACAGAAGTGTTCCGGAAACACTTTTTTGGAGTGTTTCCATGCACACCCTAGATGACTTTGAAGTACATAATTTTTGTTCCCTTAAATTCGGGGCAACTTCTAAAAGGTTTGTTATTTACTTAGCAGAGGGACAAGGAAGGAGATTAGTGTATCATGAAAATGTATAGTGCGAGGGATTCGTGGAGCTGTAGTTGAACTTTGCATGAATGAACGAGCATGGAGCCTTTTTATAGTCCTTCATATTTGACTCTTCAGCAAAGAATCTGTGTCACAAATAGAGACATTTGCTTCATCTTACATGTTTGACAGTTTTTTAGCCATTACTTTTAACTACCACCAACAAAGCTAGAACCACAAACTTCAACTATTCGCTATAGATCTAGAAACAAGTAGGATTTTGGCTTTTTCTGGATTCATGGACCACAATTCAACAAAATTTAATCAAAAAGAAAACATTGCAACGGAAGGTTACATTTGCCTAAAACTTGATCATCCTTCAGATTACCTATCCATCCAAATTGAACAAAAATGAAGAAGACTGAAATAAGAGAATCATCATCTCATAATGATATATAAACAGCCAAATGTCCATCGTTCATAACATTTATAGAGGGAAATAAGCACAACTGAAAACAGGAGGAAAACCATTCATGACAACAACCAACAACCGATCAACAGATAACTATCGAGCATCAGACATTAGGAGAAAAACCCAAAGATGAAAAAAGGAAATTATTATGCAGAGGCAACGGGAGGTTTCAATAGTAGCTGAGCAACGCATATACGGTCTGAATTATGGCGAGCATGAAGAGGAAGATGGCGGCGGTGAGAGACAATATAGTCCAAGGATTCTTGAAGTAGGTGCGGTTGCAATAAGCCCTCCATCTGTTCCGGCGCTTATTGCAGTACTCACTCATGTCCTTTTGCACGGCCTCGAGGCTATTGTTAAATACGAGCGTCACTTCCTTGCATAGTGAGTTGAATAGCTCCGCAACTGCTTTGTTGCTCCCGATGGCATTCTGAATGATGCCATGGGTGTGGAGCAGCGCGACATCCTGCTCGTCGTTGATGATGTTGTCCATGAAGATGACAAAGGACGTGACCTCTGTCCCAGCCCCGCTGTGCAAGCGCTCGAACGTCATGACGTTGAGGAACATGGACTTGACGGTGTCATCCACCGTGATAACGGGGAGCTTCAGGACCCCTCCGGCAAAGGAGATCTCCTTGAGACTGAAGGTCTTGTTCTTGTCGAACCGGATCCCGGCCTCATGGAGCTCGGTGGCCGACCGGATTATCTCCTTATTTTGGACATTCTCGGTCTTCTTCGGCAGGCACTTCCTGAAGACGTCCACGACATGCCCCATCCCCATGATGCCCGTGTCGACGGAGCTTTCGTCACCCTGCGTAGTTGGAGTAAAGTCAATGCATTGAGTACGAGATTGTTGTTGTTGTCAATACTGCTTGCTTAAAGGGGAAAAAAAAAAGAAAAAAGAATTATCACCTCGCCAGCCTCACGTCCCATCAGCAGGCCTTTCCTGAAGACGTCCAAGACATGCAGGCATGGGCCCAACCCCGTGAACTCTTGTTTTTCAGTGGGGAAGTAGAACTTTCGGATGAGCTCGTTGACCTCATTCTGCGTTGTTGGAGTAAATTCAGTGCATCGAATACGAGAGTGTTGTTGTGTCGACACGACTCGCATAAAAGGGGAGAAAAAGGAGTCTCCGATTGAGGTGCTAGATTTAATAACGAAATTGTTAATTGATCTCGAACCAAGACGTGAGGTCCATTTGAGATCATCAAGATGTACTGTTAGGTGAACATAGCATGGCGGTTTGCGTGCTTGCAATAACCTCTCTAACTACGGAGTGAAATCTAAGAAACTAACCACCGCGTCGCCATAGTTCTCAAAGGCAACCAGCTGATACAGCAGTGGCATCGGCAGCTGATTCTCCAGCAGCAGCATGTCCCGTCTTATTTATGGCGTCATGTACACCAGCCAGTGGGTGCTGAAGATAAGGTCATCCTGCTCATTGTTATTTCTTTCCTCTATCGCGTGGTCGTTCTTCTCCTTCTCTATCGCGGCGGCCCAGGCCCTCATGATCTTGAGCATGAAGCAGCCGTCCCTGATCATCAGCTTCAGGAACTCGCTCCCCTCCTTCAACTCGGGGTTCAGCGCATCATAGCTCTCCTTGAGTTTTGGCAGAATAGGCCCCAACGGATCGAGGGACTCAACCCAGTTGACGAAGTGGTCGAACGCGCGGTCCTTGTGTTTCTCCATTGGGGAGAGGTGGTCCTCGCCATGGTGGTAGGGGCCGAAAGAGACAACGTGCGGCTGGTAGTCCTCGGGGTTGAGTTTGGTGATTAAGGCGGGAACCCTATAGATGCACGGATTCTTCCAATACTGTGGCTCCAGCTCCGGCTGCCACTTCGGACGGGCTTGCAAGATAAACGCCTGTGAATAAGTTTCAATATCATTAGTTTCTGTTCTGCCCGAGAGAAGAGGAGAATCCATGGAGAGAGAGCGTGTGGGAAGAGCGTTTGAAGTTTGGGGTAGTCCAAGACCAATATTGGCGATGTATATATAATATAAGTAGAGGTGTCAAGACGGATCTTTCACCCACTTCTTAACTCATAAAATGAATTGGGTCATACTGGTCAGTCAAATTTTAATAAATGGATTATTATGAATTTGAGCCCTAAAGTCGAATTAAAAATGGATTTTAAATGAGTTTCACCCTAAGCACGAAACTACAGTTCACCACAAAACGGGGCCGAATCTGACCCCCTTCCTCTCGCTCCAGCAATAAGGGAAGGGGGCAGACGATCTGAGAACGTGACAAGTCTGGGCGCGCCCTCCTCCCACGTGTGAAGAGTCTTCGAGTCTCCAGGACAAAAATTGTCGTTTATTCTTACTACCTGTTAGGAACAAACCCAATATAGATAGTGTTTCGTGAATTATCTGTACAAAAGTCCGAGCTCACAAAATGCACACAAACATCATAAATCAAATAAAATACGAGCCAAAAATCGTAACCGTGAACATATAGAGGAATTTTCGCTGCCAATAGTCTGTGAATTTGATGTACGCTAATCGACATGCATGTACACACTCCTTAAAAAGTAAGCCAATCAAGGGTCATGAAGTGCCGTAGTTCAGAACTTAGAATCCAATCAATTTGATGTTATCAATCAATGCAGGACAATTGGGCGCCAAATCCATCACATTCATATTTTTCACGCAACATTGCTGTGATAGTTTATGAGTATGATTGATTTTGAAAATCAGTAATAAATGCTTTGGGCTTGGTATAAGTCCACAGAGATGGTCCATTTTTCAAAGACAACAATAATTTAAGGCAAAAAAAAGAAGAAGAAGCTAAAATAGATCTTGGATTGGGTATGGATGTTAAATTGGTATTTTATAAAACTAGGTCAAAACGGATTAAATAGGTCAATTTTAAATGGACAGTTTTCAACTCAACCCCCACATTTTGACGGGCCTAAGTATAAGTCACTTTTTGTGCACAAGGTAAAGAGAAAATGTGATTAAGCATGTCCAATGGAAGCCATAGTAAATGAATTGCATGCATGTGAAGCACGGCATCTGACGACTGTGTCAGAGCCTTTGAATTTGATGAGTCTCACAAGTGTTTGCCTAAATTAGAAGGGTTGTTTGAAATGAGTACATGCAATGCCGATTAAGGTATGAACTTCGCAAATTTGATATTTGATGCGACACTAGTTTTGTAATAGTATATATATTTTAATTTGGTAATCATTTTTACCTTGCATGTTTGGGATACGTTGGATTTCTTAGTTGAGGTCTCATTCTTAGTACTCAATGCTCCTCTCCCGTATATATATCGCCCGTAGGGAAAAAAATTTCACAATGAGTAATATCCCAATAATTACAATATACGATTCGCTCATAACAACCATATAACTTCTCATAAATTAAGTTCAGCCAGTACACATGATGAGTTGTAATCATCTTGTGTGAAATTCAATAATGTCCACCTATTCTATATGGAGAAAAATTACTTAAGCAAAAATTATATATTCACCCAAGCATGATTGACTATGAGCAATTATGAGCTTCAATCAAGAGCTTTCTTAAAAGATATCTCGAGTTTGAGCTTGTATATGATACTCGATCTAAATTGGATGAGGTGGACTAGAATTCTTGATTGAATACCTATTGGAGTCGATCCGTAGGAGTTCAACCAAGATGAGGGTTGTTACTTTACTTTATCTAATATCTTTGGAGTGGTGGCAATTATGTAAATATCCAAGATTCATCAATCAAGAAATATTTAAGCTTGTGAGCGATTGTTACTCTGTAATTGTCAGATTGATTAGTGGATTATTCACCGTTTACTCTCTTAATCGAACCACATAAATATCCAGTATTTTTTTATTGTTCTTTATTTATTTATTAGATAAATTCATATTGATTTGATCGTAAGATGCATAGATTTTTCGCATTAATTTTACAACAAGCTTCAATCAATAAGTACTTGGCTCTGTTACGACTGCTGTAATTAGTTAACAGTAAACACAAAAATATCATAAAAGATGTTGACTCAATCCAAAAGCCACTAATTCGTACCAATCAAATTAATATGGGAAGCCGAACAAAAAAAAAAGAAAAAGAAAATCAATATGGGAAGAATGTTTGGAGGTGTCCAAGTGAGGAGTGTGTCACCTTTTGTGCCCCAGGTAAAGACAAAAAATGTATAGGTAATAGGTAAAGACAAAAAGTGTTTAGGTAATGTCCCTCGAATAACATGTGAATTAAATTGCATTGCTTGCCAGCCACATAATCTTACAATCGTGTACGAGCCCTGGGACTTAATGAATCTCCCAGGTGTCTGCCTCAAGTAAATGCTCATATTGAATTGAGTGCACGCAATGTGATTTGGGTACAGAATTCACCTAATTCTTTGAGATAATCTAAATTTCTTACTTGAGTCTCCTTTTTAGTACTCAACGCCCCTTTTATATATAAAACTATATTTCACAAAGAGTGACGTTGCAATAATATATATACTTGGTTAGTTCGTGGTAATCATATAATTTCTCATAAATTAACTTCAGGTGGCACACAAGTCAAGTTATAAATCATCTTGTGTCAAATTTGAAAACTTCATTTGGCTTCATATGGGGAAAAATTGATTTTGGCAAAAAGATAAATCAAAGTCAAATCAATACGGCAAAGTCAATTTTATAAGTTAAACTAAATATTGATGGGAAGGGAATCACCATCCAACGAAGAAATCAAAATGTGCATCAAAACCTCCATTCTTAATTCCACAACCATCTAAACGCCCGAGAAAAATTATATTTTTCTCATCAATTTAGAACCAAAACAAGCAAAACTCCAATAGGAAGAAACTCAAGATGACCCCTTCCCTAATTCCACAATGGTAAAAAAGAAAACAAATCCAATTCACAATCCGGCAACGCCAACATGAGGTTGCAGTGTTTGGCGGTGGGGGCTCCGCGGGCACGGCTATTGACAGTGGCAATAGCCAAAAGGAAGAAACGAAGAAGAAGAGGAGAAATGCAAGGTGCAGAAGAGAGAGACGAGAGATTGAAAGTGGGTGACCCATCTAGATACGTAGTGATCAATGAGTGGGGTAGAGCGTGATTCACGTGAAGATTTAACACTATCTACTATTTTCTCGTACTAGATAAAGGATTCATGTCATTTTGAAAGGGGTTGACACGCTTGTATATGCTCTTGATTACCTCAACTACCCGTAGCTTTTATTAAAATCTTAAATTGGGCGGGGTCATCTTTCGATTTGTTGCCAGGCTTTTCTTTTCAAACATTTTGTGGTCCCATCGACTTCTGAACGAGAGTGAAGCACTTCTAGTCCAAATTCTGAAATTAATAAGACGTATTGGGAGATAAAGTATGACAACTTTTAAATTTTCTTAAAGCAACTTTTCCTCCATTTTATTTTCTTCTTATAATTTTCCCTATACTTCTTTCTGTTCTACCACTTACCTTTTTATTCCCGTATATAAAAAGGTCAAACGAAGTGCAGACTCAAAATATTACATCGAAATCATGCACAATTTTGAAGTGTAATAGAAAATTTCCAAACTTGACTTAGAATGATATATCTCGCATTCATATTTTACAGTACAATGACCTCTATTTAGTCTTTTTACTAATATAATTTTCAATTTTGTCCTCAATTTTTTTAATGCAATGAATATTCTTGATTTATACAATCAAACCTTTCAATCATCGGCACATAATGAGCTTAAAAAGACAGAAATCTTTTCATTGAAATATACTTGTCCATGCAAATTTAATATCAAAATATCTGTATGTCATCATAAAAAAACTTAAGATCCGATGATTTATGGAGGAAAGGAGATATTATGACATCCAGAAATTTCTATGTCAATTAATAATAGTAGGAAAAGAAGATAAAAAATGTCACACGTGGAAAATTCCAGTTAAAAATATTGTGGTGCGCAGAACATTCAAAATATATTTCTGTGACCGTAAAATTTTTGGAAATGAATTGATTAAGGTTGAATTGATAAACATCCGTGCTTAGGTTGATTATATAGAGTAGCTATAAAACACGTATCGCCCTCATAATTATTTTTGGAGACTAACACGCTATGAGATTAATGCATTGAATAAGTAGTAGATCAGAAATTTACTGAATTGAGTTTCTCCTGGCATTTGGTAACTTTTGTGGAACATTTTAATGGGTTTAAAATATTTTTATGATTTGTCGCTATTTAGAACGGACACTGATTTCTTTATTTATGTACAAAAATACTAGATATCTAAGTAATTTATCAAAATATCTACTTGGGAACCATATAGTTGAGCCATTTTTCTCTGCTAATTTCTGCACCTCTCAATCAATTTCAACCTAGTGTTTTTAACCCAATGTTATCATTGCTTTTGACCTTAACATTCTTATCCCTTTGTGACTCCTATAAGTCTTCCAATTACATCCTCTCTTGATCGTATGAAGCCTTTAGAAATAACTAAGCTTAAAAGAAATTCTAACTTGTTCTTTCAAAGAAAAAAAAGACCACCCATCACTTTCCTCTTCATTATCACTTTTCAATCTTTCGAGTAAAAGCAAAGACTCTATGCTTGTGTGATCAAAGCTTCAAAATTCCATCTTTCAAGAGTTTACAAGGTAAATTTGTGGGCTTTATTCTTTTCTATTGAACTAGTTTTGTTAAAAGATTGATAATTGTTAATCTTTGTTCTTGTTATTTTGCCTTAAAGGTGGTTAAGCTTTCAGAGTTGTCCAAGTCTTTGTTCAAGGTAAGTGAAACTCTTTATGCCTAAATTATGTTGATCTACTTAGTAATTTTGACTTGGTCGGTTGATGATTTTTAACGAAGTTTGAATATTAATCCCGAGCGTGGTCAAGATTCAATAAAGGCAATATTGTGTTTACTAGATATAAGTTGATAACTATTTTCAAGCATAGAAATTGTGTGATCGACTCCCCAAAAGGCTTTGTTGTATATTGGGCGAGATAAGTGTAAAATGTGGAATTTGGACTTAAAAAGAATATTCACGTGATTTTGATTAAGTGATGACTAACAATTCATTTTACCGATTTTGGTCATTCAGTCGAATCTTGAGCAAATTTCCAATTTTGAAAGTCATCTATTTTTGATCAACCACTGTTCGTGGCCAACTGTCAATTCTCTGACTAGTTCACCGATTTTAGTCGTTTGCCAATTTTGATCATTCAATCAACTTCCTAAGTAAATCAATTATCTGATTGACTTACTGATTGTTAACTAACTAATCGATTATCCAAGCAATCGATTTCTATGTGTCAAACTTTGAGTAGTCGATTTCGAAGAAGTCGACTTCTAACAAAAATTGCCATTTCAAATTGTCAATTTCAACCAAAATAATCTAGTTCTAAGATACTAAGATGTTGTTTCAAAGTCATTTCCTCCTAAGTGTTCATTTCGAGCTGTCAATTTGTAAGTATTGATTCCTAAGCTACCGATACCTACCTATGGCTTTTGATTAAATGATGATGGCTTAGCAAGAAAATAATGAGGATACATGTGGTGAAGTGCTTGTAATTATTTGTTTATCATTAATTGCTTGAGAAAGAACTAATTATTGAGATGCATATAGTAGTTGATGATTTATATGCCATTGATGCTACATGATAAAGACTTTTGCAATGGCCCATTCACCATAAAGTGAATTCCCTTGTATGAGTATGTGTATGACACTCTAGAGTTAGCCAATTATTCTACCGTTTGAGATGGTTCTCTACAAAGTTGAGAGGACATGAAATTCTATGATGACATGGCTTGTGTAGCCTCTAGTACGATGCTAAAAAATAACCATCATCATGCAGATGTACAGTAGTGTATTTATCACCGCAAATATATAGAACATCCATGATGAATGGGCTAAGAAGCGTAACTAATGGGTATGCATGAATCCATCTCCCATAAGTTGATGGTGATAATGACTGTTAATCGAGATGCCTTGTGAGTCAAGATAGGTCCTAGCTAATGACAAGTAGGAGTTGAAAAACACATGTCTATATTGGTGAGCTGCTATGTGACATCTACACATCAAGAAATAATATAACATCCGTGTTTGAATGAATAATCTTATGTAATGTTGTTAATGGTTTCTACCGACACATCATGATAGGAAGATAATGCATTTAATTTTGACATTGCACTTGTTTTGAACTAATATTGTTAGTCGGTACCAAGTTGAGTGGTAAGATAATCTTCTACCTTCAACTTAGAAATTCCATATACTGAGCTTTAGCTCACCTCTTTACTTTTACAATCATGTAGGATGGACCTCCCACTACCACTGCACTGCACCTTAGAGTTCCCATGTACGGTGATTGTGAATATGAAGACATGCTTGTCCTTGAATTGACTGAATTTCGTTATCCCGAGCTTAGTTTAGATAATTTAATTAAGCTTAGAACCTCTCTCCTTTAGTCCATTAAGTCCAAATGCAATGTTATACTGGCTTAGTTAAAATGCTCATAATAACTATATGCAATTTAACTATTTTTATTTAGGGATTAGGGTTGATCCCTAATTTTTCGATGCAATGAATGCCTAATTGGATTGTCAAAATTTAGGTGATAACGATAAGCAATTGTTCTATCCTTTCAAACTAAAAAACCTACTCAAACTGAAGACATATTCTTAACAATCTGTGTACATAATTAATAGTTAGTTGTCAGCTTATTTCGATTTAGGATTCTATAATGGCGGTCCAGAACAATAAATATCTTTAGCTCTATTTATTTCAGGAAGGATGTTGGAAGTTTCAAAATATTTCTTTCTCAGTCATAAAAGTATGTTTGTTACTTTGTGTTAATGATTCGGAAAATATATAGATGACTTTGAAATTTGAAGCCGATGGGGAAGAGAAATGACTTTGAAAGCCATATTTGTTGTTCACTTAAATTCCCTGCAACTTGTTAAAATTTTAATCAAGAAGAAAATGGTGCAATGGAAGATTTCATTTGCCTAAAACTTGATCATCCTTCCCCCAATTGGACAAACATGAACTTGATCATCCTTCACCCAATTGGACAAACATGAAGAAGACTGAAACGAGAGAATTACCATTTATAATGATTAAAAAAAACAGCCAAATGTCCATCATTTAGTACATTTAAAGAGGGAAATGAACATGACTGTAAAGGAAAATTTATTGTACAGAGAGGCAAAGGATGTGGAAAAGTAGTAAAAAAGTTATAAACTTATTGCATTTGTATTAATTTAGTTTTAAAATTTTCAATTGGACCAATTTAGTCATAAATATTTTCCCATTAGTACTAGTTCAGTCCATGCAGCCAATTTAGAGCAGAAATCACTGACGTGGACGCCAACCGTCCTACGTGGCACAGCGAGTATTGATGTGGATATTTTAAAATTTTTTTTTTGTTTTTTAATTGTTCATTTTTTTTTTTAATTTTCCTTTTTCTTTTCTATTCTTTCTCTTTGCCTTGTGGCCAGTATAGGCCATGGCCGGCAACTAGCCACAGGCCATGGCCGGCAACTAGCCACAGGCAAGGGTCCCTCTTGCCAGCCGGCGAGGGCATGGCCCTTGCGACTTGGGTGAGGGCTTGACCCTTGCCAGATTCGACGAGGGCTGCGACGCCCTCACTCGCCCTCAGCTATGGCTTGTCATCGATCATGGTTGGTACCGACCATAGGGCAAAGAGAAAGAGCATAAAAAATAAGAAAAAAGGAAAAAAAAATTTAAAAATAATTCAAAAATGTCCACGTTAGCGCTAGCCGTCCATGCCACATAGGACGCGGTTAGTGTTCACTTCGGCAATTTCTAATCTAAATTGGCCGAATAGACTGAATTAATGCCAATGGGAAAAAAAAAAGGTTTATGACTGAATTGTTTTAATTAAAATGTTTATGATTGAATTGATATCAATGTAATAGATTTAGAACTTTTTTGGTAATTTTCCCGCAAATGATGTGTTCATTTGTTGGAGCTGAGCACGGTATATACGGTCTGAATTATAGTGAGTGCGGAAAGGAAGATGGCGGCGATGAAAGACAATAAAGCCCAAGGACCCCTGAAGTACGTCTGGAGGAGATTAGCCCCCCACTTGTTCCAGGGCTTGTTGCAGTACTCGTTGACCTTATTGCACACGGCAATGACACTGTTGTTGGGTTCAGTTGTCGTGTACTTGGCCAGCAAGTGGAACAACTCGATGGTTTCCTTGTCGTCCCCCAGGACATTCAGGACTATGCCAAAGTTGTGGAGAAGCGTGACGTCGCCCTCATCGTCAATGATGTAGTCCATGACGTAGATGTAGGACGTGACCTCGTTCCCGGTCCTGACGTGGAAGCGCTCAAATGCAATGAGGTCGAGGAACATGGAATCGGTTGCTTCTTCCACCATGATCTCAGGGAGGCTCAGGACCCCGGCGGCAAAGGAGATGTCCGTGAGGCTGCGGGTCTCGCTCTTCTTGAGCCGGATCCCATGCTCGATGAGCTCAGTGGCCGACCGGACTAACAGAAGGTCCTCGCACCCCGCCTTGTCCAGCTTGGGCTTCTCGTGGAGAAGTAGGCTCTTCCTGACAACGTCCAGGAAGTGCAGGCATTTGCCTATCCTTGCGGTGTGCTTGCCAGGGGAGCAGTAATTGAGGATGAGCTTGTTGATCTGTTCGTCATCCTGAGTCGTTGGTGTGAAGTCAGTGCGTTTGAATGTGAGATTGTTGTCGTATCGATAGTACTCGAGTTAAAGGCAAAAAAAATTTTTAAAAAAAAGAAAAGATTTCCGATAATAGTAATCAAATTCTCAGTTGATTTTGAACCATGCATCCAACAGGTTTGGAGCATTCGATTTGATGGATCCAATGTGAGGTCCATTTGTCATCAACAAGATGTACTGCTAGGTGAACATGAAAGAGCAAAATCTAAAAAACTGACCTTCTTGCAATCGCTCTTGACGGCGACTAGCCGATCCAGCACTAGCACTGGCCGCTGGTTCTCCAGCATCAGCATGTCTGGCCATATGATGGCATGATGTAAAGCATCCTGCGAGTGTGAAATATGGGGTCATCGGGCTCATAGTCGTCCTCCTCCAGTGTCGCGGTCCTCAGGATATCAAGCATGAAGCAGCCATCAGGGATCATCAGCTTCAGGAACCGGTCCCCTGTGCCCTCTCGGCGGACCTCCTTCTACTCCAGGTCCAGTGCATGGTAGCTCTGCTCGAGGTCCTGCGCCACTTCCCTCAGGGACTCGAGGAAGGGATTGAGAGGCTTCTCAGACCGTCTGAGGATTGGAGAAGTACGTGGTGGTGCGGAGGTGGATCTCACCGTGGTGGTAGGGGCCGAAGGAGACAGCCTGCGGGTTGAAGGCATTGCGGTTGAGGTCGGTGACGGAGGTCGGGACCTGGTAGATGGACCGCTTCTTCCAGTACTGTCGCTTGTCGGTGGGGGCATGCACTAGAGGCTCTCGTTGACTTCGACGATCCAGTTGGTCTCGTACGGGTCCCGCTGTGGCATGGTTCCGCAAGTTCCTATTTTCGAGTGGCTTGTGTTCGATTCTTTTAGAGAGAAATGGGAAGAGTGAAGAGGGTTGGGGGATGAAGTTTTGCGCCAGAGGATTCGAATTGCGCGTACGCAACGCACGTACTCTTCCGATCGCGTGTATGGATTGAATACATGTAATGCCAATTTGGTTACGGACTTTGCATATTGACGTGACAATAGATTGAGAATAATAATATTTTTGTTATATTTGGTAATAATTTTTGTGTCATATATTCGACATATTCTTGAGCTCTTACTTGGGTCTTATATTTAGTAGTCGGCGCACTTCTTTCCTGCACAAGTCACACGTAGGAAAAAAAAATTATCACAAATAGTGATTTTATGATGTTATATGTGCATGATTAGCTCATGACAATCATATAACTTCTTACTAATTAACTTTAGATGGCACACATGACGGGTTGTAACCATCTTGTGTGAAACTCAAATACTTCCACTTGCTTGCAAGCATTTATGAGCTCCAATTGAGAAGAGGTCGAATCCATTATAACTGCTTATGAGCTCCAATAAAGAAGCACTTGGATCCATAATAATTGCTATAATTAGTAAACTCTAAACACAAATGTTGCGAGATGGCAAATTTAACCTGAAAGCAATTAATTCCGTCACCCAATCAGATTAATACATCACTTTGATGACTTGGTTACACATATTGACATCCTCATTCCGGGTCCCTTTCACCTGGGCAACACGTTCAGTTTTAATCAGCCAACTGGAGGACATTCCTTTCTTGCTCAAAGATTGATTAACAAAAGAATAATAACTGATTAAAGGCAGTTCACTACTTCTTCTCTGAGAAGTATCCTTGCGAAGCTGGGGTGGTATAAGATAAAAAGTAAATTCATTAGCATTGGGGAACACATATCGTGTGTAAGAAGGGGGAAAAGATACAATTTAGGAGAATGACTCATGAGTTGTAAATGTGAGAACTATTTAAATGTTGTCCAAATGAAGAAGTGGTTACTTACTTATTGTACTAGGTTATGTCAATGTTACATAAAAATAAATGTAATTTTACAAGCCTATCAAGTGTTATAAATGACTTTGTCCCCCATGTTATTCGTGGAGATTTTAGTTTATATGAGATTTTTGGTTGGTGGCACTATGTCAAGACGGTGTTCCCACAAAAGAAGCAGCAG
Organism: Eucalyptus brandiana; assembly: GCA_014182725.1. Lineage (NCBI taxonomy): Eukaryota > Viridiplantae > Streptophyta > Magnoliopsida > Myrtales > Myrtaceae > Eucalyptus > Eucalyptus brandiana. Next base: position 20,835,740 of record CM024677.1, on the reverse strand, counting down.
GATCTCAAGTGAGGTGTACCTTTGTGCGCTTCACCTTAAAAGCTAAGATTAGCCTCCAACGATTAGTATCGTCTTTCTAAGAAAGAGGAGCAATTATGTGCTAATCCACAAAAAGAATTTCATCCTCCGCTACTAAAGACTCCTGTCAAACTCTTGATAAGGAACTTTCCAACTAGATTAGGCCAGATAGATAAGTGGTTTATCCACCACTCAGATATACTTGGTCATGAGCTGGTGACTGAGCGGGCCTAAGAGATTTGCCCATCCTCCGAGTGGATTCGCCTAAAAATATCCTTTCCTAGAACCGTTTTTGTAAAGCGAATGGAATCATAATCGTTCATCATGGGAAATATGCATGCGGATGTCATGCGGGACCCACATGGACTTCGTTCCGAAAGAAAATATCCCCCGGAGCGAGGCATGTTCGATAGCTTCTAGGCCCATAGATACACGCATGTGTATAAGCGGTTGAGAATTTTTATATGGAGAATTTTCACGATTTTAGACGGCCCGAAAAATTGCGAAGGCGGGTACGGCAGAAAGACAACGTCTCCCATGTGTATTTCTTCATCAGTTATACGTGCCCCAGCAAAACAGCGGCGGGACAATGGAATGTCATGTATGTGGTCAGCTCAGGAATGCGAATATAGAGGCGGAAGCCGATGGAGTGGAGGATATGGACCAGTGAGCTCCCCTACCTTTGATCATGTACGAAGCTCTTCCATTCATAGACTCACTTCTAGGAATTTTATTTTTTATTTTTTATTTTCTAATCCATCCTTGTGCCTTGCTCTCCAGCCAAGTTAGCTGTTAGTCGATAGACAGTAGAGGGACCTAGTTGGCTAATTTGCGGAACTTTGCTTCGCAATTCAATCTTCTTGTAGTGAAAGTTGAGTTTCTCATTTCACCCATTCGATAGAAAAAATTGAGCTTGTATTGCCGAATACCATGTTCTCTGTGACTATGAGGGAACTACTATTCTGTGGAGGTGACTTTTTGATATAGCTAGTACGAGTACCTAGAGGGAGGTGAATAGGTATACAGGATTTTTCTTGATAATTACACACTACTTAAATAGTTGAATGATTTGCAGTAATTAAAAAATAATCAATCGAAAGACTGAGTAAAGGAAAGAGAGAATTGAACACGCGGTTTATAGTGGTTCGGCTTGATTAAAGCCTACGTCCACTCTTCTGCACTGATAGCCTATTGGCTGGATTCCACTATGAACAAAGAGATGTTACAGTGTTGATCTTCCTTGACTTCTAGGTGTAGATGATCTACCACACTCTCTCAAGGTATCACTATGTATAAACACTCTCTGTATACAATTTCGCTCAAACTGTATCGACTAATAATCAAGGGTCTTCAGATTCTAGAATTTCTCTATCGATCACACTCTCTAAAACAACTTTGAACGTCTTCCTTTTATACTCCTTTATGCCATCATAGCCGTTGGCACTTACCAAATGAATTCCTCCAATCTACCCGTTGGACGGAATCAATCACGAAGATCATTCGAGCTATTTAAGGAATCGGCGATAGCCCATCAATCTGTTCGCCCATACAATCGGGATCTTGGTTTCCAAGAATAGAACATTCCAAGAATACTTCGTCGACCATCGGATCTTCAATCGATCTAGATAAGAACAAACAAAGAATCCGAGATGTTTATCCAACCAAGGGATCTTCTCCAGAAGATAGGATCGATTCCTCAACCATATACTTCGGCTCTGGATTTCCTTCACCACTGGATTAGAAAGACTGTCAGTGAGAATAGTCTTGAGTCTTTGAGTCTTGAGTCTTGAGATCATAAAGTCTTGAGATCATAAAGTCTTCAGACTTTAATCTTCGGTCTCCGAATATCCAGACTTAGACTGATAGAAACGTTTTGTTAGCTTCAAAATATTCTAGAAAGATTTCTCCAACAATCTCCCCCTTTTTGATGGTGACAAAACTTCCTTGTAGATTTGAACAACTTTGACCTGCAAAAACATTTCTCAAGCAATATGGCTAACTCATAAAGATTAATAAAACAACTAGACTCTGCATCCACAGAAAATTGGTTAGTCTTTCATGAGTAATACCATAAAACAACACTTGATATGAATGCACCCAGTCAAGCATTTAAATCCACAGCTAATTCAGTCAAGTTAACACACCCAAGTTCACTCAAGTCAAACTAAAAAAAACATAAAACATAACCACAAATTCAAAGTTTAAAAGATGTTGAAAGTTGTTGGTTCAAATTGGTTCTCCCCCTTTTTGTCATCATGAAAAAGGTGAGAAAGGGATCAGGTCTGCTTGGGAATGCGAACGATTTGGAAATCTCCCATAGACTGGACTAAGCCTTCTAGCTTCTTCAAGTCTTCCCTTAGTTGAGCTACCTCCTCTCCTTTTGCATTGGCTTGAAGTTGTAGAGCGAGGTCTTTCATTTTGTCCTCCAGGGTAACCGAAGACGCTTGGCCAGCATTCTTGATGGTTTGAATCTCACAGTCTAGAGCATATATCTGTCCCCGCATTTCCATAAGAATATCAACAATACGACGAAAATCTGTTGAGTTATCCGTCTGTGTACTTGCATGAGCTTTTTCAGATGGAGTGAATGCAGACGTTGGAGCTTCTGTATAATCTTGCAGATTTGGAGTCGACGTATCGTGTCCTGCTTCAAGCAATTGAGAAACCTGAACTTCTTCTGGGTCTGCTGGAGATTGTCTTGGACCTTCACTATCGGCAGCATGTGGTGAAGACCTTTCTTGCTCGCCAACTCCCCCTGTCTCTAGAACATCACAAGGGGAAGAGTGATGATCTTGCTCTTCTGTATCTTGATTTCCTTTTTCTCCAGAGACAGTTGCAGACTTTTCTTTCTCTCCTTCTCTTTCCTCTTCAGCTTTTTTCTCCTTCTCTCTCTGCTCTTCTTCTTCTCTGATCTTGGCTTGCTCCTCTTCTTCTCTCTGTTTCTTCTGAAGTTCTGTTGGTTGAGGCACAAAACGTCCGGTTCTTGTTAAAGCAATGATAGTGGGATCTTCATCCTCTTCATCTTCATCCTCTAAGATGAGAGTCCTTTTCTTCTTTTTCGATGGGGCTCCAATGACCTCTTTTCCTTTTCTCTTTGAAGCAGACGGAACCGGAGACTTCACTCTAAATTTCTCCATTGCCTTGGAAAGTTCTTGTAGATGCATCTTCGTTAACATTTTCAAACCTACCACCATCTTATCGCACGGTCGAACACAAAATGTATGAGGCGGTTCAATATTCATGTGTCTAAAGATCTTGGTCACCAAACCAGGATAAGGCAATTGTCCTTTGTCTTTTGACATTGCTCTGTACATATGGAAAAGAATAGTGTGCGGGAGAGAGAACTTCCGTCCTGAGTTGATCGCGTACATCAACTTTGCTTCAGAATAAGACACGGAAGTCTTTGACGTAGACTTCGGTCTGAGACAGTTGATTACAATCTTATGAAGCACAATGTTGATGGCATTCATCCTGGAATAGGTAACTCTCTTCTCTGTGTCCCTATCTTTGACAAATTCCAGAGTAGTACGAGCAGGTGAGACTTTGATTGGTAGATAACGCCCTCGTTCAACTCCAACTATGTCCGCCAACATATTCACATCTACCACGTAGACTTTGTCTCGTATTAATCGAATGAAATTCTATTTGCATCCAAAAAGCTGAGATTTGAATAGAAATAAGCGGTCAAATGTGCGTACCCGTCCGTAGTGTTAGAGCAAAATTTCTCAAGTTGAAGCAAATTCAACTTCTCTCTCAAGTTCATGTTAATGGCGTCCAGGAAGTCAAAATCGACACTTCTAGGGTTTATCACCCCTCTTTTCAACATCCGAAATACACATTCTCCCGATCCTTGGATTTGAACAAATCCATCCGATTTCCTTTCACCTTCGCGCCACTCCCATTCTCGGTTGAAATTCAAGGAACATTCTGTCATCATCGTTCCCTTCAATCAAATTTTGTCCTGGTACATGAGGGTCACTTGGAATATTCGCAAGTGCATCCTCTGCTTTTCCTTTCGGAGCAATTCCTAACTCCTCCATTCTCTGCAGAATAAGATGTTCATTCCCATAGTTCTTGTTCTTAAGGAAATCGTCTATGTAGTTCAAAGGTGTACCGGTGCTTTTCAATGCAAGATAAAGCTTATAGATAAAGGAGGGTTTTTGGACTCTTACTGGGTTGACATCCTCGATTATCTCTTCTTCCAGATGTTAACTTGCACCTTGTGGGGTAGGAGGCGTTGAATGACGTGGATGAGAGCGAATCGGACTTTGTCGCTGACTTGATAAGTCTTCCTCCTCAATAAGATCGAAGTGAGTCGGTCCCTTCTCCATTCTTTGTGGTCCCCTGCTTGCTATTCTCGATGATTTCCTCGAAGAAGACATTCTTCTTTGTCGATTGAGAGATTCCTTCGCTTGCTTTCCCAAGGAAAAATGACCACTTTCTCGACGATGAACAAGAAATTGAAACAGGATTGGGAGGAGAGTGCTTTTTAGGGTTTTGACGATTGGAAAAAAAAACTGTATATATATATAACTCAGTTTTGAAAAGGGAAGTTCAATCGGCACAAGGAAAGTGTACGAACACTTCTTTTCAAAATCAATAACTGCCAAAATTAATCTTTTTGAAAAGACAAGTTTTTGATTTACACATGGATTATAACTGAATGAGAAATCGTACCTTTTCGAGTTCGGATAAAATAGCAACTTACAGTCTATAGCCATGAATGTCTGAGTCTGAAGATTTAGAGTCTGAGAGATTAGAGTCTAAGGATTGGTGAGTCTTTAGACTTTAACTTCTTCAAGCTTCAAAATGTTGAGTCTTGAACGGATAGCGTCGAATTGATTTTTCTCCAAAGGCTTTGTGAAAATATCCGCTAGTTGACTCTTTGAATCAACAAATTGAATCGAGATTTCTCCGTTTTGAATATGATCTCTAATGAAGTGATGTCGAATCTCAATATGCTTTGCTCTTGAATGAAGAATTGGATTTTTGGTGAGATTAATCGCGCTGGGTGTTGTCACATCGATTTCGTGCATGAGTCTTCAATGCCAAAGTCTTGTAGCTGTTGTTTTATCCATAGAATTTGCGAACGCAGCCTTCCAAGAGCTACATACTCTGCTTCTGTCGTTGAGAGAGCCACGATACTTTGTTTCCTTGAAAACCAAGATATTGTTATATTTCCAAGCAATTGACAAGTTCCAGAAGTGCTCTTTCTATCGACTCTGCAACCGGCCAGATCTGCGTCTGAGTATCCTAGAAGATTAAAGTCTCCCCTCTTTGGATACCAAAGACCGATGCTTGAAGATAAGGTAATGTATTTGATAATACGTTTCACGGCACTGAGATGTGATTCTCTAGGATCTGATTGAAACCTAGCACAGACGCAAACACTCAACAAAATATCAGGTCTAGAAGCGGTGAGATAAAGAAGTGAACCGATCATGCTCTGTACGGCTTTTGATCTACTTTCTTCCCTTCTTCATCCTTGTCTATCTTCTGAGAACATGACATTGGTATGTCGGTCTTTTTGCACTTTTCCAATCCAAATCTTTTGACAAGATCATTTGCATACTTTTCTTGATAAATAAAAGTTCCTTCCTTCATTTGCTTCACTTGGAGTCCAAGAAAGAATGTTAACTCTCCCATCATACTCATTTCAAACTCATCCTGCATAGACTTAGAAAATTTCTTGCATAGACTTTCATTAGGAGATCCAAAAATAATATCGTCCACATATATTTGAGCAAGTAAAAAGTTTTTGTTTTCCTTTTTGATAAATAAAGTAGTGTCTACTTTACCTTTGACAAAACCATTATGTATTAGGAACTTACTTAATCTATCGTACCAAGCTCGAGGTGCTTGTTTTAAACCATACAAGGCCTTTTTCAGTCTGAAGACTGAGTCTGGCTTCTTTGGGTCTTCAAACCCAGGTGGTTGTTCCACATAAACTTCCTCATGGATGAATCCATTTAGGAACGCACTTTTGACGTCCATTTGGAATAACCTGAAATTTTTATAACAAGCAAACGCAAGTAATAGACGAATAGCTTCTAACCTTGCTATCGGTGCGTAAGTCTCGTCATAGTCTATTCCTTCTTCTTGCGTATATCCTTTGGCCACGAGTCTTGCTTTGTTTCGTACGACTTTTCCATCCTCATTCATCTTGTTCCCGAATACCCATTTGGTTCCAATAATGAGTTTTACCTTTTGGTTTAGATGTCAATTCCCGGACATCATTGATGTTGAACTGTCCGAGTTCTTCTTGCATAGCTTCGATCCGGCTTTCATCGATAAAGCTTCTTCTATGCCTTTTGGTTCAATTTCAGAGATTAGAGCTACAGCACTAGATTCTTCACGTCTTTTTGATCTGGTGCGGATTCCTTCATTGATTTCGCCGATAATGAGATCTTTCGGATGACTGGATTTATGCTTCCAGTTACCGGTTGATTTGCCTGGTTGATGATTTTTTTCTTTATTTGAATCTTTATGAGCATCTTGATGTTGGACTTCCAGAGACTAAGATGCTTCTTGAGTTGTAAGCCTTGAAAGGTCTGGAGCCGGTTCAGACTCTTCATACTGAGTCTGACTGGATTCATCTTGCGTTGAGTCTTGGAATTTGACATTCATTGATTCCTCCACCGACTGGCTTTTCTTGTTATAAACTCGGTAGGCTTTGCTTGATGTAGAATATCCAAGGAAGATGCCTTCATCTGATCTTTCTTCAAACTTACCAACTCGATCATTTGCATTTTTCAAAATAAAGCATTTGCAACCGAACACATGAAAGTATGAAACAATAGGCTTCTTACCTTTGAACAATTCATAGGGGTTTTCTCTAAAATAGGTCTTAGAAAGACTCCATTGATGATATAGCATCTTTGTTGAAAAAATTTTCAAACTTCAGCCCAAAATCGAGAAGAAATTTTACTTTCAATTAAAAGTGTTTTGGCCATTTCTTGAAGAGATCTATTCTTTCTTTCCACAACTCCATTTTGCTCGAGTATATGGAGAGGAAAACACATGATTAAAACCAGATTTATCACAAAACTTTGTAAAATCTTGATTTTCAAATTCACTTCCATGATCTGTTCTTATACTTGAAATAGCACATCCTTTTTCATTTTGAACCTTTTTAGCAAACTTCTCAAAGAACGAAAAAGTTTCTGACTTACTTGCAAGAAGATATACCTGTGTAAAGCGAGAGTAATCGTCCACAATTACTAGACAATATTTCTTACCTCCAATGCTCGGGTTCTTGTTGGTTCGAAGAGATCCATATGCAGCAATCGTAGTACATGATTAGTAGAGACATGATTTATAGGCTTAAATGAATTTCTTACCTCGCTTTCCCGTAATACATGGTGTGCATGAATCGACTTTTGATATGGCAATTTTGGTAGACCTTGAACAAGCTTATTTGATGAGATTTTGGCTAATTGCTTCATGTTGACATGGCCAAGCTTTCTGTGCCATAAGACCGCTTCATCTTGAATTGAGATTAGGCATTGTGTTTCATTTGGTCTTACATCTAGGAGGTAGATATTTCCATGCCTTCGACCCATGAAAGAGGCGAGTCGAGTCTTTACTTATTCCGTAACATATGCCTTCTTGAAAGGAGATCTTGAACCCAGTATCACACAGTTGGCTAATGCTGAGAAGATTATAGTTGAGTCATTCCACTAGAGAGACATTGCTTATTGTGAAATTTCCAATTTTCACAGTTCCAAATCCCACAATGCTTCCTTTGCTGTTTCCACCAAATGAAACTTTTCCATCATTTACTTTAATAAACTTTATGAAGCAATTTGAGTCTCCTGTCATGTGTCTTGAGCATCCGCTGTCAAGATACAACTTTACCTTCTTTTTGACAGAGACCTGCATTCAAAAGAGAGTCTCAAGCTTTCTTTGGTACCCAAATTTTCTTGGGTCCTTTCGTGTTAGTAGGATAAGCATTATTAGGCCATACCTTTTTAACAGGCTTCCAAACCATAGGACACTCTTTTTCAAAGTGATCCCGATGTTACACTTTGAACACCTTAGAGCATTTCGACCTACAGACTTTACAAAAACTTTATTGAAATGATTTTTGTAAGCCTCTCTTGACGGTCTTTTCTTAATTCTTTCTTTTACTTTCGGAAAATCAATCAAAGAGATTGTTTCTGTTGTCATACCTAAACCAGACTTATTGAAGCAAGGTCTTTGAACTGAAAGAACTTTTTCAAGTTTTTCAGACCCTATTGAAAATTTATTTGAAATATTTGATAAGTCAGTTTTTAAGAAAGCATTTTCTTTTGAAAGTTTATCTTCATTCTCTTTAAGAGTAGAGATATTCAAGTCTAAACTTTTCACTCTTTCTTCTAAAATGTTTTCCTTTTGTTTTAGAGCTGAGTTTTCCTTTTTCAGTTCGGAAATCTTTTTGAGAGACTAAAACATAGTTCATCAATGTATTTAGAGACTTTGACAGGAATTTTAAAATCACTTACCTCAAATTCACTGTCTGAATCTGATCCAGAGTCTGAGTCTGATTGTGTCATCAGACACAGATTGGCATATTCCTCATCACTTTCTTCACACTCTGTATCGCTCCAGGTTTCGGCTTTGAGAGCTTTTCGAAGCTTTTCGAGACTTTTCGGTTTTTCCTCTCTTCTTCTTCAGAAGAGGACGGTTGGTCCGATGTGTCCCTTTTTCTTACATTCGGCGTACTACATCTTTGTTTGGTTCCTCATTATCAACAAACTTGGTTTGTTGTTTCTGAAAACTTTGTTTTCTTGAGTTGAACCTTCTTCCTTTTCTATTCAGCTTTCTGAATTTTCTTATCATAAGAGCAAGCTCCTCATCATCCAGATCTTCTTCGTAATCAGTATCATCGTAATCATCATTAGATTTTAATGCAATGGATTTCTTACCTCTTGGATCTTCGTCTTCATTAATTCGTTCCACTTCGTAAGACCGAAGAGTTCCAATCGGCTCGTCTACGAGATAATGGCATAATTCTTTGCGTCTCTCGTATTGAAGTCTTTATATGATTCCAATCCTTAGAGAGTCCACGCAGCAGCTTGTTCACCTTCATGGGATCAGAAATTTTCTGTCCTTGATTCTCAAGACCATTAACAATATCTGTAAAACGGCTAAACATGTCAGTTATAGATTCTCCTGGTTTCATTTTGAAGGCTTTGTATTGACCAAGGAGAATATTTATTCTGGTCTCCTTCACTTGGTCTGTCTCTTCATAGGTGATATGTAATCTATCCCAGACTTCTTTTGCTGTAACACAAGAAGATATTCTGTTATATTCAGTTGGTGACAAAGCACAATATAAAGAGTAAATTGCTTTTGCATCGAGTGCTTGTCTCTTGTTTATCTCTTCTTGAGACATTCCGCCTGGTCTCAACAGTTTCTTTCCCTCTTTCGATGCGATGCAGCAAAGAAGTAGGAGTGATCCCTCTTTCCACAACGTCCCATTCCAGAGGATCATTTGACCGTAGGAAAGCTTTCATCTTGTTCTTCCAGATGTTGTAATCCTTTCCATCGAAGTAGAGTGGTCTGGTATTGCTTTGCCCTTCCACCAGCCCTGGTGCTAGCATACTAGCCATGGATCTTTTACTCTGAAGTAAAACACTTCAAATAAAGTAAGAACACGGGCTCTGATACCAATTGATATAGCTAGTACGAGTACCTAGAGGGGGTGAATAGGTATACAAGATTTTTCTTGATAATTACACACTACTTAAATAGTTGAATGATTTGCAGTAATTAAAAAATAATCAATCGAAAGACTGAGTAAAGGAAAGAGAGAATTGAACACGCGGTTTATAGTGGTTCGGCTTGATTAAAGCCTACGTCCACTCTTCTTCGCACCGATGCCCTATTGGCTGGATTCCACTATGAACAAAGAGATGTTACAGTGTTGATCTTCCTTGACTTCTAGGTGTAGATGATCTACCACACTCTCTCAAGGTATCACTATGTATAAACACTCTCTGTATACAATTTCGCTCAAACTATATCGACTAATAATCAAGGGTCTTCAGATTCTGGAATTTCTCTATCGATCACACTCTCTAAAACAACTTTGAACGTCTTCCTTTTATACTCCTTTATGCCATCATAGCCGTTGGCACTTACCAAATGAATTCCTCCAATCTACCCGTTGGACGGAATCAATCACGAAGATCATTCGAGCTATTTAAGGAATCTGGCGATAGCCCATCAATCCTGTTCGCCCATACAATCAGGATCTTGGTTTCCAAGAATAGAACATTCTAAGAATACTTCGTCGACCATCGGATCTTCAATCGATCTAGATAAGAACAAACAAAGAATCCGAGATGTTTATCCAACCAAGGGATCTTCTCCAGAAGATAGGATCAATTCCTCAACCATATACTTCGGCTCTGGATTTCCTTCACCACTGGATTAGAAAGACTGTCAGTGAGAATAGTCTTGAGTCTTTGAGTCTTGAGTCTTGAGTCTTGAGTCTTGAGATCATAAAGTCTTGAGATCATAAAGTCTTCAGACTTTAATCTTCGGTCTCCGAATATCCAGACTTAGACTGATAGAAACGTTTTGTCAGCTTCAAAATATTCTGGAAAGATTTCTCCAACACTTTTCTCTTTTTATCGACATTTAAGACATCGGGTAAGATCTGATAAATGAATTACTGGGAAGATTTACCATGAGTTCGTATATGAATCAAATATATATATATATCGATAGAGTTGAATAATTTGTGGATCTTTGAAGTTAACCAAGTTGCTCCCATTTTTCAATCTTCAGATTTTGCGGCTCTATGGCATTAGAGAAGGTGGTTGATTTCCCAACCGAATGGTGCTGGAGGGGTGAAAAATGTGTCATATGCGCTGCATATAATTGTGTGGCGTGTGCAGTTTTTAACTGTCTGTAGAAAGTGTTGCTAAAATGTCGTTATTACATTAGGTGGGAAATGGGCATTTTCCATGCTATTACATTACAGTCTTCTTCCATTACCGCAACCAAACGGACCGTTACTGATTTAAATCTGCAAATTCAAATGCCTTATTAGTAAGCACTTTGCAATCATCAACGTTAAAGCTTGCCTGAAACTAATGTCGGGCCTAAGTATCACAGGCAAATGCACCCTAGTTAAAGGAGGTAGAATGCAACATTTCTTTCCAAGTAGTCTGGCTTCAAAAATATTCAGTTTACGCAGGATTTGAATTCTCGTTAGACATAGCATAAAAAATTGTCACAAGAGAGAGACATAGCATAAAGATTTGTCAAATACACTGAAAGTGGGCTGCCATTTGAGCACATGGTGATAAATGAATGGAGTAGAGTGTGACTCACGTGAAGGTCCAGCTCTAACCAATATTTTCTTCTACTAAAGTAGTGATTTATGTCATTTCGAAATGACTCGACAAGCCTATCTAAACTATTGATTACCTCAATCACCCTAACCTGCTATTATTAAAACTTAAATTGGGTTGGCCCACCTTTCGTCCCGTAATCAAATATTCCTCTTCGACCTTTATCTCCTTCCTACCTACCTCTTACCGAGACTGAAGAGGTTCTAGTCAAAATTCCAAAATTTTTAAGACATTTTTGGTGATAAGAAGTATGGCAGTTTTTAAACTTTTCTCAAAGCAACTTTTTCTTCATTTTCTTTCCTTCTTTTTAATCTTCCCTTTTCTTTTAACAAAAATATCTCCCCCCCCCCCCCTCTCTTCCTCCTCCATACTTCTTCATGTTCTTCTCCCTAAATTTCTATTCCCATATACAAAAAGATCAAAGGAAGTGTGAACTTGAAAGATCACGTCAAAATCGTGCAAAATTCAAAGCATAATAGAACATATGCATTAAACTTGACTTAGAATGATATATCTCTCATTCATGTTTTACATTACAATGCCCTCTATTTATTATATCGACGAAATAGAGCTTATGGAACACTTTCATTGAATTGAGAAAAAACAATCTTTCAAAGTGCTCCTAGTTAATTGAACAAAATATTCACATATCAAACATTATTCATAAAAACATTATATATTCCTTTAATTTCATTTAAAACGATATTATTTCATGGACAACAATTAGATCGGATCAGCGGAAACGTCATTATCACTCCTGTAGGAAGGATCTGACAGGTTTCACCATTTGAGGAGTAGTTTAGTTGCTATCACACAGGACATGTCATGCACTTCTGTAGCTGGTAGATTATGAAGTACTTGATTCCCTAACATGTGTGTTAATTTTTCCAACCGCTAAATTGACTTGTGGGTCATTTCATATGCTGAGCGGTAAGATGATCATTTACCTTAAACAGATGGAGTAAATAACCATGCATGACAAATGTAGGAGTAACTTTTTCTAACCGTTGATAAGAAGATAGTACATTTACTCCTACTTTTGTCATACATGGTTTTTTTGTGCTTGTCTGTCATGTAATTGAGTAGTAAGATGATGGTTTGCCTTAAATTTAAAGATTTCATTTATTAGTTTTGGCTCTTATTGAGTTTTGGCTTGCCTGTTTATTTTTAATTGTGTCGTCAAGATTTAAGAATCAATAACAAGCGATTGTGCAGGCCCTTCAAACATAATCTTAACATTCCACATACATAATTACAATTTTTTTTTGGTTGGATAATTAACAGTTTGTTGTTATCTTATCTTGATGTAGGATTCTATAATGGCGATTAAGAAGTGTTATATCTTTCCCTCTTTCTATCTTGGGAAGGATATTGGAAGTTTCAAAATATTTCTTTCTCAGTATAAAAGTGTGTTTGTTCTTTGTGTTAATGATTGATTGCTTGACAATCGGAAAATATATAGATGACTTTGAAATTTGAAGCTGATGGGGAAGAGAAATGACTTTGATGGCCAAATTTGTTGCTCACTTAAATTCGTTGAAATATGCTAAAATTTAATCGGGAAGAACATGGTGCAATGGAAGATTTCATTTGCCTAAAACTAGACCAGCCTTTACATAATTGGACTGCTGGTATTAGTGGAAACGTGTGTTCCAATGTATAAATGTATGGTCTAGTTGATACAGAGGAATGGACAAAGATAGGTTATAAATAAAGTTTATGGGACAAGGATAATTTCATTAGTTTATGAAAATGGTATTATAAACATAGTTGAAGGACGTGTTGGGAGGAGGGAAGGGATATAGGATATGTACATTGAGCTTCCTCCTGCGCAGACTTGGTCGAGGGCTAAACCCCACACACACGACCTAGCATACGTAGGCTCTGTTTATAGGCTCTTTAAAATAATCGAGCCACTTTTTTTGACATGTGTAAGGCAACTTCCTTCTTCACGGGGATGCCTCAACTCTTGTTGACTTTTTTTCAACGTTTCCCACCTAAGTATTCCCCAACTTGGCTTCTGCTTACTATTTCTTTAGCTGATGCTTGCTTGCATTCCCACGTTCATGTTTTTCTTCAGCCATCGCCATTCTTGACATAGTTGAGGAGAGATCTATAGAATTTGGAAAATGGATCACAATTTCTGACATGGACAAATATGAAAAAGACCAAAACGAGAGAGTTATCATTTGATTATGATAAACGAACAGCCAAATGTCCATCATTCGGTACATCTAAAGTGGGAAATGAACATGACTGGAAAGGGAAAATTATTGTACAGAGAGGCAAATTGTGGGTTCAATAGCTGAGCACGGTATATGTGGTCTGAATTATAGTGAGTGCGAAGAGGAAGATAGCCGCGACCAGAGACAATAAAGCCCAAGGACTCCTGAAGTAGGTCTGAATGAGATTAGCCCTCCACTTGTTCCAGGGCTTGTTGCAGTACTCGTTGACCTTATTGCACACAGAAATGAGACTGCTGTTGGGTTCAATAGTTGTGTACTTGGCCAGCAAGCGAAACAGCCCGGTGGTCTCCTTGTCGCTCCCCAGGACATTCAGGACTATGCCCAAAGTGTGGAGAAGCGTGACGTCGCACTCATTGGCGATGATGTAGTCCATGAAGTAGATGTAGGACGTGACCTCGTTCCCGGTCCCAACATGGAAGCGCTCAAATGCGATGAGGTTGAGGAACATGGACTCGGTCGCTTCTTCCACCACGATTTCAGGGAGACTCAGAACCCCGCCAGCAAAGGAGATGTCCATGAGGCTGCGGGTCTTGCTCTTCTTGAGCCGGATCCCATGCTCGTTGAGCTCAGTGGCCGACCGGACTAATAGAAGGCCCTCACACCCCACCTTGTCCAGCTTGGGCTTCTCATGGAGTAGTAGGCTCTTCCTGACAACGTCCAGGACGTGCAGGCATTTGCCTATCCTCACCATGTTCTTGCCAGGGGAGCAGTAATTGAGGATGAGCCTGTTGATGTATTCGTCATCCTGAGTTGTCGGTGTGAAGTCAGTGCGTTTGAATGTGAGATCGTTGTCGTATCAGTTGTACTTGAGTTAAAGTGAAAAATAAAAAAATAAAAAATAAAAATAAGAAGAAGTTTCCAATAGTGGTGATAGATTTAGTAATCATGTTCTCAGTTAATCGAATCATGCATCCAACAGGTTTGGAGTATTTGATTTGATGGATCCCATGTGAGGTCCACATAGCCCATCTGTGATCACCAAGATGTACTGTTAGTGAATCTGACAAAGCAAAATCTAAGAAACTAACCTCCTTGCCATCACTCTCGACGGAGACCAGCCGATCCAGCACTAGCATCGGCAGCTGATTCTCCAGCATCAGCATGTCTGGCCATATGTATGGCATTATGGAAAGCATCCTATGGGTGTAAAACATGGGGTTGTCAGGCTCATAGTCATCCACTGCCTGTGTCGCGCTCCTCAGGATCTCAAGCATGAAGCATCCGTCAGTTATCATCAGCTTCAGGAACCGGTTTGCTGCGCCCTCACCACCGCACTCCTTCCACTCCAGGTCCAGTGCGTCGTAGCTCTCCTCGAGGTCTCGTGCCACTTCCCTCAGGGACTCGAGAAAGGGATCGAGAGGCTTCCCAGACCGCCTGAGGAAGTGGAGAAGTGCGCGGTGCTTGTGGTCCTCCATGGTGCGGAGGTGGATCTCGCCGTGGTGGTAGGGGCCAAAGGAGATAGCCTGTGGCTGGAAGGCCTTGCGGTTGAGGTTAGTGACACAGGCAGGAACCCTGTAGATGGACCGCTTCTTCCAGTGCCGTTGCTCGTCGGGGGGCATGCACTTGAGGCTCTCGTTAACTTCGACGATCCAGTTGGTCTCGTACCGGTCCCGCGGCGGCATGGTTCCTGTTTTGGAGTGTCTTACGTTCTATTTTCTTAAGCTGAAAGGAGTGTGAGAAGAGAACTTATGGAGACAGATGGGAAGAGTGAAGAGTTATTTGGGGACAAACCATGCACGTGTAACTCACGTTTCGTGCGAGATGATTCGAATTCAGAGCCCGCAAAGCACGTAATCTCCCGACCGTGTATTAGCCTTTGAATTTGATGAATTTCACCAGTCTCTCTAAATCGCAGGGCTTGTATGCATCGAATACATTAGATGCCGATTTGGGTACGGACTTTGCATATTTCATGCGACACTAGAGTTAAAATAGTACTTTTTTGTTATATTTGGCAATAATTGAGTTACATATTTAGTACTCGCACTTCTTTCGTGTATACATCAAATGTAGGAAAAACAAAAAAAATGACCACGAATAGTGATGCTATGTTTTTATGTGTGCACGGTTAGCTAGTGACAATCATAAAACTTCTCATTCATTAACTTCATATGGTACACAAGACAGGTTGTAACCCTCTTGTGTGAAACTCAAATACTTTCACTTGTTTCACACAATCGACTATGGGCATTTCTGAACTCCAATTGAGAAAAGCTCTAATTCATTATAATTACTTATGAGCTCCAATTAAGAAGAACATAGATCCATTATAACTGCTATAATTTGTAAACTCTAAATACATATTTCTTGTGGAACGTGGATTAAATCCAATAGCGACTAATTCCATCAACCGAACAGATGAATACATCATTTTTTTTGGGTCGCAAATGAATACATAATTTTGATGAATCCGTTTTCCACGTTAAGTTCTAATTACGCATATTGATGACCTCATACCGGGTCCCTTTCGCCCGGGCAACGCGTTCAGTTTTGGTCCAAGTAAGCCAAATGGAGGACACTCCTTTCTTGACCAAAGACTGATTAAAAAAAAGAAGAAAAGCTGAGTACGCTACTATTGCTCTGAGAAGAATCCTTGTCAAGCTGGGGAAGTATAAGTTATGGAGTATATTCATTAGCATTAAGGCACAAAAATTTGGGAGCACGAGTCAAAGTCATCATGGATCTTTCATGAGATTTAAATGTGAGACTATTTAAATGTTGTCCAGATGAAGAAGTCATTACCAAATTCATTGTACTAGATTAAGTTAATGTTACGATTAAAATAATGTAATTTTACAAGCCTATCATGTTATAAATGACTTTGTCCATGACGTGATCCATGAAGTTTTTAGTTTAAATGATTTTTTTGGTTGTCGGCACCGTATCAACACAATGTAACCGTAGAAGAAGCTGCAGGATTTTAAGTGAAGGATGCACATCGGGCACGGACCATTATGCGCTTCGCCTCAAAAGCCAAGATTAGCCTCCGACGATTAGTATCGGCTCCCTAAGAAAGAGGAGCAATTATGTGCTAATCCTTTAAAAAAAAAAAAAAATCATCGTCTGATACTAAAGATGCGAAGGAGTCCTGTCAAACTCTTAAGGAACCTTCTGACCAGATTCGGCCAGATTGACAATAGATTTACCCACCAATTAGATATCCCTTAGATATCCCTGATCATGGGCTATTGATCGAACGAGCCAAAGAGATTCGCCTAAAAATATCCTTCGAACCGTTTTTGCGAAACAAATGCAATCATAATAGTTGATTATGTGATATATATATATATGGACGTCGTGTAGGGCCCACATGACCAACTATTGTAGTTGATCAGATCCATATCGATTTGGCTCTGAAAAAAAAAAAAAAATCCCCCGAAGCAAGGCATGTCCGAAATTCTATGCCCCTAGATACACAAATGCATGTGTAGTCAAGAATTTTTGTATGGAGAATTTTCATGATTTTAGACTGGCCAAAAACTTCCAAAGGCAGGTATGGCAAAAAGAGAATGACTTCCCCCCATGTGTATTTCTTCGTCAGGAATATGTGCAACAACAAAACAGTAGTGGAACAATGCCCCATCGGACGGCGCATCCTTGTGATGTAATGGAGTGATGTATGTGGAATGCAATTATAGAGGCAGAAGCTGATAGATGAAAGGAAAATTTGTCCAAAAAGTTCTAAATTTATTATATTTTTATTAATTTAATTATAAGTCTTTCAATTTTGTCAATAAAGATCTTTTTTTTCGCGTTTTTCAATTGAGTTCATTTAGCCAATATTAATAAAAAAAAATCACTAATGTAAATGCAAGCATCTTATATGACACAACCGATATTAACGTTGATAATTTTTTTATAATATTTTAATATTTTTCAAATTTTTATTCTTTTAATAACCGTAGGCTAGCCCTCCCTAGGCGAGGGTGTTGTTGCCCTAGCTAGTCACAAGCAAGGGCCTCCACGTCCTCACTAGCCACATGTGAGGACGTTGGCCCTCGTCTAGATCCAAGTGAGGGTCACAACCCTTGCCCTTGGTCGGCCAAGGCTCAATGCCCTTACCTGGTCTAGGCTAGAACCGCAATGCCCTCACTTCGCTTGGGTGATGCAAGGGTGTCATAGCCCTTGCCAGCCAAAAGGTGACACTTGTGGCTAGTTGCTAGGCGAGGATTTAAAATAAAATAAAATAAATAAATCAAATGAATTTGAAAAAAATTAAAATATTAAAATTATCCACTTTTAGCGTCACCAAGTGTCACATAAAATGTTCAATGTCCATATCAGCGATTTCCAACTAAATTGGCGGGAAGGATTCAATTGAAAAATCATATAAAAAATTAGGATTCAATAATAAAATTAAAAAGTTTTAGATCTGAATTAATAAAAATGTAATAAATTTAAGATTTTTTTTAGACAATTTTCCTGATGGAGAGGATATGGACAAGTGGGCTCCGCCATCCTTTGGGCATTGCTTTCCAGCTAAGTTATATGCTAGTCAATACTTGACAATAAACCACTGGGGGTTCGCCGCGTGTGGCCACCCTTCCAACATGGAAGGGGAGGTGAGGTCAAATCCCCACCTTCCGGGGAGGAGGATGGGGGGTAGGGACGCGTAAGTTTGAGAGTGGGTTGCGGCTCCCACGCCCGCGCAAAGGCGGGCGCAGCCAAGTCTTTGAAAGTGAGTGTAGAGTAGGAATAGAGTAGAGATGACCAAAAAAAAAAAAAAAAAAAAAAAAAAAAAATACTTGACAATAGAGATTTGAGCTTAATATCCACAAAGACATTTAAGTCAAAATATTGTTTTATGAGTGGTGCTAGCATCACCGCGAGACGGTGTGACAGTCAAAGATATTTCCTTTACACAAGCACTAGGAAATTTCAAGCAAGAGACAAGTCTCCCTCTCTCATCCAAGATGTGTGGCTGAGGATTCACCGTCCCTTTTTCCAGCTAACGGTACGGTTGGCTAAGCATTACACTTGTTTTATCTCGCTTTTTTTTCCTTCCAAAACCATCCTTAATAAGAAAAAGTTAACTGCCTTCATTTTATCCACATCCCCCATTTATGCGCTCGCTGGCCCCACTAAAATGATAATTATCTCAGTCTTCACCCATTTCCTCTTCTAGAAAAAATGCCTTCTATTTTTACTTTTTAGAGTCAACTTTCGGTCTATTAGTCTTCTTCTTATAAACCTATTTAACTTTGCGTTCACGCATAGGGAGTGCTTGACGCTAGTTACATGTCTATTATAACATATGTGCATTTGACTTGCACGAACGTATCCTTCCCTCCTATATTATTCCCGCTCTACTATGTTTGGCTAACCGTACCATTAACTTGGAAAGTAGATGGTGAACCTTGCCACACATTTTCCATGAGAGGGAGAAATATCCGTGTTTTGCTTGGCAATTTCCATACGGTTGCGTTGGAGAAAGACAACTTTTGTAGCTATCCTTTGACCGTCATATGGTCACATTGTGGCATCCCAACACGTCACGGCTAACATGACTTTCCAAATCTTTCCACTTTTTAGACATGCGGAAATGTATATAGACCAATAATCACCCAGGACATATGAAATTCAAGGAATGCACACAGGAATATAAACCAAGACAATTTCATTTCCTTTAGTTTTAGATACTTTTGGGCGATCTAGGTCAAGTAAATTGGGGATTTGCCAAAATATTCCTACCTTCGGACTGTACGGAAATTCCATCAACTGTACCACTCCAACCATGACACCGTATATCTACAGGATTGCCTAACTCATCCAAACTGCCTAGTCTTCCAAAAATGCTATCCTCATCCTCCGGTCCTTGTCATATTCAACCCCACTATCTCCATCACCCGTCAATTCGAGCATAGACAGCGACGAACCCAATCAACATCGGGCCCGATGGTAGACTAGCATCAACTATTGATATTGCAATGACACGGATGAAGGTGACATTGGGAAAGTCGGGGTCATGCAACTTAGTCTAGTGCTACGTGAAATTTTTATCAAAGCACCGTAGAGGGTCACGAGGGATGCAAGTAACAATGGCATGTCTACTCATCTGAAAAATAATAATCCGCCAATAGTGAGTATAAACTCAACAAGCAAACTACCAACCAATCCATACTACATATGTCAATAACGGCACATACGAGAAAGTTTAGAATAAAATATAGAAGATCAGTTTGAATTCAAATTGACGGAGAACCTTTTTCAAAATTGTAATAGCGGGTGAAAAACACTTCCTTTGAAAATAGTAAACCAATAAAGCTCAAATGAAATTTGAAAATGCCAATGATCATATTTGCTGTGAATTAGCTGCCATCATCTTCTAGGAAACCCCATTACCCCCGGGCATCGCATACTCATCTAGCATCATGAGGATATCTTGAAGAATCGTGTTATACCCTCCAAGCATTTGGAGGAACTTAGTTATCCCTCCATGCATCCCTATTACCACTTGAGGCATCATCGTCGTAAGGACCAACGCCATTCCCAAATCACACACTCATCTCATGGTGCAACAATTCAATAATTCAATTCAAACATGTCATCCACTGAGTTAATGTATGGGAACAGTTGAATGTCCACCCTCAACTATCCTTTGTAAACCAAAGAAGTGATACAAACATTTAGTTGGCAATACCAGTTCAAAAGGACAGGTTACAAAAGGGAGTTTAGCCAAAATCGACAGGGCAGTTCACCCGTCCGTAGAAATCAAGGGCATTCGCCAAGCAAGTCAATTCTAAAGTCACAAAACTTTAACGCAATGTCGACGAGTCTCCGAAGAATATTTTTCATGAGAACTCAAGACCCGTTTGAGCTTGTACAGGTCCCGATAATTTTATATACTACAGGTCAAAACACAGTAAATTTCCAGGATTCAACAATTCAAGAATGAGCATTTCGGATGCCTAATTGTGCTCCAAAAATCATGAAAAAATTTCACATTATTGTTTAAGATGTGGTTTAAAATTTCCTGGGGACACTAGTCCAAATCTTTTGTCAAATATTCTGTAGAAAATGGAAACCGAGTAGAGGTCCAGTAACTGTTTATGAAGACAATTTTGGACCCATGTAGTTTATCAAATATATTTTGCACGTATGCAGCACAAAAAATCCAAATTTAAGGTATGTCCTAAAACATGGTATAATGAGCAACTTTCGTGAAGAAAGTCTCACCAAATTCCCACCACAAAAACTAGCACAAAATTGGCAAAATCATTATCTACAGTAAACCGACCGGAAAATATCCGTAACCTCGGACTTCAACAATACTTGCAATGCACATTCTCCAAAACTGTTGACTAACACAACTAGGCGTGAAATCAACCAAGATGATTAAAACTTGAGAAAATCGACCTCGATGTACAAAAATAAACCTACATAGCACAAATGGGAAGCAATTTACTACTTCTAGGAGCAGCTGGTGTTGTGCGGTGGTGCTGTGGAGGCCTCGGTCCTTTATTGTTCGCTCGATGCTTTGAGACGAACTAGGACGTGGAGCGACTAGCGGTGCGATGCGTGGGTGGAGGGCATTGTTGGGCGGCTGGACGGCGTGAAACGCCGCGGTTGTGCGCGCAAAACAGAAAGTTGCTGCACAAGTTGGGGAGGATGAAGACGGTTGCTCGCTGCTTGCTTAATATGCGGTCTCCACTGCTTAATCTAAGTGTTGACCAACAAGATAACGTGCCAGATAGAAGAGTGCTCTTCAGCTTAGTGTCCCTTTCTGCTGATTAATCCTCTAATCTGTCCATCTTGTAGCCACGTTCTAGTTTGACTCTTGCTGCGTTCTACCCATTACCGATTAGATCTGGTTGTAGGCGAGGCTTCTTCATGCCAAACAATGGGGTTGGTGGCGGCATGAGAGATGGCCAAGTGGCATGGCTTCGGGTGCATCTAGTGGCGCCAAAGTGCCAGTCTTGGTGACACGGTAGCATGGCGAGGTAGCGTGATTTAGGTGTGACGGTTGGTGATGGAGAGGCACAATTGGCAAGACACAGCGGTGATGCGGATGACGTGGTTTGGTGACGAGTTTGGTGCTGCGGGGATGACTGCTAATCGCTTGAGGCTCATGATTTTGTCGAGCAAAAATCCGGATGATTTTGCGGAGCAAAATTCCGGATGTCATACACCGTGATATGCTAGCATTCCCTAAATTTAAATATCCTAGAACCCTAAAATTTTCTTACCTTTTATAGGGAAAACCTAAAAACTAAAGAAATTATTTTTCCTCTTTTGCCAAAGCCATATAGTTTATTCATTGTTTTCTTGTTTTCGTGGTTATGTTAGTGATTTAATTACACAACTCGCTGAAATTTAATGTGGCGGCCTTCTATATCGACAAGGACAATTGCTAATTTTTTACTGCTTTCCGTACTCCAAAAATGCACATGCAGTTCATCGGTGGCAGTGGTTACATGCTTGGATGACTTGTACTTTTCACGTGTGATTGTCCATTTTAAGGTGAGAGAATTGAGTATTGTGGAGATTTTATTTTACCCAATGGAGATTTACTATGATCACTGGGTAGATTTTTTTTTTTTTTTTGTCGTGATTTACTTTCTGCCTCGGTTATTTATCCCAATCAGCCATCAGTTCTGAGGACAGTTTTATTAATCAATCTATCATTTGCTTTGTCGTAACAGGCATGCATGCGAATGAGGTTAACTACACATGCAGTTAAATGAGTGCGAGCATTCTTCTAGCTGGCATTAATATACTTGACGTTAAAGTATTGTGGATTCCCTCAATCCCATATTGACTCGTCAAAATTTTACAATTCAAAGTACTTATTTTGGAGCTCTGCTAGCTGGCTACTATGAGAATAACAGTTCGTTGTGAGTTATAAATTATTGAAGAAATGGGCCTCACAACAATTTATAATTATTTGTTATTTGATTTTTTGTGATTTAAAATAGACTGTTATTCTAATGGTAAATTAAAAACTATCACCCAATCATTTCTCATTATTTTGTGATATAGGGAGGATCTTGTCCTTGTTATGTCTTTGTCTTACGTTCCACATATTCTGGTCTTTCATAATGGTTTTTCTCAACAATTTGATTTCGTTGCCGCTTTGAATCTCTTGGCCATTTTTCGTCAGGACTTCTACTAGAGGCGTCTTGAGAATAATATGTCAGCTTCTCATAAAGATTTACTACTAATTTCTAAGTTGTTTTCTTTCACTCATATAACTATCTGATTTAGGTCATCAAACTGAATTATGAATAAAAAATGAGACTGCCAGTGATAAGCCGAGGGAATGTGAGGATGATGTCAAGTCATCATACCCCTTATGCCCTAGGCAACACATGTGCTACAATGGCTGGGACAAAGCATCGTGATCCCGTGAGGCTAAGCTCCAAAACCCCATGTCATAAGTTCAAATCCTATGTAGCGTGATTCCATTATTGGTTAAGTTAGTCCAAAAATTACACTTAAATAATTAAATAGTAATTGTAAGGGGACTAGAGTAGGCTACCATGAGACAAAAGCTCTTCTTTATAAAGATATTCGATTCGAAGCTATTGTATGTTCAAGGTTCAATATTAAAATAATTTCAGAGGTTTTCCTTGACTTTATCCATATCAATCTCTGGATCTCAACCTAGTTTCTTGCTCCCAAAAACTTATCACACGATATTTCCCTATTTCAACTACTAAACATTGGAATTATTACGTGACAATGTTGCATAATTGATAACACTTCTTACAGCGGCTCAGCTTAATCCGAATTGGAAGATTATAGGAAGCTTGATATTCAGCTATTGCTACTCTGGAAGGATATCCCCATCGCTGAATATTTATAGAAGCACCTAAACTTCGCCTTTTGAAATTTGGTTCGTTAAGGCACTGTTTGGTAACCATCCAAACAATGACTGATTCTGATTTTTTGTTTGCAGGATCAATTTGTGAACAAAATTGCGTTTGGTAAAATTTTTTATCCTGGGAACAAATTTCTATTTTTTTATTTCTGAAAGTAGATTTGGAATAGAATCAAAAATAAAATAAAATAAAAAGTCGATTCTTGTTCTAGGAACAAATCTAAGAATCAAAATCAATTCTTCTTCTTCTCTTTTCTTCTTCTTCATCAACCGCCATCCCGTCGCCGCCGCTTGCCGCCGTCGCCGCCGGTCGTTGCAACCGATCCGACGAGCTCATCGGAAGCAAGCCCAACCACCGACAAGCTCGTCGGAGGCAAGCCCAGCCACCGGCAAGCTCGCCAGAGGCTCGCCTGGCCACCTACAAGCTCGCCGGAGGCCCACCTGGCCCCCTGTGAGGCTCGCCTAGCCCCGCTGGTGGCCAAGCAAGCCTCGCCCGGCCTCGACGAGGCTTGCTCGACCACCAGCAATGCTCGGCCTCGCCAGATCTGGCAAAGATCGAGCCTCGCCGGGGCTAGGCAAGCCTCGCCGGTGGCCAAGTGGGCCTTGCCCAGCCCCGCCGATGGCCAGGTGAGCCTCACCTAGCCCCGATGAGGCCATCTTAGCCACCGGCAAGGCTCGGCCTCGCCAGATCTAGCGAGATTGAGCCTTGGCAGGGCTAGGCGAGCCCTACCCCGATTCTTTGGAGAGGCTCGGCCGACGATGCTCCAGTGAGGTCGCCGGCCATCGGAAGAAAAAGAACATGAGAGAGAAAAAAAAAATATAAAAAGAAAAGAAAAAAATTATTTAAAAATTAAAAGAAATTGAATTTGAAACAGAATTAATGAGCACGGTACCAAATGCAATTCTATTCCAGAATTAGAAATTTTGGATAGTTACTAAACGACTTAAAATGCTTAGAAATTATTCCCAAGAACAGAATAAAAAATAATCATTTTTTGTCAGAATTTGTTTCTGGGAATAGAATCGTTACTAAACGCGGCCTAAGCATCTAAAAACTTCATCTTTTACCTCACCAAAAAAAAAAAAAATCATCTTTTAAATTGTGGTTTGTTGCAGTTCATACAAAAAAATATGAGCCCTGTTCATTAAGGTCAGACAATTGCAGGTTTCTCCAAATTAGTGGGCTTTTCTCTGTACATAGTTAGCAATACACTGCAGCTTATTTCGAGAACAGGAATTTCCAAAATATTTATTTCTCATGTATAGACGTACGTTTGTTCCCCGTGTTAATGATTGATGGCTTGAGACTGGGAGATACACAGATGACTTGAAATTTGAGTATTAGAGATGACTTAGAAGGCCATACTTGTTTTTCACTTGAGTTCACGACAACTTCACGAATTTATTCAAGAAGAAAATGTGGCAATGGAAGATTTCATTTGTCTAAAACTTGATCATCCTTTACATTACCTATCCAAATTGGACAAACATGAAAAAGACTGAAATCATCACTTGATAATGATAAATAATCAGCGAAATGTCCATCGGTCAAAACATTTTCAGAGGGAAATGAACATGACTAAAGACGGTGGAAATCATTTATAACTACAATCGCCGACCAATCAAAAGATAATTATCGAGCATCAGCCATTAGGAGAAAAACCAGAATATGGAAAAAAAAAAGAGAGAGAGAGATTATTTTAGAGTGGGAAACTGAGAATTCGGGTTGTAGGTGAGCACGGTGTACGCGGTCTGAATTATGCTGAGCACCAAGGCGAAGATGGCGGCCATAAGAGACCATACAAGCCAAGGATTACTGAAGTAGGTGCGGATGAGATTAGCCCTCCACGTGATCCAGGGTTTCTGGCAGTACATTTTGAGCCTCTTGCGCACAGCGTCGAGGCTGCTTTCAGGGTCGAGCACCACATCCTTGGACAGCGAGCGGAACAGCTCGGTGACCGCTTTTTCGCTCCTGATGGCATTGTGGATGATACCATGGGTTTGGAGTAGCTGGACGTCCCGCTCGTTGGCGATGACGTCGTCCATGAAGGAGATGTAGGTCGTGACCTTGTACCCACCCCAATGTGGAAGCGCCCGAGTGCGATGAAGTTGAGGAACACAGACTCGGTAGTGTCATCCACCTCGATCACGGGGAGCCTCAGGACCCCCCTGGCGTAGGAGATGTCCCTGAGACTGTTGGTCTTGCTCTTCTTGAACCGAATCCTGGCATAGTTGAGCTCGACAGCCGGTTGGATTATCTTCTCGCCGCCCTCGTCCTGCTCATGCAGGATATTGGGCTTCTCCACATGGGGCAGCAAGCTCTTTCTGAAGACGTCCAGGATGTGCAGGCATTTGCCCATCCTCGGGATGTGCGTGCCGGGAGAGCAGAACTCGAGGATGAGCCTATTAATGAATTCTTTTTTTGGTAAAGTTTTTATTTTTTTTATTTTTTTTATTTTTATTTATTTATTTATTTTTTTGGTAAAGACCTATTAATGAATTCTTCATCCTGCATTGTTGGAGTAATGTCAGTGCATTGAATATGAGATTGCTGTCATATCGATTAGTACTCGCTTTAAACAGGAAAAAAAAATAATAAGTTTTCGATAGCGGTGATAGATTGAATAATGCAATTATTAATTGTGCATCCAACAAGTTGGGAGCATTAGAGTTGATGGATCCCACACGGTATTCATATGAGATCACCCGGATGTACCGTTAGGTGCACATGGTACCTGGTTTCCATGCGTGCAATAACCTCTTATGACGGAGCGAAATCTAAGAAAGTAACCTGCTGGCCATTGCTCTCGACAGCAACCAGCCTATCCAGCACTTGCATCGGAAGCTGATTCTCCAGCACGAGCATGTCCCGCCTAATGTGCTTCATTATGTAGACCATACCGTAGTTGCTGAAAATGTGGTCGTTGGGCCCTTAGTCGTCACCCTTGTCGGTAGCGTACCTCAGGATCTTGAGCATGAAGCAGCCATCAGTGATCATCAGCTCCAGGAACCTGCGCATGGTGCCCTTGCTGCCCTCCTTCCACTTTGGGTCCAGCGCGACGTAGCTTGCCATGAGGTCCCCCACCACCCCCCTTAGGGACTCAAGCAAGCGCTCGAGGAGCTTCCCCGAATGCGTGAAGAAGCGGTAGCGCGCAAGATGCTTGTGTTCCTCCATGGGGAGGAGGTGTTCCTCGCCGTAGTGGTAGGGCCGAAGGAGACAGCCAACGGCTGGTAGGCCACGCGGTTGTGGTCTGTGACGTGGGTGGGGACCCTGTAGATGGACCACTTCTCCCAGGACTGTTGCTCGTTGAATTGGACGATCCAGTCGGTCTCGTTCGAGGGCAGAGCCATGGTTCCGCAAGTTTGTGTTATGGAGTGCCTTATGTTCTTGTTGTTTGTATTAAGCTGAATGGAGAGAGAGCGGAGGTGAATTTAGAGAGAGAGAGAGAGAGAGAGAGAGAGAGATGGGAATAGTGTTCGGGGTTGCCCAAGCCCAATGCTTCAGGATGGAGAAGTACTACGGGACTAGCCATGGATGCGCGAGTCACATTTTGGGTCCGAGAATTCGAATTGCACGCACGCAACGCCCGGGATCTCCCGATCAGTGTATTAGCCTTCGAATTCCATTAATTTCACAAGTGCTACTTTAAATTGAAGGGCTCATATGGATTGAATACACATAATACCAATTTGGGTACCGACTTTACATATTTGATGTGACACTAGACTTAAAATCAGACTTCATTTTCGTTATATCTGGTGATAAATCTTTATTTCATATGTTTGACATATTCCAGATTTCTTACTTGAGTATCATATCTAGTACTCGATGCACTTCTCTTGTGCATACATTGCATGTAGAAAGAAGAAAAAAAGTTATCGCAAACCATGATGCAATGATATTATATGCGTACAGTTAGCTTATGATAATCATTGAACTTCTCGTAAATTAACTTCACATGGCACATAAGATAGGTTGTAATCATCTTGTGTACAATTCAAATACTTCCCTTGTTTTGTACAATCAGTTGCAATCATTTATGAGCTTCAATCGATAAGAGCTCGAATCCATTATAACTGCTTAAGAGCTCCAATCCAAAAGCACTTGGATCCACAATAACTACTATAATTAGTAAACTTTGAACACGAATATCTTGCGAAACATCAATTTAATCCAAAAGCAACTAATTCCATCACCCGATTAATCCATCATTTTGATGAATCAGTTTTCTACGTTAAATTCTAATTACGCAAATTGACAACCTCATTCCAGGTCCCTTTAGCCCGAGCAACACATTCAGTTTAAGTCCCAAATAAGCCAACTAGAGCACATTCCTTTCTTGCTCAAAGAATGATTTAAAAAAGAAGAACTGATTAAAGAAAGTTCGCTACTTTTAAAGAATCCTTGTGAAGCTCGGAAAGTATAAGATATAAGGTAGATTCAATAGCAATGGGGCACACGTCTAGTCGTATGTATAGGTGTCATAATAGGTTGAAAACTTATTTATCAACAAACTTATTTATCAACTCATATATGATGAGTTGGGTCATATATGAGTTAGCTTAATTTTACTAAATGAGTTAATATGAGTTCAAGTGATAAAATCCAATAAAATGTGGGTTATTAGGATAAGAGACATGTTTTGTAATGATTTTGAATGGGAAATATCTAGGCAAATAATAAATAACCGCAAACTTTTATTTCAAATTTCAAACCAAAATGCCATACAAATCTAGTTGGAATTTAATCGACGACAAAGCTTGAAAGTATAGCCACCTTCATGACAACACATACACAAATTGTGACGGAATTTAATTGACAACTTGAGTACTTTACCAAAAAAAAAACAAAACTCGAGTACATGCAAAGATGTGTTGCGAGCTTCCCCAGGTGGGTGCACCTATTAAGGTTGGCCAATGAATTACTAAGTTCAACTTAGCTCGAGCTCTCCTAAACTCTTCACAACTTAGGTTAAAGTCATTTAACATGCAAATAATTTTTATTTAAGTATCATCACTAATGAGTTTTTGATGGGTCAATTAGATACCCAAGTAAAGTATTAGAAATTATAATTTATTCCTACAAGTCAGAGAATATGAATTCAAGGGCGTGGTTACACTACATTATTCTAGCACATTTCTCTTTTATTTAAAAAAAAAATTATAGGCAGCTTGGATTTTTTTTTTCTTTTATGTCGAGAATCCAGCCTACCACCAGCCAGGGCCCCCTGCTTAAGTCACAAAACTGTTCTGGCAATTGTGGCAAACTCTAGGAGTCGAACCCCTGACCTAGTGGTCAGGAGGCTAGGCCTCAACCAGCATAGCCATTCATGGGTGGGTTAGGCAGCTTGGATATTGATTTTAGCCTAAATCATTAACATACAATAGAGTAATCTTGTGAGTGCACAAACATTATTGAAACACTCAATAATCAAAGCAATAAATTGTAGGAAATTAAACACCATGGCAAGCAATTATTTTTTGGTTTTCTTTTATCTTGAAAAATAAAATAGTTGTATGACATGCAATTTTAACTACATGACCTAGCTCTAATGATGTGCAATTTCTAATTAAATGAACCTAACATACACACTATGTGACACACAAATGGCATAGCAATATAACATGGCATATGACATGCATACGATATTTTGGTGTTTTTATTAAAATTCGAAATTGGTAAATGCCCTAATTAAACTATCTAAAATAAAAAATAAAAATAAAAAAAGTCATCCAGTCTAGATTAGGGAATAATTTGACCTAAACCATATCCTATTTTAGAAAACAATTTTAATCATGCAACATTATCTGAATATGTAGACATTATCTAAAATCCTCAAAGACAATTCATATCTAGAATATACTCTAAGTTGAAAAAAAAAATCATAACACGCAATCCAATTTAAACTAGATAGCAATCCAATTTAAACTAGGCAATATTATCTAATCAAAAATTTCAAAATAGCAAAAATCACTCAGGACATCTATCAAGATTCAAATGAAAGATTAAGATATTCAGAAAAATAAGTCATCATACTGCATCTTAAACTAACGGATATTGCAATCTTGATAGGGCACTCAAACATAACAAAAAAATGACCTGTCATCTCACGGCTCATATTAATGATTATGTTGCGATCTTGATAGGGCACTTATCCATGATAAAAACAAACATAATTAAAAAAAAAAAAAATCTTAACGCTGAAATTCACATTAGTTCAAGTTAGGAAATAAAATATCAAGTTTAAGATTGGATTAGATAATTACCTAACTTGAATATGCAAACTCCCAATCAGACCAGCGGATGATGATCGACTAGGCTCCTCATGGACGTGACCAACGCGAGAAATCGCAGTGGATGACGAATGATGGGCGGCTTCACGACCCGTTCACGGTGGTGCATGGCGGACTTGAGTGGCGAGTAGTTAGCTCGATGGGGGCTCTCGGTACGGCCAATGACGCCAATGGGCGTGTCGGTGAAGAGGCCTGCTTCGGATCAGTGGGATCACAGCGAGCAAGAGAGCCCAGCGACGACTCTTGGCTGGAAGTGAGGTCGCGGATAGGGGTAGAAACTTAGCCGAACATTGGCGAGAACTTCTTCATACCTACAGAAACAGAAACAGCTGCAAGAAGCTAAGCAGAACGGCAGCCTTGTTGGACGGAGCAGGCGTCGAAAGACCAGGGAACGGCACCATCTACCTTAGGCAAGGAACTCAGCAACGTCCTCGTTAGGTGGTGGCCAGAAAATGTGTCAAACGAGTTACAGCGAGGTGCAGGGTTGAAGCAAACGAAGCACCAAGGAAGAAGGACACCATGTTAAAAAATATGACTTCAAATTGGATAGAATAATAAAATCAAATTTTAAGACGTGATATTTCTTCTTTTTTTATAACCCATTTATACATAATGGTAAAAGGGTCCTGCGGCAAATATTCTTTAGAATATAACAAAATCTCGATGAAGAATACTATATAACAATTTCAATATTGCTCCACGGTCTCTTAGGGGAAATAATTGAGATGATGGTTATAGTTTTGGAAAGAAAAGTCAAAAAGATTTCATATACATTCATGCCGAAACTAACATATTTAATTAATTTTCAAAGTTACAAATTGAACAAGTATATTTTCAAATATTATCTTGAAAAGACATAAAATTCAGAATAAGAATAATTAATAGATAATTCATGGAAATGAATTATGAATTTCACAATTTCCAAATATACTAAATGAATAAACATAACCTTTCAACAGATAAGTATAAATAAGAAAATTGTACAAAATAAAATTTAAAAAAGAAAATAAAGAAATTAGTGCTAATTAAATCGCGAATGTGTATGTTACTACACCTAATATTCACGCACCCGCACGTGAATATTGTGAATCTAACCTACAACTCATTCTTTTCCCTCAAACAAATTAGAAGAAGTTCATGCTTATAAAAAAAGTCTATATTCCTCCCAACTTTTTCACGGGGACAGGGAAAAGACGCATGTTTGTTTTACAAGCAACACTTTTCACCCTGTCTTTTATTTTCCTCGCCATACTCTCCTTTGTCCTTTCTGTAAACGATGTTCCCTCCCTTGGCTTTTTTCCGTATCAACGTGTCAGAGAGGACGAGCCCTCACTTTTTCTCTGAACACGCTCCTCTCTCTCTCTATCTCTCTCTTTCTGGTCTCTTAATGTGGCCGAACTCTCTTCTTTTGGGCCCCCGCCACTTGAAGTCCCTGGGCCCTCTATTTATACAAATAGTTCCCCTCTTATTGATAAGAACTTTGACGGATAATGACAAATTTCTTTTTATTCAAACTTCAACTCATCTCCTGTTTAAAAAAAAAAAAAAAAAAAAAAAACTTCAACTCATCTCAAGATCGAATTTTCCATTCAAAGCTCCTATGATGGCATTAATGCTGATATTTCTTATCTCTAAGACCTTCACCCTCCAAATTCTCTTACTTTTATTTTATTTCAAAATTGTTAAATCCTAGACTATCTTCTAAAGATCAATGGAATTCAATCAAATAACTATCGAGAATCATATTTCATCAACAAGGAGTTGAATGTAGTGTTTAAATTTACCATGGCTAGCCACATCTTTCGGAAGTATCTTTGATTACACGTACAACAGTACACGATAACATCGCACTCAAGCCATATGCTTTATATGTGAGGGGACTTCTATTTAGAATCAGGGAAAACAGAGTCAGTTGCTACAGATATATCTTCCCACAGTGAGTGAACTTCTTGTTCAAATCCTTAATTTTCTTATGCTAATGGAATTTAATCGATAATCAAGTTCGAGAACATGCAAAAATGTAATGTCAGAATTTACTTGATGATGCCTTACCTAGGATAGAGATATATGCTAGAATTTAATTGACGACGCAAATCAAAATGCCAAAGCTAAGGCTAAATAAAGTGCAGTGTTGTAAAGTAAAGATAATTAAAAATAATAATATGTTGATTGATTTGTCGGGAGGTCTCCGAAGAGTATGATGTGTCTATTTAAAGCCTACAATCAACTATTATCAACTAATGTTACTAATAGAGGTTGCAAACGGCTACAAAGAAATAAATTCCTAATGGTTATGAGAAGTTACACTAAGAAGCTACAAAAGGATGTTACATACGGTTACTAAAGAAATAACTTTCTAATGGCTATGAAAAGTTACAAAAGAAGGTCAGCAGTTACATATACTCTGCTACGTGGCGCTTTCTTCGACTCAATTATCTTAACGGTTTCATCCGAGATTGTTGATTTCACTTTTGTCAATTCCATCACATTGTTGGTTCTTCAAGTTCTCACATGTTGATAATAACTACAAATCGGGCATTTTTTTGTGCAAACAGCGCCATGGAGGTGGACTTGCTTCTCCGCCATTGGAAGTTGCAGAAGATATAAAGATGAGATGATGATGGCGATGACGATGGAGATTAGATGAGGTATGAGAATCGATATGGTTGGGATATACAGGGTTTGCGATGAAGGGGTTTGAGTGCGAAGTAGGAACTTGCGTCGTTTTTTATTTTTATTTATTTTTAATACCCAGGGAACCCCGTACAGCCGGTAGCCGACGGATAAACCTTGGA
Source organism: Eucalyptus brandiana (assembly GCA_014182725.1). Classification (NCBI taxonomy): domain Eukaryota; kingdom Viridiplantae; phylum Streptophyta; class Magnoliopsida; order Myrtales; family Myrtaceae; genus Eucalyptus; species Eucalyptus brandiana. Next base: position 20,803,222 of record CM024677.1, on the reverse strand, counting down.
GCGATGCTAGCGAAGCCGACGGATAAACCCTGGAGCGATGCTAGCGAAGAACCCATCACCCCGACGTTGCGCTTAAGATCCCGTGCGGCCAGCGGGATTCGACCCCCTCCACTTTCGTTAGTTTCATTGGAGAGCCTTATCCAACTGAGCCACCGCAAGAGGTGGTTCGTTTTTTTATTTTTTATTTTCCCTTTAATCGAAAACTTGCGTCGTTGAAGTATTGATTTTGTTGAGGTTGCTTCGCTCCTCACTTGTGTTCGAGTTCTGGTTGAGGGCTTTTGAGTGGGACAACTCATTTTCTAGTGTAATTTTCTACCTATGATCTTTTTTTTTTTTTCTTTTTTATATTGAAAAATAATAGAAAATTTATGATTTTTAAAAATTTAGAAAATCGTGAAAATTAATATATGATTTTACGTGTCAATATTCATTGACATTAATTTCAGGATATGTTGGATACTTCGTCATGAAATCCAAAAAATTTGCAATAAAAAAAAAAGTGGCAAACAAGTGAAAATTTTATTTGGTACCTTACAAAACTGCTAAAAATTTTCTTTTACACATTCACAGATAGCATAAAATTCTTATTTTTAAATATCTATGTGTATTAGTGATATAGGTCGGGTATGAGTCATTGAATTTGCATTTGCATATAAATATATTAAAATTGATTAAATGGATAAAATCGACTTAAGTCAAATCATTTTTAACTTGACCCACTTATTTGATGGCTCTAATCGTGTGTATGGGGAGAAAAGATAAAAAGGTGGAACACGGGGCAAAAAAACTAGGAGCAAGAGTCAAATGCATTGTGGATTTGTCTTTTTGAAGTGTGTCCACTACTCGTGGGTTGAAAATGCGAGACAATTTAAATTTTTGTCCAGACAAAGAAGTCATTACCTAGTTATCGTATTAGATTAAGTCAATGTCACATTTAAAAACTGTTCTATCATATATTATAAATGACTTTGTCCTCCACGTTATCCGTGAAGTTTTTAGTTTATATAATTTCTTTGGTTGTCAGTACCATATCAAGACAATTTGCCCCAAAAGAAGCGACAGGATTTCAAGTGATGGATGCACATCGGGCACGTACCATCATGCGTTTCGCCTCAAAAGCCAAGATTCGCCTCCAACAATTACTATCGGCTCTCTAAGGAGTAATTATGTGCTAATCCACAAAAAAGAATTTCATCTTCTAATGCTAAAGATGCGAAGGAGTACTGTCAAATTCTCGATAAAAGAACTTTTCGACCAAATTCGGCCAACATGACAGTTGGTTATCCACTACTTAAAGCTCCAAATGATGGAGAGTTCGCATCTGAATTTGTAAATATAGCAATTTCAGTCGTGCTCGTCATTTCTTGAAAGTATCTTCTCTTTTTCTTTTTTCTTTTTTTAACTTTTTCAACCAGAAATTTTCAAATAGTCGGGAAACTTTACCTAAAAAATGGTTTTAAAAAATGGCTTATTGGAAATGGCATACGTGGGAAGCACTTCGGCCACCATATCGCAGGGTTTTGATTAAAAAAAAAAAAAAAAGGGCATCCAGAAAAGATAGAATCTCCCCTCTCAGCAGCAGCAACTCAACCCTCCATAAAAGTTAGACGCTAACAGCCCCGGAACACATATGCATGACACTTAACTCTCATTTTCTTTAATAGCAGCTTGATTGAGGAGTGCAGCTGAAGTTTCAATCAGAAGCGCAGCAAAATAGAGGAGACAAGGACTCTCCATTCTAACTCCTTCCCCTTCAAACTCCCCTTTTGACTTCCACTAAGAACGACATATAACCAACCTTTATAGCCCACATTCTTCCGATGATAATCTCTCACGAGCTCGCGAGTAGGAAGTTCATTAGCAGACGCATCGGTTCAACTTCGCAACAAAAAGCACATGTCCCGGGGGCTCCGTCTTGATCTTTCTTTCCCATCACTTAAAAAGATCATGCAGAGATGGCTAATAACATTTAAGTCAGGGCATCCGAGGGATAACCTCCATGGGATTCAGCAAAGCCTCGAAAAGCCCAGGATTGAGAGAAAGCAATGCAGCTTCTGGAGATACAGAACCCTATGATCAACTGAAAGTCTCAATGATAACGGAAGGTTGAGAGGCTATCTTATAACTCAGAGGGAATTTTCACAAGAGGAAGAATTCCCAGATACCGACCTCGCCCCGCCCGGCCCCGCCCCTAGCCAGATTGTTGGTGGTCTTGGGCTAACATATTTGGGCGGTTACTTTGGTCATGGAAATATTTAAGTCGAAATATTTTTTTCATCTCATTTTCCTTCCAGAACCATTCTTCAAAGAATAATAAGAAGATATCAACTGTCGTCATCCTAACCAAACCCACTACCTAAAGGACTCTCTTGCTCCACTGAAAATAAAATTATCTCATTCTTCACCCCTTTCCTCTTCTGGAAGTACCTATCTACTATTTTTTTTTTCTTTTTTTTTTTGGGGGGGGATAACTGTCGCTTTATTGTATTTTCTTCTTACAGACCTACTCAACTCTGCACACGCGTGTAGTGCATGTTCTAACCTAGTTGCACGTAATGACTATATGTGCAGTCTAGTTGCACGGCCACATCCTTCCCTCTCGGTCTACATCGATTGATAATATTAAACAAAGTAAAAAATTCCAGCTTAACATCGACATAATTTGAAATATCCTAAAACCCTCCAATTTCCTTACCTTTTATAGGAAAAACCTAAAAATTTAAAGAAATTATGAAGACCCATCCAAATCTTGCCTATCCATTACTATGTATAACTTTCAAATTTAGGGTCCACCCGTAATGACTATAATAATTTTTCAATGGATCAAAGAGTTGACATGCTATTATTATCGTCGAGCGCATTATGGTAAAAAAACCAATGTAGGATGTGACGATTCCCAGAAATGGGCATCTCTTTCATTTTGCTTTATGGCCTACGAATCTCCAAAACTCTCACCTAGTAATCGCTAGCTAGCAAGAAATCTTGTAGTACTCTATTGAAGTAACAAATCAAAAGGGAAAAAATCAAAATGTTTGCAGTGCAGGGAAAAAATCAAAATTAATTGACGTTAATTAAAATATTTATGATTAATTAAACAAATTATGATTAATCAAATAAATCACAAGCACTTAAACTAAACTCAATTAATCAATTTAATCACGAATAATTAATCTAATCGTAATTACTTAAACTAATCAAACTTAAATTTAATCTAAATCGTCCTTAATCACAATTAAGGCTAAACTAATATTAACTAATGCTAACGGGTCAGGAGTTAACTCACGGGTTTTTCGACGACAGCGAGCTCGCAGCAACAGTGGTGCAATAGTCAAGAACATGGTGCTCACTGCTCGAATAGAAACTTGATGGCTGCGGCAGCGACAATGGCGGCTCCTCAAGCTCACGGCTACCTAGGGGATTTGGCTTGGTGGTGGCCGTAGAGGAGGTGATGGCTTGGTGAGACAACTGTCACGCCCCGAACCCCGAGTGCGTGCCCATCCCTATCTGGTCGATAATAATTTGCGACTTCCTAAGACGAGTCGCCAACCCTTTCCATTTTATTGCACATGCGGAAACGAAAATAAATCCCCTGACAGTAATCATCTCGGGATAGAAAAGCAGGACAATAGATTCACAAATAAACATGCTTTTATATATACAATGAGTCATGCACAAAGGTCTATGGCCAAAAGACTACAAAAGATTGGCCTTCCAAAAAGAAGCAGTCCTAACTGACCTACGCTTCTGATCACATCCTCTCAGCTTCAGGTCCTCCACTCGACGACCCTGAAAATGTTGTCCCACAACAGGGTGAGATATCATCTCAGCGAGTCTAAACTCTAAACCCCAATTAGGAGGGAAATATGCTTAGAAGTGTCCTAATCACACAAGCACACAATCAATGAGACTTACCTCGTCTCAGATCCACCCTACAGGTCAATACAATTTATCTCACAGACAACATGAGAGCATGAGCAACAAATAAGCTCCAATAACTAAAACGCCACACTCAATTAATCATGCGTTTCTAGTTTTGATCTCGGCATATAGCATGGCCTACTCTCAGTTTGGCGGTCTTCTGGCATTGCTAGGCTTCATCTCACCCCATTAAGCACGGCACGTCTCTTTATCAGACGGCTTTTCTGAAGGAGCATAGGGTCCAGAATCTACTGCGATCGACTTCCTGTTGTCCAGGGGGTATCCCAAATAAGGATAACGTCCAGCTCAACAGCCCGGGACGATTTCTCTTAACCATCACATGGGCTCAGGGCACCGTGCATTGCACTCAAATGCTTCAATTAAAATGGTGAGCCTGGCCTTTTTTTTCGTATTAGAAATTCATATGAAATTACTCATGTGTGGGTACACGGTCAATTTGACCTCGAAAAATTGATATTCTTCCTTTTTAAAATCTCACTGTTTCATATAGTACTAAAAACCATTTTCAGTGTCAAAACCCGACACTTGGGATTTTTTGAATAAATATTGAAAATTCACAATTTTTTTTGGAATTAAATACCAAAGATCCAATCAGCACTCAATTTGCATAATTTAACACTCAATTGCACAAATTAACCACACCATTGCAATCAACACGAAATTCCGGTCACCTGCTATCTCGGCCTAATTTCCGGAAAAATAATTAATAAATAATTAATTCAATTTAATTTCTAAAAATACTAACCTAGGCCAAAATTATTAAATTAAATACCAATACGGACTCGGAGAAATTCCCGAACCCTTCTAGATAAATAATACAATTTATTTAGGCCTTAGCTAAACCATGCTAACCACCTAACATGCTCAATTAAATAATTACATTTCTAATTTAATCTAACTAATCACCTAATTCCTAATAAAATAAATCTAAACACCATTTAAACATCATTAGCCTACTAAGCAGAGTTTAGAGTATAAACTCACCGGTTAATTGCGGAAACCGGTTCACCGCGACAACGGCGGCTGAAATCCAAATTTTCGGCAACGTCGGCGGACTTGGGCCGGGCCTAAACGGGCCCAACACAACTCAGCAAGGCTGAGTTTCGGTCTTGGGCTTCTGCAGGGCTGCTGGTCGCGGGCTTGGGCCTTCTTCGCGGGCCCAAAATGGGCTGAACTTCAAATGGGCTAAAACCAACTGAACTTGGGCCTGAGCTTGGCCTTCAAAATCTGCTGGAGATGGGCTTAAAATCACTGTGCTGAAGATGGGCTTGTGGATGAATTCGTGGGCTGATGATGCGGGCTGGATACGGGCCCAACTGCTGACCAAAATTCGCTGGCTTCGTGGACAATGGTGCTGCCTTGCTTGGACTTCGCTGGCGCACGAGGAAAGCAGCTACTGGCGGTGAAGATGAAGACACGAGGCAGAAGGAGCTGGACGTTGGCTGCGTGGAGAGGGGATCGGACGATGAAGCTGCTGGATCAAATTTCGATGGACTCCTCTGTTCGTGCAAAGAAGTGGAGATTGGCGGTCATCACACCTGCTGGAGTTGACCCCGATGGACTGAAGACACGAGGAGGGGATGCGGATCTTCGGTGCAGCTGCTTCGGACGGTTGGCTTCTACTTCGGTGAACAATCTGGTTGGGGAAATTTCTTTAGTTGACCAAGCTTGGAGACGTGGCCTGCAGAGGAGAATCGATGGTGGAGGTGGGCGTGTGTGAGTGGGGGAAGCATGAGCTGCAGGTGAGGAATTGCGAACTGAGATGGGTAGAAGAAGATGACCGAACAACAGGGGGAAAAATGAAAAGGAGCTGCGAAAGGGAGAGGTCGGCGAGGAGTCGTGCAAGGAAAGCCAAGAAGGGGGGGCCCAATTTTGACAAACCTTAACCATTCCATTTACTCCCTTGTCCCCTATTACTTTCTACCAATTTAATTTTCACAAACTAATCCAAAATGAAGCCAAAAAAATGCTGTCCAAGCATAATTCGAATTTCACACTTTAGTATTCAATTTCTTCAACAAATTTCCAAATTTGGCGTCCAATTTTGATGAAGAAAAATCCTGAATAATTTTCTGCAAGTCCCCGACACTCAAATGCTCGGTTTGGAAGTCCAAATTCCCATCGACTTAGCCCATCTGAATTTTCGCTAATTTTCCGCAACATCCGTATCGATTTTCTGCAAAAATCCCGGAATCTCTTAAAAATTTTCAGATGATGAGTTGACGTTCCTCAAATAGCTCATGACACCACAGAACTTTCAATTTTTTAAATCGGGTTCAAATTCACGGTTATTTTCAATCCGGTGCGCTTTTAGCGTGACCTAGTCTATCGGGTAGCTTTTAGGAATTTTTAGTGCAATTGACCCGTGATCGATTTATCTCAAGTCACAATGTACATCTTCGAGACATTGACGACTCTCAATTGTCGTGAAAATATCAAGATTTCAAATACGGACACAAGGTACCCAAAACGATAAAAAAATCAATTTATTGCCGATCGATGAGAATTTTACAATCAGATGGAATCACCCACATTTTGATCATCTATCTCAGTCAAATCGACCTATCTCTGATCTCTGATTGATTTTTAAGTGTGCCGTAATGACTCTTGCAAATTAGCACGGTCGAGCAATCGATTCCTAGTCGAATTCTCAAGTCTTTTGAGTTAAAATCCCTTAATAATTTTCCCAGATAGTTTGGTTATCTCTTGAGTAATCGGCTCAGAGAATAGCACTATAAACGTGTCGACGAAAGGCCCGATTTATTCAGTTGAAATCAGATTTGAAAAATCAGGATGTCACAACAACGGTGAACTTAGGAGCTTGGTGGTGGAGAGGGTGGTTCGGTAAGGTGGGTTCTCAACTTAGGCGGTGGCTTGCGGTGGTGAGGACGTGTGTGGTGTGGGTGGCGGCAGTGATGGATGGTGGTGAATATCGGTGGTGGTGGTGGATGGCGAGGGCGGTGGTGAAAATGGCAATGGAAACTTGCGATGATGATGCAAGGAAAATGAAGAAGAAGAAACGAAGCAGAAGAAGGCATGGAGAAGAGGAAAAAAAGAACAAATGGGGGCTGAAGGGCTGAACGACAGAATGGGGAAAAAGAAGGGAAAGGGCGGGGGGGGGAGAGAGAGAGGAGAAAAAGAAAAGAATTTTCTCAAGATTTTCCCCAAAAATCTTCATGATTTCCTGTTAACCACCCCACTAAAACCCCTAAGCCTTGCAAGTTGTCCCCACATTACCTTCTCATATCCATTTTTTTTAAATCAAAATCTTGGCCAAGAAATTACAACCTTGCCACTGGGTCCAATTTTTCCTTTTCCAATTTCCAATTTTTGGTCCAATAGTTCCTTTTCCGAAAATTTCAAACTTACCGATAATTCAATGGGCAGTGAGGTGATTTCCAATAAATTAGTCTTGTGATCCTCGAAAGTTTGATACTAGAAATCAAATTAAATTTCATCGTTAAAAATCGATCAAATGCGACTTTAGTACAATCTAAACTATCGGGTGGCTTTTAAAGATTCTCACATGATTGACCTATGGCCGATAATTTTTTATCCACGTTTGTGCCTCTTTGAATCGCGGACGACCCTTAATTTTGATGTAATCACGAGAGTTCAGTTACATGCCTTGAATATAAGATCAATAGTAAATTGGTTTATTGTTGTTCGGTTCGAATATCATAATGGTGCGGAATCACCTGCGAACCGACTACATACTTCTGTTGAATCGATTTATATCCATTCGCTAATTGACTTATAATAGTGTAGTATTGATCCTTGTTGATCCTCATGGTCGAGCAGTCAATCCTTGATTGAATTCTCTGGTCTTTCGTGTTTTAACCCTTTACGGCTTCACTCAATAGATTAGTTAACTCGTGAGTGATCAATTCAAAGGAAAATAGCTATAAGTGCATTGATGAAATAATCATTTCATATATTTCGAAATAATGCCACATTTCAAGATATCACACATATGTAGTCAATTTATATGTCCAATCATGCATTGGCCCACCGTGACTCATTTTCAAATTGTGAAGTGCATTTTGTGCTATGTTAGTAGCACAATAGATCGAGAAATGCAAAACCTATCCAAGTTAACTATAGAGTTGTATGGCTTTTGTGATGAAGATTACACAAATTGTTGCTTGACTTGACAATCAACTACGATATTTTGTACACGTAGTAATCGTATATATCATTGAGTGCTAAGAAGTAATGAACGATTGCTTGATCTAGTGCCGATATAGAGTACCATGCAATGGCATCAACAATTGTTGAGATTGCTTGGCTATCTTTCCTTTTATGAGATTTAGGTATCATTATGTGCAAGAAAAAGTGGCTCGTGGAACTCTTGTGACTTAGTATGTTGCAATTGTGCATCAATGATGCTATTATTCCAAAAAACACTTTTGGAAACTTACATTGCAAATTGAGAATTCGGAATTGTCCCATTCCAAATTTAAGGGGGAGTCAAGGTATTGATTTATCAATCAAGAGAAAAATATGGAAATGTCAATCAAAATCACAAGCAAATTCTCGAATATACTAAAATCAAGGGATTGATAGCTCTTGTAACATAAGGATCTTTTCATTTCTGAATTCTATTATCGAATTGTTTCCTTGTAAAGTGTAATGCTTCGTAATATCTTTAATATAGTGGAGATCATTTCAACAAATTATATGTTGAGATCAACAATCAAACACCTTTGTTCTTTTAGGATGTTTGAAGCAAATAATGATTAGAGATGACTTTGAAGTCCGTATTTGTTTTCTCACTTAAATTCACTGCAACTTAACAAATTTAATCAATAAGAAATGTTGCAAAGGAAGATTTCATTTGCCTAAAACTTGATCATCCTTCACCTTACCCGATTCAAATTGGACAAAAATGAAGGAGACTGAAACAAGAGAATCATCATTTGATAATATTAAATAAAAATGTCCATTATTCAAAACATTCAAAGAGGGATATGAACATCACTGAAAGCAGGAGGAAAATCATTCATAACAACAATCAACAAACCGATTAAGAGATGATGATCGAGCATCCGTCATCAGGAGAAAAACCAAAAAAGGTGGAAAAAAGAGAGCATATTATTGTGCTGAGAGGCAAAGTGTTCATTTGTAGTAGCTGAGCACGGAATATACAGTCTGAATTATGGTGAGCGCAAAGAAGAAGACGGCAGCGAAGAGAGACAACGCAACCCAAGGATTCCTCAAGTAGGTGTGGATGAAATTAGCCCTCCAAATGTTCCAGCGCTTATTGTAGTACTTATTGACGTTATCGAGCACGTCAATGAAGCAACAGTCGAAGCCGATAATCACACTTTTGGCCAGCGAGCTGAACATCTTGGCTGCTGCCTCATCGCTATACAGGATATTCAGGATGATACCCTCAGCGCAGAGCAGTGCGATGTCTCGCCCGTTGCTGATTAAGTGGTCCATGCAGTAAATGTAGGACATGACCTCGCTCCCAGCCGCGGCATGGGAGCGCTCAAATGCCATGAGGTTGAGGAACCTGGATTTGGTGGTGTCATCCACGCAGATCATGGGGAGCGTCAGGACCCCGTCCACGAAGGAGATGTCGTTGAGGCTGTTACTT